>CM060981.1:12500-1212500 GCA_030765065.1 Deroplatys truncata | reverse complement strand
ACACAAGAATGTGACACGGATATAGTTCTGGTCCTCATTCTTGTTACTCCCACCTTCCCCTTGCCCCATGGTTACACAAGAATGTAAAACTGATGTACTTCTGGTCCTCATTCTTGTTACTCACACCTTCCCCTTGCCTCAAGTTTACACAAGAATGTAACACTGAGATACTTCTGGTCCTGATTCTTATTACTCCCACCTTCCCCTTGCCTCAAGTTTACACAAGAATGTAAAACTGATGTACTTCTGGTCCTCATCCTTGTTATTCCTACCTTCCCCTTGCCCCATGTTTACACAAGAATGTGACACGGATATAGTTCTGGTCCTCATTCTTATTACTCCCACCTTCCCCTTGCCTCAAGTTTACACAAGAATGTAAAACTCATGTACTTCTGGTCCTCATCCTTGTTATTCCTACCTTCCCCTTGCCCCATGTTTACACAAGAATGTGACACGGATATAGTTCTGGTCCTCATTGTTGTTACTCCCACCTTCCCCTTGCCCCAAGTTTACACAAGAAAGTAACACTGAGATACTTCTGGTCTCCATTCTCGTTACTCCCTCCTTCCCCATGCCCCACGCTTACATAAGAATGTAACACTGAGATACTTCTGGTCCCCATTCTCGTTACTCCCTCCTTCCCCATGCCCCACGTTTACATAAGAATGTAACACTGAGATACTTCTGGTCCTCATTCTCGTTACTCCCTCCTTCCCCTTGCCCCAAGTTTACACAAGAAAGTAACACTGAGATACTTCTGGTCCTCATTCTCGTTACTCCCTCCTTCCCCATGCCCCACATTTACATAAGAATGTAACACTGAGATACCTCTGGTCCTCATTCTTGTTATTCCTGCCTTCACCTTGCCCCACGTTTACATAAGAATGTATCACTGAGATACTTCTGGTCCTCATTGTTGTTACTCCCACCTTCTCCTTGCCCCAAGTATACACAAGAATGTAACACTGAGATACTTATGGTCCTCATTCTTGTTATTCCTGCCTTCACCTTGCCCCACGTTTACATAAGAATGTATCACTGAGATACTTCTGGTCCTCATTGTTGTTACACCCTCCTTCCCCATGCCCCACATTTACACAAGAATGTAACACTGAGATACCTCTGGTCCTCATTCTTGTTATTCCTGCCTTCACCTTGCCCCACGTTTACATAAGAATGTATCACTGAGATACTTCTGGTCCTCATTGTTGTTACTCCCACCTTCCCCTTGCCCCACGTTTACATAAGAACGTATCACTGAGATACTTCTGGTCCTCATTGTTGTTACTCCCACCTTCCCCTTGCCCCACATTTACACAAGAATGTAATACTGATGTACTTCTGGTCGTCATCCTTGTTATTCCTACCTTCCCCTTGCCCCACATTTACACAAGAATGTAATACTGATGTACTTCTGGTCGTCATCCTTGTTATTCCTACCTTCCCCTTGCCCCAGGTTTACACAGGAATGTAATACTGATGTACTTATGGTCCTCATCCTTGTTATTCCTACCTTCCCCTTGCCCCACATTTACACAAGAATGTAATACTCATGTACTTCTGGTCGTCATCCTTGTTATTCCTACCTTCCCCTTGCCCCGCGTTTACACAAGAATGTAACACTGATGTACTTCTGGTCCTCATCCTTGTTATTCCTACCTTCCCCTTGCCCCAGGTTTACACAAGAATGTAATACTGATGTACTTCTGGTCCTCATCCTTGTTATTCCTACCTTCCCCTTGCCCCAGGTTTTCACAAGAATGTAATACTGATGTACTTCTGGTCCTCATCCTTGTTATTCCTACCTTCCCCTTGCCCCAGGTTTACACAGGAATGTAATACTGATGTACTTCTGGTCGTCATCCTTGTTATTCCTACCTTCCCCTTGCCCCACATTTACACAGGAATGTAATACTGATGTACTTCTGGTCGTCATCCTTGTTATTCCTACCTTCCCCTTGCCCCACATTTACACAAGAATGTAATACTGATGTACTTCTGGTCCTCATCCTTGTTATTTCTACCTTCCCGTTGCCCCAGGTTTACACAAGAATGTAATACTGATGTACTTCTGGTCCTCATCCTTGTTATTCCTACCTTCCCCTTGCCCCAGGTTTACACAGGAATGTAATACTGATGTACTTCTGGTCGTCATCCTTGTTATTCCTACCTTCCCCTTGCCCCACATTTACACAAGAATGTAATACTGATGTACTTCTGGTCGTCATCCTTGTTATTCCTACCTTCCCCTTGCCCCACATTTACACGGGAATGTAATACTGATGTACTTCTGGTCGTCATCCTTGTTATTCCTACCTTCCCCTTGCCCCACATTTACACAAGAATGTAATACTGATGTACATCTGGTCCTCATCCTTGTTATTCCTACCTTCCCCTTGCCCCAGGTTTACACAAGAATGTAATACTGATGTACTTCTGGTCCTCATCCTTGTTATTCCTACCTTCCCCTTGCCCCAGGTTTACACAGGAATGTAATACTGATGTACTTCTAATCCTCATCCTTGTTATTCCTACCTTCCCCTTGCCCCACATTTACACAAGAATGTAATACTGATGTACTTCTGGTCCTCATCCTTGTTATTCCTACCTTCCCCTTGCCCCAGGTTTACACAGGAATGTAATACTGATGTACTTCTGGTCCTCATCCTTGTTATTCCTACCTTCCCCTTGCCCCAGGTTTACACAAGAATGTAATACTGATGTACTTCTGGTCCTCATCCTTGTTATTCCTACCTTCCCCTTGCCCCAGGTTTACACAAGAATGTAATACTGATGTACTTCTGGTCCTCATCCTTGTTATTCCTACCTTCCCCTTGCCCCAGGTTTACACAAGAATGTAATACTGATGTACTTCTGGTCCTCATCCTTGTTATTCCTACCTTCCCCTTGCCCCAGGTTTACACAGGAATGTAATACTGATGTACTTCTGGTCCTCATCCTTGTTATTCCTACCTTCCCCTTGCCCCAGGTTTACACAGGAATGTAATACTGATGTACTTCTGGTCCTCATCCTTGTTATTCCTACCTTCCCCTTGCCCCAGGTTTACACAGGAATGTAATACTGATGTACTTCTGGTCCTCATCCTTGTTATTCCTACCTTCCCCTTGCCCCAGGTTTACACAAGAATGTAACACTGATGTACTTCTGGTCCTCATCCTTGTTATTCCTACCTTCCCCTTGCCCCAGGTTTACACAAGAATGTAATACTGATGTACTTCTGGTCCTCATCCTTGTTATTCCTACCTTCCCCTTGCCCCACATTTACACAGGAATGTAATACTGATGTACTTCTGGTCCTCATCCTTGTTATTCCTACCTTCCCCTTGCCCCAGGTTTACACAGGAATGTAATACTGATGTACTTCTGGTCCTCATCCTTGTTATTCCTACCTTCCCCTTGCCCCAGGTTTACACAAGAATGTAATACTGATGTACTTCTGGTCCTCATCCTTGTTATTCCTACCTTCCCCTTGCCCCACATTTACACAGGAATGTAATACTGATGTACTTCTGGTCCTCATCCTTGTTATTCCTACCTTCCCCTTGCCCCAGGTTTACACAGGAATGTAATACTGATGTACTTCTGGTCCTCATCCTTGTTATTCCTACCTTCCCCTTGCCCCAGGTTTACACAAGAATGTAACACTGATGTACTTCTGGTCCTCATCCTTGTTATTCCTACCTTCCCCTTGCCCCAGGTTTACACAAGAATGTAATACTGATGTACTTCTGGTCCTCATCCTTGTTATTCCTACCTTCCCCTTGCCCCACATTTACACAAGAATGTAACACTGATGTACTTCTGGTCCTCATCCTTGTTATTCCTACCTTCCCCTTGCCCCACATTTACACAAGAATGTAACACTGATGTACTTCTGGTCCTCATCCTTGTTATTCCTACCTTCCCCTTGCCCCACATTTACACAAGAATGTAACACTGATGTACTTCTGGTCCTCATCCTTGTTATTCCTACCTTCCCCTTGCCCCACATTTACACAAGAATGTAACACTGATGTACTTCTGGTCCTCATCCTTGTTATTCCTACC
This sequence comes from Deroplatys truncata, assembly GCA_030765065.1. Lineage (NCBI taxonomy): Eukaryota > Metazoa > Arthropoda > Insecta > Mantodea > Mantidae > Deroplatys > Deroplatys truncata. The sequence goes on along the minus strand of CM060981.1, from coordinate 1,208,431 downwards.
TTCCCCTTGCCCCAAGTTTACACAAGAATGTAACACTGATGTACTTCTGGTCCTCATCCTTGTTATTCCTACCTTCCCCTTGCCCCACATTTACACAAGAATGTAACACTGATGTACTTCTGGTCCTCATCCTTGTTATTCCTACCTTCCCCTTGCCCCACATTTACACAAGAATGTAACACTGATGTACTTCTGGTCCTCATCCTTGTTATTCCTACCTTCCCCTTGCCCCACATTTACACAAGAATGTAATACTGATGTACTTCTGGTCCTCATCCTTGTTATTCCTACCTTCCCCTTGCCCCACATTTACACAAGAATGTAATACTGATGTACTTCTGGTCCTCATCCTTGTTATTCCTACCTTCCCCTTGCCCCACATTTACACAAGAATGTAACACTGATGTACTTCTGGTCCTCATCCTTGTTATTCCTACCTTCCCCTTGCCCCAGGTTTACACAAGAATGTAATACTGATGTACTTCTTGTCCTCATCCTTGTTATTCCTACCTTTCCCTTGCCCCAGGTTTACATTAGAATGTAACACTGATGTACTTCTGGTCCTCATCCTTGTTATTCCTACCTTCCCCTTGCCCCACATTTACACAAGAATGTAATACTGATGTACTTCTGGTCCTCATCCTTGTTATTCCTACCTTTCCCTTGCCCCAGGTTTACACAAGAATGTAATACTGATGTACTTCTGGTCCTCATCCTTGTTATTCCTACCTTCCCCTTGCCCCAGGTTTACACAAGAATGTAATACTGATGTACTTCTTGTCCTCATCCTTGTTATTCCTACCTTTCCCTTGCCCCAGGTTTACACAGGAATGTAATACTGATGTACTTCTTGTCCTCATCCTTGTTATTCCTACCTTCCCCTTGCCCCAGGTTTACACAAGAATGTAATACTGATGTACTTCTGGTCCTCATCCTTGTTATTCCTACCTTTCCCTTGCCCCAGGTTTACACAAGAATGTAATACTGATGTACTTCTGGTCCTCATCCTTGTTATTCCTACCTTCCCCTTGCCCCAGGTTTACACAAGAATGTAATACTGATGTACTTCTGGTCCTCATCCTTGTTATTCCTACCTTTCCCTTGCCCCAGGTTTACACAAGAATGTAATACTGATGTACTTCTGGTCCTCATCCTTGTTATTCCTACCTTCCCCTTGCCCCAGGTTTACACAAGAATGTAATACTGATGTACTTCTTGTCCTCATCCTTGTTATTCCTACCTTTCCCTTGCCCCAGGTTTACACAGGAATGTAATACTGATGTACTTCTTGTCCTCATCCTTGTTATTCCTACCTTCCCCTTGCCCCAGGTTTACACAAGAATGTAATACTGATGTACTTCTTGTCCTCATCCTTGTTATTCCTACCTTTCCCTTGCCCCAGGTTTATACAGGAATGTAATACTGATGTACTTCTTGTCCTCATCCTTGTTATTCCTACCTTCCCCTTGCCCCAGGTTTACACAAGAATGTAATACTGATGTACTTCTTGTCCTCATCCTTGTTATTCCTACCTTTCCCTTGCCCCAGGTTTATACAGGAATGTAATACTGATGTACTTCTTGTCCTCATCCTTGTTATTCCTACCTTTCCCTTGCCCCAGGTTTATACAGGAATGTAATACTGATGTACTTCTTGTCCTCATCCTTGTTATTCCTACCTTTCCCTTGCCCCAGGTTTATACAGGAATGTAATACTGATGTACTTCTTGTCCTCATCCTTGTTATTCCTACCTTTCCCTTGCCCCAGGTTTATACAGGAATGTAATACTGATGTACTTCTTGTCCTCATCCTTGTTATTCCTACCTTTCCCTTGCCCCAGGTTTATACAAGAATGTAACACTGATGTACTTCTTGTCCTCATCCTTGTTATTCCTACCTTTCCCTTGCCCCAGGTTTATACAAGAATGTAACACTGATGTACTTCTGGTCCTCATTCTTGATACTCCTACATTCCCATTGCCCCAAGTTAACACAAAACTGTAACACTGAGATACTTCTGGTCCTGCGTTCTTTCACATCAGTCTTGTTACTGCCACCTCCCCATTGCCCCAAGTTAACACAAAACTGTAACACTGAGATACTTCTGGTCCTGCGTTCTTTCACATCAGTCTTGTTACTGCCACCTCCCCATTGCCCCAAGTTAACACAAAACTGTAACACTGAGATACTTCTGGTCCTGCGTTCTTTCACATCAGTCTTGTTACTGCCACCTCTCCATTGCCCCAAGTTAACACAAAACTGTAACACTGAGATACTTCTGGTCCTGCGTTCTTTCACATCATTCTTGTTACTGCCACCTCCCCATTGCTCCAAGTTAACACAAAAATATAACACTGAGATACTTCTGGTCCTGCGTTCTTTCACATCAGTCTTGTTACTGCCACCTCCCCATTGCCCCAAGTTAACACAAAACTGTAACACTGAGATACTTCTGGTCCTGCGTTCTTTCACATCAGTCTTGTTACTGCCACCTCCCCATTGCCCCAAGTTAACACAAGAACGTAACACTGAGATACTTCTGGTCCTGCGTTCTTTCACATCAGTCTTGTTACTGCCACCTCTCCATTGCTCCAAGTTAACACAAAACTGTAACACTGAGTTACTTCTGGTCCTGCGTTCTTTCACATCAGTCTTGTTACTGCCACCTCTCCATTGCCCCAAGTTAACACAAAACTGTAACACTGAGATACTTCTGGCCCTCATTCTTGTTACTCCCACCTTCCCATTGCTCCAAGTTAACACAAAACTGTAACACTGAGATACTTCTGGCCCTCATTCTTGTTACTCCCACCTTCCCATTGCCCCAAGTTAACACAAAACTGTAACACTGAGATACTTCTGGCCCTCATTCTTGTTACTCCCACGTTCCCATTGCTCCAAGTTAACACAAAACTGTAACACTGAGATACTTCTGGCCCTCATTCTTGTTACTCCCACCTACCCATTGCCCCAAATTAACACAAAACTGTAACACTGAGATACTATTGGGCCTCATTCTTTTTGCTCCCACCTTTCCATTTCCCAAGTGTACACAAAACTGTAATTCTGAAATACTTCTGGTCCTCATTTTTGCTACTCCTACCTTCCCCTTGCCCCAAATTTACACAAAACTGTAACACTGAGATACTTCTGGTACTCATTCTTGTTACTCCCACCTTCCGGTTGCCCCAAGTTTACACAAGAATGTAACACTGAGATACTTCTGGTCCTCGTCCTTGTTACTGCCACCTTCCCATTGCCCCAAGTTTACACAAGAATGTACCACTGGGATACTTCTGGTACTGGGTATTTTCACATCTTTCTTGTTACTCCGACCTTCCCATTGCCCCAATTTAACACAAAAATGCAACACTGAGTTACTTCTGGTACTGGGTATTTTCACATCATTCTTGTTACTCCGACCTTCCCATTGCCCCAATTTAACACAAAAATGCAACACTGAGATACTTCTGGTCCTCATTCTATTTACTCTCACATTTCCGTTGCCCCAAGTTAACACAAGATTGTAATACCGAGATACTTCTGGTACTGGGTACTTTCACATCATTCTTGTTACTCCTCCCTTCCCATTGCCCCAATTTAACACAACAATGCAACACTGAGATAGTTCTGTTTCTCATTCTTGTTACTCTCACATTCCCGTTGCTCCAAGTTAACACAAGAATGTAACACCGAGTTACTTCTGGTCCTGGGTTCTTTCACATCATTCTCGGTACTCCCACATTCCCATTGGCCTCAGTTAACACAAGAATGTAACACAGATAGTTCTGGTCCTCATTCTTGATACTCTCACATTCGATTTGCCTTAAGTTTAGAAAACAATGTAACACTGAGATGGTTCTGGTCATCATTCTTGTTACTCCCACTTTCCCACTGCCCCAAGTTAACTCAAGAATGTAACACTGAGATACTTCTGGTCCTCATTCTTGTTACTCCCACCTTCCCATTGTCCCAAGTTTACACAAAAATGTAACACTGAGATACTTCTGGTCCTCATTCTTGTTACTCCCACCTTCCCATTGTCCCAAGTTTACACAAAAATGTAACACTGAGATACTTCTGGCCCTCATTCTTGTTACTCCCACCTTCCCATTGTCCCAAGTAAACACAAAAATGTAACACTGAGATACTTCTGGTCCCCATTCTTGTTATTCCCACCTTCCCCTTGCCCCAAGCTTACACAAGAATGTGACACAGAGATACATCTGGTCCTCATTCTTGATACTCCCACATTCCCATTGCCTCAAGTTTACACAAAAATGTAACACTGAGATATTTCTGGTCCTCATTCTTGTTTCTCCCACCTTCCACTTGCCCCAAGCTTACACAAGAATGTAACACTTAGATACATCTGGTCCTCATTCTTGATACTCCCACATTCCCATTGCCTCAGGTTTACACAGAAATGTAACACTGAGATACTTCTGGTCCTCATTCTTGTTACTTCCACCTTTCACTTGCCCCAAATTTACACAAAAAAGTAACTTTGAGATACTTCTGGTCCTCATTCTCGTTATGCCCTCCTTCCCCTTGCCCCACGTTTACATAAGAATGTAACACTGAGATACTTCTGGTCCTCATTTTTGTTACTCCCACCTTCCCGTTGCCCCAAGTTTACACAAGAAATTAACACTTATGTACTTCTGGTCCTCATCCTTTTTATTGCTACCTTCCCCTTGCCCCACGTTTACACAAGAATGTAACACGGATATAGGTCTGGTCCTCATTGTTGTTACTCCCACCTTCCCCTTGCCCCAAGTTTACACAAGAATGTAACACTGAGATAGTTCTGGTCCTCATCCTTGTTATGCCTACCTTCCCCTTGCCCAAAGCTTACACAAGAATGTATCACTGAGATACTTCTGGTCCTCATTGTTGCCACTCCCACCTTCCCGTTGCCCCAAGTTTACACAAGAATGTAACACTGAGATAGTTCTGGTCCTCATCCTTGTTATGCCTACCTTCCCCTTGCCCCACGTTTACATAAGAATGTAATACTAAGATACTTCTGGTCCTCATTGTTGCCACTCCCACCTTCCCGTTGCCCCAAGTTTACACAAGAATGTATCACTGAGATACTTCTGGTCCTCATCCTTGTTATTCCTACCTTCCCCTTGCCCCATGTTTACCCAAGAATGTAACACGGATATAGTTCTGGTCCTCATTCTTGTTACTCCCACCATCCCCTTGCCCCAAGCTTACACAAGAATGTAATACTAAGACACTTCTGGTCCTCATCCTTGTTACTCCCACCTTCCCCTTGCCCCATGTTAACACAAAAACGTAACACTGAGATTCTTCTGGTCCTGCGTTCTTTCACATCATTCTTTTTACTGCCACCTTCCCATTGCCTCAAGTTAACACAAAACTGTAACACTGAGATACTTCTGGTCCTTGTTCTTGTTACTCCCACCTTCCCCTTGCCCCAAGCTTACACAAGAATGTAATCCTAAGATACTTCTGGTCCTCATTCTTGAAACTCCTACATTCTCATTGCCCCAAGTTAACACAAAAACGTAACACTGAGATACTTCTGGTCCTGCGTTCTTTCACATCATTCTTTTTACTGCCACCTTCCCATTGCTCCAAGTTAACACAAAACTGTAACACTGAGATACTTCTGGTCCTAATTCTTGTTACTCCCACCTTCCCATAGCCCCAAGTTAACACAAAACTGTAACACGGATATAGTTCTGGTCCTCATTCTTGTTACTCCCACCTTCCCCTTGCCCCAAGCTTATACAAGAATGTAATACTAAGATACTTCTGGTCCTCTTTCTTGAAACTCCTACATTCCCATTGCCCCAAGTTAACACAAGAACGTAACAGTGAGATACTTCTGGTCCTGCGTTCTTTCACATCATTCTTGTTACTGCCACCTTCGCATTGCTCCAAGTTATCACAAAACTGTAACACTGAGATACTTCTGGTCCTCATTCTTGTTACTCCCACCTTCCCATAGCCCCAAGTTAGCACAAGACTGTAACACGAGATACTTCTGGTCCTCATTCTTGTTACTCCCACCTTCCCATTGCCCACGTTATCACAAGACTGTAACACTGAGATACTTCTGGTCCTCATTCTTGTTACTCTCACCTTCCCATTGCCCCAAGTTAACACAAGACTGTAACACTGAGATACTTCTGGTCTTCATTCTTGTTACTCCCACCTTCCCATAGCCCCAAGTAAACACAGAACTGTATCACTGAGATACTTCTGGTCCTCATTCTTGTTACTCCCACCGTCCCATTGCACCAGATTTACACAAAATTGTAACACTGAGATGCTTCTGGTCCTCATTCTTGTTACTCCTACCAGCCCATTTTCCAAGTTAACACAAAACTGTAACACTGATATATATCTGGTCCTCATTCTTGCTACTCCTACCTTTGCCTTGCCCCAAATTTACACAAAACTGTAATACTGAGATACTTCTGGTCCTCATTCTTGTTATTCCCACCTTACCATTGCCCCAAGTTTACACAACAATGTAACACTGAGATACTTCTGGTCCTCATTCTTGTTACTCCCACCTTCCCCTTGCCCCAAGTTTACACAAGAAAGTAACTTTGAGATACTTCTGGTCCTCATTCTCGTTACTCCCTCCTTACCATTGCCCCAAGTTTACACAAGAAAGTAACTTTGAGATACTTCTGGTCCTCATTCTTGTTATTCCCACCTTACCATTGCCCCAAGTTTACACAACAATGTAACACTGAGATACTTCTGGTCCTCATTCTTGTTACTCCCACCTTCCCCTTGCCCCAAGTATACACAAGAAAGTAACTTTGAGCTACTTCTGGTCCTCATTCTTGTTACTCCCACCTTACCATTGCCCAAGGTTTACACAACAATGTAACACTGAGATACTTCTGGTCCTCATTCTCGTTACTCCCTCCTTCGCCTTGCCCGACGTTTACATATGAATGTAACACTGAGATCCTTTGGACCTCATTCTTGTTACTCCCACCTTCCCCTTGCCCCAAGTTTACACAAGAATGTAACACTGATGTACTTCTGGTCCTCATCCTTGTTACTCCCACCTTCCCCTTGCACCAAGTTTACACAACAATGTAACACTGAGATACTTCTGGTCCTCATTCTTGTTACTCCCACCTTCCCCTTGCCCCAAGTTTACACAACAATGTAACACTGAGATACTTCTGGTCCTGATTCTTATTACTCCCACCTTCCCCTTGCCCCAAGTTTACACAAGAATGTAACACTGAGATACTTCTGGACCTCATTCTTGTTACTCCCACCTTCCCCTTGCCCCAAGTTTACACAAGAATGTAACACTGAGATACTTCTGCTACTCATTCTTGTTACTCCCACCTTCCCCTTGTCCCAAGTTTACACAAGAATGTAACACTGAGATACTTCTGGTCCTGATTCTTATTACTCCCACCTTCCCCTTGCCCCAAGTTTACACAAGAATGTAACACTGAGATACTTCTGGACCTCATTCTTGTTACTCCCACCTTCCCCTTGCCCCAAGTTTACACAAGAATGTAACACTGAGATACTTCTGGTTCTGATTCTTATTACTCCCACCTTCCCCTTGCCTCAAGTTTACACAAGAATGTAACACTGAGATACTTCTGGTCCTGATTCTTATTACTCCCACCTTCCCCTTGCCTCAAGTTTACACAAGAATGTAACACTGAGATACTTCTGGACCTCATTCTTATTACTCCCACCTTCCCCTTGCCTCAAGTTTACACAAGAATGTAACACTGAGATACTTCTGGTCCTGATTCTTATTACTCCCACCTTCCCCTTGCCCCAAGTTTACACAAGAATGTAACACTGAGATACTTCTGGTCCTGATTCTTATTACTCCCACCTTCCCCTTGCCCCAAGTTTACACAAGAATGTAACACTGAGATACTTCTGGTCCTGATTCTTATTACTCCCACCTTCCCCTTGCCCCAAGTTTACACAAGAATGTAACACTGAGATACTTCTGGTCCTGATTCTTATTACTCCCACCTTCCCCTTGCCCCAAGTTTACACAAGAATGTAACACTGAGATACTTCTGGTCCTCATTCTTGTTATTCCTACCTTCCCCTTGCCTCAAGTTTACACAAGAATGTAACACTGAGATACTTCTGGTCCTCATTCTTGTTATTCCTACCTTCCCCTTGTCTCAAGTTTGCACAAGAATGTAACACTGAGATACTTCTGGTCCTCATTCTTGTTACTCCCACCTTCCCCTTGCCTCAAGTTTACACAAGAATGTAACACTGATGTACTTCTGGTCCTGATTCTTATTACTCCCACCTTCCCCTGCCCCAAGTTTACACAAGAATGTAACACTGAGATACTTCTGGTCCTGATTCTTATTACTCCCACCTTCCCCTTGCCTCAAGTTTACACAAGAATGTAACACTGAGATACTTCTGGACATCATTCTTGTTACTCCCACCTTCCCCTTGCCCCAAGTTTACACAAGAATGTAACACTGAGATACTTCTGGTCCTGATTCTTATTACTCCCACCTTCCCCTTGCCTCAAGTTTACACAAGAATGTAACACTGAGATACTTCTGGTCCTGATTCTTATTACTCCCACCTTCCCCTTGCCTCAAGTTTACACAAGAATGTAACACTGAGATACTTGTGCTACTCATTCTTGTTACTCCCACCTTCCCCTTGCCCCAAGTTTACACAAGAATGTAACACTGAAGTACTTCTGGTCCTGATTCTTATTACTCCCACCTTCCCCTTGCCTCAGGTTTACACAAGAATGTAACACTGAGATACTTGTGCTACTCATTCTTGTTACTCCCACCTTCCCCTTGCCTCAAGTTTACACAAGAATGTAACAATGATGTACTTCTGGTCCTCATCCTTGTTATTCCTACCTTCCCCTTGCCCCATGTTTACACAAGAATGTGACACGGATATAGTTCTGGTCCTCATTGGTTTTACTCCCACCTTCCCCTTGCCCCAAGTTTACACAAGAATGTAACACTGAGATACTTCTGGTCCTGATTCTTATTACTCCCACCTTCCCCTTGCCCCAAGTTTACACAAGAATGTAACACTGAGATACTTCTGGTCCTGATTCTTATTACTCCCACCTTCCCCTTGCCTCAAGTTTACACAAGAATGTAACAATGATGTACTTCTGGTCCTCATCCTTGTTATTCCTACCTTCCCCTTGCCCCATGTTTACACAAGAATGTGACACGGATATAGTTCTGGTCCTCATTGGTTTTACTCCCACCTTCCCCTTGCCCCAAGTTTACACAAGAAAGTAACACTGAGATACTTCTGTTCCCCATTCTCGTTACTCCCTCCTTCCCATTGCCCCAAGTTTACACAAGAATGTTGCACTGAGTTACTTCAGGTCCTGCGTTCTTTCACATCATTCTTGTGTCTCCCACCTTCCCATTGCCTCAAGTTTACACAAGAATGTAACACTGAGATACTTCTGGTCCTGTGTTCTTTCACATCATGCTTGTTACTCCCACCTTCCCATTTCTCAGGTTAACACAAGAATGTAACACTGAGATACTTCAGGTGCTGCATTCTTTCACATCATTCTTGTTACTCCCACCTTCATATTGCCTCACGTTAACACAAGAATGTAACACTGAAATACTTCTGGTCCTGCTTTCTTTCACATCATTCTTTTTACTCTCACCTTCGCATTTCCCAAAGTTTACACAAGACTGTAACACTTAAGTACTTCTGGGCTGCGGTCTTTCACATTGTTCTTTACAATCTTATCTTCCCAATGCCTCAAGTTTACACAAGACTGTAACATTGAGATTCTTCTGGTCCTGCATCCTTTCACATCATTCTTGCTACTCCCACCTTCCCATTGTCCCAAGTTAACACAAGAATGTAACACTGAGATACTTCTGGTTCTCATTCTTGTTGCTCTCTCATTCCCGTTGCCCCAAGTTAACACAAGAATGCAACACTGAAATACTTCTGTTCCTCATTCTTGTTACTCCCACATTCCAATTGTCCCAAGTTAACACAAGAATGTACCACTGAGATACTTCTGGTACTGGGTATTTTCACATGTTTCTAGTTACTCCCACATTCCAATTGCCCCAAGTGAACACAAGAATGTACCACTGAGATACTTCTGGTACTGGGTATTTTCACATGTTTCTTGTTACTCCCACATTCCCATTGCCCCAAGTTAACACAAGAATGTACCACTGAGATAATTCTGGTACTGGGTATTTTCACATGTTTCTTGTTACTCCCACATTCCCATTGCCCCAAGTTAACACAAGAATGTACCATTGAGATACTTCTGGTACTGGGTATTTTCACATCATTCTTGTTACTCCCACATTCCCATTGCCTCAAGTTAACACAACAGTAGTATTAGTCCCGGATGAGCCAATTGATTTAACGATAATCCTGCCGCTAGGGGCGCTGGTGTCGCTAGTGTCGGTGCGTGCGACGGCGGCGGCGGTGTGTTTGAAAAGCGCCCTGAGCGGTAGGATTATCGTTAAATCGGTTGGCTCATCTGGGACGAGTTGAAAGAATTGAGGAAGTGACGTGTAGTGTTTTTGATTGGTTCGTTAATTTGGGGTGGGAGATGGAGGAAGGGAGATGGAGGAGTATGGAGTTCGCGTGATGGAGAGGAGCTGGGTGGCGAGGTGTTGTGTGTGCGGAGGTCGGTACTGAAATGGGGGAAAAGATGGGGAGCGAGGGATAAAAAGTGTAAAGGAAAGTGACGTGTGAAGTTGTGATTGGTGGGAATAAGAAGTGATGTTATTGGTGGAAAGGAGCAAATGAAGGTTGTTGATTGGTAAGAATAAGAGAGATTATGATTGGTGGAAAGAAAAAGGAGTGGGGTATGTTGGAGGTGATGGGAAAGGTGAGTTTTGCTAGCAGCAAGATTTGCAAAAGCCTGTCTTGAACTGATCAGCAATTTTTGAACGTCGGATGGTAGTTTTCTTGAGTGGATAGAGAGATGGGGGCGATATGAGATGCGGTGGCGAAAATGGGGACTAGACAAGGTTGTTGAGACAAGAGGTTTAAGGACGAGGAAATTTGGAGGTTAGTGGTGAACACGGCTGTCGCAAGAGGTGGGGGTAAGGAGACGCAGTGGTGAGAATGGGAACTAAAAGAAGATGGGGGTAGCAAGAGTTTTAGAAGAGTAGATTTTGAGGTTAAAATAGTGGGAACTAAAAATGGCGGAGGGTCTGCGACAAGGAGATGCGGTGAGAACTAAACAAGATGGCGGATGCAAGAGGTGGGTAAGGAGGTTTGAGGTTACAGTACCAAAACACGAAAGGATATATTCCTACGCCAAGCAGGTCCGAAAAATAATTATGCGTGTGTTACTTACCTGTTACCGGTGTGGATGCGTCACCAAAAGCGCGGCACGCGAGACGGAAAAATAAAAGCAAACTGTTTTTGAAAATGCTTAACCAGCTTTAAGATCAACCAACATCACTACGCACTGATATACCTAGGTTTTTAAAGCGGTACAGACACCCTTTGCAGAGGCGTAATTTAACTATACCAAAAACCTGGTACTGGACCATCGTGATGGTCGCTAGCGTACGTAGGAGCAGGGTTCTCAAGCCGGTCGAAAGCGGTCAAAAACGTGTACGACGTAGGTGTTCGCAGTAGCTGCTGTCGAGTCAACCGTCGAGGTGTGAATAAACGAGATCTGTTCTCGCCGGCAATTTGGTTCGGAGATGTGAGCAGCGGCGAGGTGTTGTGTGTGCGGAGGTCGGGACTGAAAGAGGGAAAAGATGGGGAGCGAGGGATAAAAAGTGTAACAGAAAGTGACGTGTGAAGTTGTGATTGGTGGGAATAAGAAGTGATTTTATTGGTGGAAAGGAGCAAATGAAAGTTGCTGATTGGTAAGAATAAGAGAGGTTATGATTGGTGGAAAGAAAAAGGAATGGGGTATGTTGGAGGTGATGGGAAAGGTAAGTTTTGCTAGCAACAAGATTTGCAAAAGCCTGTCGTGAACTGATCAGCAATTTTTGAACGTTGGATGGTAGTTTTCTTGAGTGGATAGAGAGATGGGGCGATATGAGATGCGGTGGCGAAAATGGGAACTAAACAAGGTGGTTGAGACAAGAGGTTTAAGGACGAGGAAATTTGGAGGTTAGTGGTGAACATGGCGGTCGCAAGAGGTGGGGGTAAGGAGACGCGGTGGTGAGAATGGGAACTAAAAGAAGATGGCGGTAGCAAGAGGTTAGAAGAGTAGATTTTGAGGTTAAAATAGCGGGAACTAAAAATGGCGGAGGGTCTGCGACAAGGAGATGCGGTGAGAACTAAACAAGATGGCGGACGCAAGAGGAGGGTAAGGAGGTTTGAGGTTACAGTACCAAAACACGAAAGGATATATTCCTACGCCAAGCAGGTCCGAAAAATAATTATGCGTGTGTTACTTACCTGTTACCGGTGTGGATGCGTCACCAAAAGCGCGGCACGCGAGGCGGAAAAATAAAAGCAAACTGTTTTTGAAAATGCTTAACCAGCTTTAAGATCAACCAACATCACTACGCACTGATATACCTAGGTTTTTAAAGCGGTACAGACACCCTTTGCAGAGGCGTAATTTAACTATACCAAAACCTGGTACTGGACCATCGTGATGGTCGCTAGCGTACGTAGGAGCAGGGTTCTCAAGCCGGTCGAAAGCGGTCAAAAACGTGTACGACGTAGGTGTTGGCAGTAGCTGCTGCCGAGGCAACCGTCGAGGTGCGAATGAACGAGATCTGTTCTTGCAGGCAATCTGGTTGAGAGATGAGAGGCGCGGTGGTAAAAATGTGAACTAAATAAGATGGCGGAGGCACGAAGTTGAGGTTAAGGAGCGGCGAGGTGTTGACTGTGCGGTGGTTGGGGTCTGAAAGAGGGGGAAAGATGGCGAACGAGGGATAAAAAGTATAACAGAAAGTGACGTGTGAAGTTGTCATTGGTGGGAATAAGAAGTGATGTTATTGGTGGAAAGGAACAAATGAAAGTTGCTGATTGGCGAGAATAAGAGAGATTATGATTGGTGGAAAGAAAAAAAGGTGTGGGAGTGGGGTATGTTGGAGGTGATGGAAAAGGCAAGTTTTGCTACCAACAACATTTGCAAAAGCCTATCCAGAACTCATCAGCAATTTTAAATAACTAGTGTTTCGGGGGTTTTCTCTGGTTGGTAGACGAATGCAAGCTGTTTCTACCATACTTATATTATTCGTCTTTTTCCTTTTTTTTTTTTAAAATGACTAGTTTTTTTTTTTTTTTTTTTTTTTTTTTGGGAGTTTTCTGCGGATGGTAAACAAATGCAAGCTCTTTCTGCTTTTTCATAGGTTTTCCCTGGTTGGTAGGCGTTTTCTGTACTGGTTGACGAAGGCGTTTCTAATTTTGGAGGTTTTCTCAGGTTTTTAGCGGTTGTCCCTGCCCGGTAGGCAAATGATGAAGTTTTACCTTGTCGGCGCACGGATACTAGGCACGTACTGGCGCGCACACACACACACACACAGAGAGACAGACAGACACACAGACAGGCACACACACACGGACATGTTTCCAAAAATGCTTTTTTTTTTTTTTTTTTTTTTTTTTTTTGATTCAGGAGGTCTCAAAACGTGTATTTCCGGTGAAATCTCGGTATCGAATTTTTGGGCGGAATGCAATACTTCCCCTACTTACTATACGTAGTAGAGAAAGTAAAAAAGTATTGAAAAATTTAAGGAAATAACAAGCAATATCTCAAAAGTGTACTATCTTGTTTTCAAGGGTTTTCCAGATCGGTAAGCGTTAGAATACTCTTAGAGCTTTTTTCAGGTTTTTTAGCGGTTGTCCCTGGCCGGTAGGCAATTGATAAAGTTTTTCTATAACGACGTCGTTTTGGCTTGTGGCGCACGGTTCCTAGGCACGTACTCGCGCGCGCGCGCACACACACACACACACACACACACACACACACACACTAAAATAGTAGCGTATAAAAAAACTGATTTGTTACACTCACATAACTTTCTCTACTCTTGTACAATCTAATTGGTAGCTTTTAAGCGATAGTCAAATATTTTAACGCTGGTTGCTATGTGGCGAATTCCATTCTGTTTGCATGTTCAGGACATAAAAAAAATGAATAAACGAATTTGAGAAAAAGTATAAGTATTGGAAAATTTAAGGAAATAACAAGCAATATCTCGAAAACGGTTCACTCAACAAAAGAAACGTATATGACATAAGTTGTGTATTTTAACGCGATCTACATTTTTTGTGTAGTAAAATTTTGTCTATCTCTTATGGTTTACCAGTTATGCAAAAAAGTCGTTCACAATGAAGAATATTTTTGGAGACATTCCCAGAAAATTCGAGATATACATTTTATTTGACATGACAATATCTTAAACATATTATGTTTTAATCAAAATCGTTAGAGCCGTTTTTGAGAAAATTAAAATTTTCGAAAAATGTTCCATATAAAGGGTAGTCTGGGGTGGGGGGATTTTCTTGAAAACCTTCGTGTCGCATCTCTGGAAGATACTGAACCTAAATACCAAGTTTGGTGTTTATCCGACTGTTCGTTTTTGAGTTATGCTGTTCACAGACACACAGACACACAGACAGACACACACACGGACATGTTTCCAAAAATGCTTTTTTTTTTTTGGATTCAGAGATTCTCAAAACATGTATTTCCAGTGAAATCTCGGTAACGAATTTTTGGGTGGAATGCAATACTTCCCCTACTTACTATACGTAGTAGAGAAAGTAAAAATGAATAACGCATTTGAGAAAAAGTATAAGTATTGGAAAATTTAAAGGAAATAACAAGCAATATCTCGAAATACGGTTCACTCAACAAAATAAATGTATATGGCATAAGTTGTGTATTTTAACGCGATCTACATTTTTTGTGTAGCAAACTTTTGTCTATCTCTTACGGTTTATCAGTTATGAAAAAGTCGTTCACAATGAAGAATTCTTTTGGAGACATTCCCAGAAAATTCGAGATATACATTTCATTTCTCTCGACATTATCTTAAATATATGATATTTTCATCAAAATCGTTAGAGCCATTTTTTAATACAAAGAGAACGGGATTTCACAAGTGAAACAGTACTGTGATAACGATACCACTGAAACAAAAAAAAAAAAATCTGATGTGTAACACTCACATGACTTTCTCAACTCTTGTACAAAGTATTTTTACAAACGCTTATTCCCCATCTAGTTCATGTTAATCGAGATAAACATTTGCAAAATCTATTTTATTGCTAATTTTCTTGTATAAAAAAAAAATCTGATGTGTAACACTCACATGACGTTCTCTACTCTTGTACAAAGTATTTTTACAAACGCTTATGCTCCATCTAGTTCATGTTAATCGAGATAAACATTTGCAAACTCTATTTTATTGCTAATTTTCTTGTAGATGTAGGGGAAAATATATTTACAAGGGGAATATAGAAAAACAGTAGCCTTTAAGCACATACATATCTCTTAATAGCTGGTTGCTATGTGCAACACCATTCTTTTTGCCACAGATTAATACTGTTTGCATATCAAAGACAAAAAAAAATGAATAACGAAGTCCCATTTGAGAAAATAAATATTGGAAAATTAACAAACAATATCTCGAAAACGGTTCACTCAACAACAAAAATGTATATTACATAAGATGTGTATTTTAACGCGATCTACATTTTTTGTGTAGTAAAATTTTGTCTATCTCTTACGGTTTTTCAGTTATGAAAAAGACGTTCACAATGAAGAATACTTTTGGAGACATTCCCAGAAAATTCGAGATATACATTTCATTTCTCACGACATTATATTAAACATACGATATTTTTCATCAAAATCGTTAGAGCCATTTTTTTTAATACAAAGAGAACGGGATTTCACAAGTGAAACAGTACTGTGATAACGATACCAACAAAACTAATTATTATTCACCCACTGAAACACATAAAAAAAATCTGATGTGTAACACTCACATGACTTTTCTCATCTCTTGTACAAAGTATTTTTACAAACGCTTATTCCCCATCTAGTTCATGTTAATCGAGATAAACATTTGCAAACTCTGTTTTATTGCTAATTTTGTTGTAGATGTAGGGAAAATATATTTACAAGGGGAATATAGAAAAACAGTAGCCTTTAAGCACATACATATCTCTTAATAGCTGGTTGCTATGTGCAGTACCATTCTTTTTGCCACAGATTAATACTCTTTGCATATCAAAGACAAAAAAAAAAAAAATGAATAACGAATTCCCATTTGAGAAAATAACTATTGGAAAATTTAAGTAAATAACAAGCAATATCTCGAAAACGGTTCACTCAACAATAAAGATGTATATGACATAAGTTGTGTATTTTAACGCGATCTACATACTTTCGTACTCACCTATAAGATATAGAGGGTAGAGGTCGTACGAACGTAGCACTTTGAGAATCTATATTCAACAGTTGGTGTTACTCCTTAGAAAGGAAGTATCTGCTGATTTTTATTTAATTCTTTACATTTTACATAGCACGTATGCACTGGCACAACACAAAAGCACTACACACAATACTCAGTTTTAATATTTGCACTAATAACATCAGGAATAACTGAAGTCTGCAAACAGTCATTTCCCATGTGCAGCCTTACGTACAGAAAACGTGTGTGGCTGATCTATGTGTAAAAAGAGCCTGAGAGCGGATGTACGTCAGCGGTAAAATCTTTTAAATGCATTTTTATTGGCGATGGTAGAAATCGTGCAGTGGTGGATCGTGAAAATTCATATAAATGGATGTATCACCTCATAATAAGCCTCTATATACCAAGAATATTGAGTTTTTAAAAAGTCAGCAACTGTACCTGTGTTTCTATACGTGAACGTCAGATGGCAGCTTCGATACGTGTCCACGGAGACCTTAGTGCTAGGCAACTGTACCTCTGTTTCTATACGTGAACGGCAGATTGCAGCTTCGATACGTGTCCACGGAGACCTTAGTGCTAGGCAACTGTACCTCTGTTTCTATACGTGAACGGCAGATTGCAGCTTCGATACGTGTCCACGGAGACCTTAGTGCTAGGCAACTGCACCTCTGTTTCTATACGTGAACGGCAGATTGCAGCTTCGATACGTGTCCACGGAGACCTTAGCGCTAGGCAACTGCACCTCTGTTTCTATACGTGAACGGCAGATTGCAGCTTCGATACGTGTCCACGGAGACCTTAGTGCTAGGCAACTGTACCTCTGTTTCTATACGTGAACGGCAGATTGCAGCTTCGATACGTGTCCACGGAGACCTTAGTGCTAGGCAACTGTACCTCTGTTTCTATACGTGAACGGCAGATTGCAGCTTCGATACGTGTCCACGGAGACCTTAGTGCTAGGCAACTGCACCTCTGTTTCTATACGTGAACGGCAGATTGCAGCTTCGATACGTATCCACGGAGACCTTAGTGCTAGGCAACTGCACCTCTGTTTCTATACGTGAACGGCAGATTGCAGCTTCAATACGTGTCCACGGAGACCTTAGTGCTAGGCAACTGTACCTCTGTTTCTATACGTGAACGGGAGATTGCAGCTTCGATACGTGTCCACGGAGACCTTAGTGCTAGGCAACTGCACCTCTGTTTCTATACGTGAACGTCAGATTGCAGCTTCGATACGTGTCCACGGAGACCTTAGTGCTAGGCAACTGCACCTCTGTTTCTATACGTGAACGGCAGATTGCAGTTTCGATACGTATCCACGGGGACCTTAGTGCTAGGGAACTGCACCTCTGTTTGTATACGTGAACGGCAGATTGCAGCTTCAATACGTGTACACGGAGACCTTAGTGCTAGGCAGCTGTACCTCTGTTTCTATACGTGAACGGCAGATTGCAGCTTCGATACGTGTCCACGGAGATCTTAGTGCTAGGCAGCTATACCTGTTTCTATACGTCAACGGCAGATTGCAGCTTCGATACGTGTTCACGGAGACCTTAGTGCTAGGCAACTGTACCTGTGTTTCTATACGTGTCCACGGAGACCTTAGTGCTAGACAACTGTACCTCTGTTTCTATACGTGAACGGCAGATTGCAGCTTCAATACGTGTCCACGGAGACCTTAGTGCTAGTGCTAGGCAACTATACCTCTGTTTCTATACGTGAACGGCAGATTGCAGGTTCGATACGTGTCCACGGAGATCTTAGTGCTAGGCAACTATACCTGTTTCTATACGTGAACGGCAGATTGCAGCTTCGATACGTGTCCACGGAGACCTTAGTGCTAGGCAACTGTACCTGTGTTTCTATACGTGAACGTCAGATGGCAGCTTCGATACGTGTCCACGGAGACCTTAGTGTTAGGCAACTGTACCTCTGTTTCTATACGTGAACGGCAGATTGCAGCTTCGATACGTGTCCACGGAGACCTTTCGCTTCAGGTGACAAAATAACACTAGGCACTTGTGTGCCGTGGTGTAAGCCGCAATCACGGTATTGGTAGCGTGGATCTCCTTGGGGCTCTCCTCGGAGTTACCTCAACACCACGTACATGACCTGGTTCGTCACGGGTACGCAGGTCTGCACTACCACTTCCTCGGCGTTGAGCAGGCCCAGGAGGCGATCGTACCGGTACACCAGCTAGCACGTGGTCATGTTATCGCGCTGTGGTGTTGCGTGTGCGAGGTATGGAAACTCAAGGACGCAAAACATGCACGACCGAGGGTTAAAAAGCAGAACAAGTAGTGACGTGGAGCGTTGTGATTGGTGTAAATAAGACGATCTCTGATAGGTGGACAAATTGAAATAACGTGATGTGATAGGCGAAAATAAAATCAAAGGTGATTGGATGAAAAATGACGAGAAGGAATTAGCGGTGAATTTGTGAACTAAGATGGCGAAGATTTTTTTTTTTTTAAAAAAAAGGATAATATAAGTACGGCAACTGTAACGGTTTACGGCAAACGCGCGCCGCGCAATGCGTCACGCCGGGCATCTTGCTCAATATGATTTTTGTTTTATTGCCCGGGCGTGACGCATTGCGCGGCGCGCGTTTGCCGTAAACCGTTACAGTTGCCGTACTTATATTATCCTTTTTTTTAAAAAAAAAAAAATCTTCGCCATCTTAGTTCACAAATTCACCGCTAATTCCTTCTCGTCATTTTTCATCCAATCACCTTTGATTTTATTTTCGCCTATCACATCACGTTATTTCAATTTGTCCACCTATCAGAGATCGTCTTATTTACACCAATCACAACGCTCCACGTCACTACTTGTTCTGCTTTTTAACCCTCGGTCGTGCATGTTTTGCGTCCTTGAGTTTCCATACCTCGCACACGCAACACCACAGCGCGATAACATGACCACGTGCTAGCTGGTGTACCGGTACGATCGCCTCCTGGGCCTGCTCAACGCCGAGGAAGTGGTAGTGCAGACCTGCGTACCCGTGACGAACCAGGTCATGTACGTGGTGTTGAGGTAACTCCGAGGAGAGCCCCAAGGAGATCCACGCTACCAATACCGTGATTGCGGCTTACACCACGGCACACAAGTGCCTAGTGTTATTTTGTCACCTGAAGCGAAAGGTCTCCGTGGACACGTATCGAAGCTGCAATCTGCCGTTCACGTATAGAAACAGAGGTACAGTTGCCTAACACTAAGGTCTCCGTGGACACGTATCGAAGCTGCCATCTGACGTTCACGTATAGAAACACAGGTACAGTTGCCTAGCACTAAGGTCTCCGTGGACACGTATCGAAGCTGCAATCTGCCGTTCACGTATAGAAACAGGTATAGTTGCCTAGCACTAAGATCTCCGTGGACACGTATCGAACCTGCAATCTGCCGTTCACGTATAGAAACAGAGGTATAGTTGCCTAGCACTAGCACTAAGGTCTCCGTGGACACGTATTGAAGCTGCAATCTGCCGTTCACGTATAGAAACAGAGGTACAGTTGTCTAGCACTAAGGTCTCCGTGGACACGTATAGAAACACAGGTACAGTTGCCTAGCACTAAGGTCTCCGTGAACACGTATCGAAGCTGCAATCTGCCGTTGACGTATAGAAACAGGTATAGCTGCCTAGCACTAAGATCTCCGTGGACACGTATCGAAGCTGCAATCTGCCGTTCACGTATAGAAACAGAGGTACAGCTGCCTAGCACTAAGGTCTCCGTGTACACGTATTGAAGCTGCAATCTGCCGTTCACGTATACAAACAGAGGTGCAGTTCCCTAGCACTAAGGTCCCCGTGGATACGTATCGAAACTGCAATCTGCCGTTCACGTATAGAAACAGAGGTGCAGTTGCCTAGCACTAAGGTCTCCGTGGACACGTATCGAAGCTGCAATCTGACGTTCACGTATAGAAACAGAGGTGCAGTTGCCTAGCACTAAGGTCTCCGTGGACACGTATCGAAGCTGCAATCTCCCGTTCACGTATAGAAACAGAGGTACAGTTGCCTAGCACTAAGGTCTCCGTGGACACGTATTGAAGCTGCAATCTGCCGTTCACGTATAGAAACAGAGGTGCAGTTGCCTAGCACTAAGGTCTCCGTGGATACGTATCGAAGCTGCAATCTGCCGTTCACGTATAGAAACAGAGGTGCAGTTGCCTAGCACTAAGGTCTCCGTGGACACGTATCGAAGCTGCAATCTGCCGTTCACGTATAGAAACAGAGGTACAGTTGCCTAGCACTAAGGTCTCCGTGGACACGTATCGAAGCTGCAATCTGCCGTTCACGTATAGAAACAGAGGTACAGTTGCCTAGCACTAAGGTCTCCGTGGACACGTATCGAAGCTGCAATCTGCCGTTCACGTATAGAAACAGAGGTGCAGTTGCCTAGCGCTAAGGTCTCCGTGGACACGTATCGAAGCTGCAATCTGCCGTTCACGTATAGAAACAGAGGTGCAGTTGCCTAGCACTAAGGTCTCCGTGGACACGTATCGAAGCTGCAATCTGCCGTTCACGTATAGAAACAGAGGTACAGTTGCCTAGCACTAAGGTCTCCGTGGACACGTATCGAAGCTGCAATCTGCCGTTCACGTATAGAAACAGAGGTACAGTTGCCTAGCACTAAGGTCTCCGTGGACACGTATCGAAGCTGCCATCTGACGTTCACGTATAGAAACACAGGTACAGTTGCTGACTTTTTAAAAACTCAATATTCTTGGTATATAGAGGCTTATTATGAGGTGATACATCCATTTATATGAATTTTCACGATCCACCACTGCACGATTTCTACCATCGCCAATAAAAATGCATTTAAAAGATTTTACCGCTGACGTACATCCGCTCTCAGGCTCTTTTTACACATAGATCAGCCACACACGTTTTCTGTACGTAAGGCTGCACATGGGAAATGACTGTTTGCAGACTTCAGTTATTCCTGATGTTATTAGTGCAAATATTAAAACTGAGTATTGTGTGTAGTGCTTTTGTGTTGTGCCAGTGCATACGTGCTATGTAAAATGTAAAGAATTAAATAAAAATCAGCAGATACTTCCTTTCTAAGGAGTAACACCAACTGTTGAATATAGATTCTCAAAGTGCTACGTTCGTACGACCTCTACCCTCTATATCTTATAGGTGAGTACGAAAGTATGTAGATCGCGTTAAAATACACAACTTATGTCATATACATCTTTATTGTTGAGTGAACCGTTTTCGAGATATTGCTTGTTATTTACTTAAATTTTCCAATAGTTATTTTCTCAAATGGGAATTCGTTATTCATTTTTTTTTTTTTTTGTCTTTGATATGCAAAGAGTATTAATCTGTGGCAAAAAGAATGGTACTGCACATAGCAACCAGCTATTAAGAGATATGTATGTGCTTAAAGGCTACTGTTTTTCTATATTCCCCTTGTAAATATATTTTCCCTACATCTACAACAAAATTAGCAATAAAACAGAGTTTGCAAATGTTTATCTCGATTAACATGAACTAGATGGGGAATAAGCGTTTGTAAAAATACTTTGTACAAGAGATGAGAAAAGTCATGTGAGTGTTACACATCAGATTTTTTTTATGTGTTTCAGTGGGTGAATAATAATTAGTTTTGTTGGTATCGTTATCACAGTACTGTTTCACTTGTGAAATCCCGTTCTCTTTGTATTAAAAAAAATGGCTCTAACGATTTTGATGAAAAATATCGTATGTTTAATATAATGTCGTGAGAAATGAAATGTATATCTCGAATTTTCTGGGAATGTCTCCAAAAGTATTCTTCATTGTGAACGTCTTTTTCATAACTGAAAAACCGTAAGAGATAGACAAAATTTTACTACACAAAAAATGTAGATCGCGTTAAAATACACATCTTATGTAATATACATTTTTGTTGTTGAGTGAACCGTTTTCGAGATATTGTTTGTTAATTTTCCAATATTTATTTTCTCAAATGGGACTTCGTTATTCATTTTTTTTTGTCTTTGATATGCAAACAGTATTAATCTGTGGCAAAAAGAATGGTGTTGCACATAGCAACCAGCTATTAAGAGATATGTATGTGCTTAAAGGCTACTGTTTTTCTATATTCCCCTTGTAAATATATTTTCCCCTACATCTACAAGAAAATTAGCAATAAAATAGAGTTTGCAAATGTTTATCTCGATTAACATGAACTAGATGGAGCATAAGCGTTTGTAAAAATACTTTGTACAAGAGTAGAGAACGTCATGTGAGTGTTACACATCAGATTTTTTTTTTTATACAAGAAAATTAGCAATAAAATAGATTTTGCAAATGTTTATCTCGATTAACATGAACTAGATGGGGAATAAGCGTTTGTAAAAATACTTTGTACAAGAGTTGAGAAAGTCATGTGAGTGTTACACATCAGATTTTTTTTTTTTTGTTTCAGTGGTATCGTTATCACAGTACTGTTTCACTTGTGAAATCCCGTTCTCTTTGTATTAAAAAATGGCTCTAACGATTTTGATGAAAATATCATATATTTAAGATAATGTCGAGAGAAATGAAATGTATATCTCGAATTTTCTGGGAATGTCTCCAAAAGAATTCTTCATTGTGAACGACTTTTTCATAACTGATAAACCGTAAGAGATAGACAAAAGTTTGCTACACAAAAAATGTAGATCGCGTTAAAATACACAACTTATGCCATATACATTTATTTTGTTGAGTGAACCGTATTTCGAGATATTGCTTGTTATTTCCTTTAAATTTTCCAATACTTATACTTTTTCTCAAATGCGTTATTCATTTTTACTTTCTCTACTACGTATAGTAAGTAGGGGAAGTATTGCATTCCACCCAAAAATTCGTTACCGAGATTTCACTGGAAATACATGTTTTGAGAATCTCTGAATCCAAAAAAAAAGAAGCATTTTTGGAAACATGTCCGTGTGTGTGTCTGTCTGTGTGTCTGTGTGTCTGTGAACAGCATAACTCAAAAACGAACAGTCGGATAAACACCAAACTTGGTATTTAGGTTCAGTATCTTCCAGAGATGCGACACGAAGGTTTTCAAGAAAATCCCCCCACCCCAGACTACCCTTTATATGGAACATTTTTCGAAAATTTTAATTTTCTCAAAAACGGCTCTAACGATTTTGATTAAAACATAATATGTTTAAGATATTGTCATGTCAAATAAAATGTATATCTCGAATTTTCTGGGAATGTCTCCAAAAATATTCTTCATTGTGAACGACTTTTTTGCATAACTGGTAAACCATAAGAGATAGACAAAATTTTACTACACAAAAAATGTAGATCGCGTTAAAATACACAACTTATGTCATATACGTTTCTTTTGTTGAGTGAACCGTTTTCGAGATATTGCTTGTTATTTCCTTAAATTTTCCAATACTTATACTTTTTCTCAAATTCGTTTATTCATTTTTTTTATGTCCTGAACATGCAAACAGAATGGAATTCGCCACATAGCAACCAGCGTTAAAATATTTGACTATCGCTTAAAAGCTACCAATTAGATTGTACAAGAGTAGAGAAAGTTATGTGAGTGTAACAAATCAGTTTTTTTATACGCTACTATTTTAGTGTGTGTGTGTGTGTGTGTGTGTGTGTGTGTGTGTGTGTGTGTGCGCGCGCGCGCGAGTACGTGCCTAGGAACCGTGCGCCACAAGCCAAAACGACGTCGTTATAGAAAAACTTTATCAATTGCCTACCGGCCAGGGACAACCGCTAAAAAACCTGAAAAAAGCTCTAAGAGTATTCTAACGCTTACCGATCTGGAAAACCCTTGAAAACAAGATAGTACACTTTTGAGATATTGCTTGTTATTTCCTTAAATTTTTCAATACTTTTTTACTTTCTCTACTACGTATAGTAAGTAGGGGAAGTATTGCATTCCGCCCAAAAATTCGATACCGAGATTTCACCGGAAATACACGTTTTGAGACCTCCTGAATCAAAAAAAAAAAAAAAAAAAAAAAAAAAGCATTTTTGGAAACATGTCCGTGTGTGTGTGCCTGTCTGTGTGTCTGTCTGTCTCTCTGTGTGTGTGTGTGTGTGCGCGCCAGTACGTGCCTAGTATCCGTGCGCCGACAAGGTAAAACTTCATCATTTGCCTACCGGGCAGGGACAACCGCTAAAAACCTGAGAAAACCTCCAAAATTAGAAACGCCTTCGTCAACCAGTACAGAAAACGCCTACCAACCAGGGAAAACCTATGAAAAAGCAGAAAGAGCTTGCATTTGTTTACCATCCGCAGAAAACTCCCAAAAAAAAAAAAAAAAAAAAAAAAAAACTAGTCATTTTAAAAAAAAAAAAGGAAAAAGACGAATAATATAAGTATGGTAGAAACAGCTTGCATTCGTCTACCAACCAGAGAAAACCCCCGAAACACTAGTTATTTAAAATTGCTGATGAGTTCTGGATAGGCTTTTGCAAATGTTGTTGGTAGCAAAACTTGCCTTTTCCATCACCTCCAACATACCCCACTCCCACACCTTTTTTTCTTTCCACCAATCATAATCTCTCTTATTCTCGCCAATCAGCAACTTTCATTTGTTCCTTTCCACCAATAACATCACTTCTTATTCCCACCAATGACAACTTCACACGTCACTTTCTGTTATACTTTTTATCCCTCGTTCGCCATCTTTCCCCCTCTTTCAGACCCCAACCACCGCACAGTCAACACCTCGCCGCTCCTTAACCTCAACTTCGTGCCTCCGCCATCTTATTTAGTTCACATTTTTACCACCGCGCCTCTCATCTCTCAACCAGATTGCCTGCAAGAACAGATCTCGTTCATTCGCACCTCGACGGTTGCCTCGGCAGCAGCTACTGCCAACACCTACGTCGTACACGTTTTTGACCGCTTTCGACCGGCTTGAGAACCCTGCTCCTACGTACGCTAGCGACCATCACGATGGTCCAGTACCAGGTTTTGGTATAGTTAAATTACGCCTCTGCAAAGGGTGTCTGTACCGCTTTAAAAACCTAGGTATATCAGTGCGTAGTGATGTTGGTTGATCTTAAAGCTGGTTAAGCATTTTCAAAAACAGTTTGCTTTTATTTTTCCGCCTCGCGTGCCGCGCTTTTGGTGACGCATCCACACCGGTAACAGGTAAGTAACACACGCATAATTATTTTTCGGACCTGCTTGGCGTAGGAATATATCCTTTCGTGTTTTGGTACTGTAACCTCAAACCTCCTTACCCTCCTCTTGCGTCCGCCATCTTGTTTAGTTCTCACCGCATCTCCTTGTCGCAGACCCTCCGCCATTTTTAGTTCCCGCTATTTTAACCTCAAAATCTACTCTTCTAACCTCTTGCTACCGCCATCTTCTTTTAGTTCCCATTCTCACCACCGCGTCTCCTTACCCCCACCTCTTGCGACCGCCATGTTCACCACTAACCTCCAAATTTCCTCGTCCTTAAACCTCTTGTCTCAACCACCTTGTTTAGTTCCCATTTTCGCCACCGCATCTCATATCGCCCCATCTCTCTATCCACTCAAGAAAACTACCATCCAACGTTCAAAAATTGCTGATCAGTTCACGACAGGCTTTTGCAAATCTTGTTGCTAGCAAAACTTACCTTTCCCATCACCTCCAACATACCCCATTCCTTTTTCTTTCCACCAATCATAACCTCTCTTATTCTTACCAATCAGCAACTTTCATTTGCTCCTTTCCACCAATAAAATCACTTCTTATTCCCACCAATCACAACTTCACACGTCACTTTCTGTTACACTTTTTATCCCTCGCTCCCCATCTTTTCCCTCTTTCAGTCCCGACCTCCGCACACACAACACCTCGCCGCTGCTCACATCTCCGAACCAAATTGCCGGCGAGAACAGATCTCGTTTATTCACACCTCGACGGTTGACTCGACAGCAGCTACTGCGAACACCTACGTCGTACACGTTTTTGACCGCTTTCGACCGGCTTGAGAACCCTGCTCCTACGTACGCTAGCGACCATCACGATGGTCCAGTACCAGGTTTTTGGTATAGTTAAATTACGCCTCTGCAAAGGGTGTCTGTACCGCTTTAAAAACCTAGGTATATCAGTGCGTAGTGATGTTGGTTGATCTTAAAGCTGGTTAAGCATTTTCAAAAACAGTTTGCTTTTATTTTTCCGTCTCGCGTGCCGCGCTTTTGGTGACGCATCCACACCGGTAACAGGTAAGTAACACACGCATAATTATTTTTCGGACCTGCTTGGCGTAGGAATATATCCTTTCGTGTTTTGGTACTGTAACCTCAAACCTCCTTACCCACCTCTTGCATCCGCCATCTTGTTTAGTTCTCACCGCATCTCCTTGTCGCAGACCCTCCGCCATTTTTAGTTCCCACTATTTTAACCTCAAAATCTACTCTTCTAAAACTCTTGCTACCCCCATCTTCTTTTAGTTCCCATTCTCACCACTGCGTCTCCTTACCCCCACCTCTTGCGACAGCCGTGTTCACCACTAACCTCCAAATTTCCTCGTCCTTAAACCTCTTGTCTCAACAACCTTGTCTAGTCCCCATTTTCGCCACCGCATCTCATATCGCCCCCATCTCTCTATCCACTCAAGAAAACTACCATCCGACGTTCAAAAATTGCTGATCAGTTCAAGACAGGCTTTTGCAAATCTTGCTGCTAGCAAAACTCACCTTTCCCATCACCTCCAACATACCCCACTCCTTTTTCTTTCCACCAATCATAATCTCTCTTATTCTTACCAATCAACAACCTTCATTTGCTCCTTTCCACCAATAACATCACTTCTTATTCCCACCAATCACAACTTCACACGTCACTTTCCTTTACACTTTTTATCCCTCGCTCCCCATCTTTTCCCCCATTTCAGTACCGACCTCCGCACACACAACACCTCGCCACCCAGCTCCTCTCCATCACGCGAACTCCATACTCCTCCATCTCCCTTCCTCCATCTCCCACCCCAAATTAACGAACCAATCAAAAACACTACACGTCACTTCCTCAATTCTTTCAACTCGTCCCGGATGAGCCAACCGATTTAACGATAATCCTACCGCTCAGGGCGCTTTTCAAACACACCGCCGCCGCCGTCGCACGCACCGACACTAGCGACACCAGCGCCCCTAGCGGCAGGATTATCGTTAAATCAATTGGCTCATCCGGGACTAATACTACTCACAACAATGTAACACTGAGATACTTCTGTTCCTCATTCTTGTTTCTCCCACATTCCCATTGTCCCAAGTTAACACAAGAATGTAACACTGAAATACTTCTGTTCCTCATTCTTGTTACTCCCACATTCCCATTGCCCCAAGTTAACACAAGAATGTAACACTGAGATACTTCTGTTCCTCATTCTTGTTACTCCCACATTCCCATTGTCCCAAGTTAACACAAGATTGTAACACTGAAATACTTCTGTTCCTCATTCTTGTTACTCCCACATTCCCATTGCCCCAAGTTAACACAAGAATGTACCACTGAGATACTTCTGGTACTGGGTATTTTCACATGTTTCTTGTTACTCCCACATCCCCATTGCCCCAAGTTAACACAAGAATGTACCACTGAGATACTTCTGGTACTGGGTATTTTCACATGTTTCTTGCTACTCCCACATTCCCATTGTCTCAAGTTAACACAAGAATGTAACACTGAGATACTTCTGGTTCTCATTCTTGTTGCTCTCTCATTCCCGTTGCCCCAAGTTAACACAAGAATGCAACACTGAAATACTTCTGTTCCTCATTCTTGATACTCCCACATTCCCATTGCCCCAAGTTAACACAAGAATGTACCACTGAGATACTTCTGGTACTGGGTATTATCACATGTTTCTTGATACTCCCACATTCCCATTGCCCCAAGTTAACACAAGAATGTACCATTGAGATACTTCTGGTACTGGGTATTTTCACATCATTCTTGCTACTCCCACATTCCCATTGTCCCAAGTTAACACAAGAATGTAACACTGAGATACTTCTGGTTCTCATTCTTGTTGCTCTCTCATTCCCGTTGCCCCAAGTTAACACAAGAATGCAACACTGAAATACTTCTGGTTCTCATTCTTGTTGCTCTCTCATTCCCATTGTCCCAAGTTAACACAAGAATGTAACACTGAGATACTTCTGGTTCTCATTCTTGTTGCTCTCTCATTCCCGTTGCCCCAAGTTAACACAAGAATGTAACACTGAGATACTTCTGGTTCTCATTCTTGTTGCTCTCTCATTCCCATTGTCCCAAGTTAACACAAGAATGTAACACTGAGATACTTCTGGTTCTCATTCTTGTTGCTCTCTCATTCCCGTTGCCCCAAGTTAACACAAGAATGTAACACTGAGATACTTCTGGTTCTCATTCTTGTTGCTCTCTCATTCCCGTTGTCCCAAGTTAACACAAGAATGTAACACTGAGATACTTCTGGTTCTCATTCTTGTTGCTCTCTCATTCCCGTTGCACCAAGTTAACACAAGAATGTAACACCGAGATACTTCTGGTTCTCATTCTTGTTGCTCTCTCATTCCCGTTGTCCCAAGTTAACACAAGAATGTAACACTGAGATACTTCTGGTTCTCATTCTTGTTGCTCTCTCATTCCCGTAGCCCCAAGTTAACACAAGAATGTAACACTGAGATACTTCTGGTTCTCATTCTTGTTACTCTCTCATTCCCGTTGCCCCAAGTTAACACAAGAATGTAACACTGAGATACTTCTGGTTCTCATTCTTGTTGCTCTCTAATTCCCATTGCCCCAAGTTAACACAAGAATGTACCACTGAGATACTTCTGGTACTGGGTACTTTCACAACATTCTTGATACTCCCACATTCCCATTGCCCCAAGTTAACACAAGAATGTAACACTGAGATACTTCTGGTTCTCATTCTTGTTGCTCTCTCATTCCCGTTGTCCCAAGTTAACACAAGAATGTAACACTGAGATACTTCTGGTTCTCTTTCTTGTTGCTCTCTCATTCCCGTTGTCCTAAGTTAACACAAGAATGTAACACTGAGATACTTCTGGTTCTCATTCTTGTTGCTCTCTCATTCCCGTTGCCCCAAGTTAACACAAGAATGTAACACTGGGATACTTCTGGTTCTCATTCTTGTTGCTCTCTCATTCCCGTTACCCCAAGTTAACACAAGAATGTAACACTGAGATACTTCTGGTTCTCATTCTTGTTGCTCTCTCATTCCCATTGCCCCAAGTTAACACAAGAATGTACCACTGAGATACTTCTGGTACTGGGTACTTTCACAACATTCTTGATACTTCTACATTCCCGTTGCCCCAAGTTAACACAAGAATGTACCACTGAGATACTTCTGGTACTGGATACTTTCACAACATTCTTGATACTCCCACATTCCCATTGCCCCAAGTTAACACAAGAATGTACCACTGAGATACTTCTGGTACTGGGTACTTTCACAACATTCTTGATACTCCCACATTCCCATTGCCCCAAGTTAACACAAGAATGTACCCTTGAGATACTTCTGGTACTGGGTACTTGCACAACATTGTTGTTACTCTCACATTCCCATTGCCGCAAGTTAACACAAGAATGTACCACTGAGATACTTCTGGTACTGAGTACTTTCACATGTTTCTTGTTACTCTCACATTCCCATTGCCCCAAGTTAACACAAGAATGTAACACTGAGATACTTCTGGTACTGTGTACTTTCACATGTTTCTTGTTACTCCCACATTCCCATTGCCCCAAGCTAACACAAGAATGTACCACTGAGATACTTCTGGTACTGGGTACTTTCACATGTTTCTTGTTACTCTCACATTCCCATTGCCCCAAGTTAACACAAGAATGTAACACTGAGATACTTCTGGTACTGGGTACTTTCACAACATTCTTGATACTCCCACATTCCCATTGCCCCAAGTTAACACAAGAATGTACCACTGAGATACTTCTGGTACTGGGTACTTTCACATTTTTCTTGTTACTCTCACATTCCCATTGCCCCAAGTTAACACAAGAATGTACCACTGAGATACTTCTGGTACTGGATATTTTCACATGTTTCTTGTTACTCTCACATTCCCATTGCCTCAAGTTAACACAAGAATGTACCACTGAGATACTTCTGGTACTGGGTATTTTCACATGTTTCTTGTTACTCTCACATTCCCATTGCCCCAAGTTAACACAAGAATGTACCACTGAGATACTTCTGGTACTGGGTACTTTCACATGTTTCTTGTTACTCCCGCATTCCCATTGCCCCAAGTTAACACAAGAATGTAACACTGAGATACTTCTGGTACTGGGTATTTTCACATGTTTCTTGTTACTCTCACATTCCCATTGCCCCAAGTTAACATAAGAATGTAACACTGAGATACTTCTGGTACTGGGTACTTTCACAACATTCTTGTTACTCCCACATTCCCATTGCCCCAAGTTAACACAAGAATGTACCACTGAGATACTTCTGGTACTGGGTACTTTCACATGTTTCTTGTTACTCCCACATACCCCTTGCCCCAAGTTAACACAAGAATGTACCACTGAGATACTTCTGGTACTGGGTATTTTCACATCATTCTTGT
Organism: Deroplatys truncata; assembly: GCA_030765065.1. Classification (NCBI taxonomy): domain Eukaryota; kingdom Metazoa; phylum Arthropoda; class Insecta; order Mantodea; family Mantidae; genus Deroplatys; species Deroplatys truncata. Next base: position 1,177,465 of record CM060981.1, on the reverse strand, counting down.
TACTCTCACATTCCATTGCCTCAAGTTAACACAAGAATGTACCACTGAGATACTTCTGGTACTGGGTACTTTCACATCATTCTTTTACTCTCACATTCCCATTGCCTCAAGTTAACACAAGAATGTAACACTGAGATACTTCTGGTACTGGGTACTTTCACAACATTCTTGTTACTCCCGCATTCCCATTGCCCCAATTAACACAAGAATGCAACACTGAGATACTTCTGGTTCTCATTCTTGTTACTCTCACATTCCCATTGTCCCAAGTTAACACAAGAATGTAACACTGAGATACTTCTGGTTCTGGGTACTTTCACAACATTCTTGTTACTCTCACATTCCCATTGCCCCAAGTTAACACAAGAATGTACCACTGAGATACTTCTGGTTCTCATTCTTGTTACTCTCACATTCCCATTGTCCCAAGTTAACACAAGAATGTAACACTGAGATACTTCTGGTTCTGGGTACTTTCACAACATTCTTGTTACTCTCACATTCCCATTGCCCCAACTTAACACAAGAATGTACCACTGAGATACTTCTGGTTCTCATTCTTGTTACTCTCACATTCCCATTGTCCCAAGTTAACACAAGAATGTAACACTGAGATACTTCTGGTTCTGGGTACTTTCACAACATTCTTGTTACTCTCACATTCCCATTGCCCCAAGTTAACACAAGAATGTACCACTGAGATACTTCTTGTACTGGGTACTTTCACAACATTCTTGATACTCCCAAATTCCCATTGCCCCAAGTTAACACAAGAATGTACCACTGAGATACTTCTGGTACTGGGTACTTTCACAACATTCTTGTTACTCTCACATTCCCATTGCCCCAAGTTAACACAAGAATGTACCACTGAGATACTTCTGGTACTGGGTACTTTCAGAACATTCTTGTTACTCTCACATTCCCATTGCCCCAAGTTAACACAAGAATGTAACACTGAGATACTTCTGGTACTGGGTACTTTCACATCATTCTTGTTACTCTCACATTCCCATTGCCCCAAGTTAACACAAGAATGTACCACTGAGATACTTCTGGTACTGGGTACTTTTACATCATTCTTGTTACTCCGACATTCCCATTGCCCCAAGTTAACACAAGAATGCAACACTGAGATACTACTGGTTCTCATTCTTGTTACTCTCACATTCCCATTTTCCCAAGTTAACACAAGAATGTAACGCTGAGATACTTCTGGTTCTCATTCTTGTTACTCTCACATTCCCATTGTCCCAAGTTAACACAAGAATGTAACACTGAGATACTTCTGGTTCTCATTCTTGTTACTCTCACATTCCCATTGTCCCAAGTTAACACAAGAATGTAACACTGAGATACTTCTGGTACTCATTCTTGTTACTCTCACATTCCCATTGTCTCAAGTTAACACAAGAATGTACCACTGAGATACTTCTGGTACTGGGTACTTTCACAACATTCTTGTTACTCCGACATTCCCATTGCCCCAAGTTAACACAAGAATGCAACACTGAGATACTTCTGGTTCTCATTCTTGTTACTCTCACATTCCCATTGTCCCAAGTTAACACAAGAATGTAACACTGAGATACTTCTGGTTCTCATTCTTGTTACTCTCACATTCCCATTGTCCCAAGTTAACACAAGAATGTAACACTGAGATACTTCTGGTTCTCATTCTTGTTACTCTCACATTCCCATGGTCTCAAGTTAACACAAGAATGTAACACTGAGATACTTCTGGTTCTCATTCTTGTTACTCTCACATTCCCATTGTCCCAAGTTAACACAAGAATGGAACACTGAGATACTTCTGGTTCTCATTCTTGTTACTCTCACATTCCCATTGTCCCAAGTTAACACAAGAATGCAACACTGAGATACTTCTGGTTCTCATTCTTGTTACTCTCACATTCCATTGTCCCAAGTTAACACAAGAATGTATCACTGAGATACTTCTGGTTCTCATTCTTGTTACTCTCACATTCCCATTGTCCCAAGTTAACACAAGAATGTAACACTGAGATACTTCTGGTTTTCATTCTTGTTACTCCCACATTCCCATTGCCCCAAGTTAACACAAGAATGTAACACTGAGATACTTCTGGTTCTCATTCTTGTTACTCTCACATTCCCATTGTCCCAAGTTAACACAAGAATGTAACACTGAGATACTTCTGGTTCTCATTCTTGTTACTCTCACATTCCCATTGTCCCAAGTTAACACACGAATGCAACACTGAGATACTTCTGGTTCTCATTATTGTTACTCCCACATTCCCATTGCCCCAAGTTAACACAAGAATGCAACACTGAGATACTTCTGGTTCTCATTCTTGTTACTCTCACATTCCCATTCTCCCAAGTTAACACAAGAATGTAACACTGAGATACTTCTGGTTCTCGGTACTTTCACAACATTCTTGTTACTCTCACATTCCCATTGCCCCAAGTTAACACAAGAATGTAACACTGAGATACTTCAGGTACTGGGTACTTTCACAACATTCTTGTTACTCTCACATTCCCATTGCCCCAAGTTAACACAAGAATGCAACACTGAGATACTTCTGGTTCTCATTCTTGTTACTCTCACATTCCCATTGTCCCAAGTTAACACAAGAATGTAACACTGAGATACTTCTGGTTCTCATTCTTGTTACTCTCACATTCCCATTGTCCCAAGTTAACACAAGAATGTACCACTGAGATACTTCTGGTTCTCATTCTTGTTACTCTCACATTCCCATTGCCTCAATTTAACACAAGAATGTAACACTGAGATACTTCTGGTTCTCATTCTTGTTACTCTCACATTCCCATTGTCCCAATTTAACACAAGAATGTACCACTGAGATACTTCTGGTTCTCATTCTTGTTACTCTCTCATTCCCGTTGCCCCAAGTTAACACAAGAATGTAACACTCGGATACTTCTGGTTCTCATTCTTGTTACTCTCTCATTCCCATTGCCTCAATCTAACACAATAATGTAACACTGAGATACTTCTGGTTCTCATTCTTGTTACTCTCTCATTCCCGTTGCCTCAATTTAACACAAGAATGTACCACTGAGATACTTCTGGTTCTCATTCTTGTTACTCTCTCATTCCCGTTGCCCCAAGTTAACACAAGAATGTAACACTGAGATACTTCTGGTTCTCATTCTTGTTACTCTCACATTCCCATTGTCCCAAGTTAACACAAGAATGTACCACTGAGATACTTCTGGTACTGGGTACTTTCACAACATTCTTGTTACTCTCACATTCCCATTGCTCCAAGTTAACACAAGAATGTAACACTGAGATACTTCTGGTTCTCATTCTTGTTACTCTCACATTCCCATTGCCCCAAGTTAACACAAGAATGTAACACTGAGATACTTCTGGTTCTCATTCTTGTTACTCTCACATTCCCATTGCCCCAAGTTAACACAAGAATGTAACACTGAGATACTTCTGGTTCTCATTCTTGTTACTCCCACATTCCCATTGCCTCAAATTAACACAAGAATGCAACACTGAGATACTTCTGGTACTGGGTACTTTCACAACATTCTTGTTACTCCCACATTCCCATTGCCCCAAGTTAACACAAGAATGCAACACTGAGATACTTCTGGTTCTCATTCTTGTTACTCCCACATTCCCATTACCTCAATTTAACACAAGAATGCAACACTGAGATACTTCTGGTTCTCATTCTTGTTACTCTCAAATTTCCCATTGCCCCAATTTAACACAAGAATGCAACACTGAGATACTTCTGGTTCTCATTCTTGTTACTCTCACATTCCCATTGCCCCAAGTTAACACAAGAATGCAACACTGAGATACTTCTGGTTCTCATTCTTGATACTCCCACATTCCCATTGCCTCAATTTAACACAAGAATGCAACACTGAGATACTTCTGGTTCTCATTCTTGTTACTCTCAAATTTCCCATTGCCCCAAGTTAACACAAGAATGCAACACTGAGATACTTCTGGTTCTCATTCTTGTTACTCCCACATTCCCATTGCCCCAATTTAACACAAGAATGCAACACTGAGATACTTCTGGTTCTCATTCTTGTTACTCTCAAATTTCCCATTGCCTCAATTTAACACAAGAATGCAACACTGAGATACTTCTTGTTCTCATTCTTGTTACTCCCACATTCCCATTGCCTCAATTTAACACAAGAATGCAACACTGAGATACTTCTGGTTCTCATTCTTGTTACTCTCAAATTTCCCATTGCCCCAATTTAACACAAGAATGCAACAATGAGATACTTCTGGTTCTCATTCTTGTTACTCCCACATTCCCATTGCCCCAATTTAACACAAGAATGCAACACTGAGATACTTCTGGTTCTCATTCTTGTTACTCCCACATTCCCATTGCCTCAATTTAACACAAGAATGCAACACTGAGATACTTCTGGTTCTCATTCTTGTTACTCTCAAATTTCCCATTGCCCCAATTTAACACAAGAATGCAACACTGAGATACTTCTGGTTCTCATTCTTGTTACTCCCACATTCCCATTGCCCCAATTTAACACAAGAATGCAACACTGAGATACTTCTGGTTCTCATTCTTGTTACTCTCACATTCCCATTGCCCCAATTTAACACAAGAATGCAACACTGAGATACTTCTCGTTCTCATTCTTGTTACTCTCACATTCCCATTGCCCCAATTTAACACAAGAATGCAACACTGAGATACTTCTGGTTCTCATTCTTGTTACTCTCACATTCCCATTGCCCCAAGTTAACACAAGAATGCAACACTGAGATACTTCTGGTACTGGGTACTTTCACATCATTCTCCGTACTCCCACATTCCCATTGCCTCAAGTTAACACAAGAATGCAACACTGAGATACTTCTGGTACTGGGTACTTTCACATCATTCTCGGTACTCCCACATTCCCATTGCCTCAAGTTAACACAAGAGTGCAACACTGAGATACTTCTGGTACTGGGTACTTTCACATCATTCTTGTTACTCTCACATTCCCATTGTCCCAAGTTAACACAAGAATGTACCACTGAGATACTTCTGGTACTGGGTATTTTCACATCATTCTCGGTACTCCCACATTCCCATTGCCTCAAGTTAACACAAGAGTGCAACACTGAGATACTTCTGGTACTGGGTATTTTCACTTCATTCTTGTTACTCCCACATTCCCATTGCCCCAAGTTAACACAAGAATGTACCACTGAGATACTTCTGGTACTGGGTACTTTCACATGTTTCTTGTTACTCTCACATTCCCATTGCCCCAAGTTAACACAAGAATGTAACACTGAGATACTTCTGGTACTGGGTACTTTCACAACATTCTTGATACTCCCACATTCCCATTGCCCCAAGTTAACACAAGAATGTACCACTGAGATACTTCTGGTACTGGGTACTTTCACATGTTTCTTGTTACTCTCACATTCCCATTGCCCCAAGTTAACACAAGAATGTACCACTGAGATACTTCTGGTACTGGATATTTTCACATGTTTCTTGTTACTCTCACATTCCCATTGCCTCAAGTTAACACAAGAATGTACCACTGAGATACTTCTGGTACTGGGTATTTTCACATGTTTCTTGTTACTCTCACATTCCCATTGCCCCAAGTTAACACAAGAATGTACCACTGAGATACTTCTGGTACTGGGTACTTTCACATGTTTCTTGTTACTCCCGCATTCCCATTGCCCCAAGTTAACACAAGAATGTAACACTGAGATACTTCTGGTACGGGGTATTTTCACATGTTTCTTGTTACTCTCACATTCCCATTGCCCCAAGTTAACACAAGAATGTACCACTGAGATACTTCTGGTACTGGGTATTATCACATGTTTCTTGATACTCCCACATTCCCATTGCCCCAAGTTAACACAAGAATGTACCATTGAGATACTTCTGGTACTGGGTATTTTCACATCATTCTTGCTACTCCCACATTCCCATTGTCCCAAGTTAACACAAGAATGTAACACTGAGATACTTCTGGTTCTCATTCTTGTTGCTCTCTCATTCCCGTTGCCCCAAGTTAACACAAGAATGCAACACTGAAATACTTCTGGTTCTCATTCTTGTTGCTCTCTCATTCCCATTGTCCCAAGTTAACACAAGAATGTAACACTGAGATACTTCTGGTTCTCATTCTTGTTGCTCTCTCATTCCCGTTGCCCCAAGTTAACACAAGAATGTAACACTGAGATACTTCTGGTTCTCATTCTTGTTGCTCTCTCATTCCCATTGTCCCAAGTTAACACAAGAATGTAACACTGAGATACTTCTGGTTCTCATTCTTGTTGCTCTCTCATTCCCGTTGCCCAAAGTTAACACAAGAATGTAACACTGAGATACTTCTGGTTCTCATTCTTGTTGCTCTCTCATTCCCGTTGTCCCAAGTTAACACAAGAATGTAACACTGAGATACTTCTGGTTCTCATTCTTGTTGCTCTCTCATTCCCGTTGCCCCAAGTTAACACAAGAATGTAACACTGAGATACTTCTGGTTCTCATTCTTGTTGCTCTCTCATTCCCGTTGTCCCAAGTTAACACAAGAATGTAACACTGAGATACTTCTGGTTCTCATTCTTGTTGCTCTCTCATTCCCGTAGCCCCAAGTTAACACAAGAATGTAACACTGAGATACTTCTGGTTCTCATTCTTGTTACTCTCTCATTCCCGTTGCCCCAAGTTAACACAAGAATGTAACACTGAGATACTTCTGGTTCTCATTCTTGTTGCTCTCTCATTCCCATTGCCCCAAGTTAACACAAGAATGTACCACTGAGATACTTCTGGTACTGGGTACTTTCACAACATTCTTGATACTCCCACATTCCCATTGCCCCAAGTTAACACAAGAATGTAACACTGAGATACTTCTGGTTCTCATTCTTGTTGCTCTCATTCCCGTTGTCCCAAGTTAACACAAGAATGTAACACTGAGATACTTCTGGTTCTCTTTCTTGTTGCTCTCTCATTCCCGTTGTCCTAAGTTAACACAAGAATGTAACACTGAGATACTTCTGGTTCTCAATCTTGTTGCTCTCTCATTCCCGTTGCCCCAAGTTAACACAAGAATGTAACACTGGGATACTTCTGGTTCTCATTCTTGTTGCTCTCTCATTCCCGTTACCCCAAGTTAACACAAGAATGTAACACTGAGATACTTCTGGTTCTCATTCTTGTTGCTCTCTCATTCCCATTGCCCCAAGTTAACACAAGAATGTACCACTGAGATACTTCTGGTACTGGGTACTTTCACAACATTCTTGATACTCCTACATTCCCATTGCCCCAAGTTAACACAAGAATGTACCACTGAGATACTTCTGGTACTGGATACTTTCACAACATTCTTGATACTCCCACATTCCCATTGCCCCAAGTTAACACAAGAATGTACCACTGAGATACTTCTGGTACTGGGTACTTTCACAACATTCTTGATACTCCCACATTCCCATTGCCCCAAGTTAACACAAGAATGTACCCTTGAGATACTTCTGGTACTGGGTACTTGCACAACATTCTTGTTACTCTCACATTCCCATTGCCGCAAGTTAACACAAGAATGTACCACTGAGATACTTCTGGTACTGAGTACTTTCACATGTTTCTTGTTACTCTCACATTCCCATTGCCCCAAGTTAACACAAGAATGTAACACTGAGATACTTCTGGTACTGGGTACTTTCACAACATTCTTGATACTCCCACATTCCCATTGCCCCAAGTTAACACAAGAATGTACCACTGAGATACTTCTGGTACTGGGTACTTTCACATTTTTCTTGTTACTCTCACATTCCCATTGCCCCAAGTTAACACAAGAATGTACCACTGAGATACTTCTGGTACTGGATATTTTCACATGTTTCTTGTTACTCTCACATTCCCATTGCCTCAAGTTAACACAAGAATGTACCACTGAGATACTTCTGGTACTGGGTATTTTCACATGTTTCTTGTTACTCTCACATTCCCATTGCCCCAAGTTAACACAAGAATGTACCACTGAGATACTTCTGGTACTGGGTACTTTCACATGTTTCTTGTTACTCCCGCATTCCCATTGCCCCAAGTTAACACAAGAATGTAACACTGAGATACTTCTGGTACTGGGTATTTTCACATGTTTCTTGTTACTCTCACATTCCCATTGCCCCAAGTTAACATAAGAATGTAACACTGAGATACTTCTGGTACTGGGTACTTTCACAACATTCTTGTTACTCCCACATTCCCATTGCCCCAAGTTAACACAAGAATGTACCACTGAGATACTTCTGGTACTGGGTACTTTCACATGTTTCTTGTTACTCCCACATTCCCATTGCCCCAAGTTAACACAAGAATGTACCACTGAGATACTTCTGGTACTGGGTATTTTCACATCATTCTTGTTACTCTCACATTCCATCGCCTCAAGTTAACACAAGAATGTACCACTGAGATACTTCTGGTACTGGGTACTTTCACATCATTCTTGTTACTCTCACATTCCCATTGCCTCAAGTTAACACAAGAATGTAACACTGAGATACTTCTGGTACTGGGTACTTTCACAACATTCTTGGTACTCCCGCATTCCCATTGCCCCAATTAACACAAGAATGCAACACTGAGATACTTCTGGTTCTCATTCTTGTTACTCTCACATTCCCATTGTCCCAAGTTAACAATGGAATGTAACACTGAGATACTTCTGGTTCTGGGTACTTTCACAACATTCTTGTTACTCTCACATTCCCATTGCCCCAAGTTAACACAAGAATGTACCACTGAGATACTTCTGGTTCTCATTCTTGTTACTCTCACATTCCCATTGTCCCAAGTTAACACAAGAATGTAACACTGAGATACTTCTGGTTCTGGGTACTTTCACAACATTCTTGTTACTCTCACATTCCCATTGCCCCAACTTAACACAAGAATGTACCACTGAGATACTTCTGGTTCTCATTCTTGTTACTCTCACATTCCCATTGTCCCAAGTTAACACAAGAATGTAACACTGAGATACTTCTGGTTCTGGGTACTTTCACAACATTCTTGTTACTCTCACATTCCCATTGCCCCAAGTTAACACAAGAATGTACCACTGAGATACTTCTTGTACTGGGTACTTTCACAACATTCTTGATACTCCCAAATTCCCATTGCCCCAAGTTAACACAAGAATGTACCACTGAGATACTTCTGGTACTGGGTACTTTCACAACATTCTTGTTACTCTCAAATTCCCATTGCCCCAAGTTAACACAAGAATGTACCACTGAGATACTTCTGGTACTGGGTACTTTCAGAACATTCTTGTTACTCTCACATTCCCATTGCCCCAAGTTAACACAAGAATGTAACACTGAGATACTTCTGGTACTGGGTACTTTCACATCATTCTTGTTACTCTCACATTCCCATTGCCCCAAGTTAACACAAGAATGTACCACTGAGATACTTCTGGTACTGGGTACTTTTACATCATTCTTGTTACTCCGACATTCCCATTGCCCCAAGTTAACACAAGAATGCAACACTGAGATACTACTGGTTCTCATTCTTGTTACTCTCACATTCCCATTTTCCCAAGTTAACACAAGAATGTAACACTGAGATACTTCTGGTTCTCATTCTTGTTACTCTCACATTCCCATTGTCCCAAGTTAACACAAGAATGTAACACTGAGATACTTCTGGTACTCATTCTTGTTACTCTCACATTCCCGTTGTCTCAGGTTAACACAAGAATGTACCACTGAGATACTTCTGGTACTGGGTACTTTCACAACATTCTTGTTACTCCGACATTCCCATTGCCCCAAGTTAACACAAGAATGCAACACTGAGATACTTCTGGTTCTCATTCTTGTTACTCTCATATTCCCATTGTCCCAAGTTAACACAAGAATGTAACACTGAGATACTTCTGGTTCTCATTCTTGTTACTCTCACATTCCCATTGTCCCAAGTTAACACAAGAATGTAACACTGAGATACTTCTGGTTCTCATTCTTGTTACTCTCACATTCCCATGGTCTCAAGTTAACACAAGAATGTAACACTGAGATACTTCTGGTTCTCATTCTTGTTACTCTCACATTCCCATTGTCCCAAGTTAACACAAGAATGTAACACTGAGATACTTCTGGTTCTCATTCTTGTTACTCTCACATTCCCATTGTCCCAAGTTAACACAAGAATGCAACACTGAGATACTTCTAGTTCTCATTCTTGTTACTCTCACATTCCCATTGTCCCAAGTTAACACAAGAATGTAACACTGAGATACTTCTGGTTCTCATTCTTGTTACTCTCACATTCCCATTGTCCCAAGTTAACACAGGAATGTAACACTGAGATACTTCTGGTTTTCATTCTTGTTACTCCCACATTCCCATTGCCCCAAGTTAACACAAGAATGTAACACTGAGATACTTCTGGTTCTCATTCTTGTTACTCTCACATTCCCATTGTCCCAAGTTAACACAAGAATGTAACACTGAGATACTTCTGGTTCTCATTCTTGTTACTCTCACATTCCCACTGTCCCAAGTTAACACACGAATGCAACACTGAGATACTTCTGGTTCTCATTATTGTTACTCCCACATTCCCATTGCCCCAAGTTAACACAAGAATGCAACTCTGAGATACTTCTGGTTCTCATTCTTGTTACTCTCACATTCCCATTCTCCCAAGTTAACACAAGAATGTAACACTGAGATACTTCTGGTTCTCGGTACTTTCACAACATTCTTGTTACTCTCACATTCCCATTGCCCCAAGTTAACACAAGAATGTAACACTGAGATACTTCAGGTACTGGGTACTTTCACAACATTCTTGTTACTCTCACATTCCCATTGCCCCAAGTTAACACAAGAATGCAACACTGAGATACTTCTGGTTCTCATTCTTGTTACTCTCACATTCCCATTGTCCCAAGTTAACACAAGAATGTAACACTGAGATACTTCTGGTTCTCATTCTTGTTACTCTCACATTCCCATTGTCCCAAGTTAACACAAGAATGTACCACTGAGATACTTCTGGTTCTCATTCTTGTTACTCTCACATTCCCATTGCCTCAATTTAACACAAGAATGTAACACTGAGATACTTCTGGTTCTCATTCTTGTTACTCTCACATTCCCATTGTCCCAATTTAACACAAGAATGTACCACTGAGATACTTCTGGTTCTCATTCTTGTTACTCTCTCATTCCCGTTGCCCCAAGTTAACACAAGAATGTAACACTGGGATACTTCTGGTTCTCATTCTTGTTACTCTCTCATTCCCATTGCCTCAATTTAACACAAGAATGTACCACTGAGATACTTCTGGTTCTCATTCTTGTTACTCTCTCATTCCCATTGCCTCAATCTAACACAATAATGTAACACTGAGATACTTCTGGTTCTCATTCTTGTTACTCTCTCATTCCCGTTGCCTCAATTTAACACAAGAATGTACCACTGAGATACTTCTGGTTCTCATTCTTGTTACTCTCTCATTCCCGTTGCCCCAAGTTAACACAAGAATGTAACACTGAGATACTTCTGGTTCTCATTCTTGTTACTCTCACATTCCCATTGTCCCAAGTTAACACAAGAATGTACCACTGAGATACTTCTGGTACTGGGTACTTTCACAACATTCTTGTTACTCTCACATTCCCATTGCTCCAAGTTAACACAAGAATGTAACACTGAGATACTTCTGGTTCTCATTCTTGTTACTCTCACATTCCCATTGCCCCAAGTTAACACAAGAATGTAACACTGAGATACTTCTGGTTCTCATTCTTGTTACTCTCACATTCCCATTGCCCCAAGTTAACACAAGAATGTAACACTGAGATACTTCTGGTTCTCATTCTTGTTACTCCCACATTCCCATTGCCTCAAATTAACACAAGAATGCAACACTGAGATACTTCTGGTACTGGGTACTTTCACAACATTCTTGTTACTCCCACATTCCCATTGCACCAAGTTAACACAAGAATGCAACACTGAGATACTTCTGGTTCTCATTCTTGTTACTCCCACATTCCCATTACCTCAATTTAACACAAGAATGCAACACTGAGATACTTCTGGTTCTCATTCTTGTTACTCTCAAATTTCCCATTGCCCCAATTTAACACAAGAATGCAACACTGAGATACTTCTGGTTCTCATTCTTGATACTCCCACATTCCCATTGCCTCAATTTAACACAAGAATGCAACACTGAGATACTTCTGGTTCTCATTCTTGTTACTCTCAAATTTCCCATTGCCCCAAGTTAACACAAGAATGCAACACTGAGATACTTCTGGTTCTCATTCTTGTTACTCCCACATTCCCATTGCCTCAATTTAACACAAGAATGCAACACTGAGATACTTCTGGTTCTCATTCTTGTTACTCTCAAATTTCCCATTGCCCCAATTTAACACAAGAATGCAACAATGAGATACTTCTGGTTCTCATTCTTGTTACTCCCACATTCCCATTGCCCCAATTTAACACAAGAATGCAACACTGAGATACTTCTGGTTCTCATTCTTGTTACTCCCACATTCCCATTGCCTCAATTTAACACAAGAATGCAACACTGAGGTACTTCTGGTTCTCATTCTTGTTACTCTCAAATTTCCCATTGCCCCAATTTAACACAAGAATGCAACACTGAGATACTTCTGGTTCTCATTCTTGTTACTCCCACATTCCCATTGCCCCAATTTAACACAAGAATGCAACACTGAGATACTTCTGGTTCTCATTCTTGTTACTCTCACATTCCCATTGCCCCAATTTAACACAAGAATGCAACACTGAGATACTTCTGGTTCTCATTCTTGTTACTCTCACATTCCCATTGCCCCAATTTAACACAAGAATGCAACACTGAGATACTTCTCGTTCTCATTCTTGTTACTCTCACATTCCCATTGCCCCAATTTAACACAAGAATGCAACACTGAGATACTTCTGGTTCTCATTCTTGTTACTCTCACATTCCCATTGCCCCAAGTTAACACAAGAATGCAACACTGAGATACTTCTGGTACTGGGTACTTTCACATCATTCTCCGTACTCCCACATTCCCATTGCCTCAAGTTAACACAAGAATGCAACACTGAGATACTTCTGGTACTGGGTACTTTCACATCATTCTCGGTACTCCCACATTCCCATTGCCTCAAGTTAACACAAGAGTGCAACACTGAGATACTTCTGGTACTGGGTACTTTCACATCATTCTTGTTACTCTCACATTCCCATTGTCCCAAGTTAACACAAGAATGTACCACTGAGATACTTCTGGTACTGGGTATTTTCACATCATTCTCGGTACTCCCACATTCCCATTGCCCCAAGTTAACACAAGAATGTAACACTGAGATACTTCTGGTACTGGGTACTTTCACAACATTCTTGATACTCCCACATTCCCATTGCCCCAAGTTAACACAAGAATGTACCACTGAGATACTTCTGGTACTGGGTACTTTCACATGTTTCTTGTTACTCTCACATTCCCATTGCCCCAAGTTAAAACAAGAATGTACCACTGAGATACTTCTGGTACTGGATATTTTCACATGTTTCTTGTTACTCTCACATTCCCATTGCCTCAAGTTAACACAAGAATGTACCACTGAGATACTTCTGGTACTGGGTATTTTCACATGTTTCTTGTTACTCTCACATTCCCATTGCCCCAAGTTAACACAAGAATGTACCACTGAGATACTTCTGGTACTGGGTACTTTCACATGTTTCTTGTTACTCCCGCATTCCCATTGCCCCAAGTTAACACAAGAATGTAACACTGAGATACTTCTGGTACTGGGTATTTTCACATGTTTCTTGTTACTATCACATTCCCATTGCCCCAAGTTAACACAAGAATGTAACACTGAGATACTTCTGGTACTGGGTACTTTCACAACATTCTTGATACTCCCACATTCCCATTGCCCCAAGTTAACACAAGAATGTACCACTGAGATACTTCTGGTACTGGGTTCTTTCACATGTTTCTTGTTACTCCCACATTCCCATTGCCCCAAGTTAACACAAGAATGTACCACTGAGATACTTCTGGTACTGGGTACTTTCACATGTTTCTTGTTACTCCCACATTCCCATTGCCCCAAGTTAACACAAGAATGTACCACTGAGATACTTCTGGTACTGGGTATTTTCACATCATTCTTGTTACTCTCACATTCCCATTGCCTCAAGTTAACACAAGAATGTACCACTGAGATACTTCTGGTACTGGGTACTTTCACATCATTCTTGTTACTCTCACATTCCCATTGCCCCAAGTTAACACAAGAATGTAACACTGAGATACTTCTGGTACTGGGTACTTTGACAACATTCTTGTTACTCCCGCATTCCCATTGCCCCAAGTTAACACAAGAATGCAACACTGAGATACTTCTGGTTCTCATTCTTGTTACTCTCACATTCCCATTGTCCCAAGTTAACACAAGAATGTAACACTGAGATACTTCTGGTTCTGGGTACTTTCACAACATTCTTGTTACTCTCACATTCCCATTGCCCCAACTTAACACAAGAATGTACCACTGAGATACTTCTGGTTCTCATTCTTGTTACTCTCACATTCCCATTGTCCCAAGTTAACACAAGAATGTAACACTGAGATACTTCTGGTTCTGGGTACTTTCACAACATTCTTGTTACTCTCACATTCCCATTGCCCCAAGTTAACACAAGAATGTACCACTGAGATACTTCTTGTACTGGGTACTTTCACAACATTCTTGATACTCCCACATTCCCATTGCCCCAAGTTAACACAAGAATGTACCACTGAGATACTTCTGGTACTGGGTACTTTCACAACATTCTTGTTACTCTCACATTCCCATTGCCCCAAGTTAACACAAGAATGTAACACTGAGATACTTCTGGTTCTGGGTACTTTCACAACATTCTTGTTACTCTCACATTCCCATTGCCCCAAGTTAACACAAGAATGTACCACTGAGATACTTCTTGTACTGGGTACTTTCACAACATTCTTGATACTCCCACATTCCCATTGCCCCAAGTTAACACAAGAATGTAACACTGAGATACTTCTGCTTCTCATTCTTGTTACTCCCACATTCCCATTGTCCCAAGTTAACACAAGAATGTAACACTGAGATACTTCTGGTTCTCATTCTTGTTACTCTCACATTCCCACTGTCCCAAGTTAACACAAGAATGCAACACTGAGATACTTCTGGTTCTCATTCTTGTTACTCCCACATTCCCATTGCCCCAAGTTAACACAAGAATGCAACACTGAGATACTTCTGGTTCTCATTCTTGTTACTCTCACATTCCCATTCTCCCAAGTTAACACAAGAATGTAACACTGAGATACTTCTGGTTCTCGGTACTTTCACAACATTCTTGTTACTCTCACATTCCCATTGCCCCAAGTTAACACAAGAATGTAACACTGAGATACTTCTGGTACTGGGTACTTTCACAACATTCTTGTTACTCTCACATTCCCATTGCCCCAAGTTAACACAAGAATGCAACACTGAGATACTTCTGGTGCTCATTCTTGTTACTCTCACATTCCCATTGTCCCAAGTTAACACAAGAATGTAACACTGAGATACTTCTGGTTCTCATTCTTGTTACTCTCACATTCCCATTGTCCCAAGTTAACACAAGAATGTACCACTGAGATACTTCTGGTTCTCATTCTTGTTACTCTCACATTCCCATTGCCTCAATTTAACACAAGAATGTAACACTGAGATACTTCTGGTTCTCATTCTTGTTACTCTCACATTCCCATTGTCCCAATTTAACACAAGAATGTACCACTGAGATACTTCTGGTTCTCATTCTTGTTACTCTCTCATTCCCGTTGCCCCAAGTTAATACAAGAATGTAACACTGGGATACTTCTGGTTCTCATTCTTGTTACTCTCTCATTCCCATTGCCTCAATTTAACACAAGAATGCACCACTGAGATACTTCTGGTTCTCATTCTTGTTACTCTCTCATTCCCATTGCCTATATTTAACACAAGAATGTAACACTGAGATACTTCTGCTTCTCATTCTTGTTACTCTCTCATTCCCGTTGCCTCAATTTAACACAAGAATGTACCACTGAGATACTTCTGGTTCTCATTCTTGTTACTCTCTCATTCCCGTTGCCCCAAGTTAACACAAGAATGTAACACTGAGATACTTCTGGTTCTCATTCTTGTTACTCTCACATTCCCATTGTCCCAAGTTAACACAAGAATGTACCACTGAGATACTTCTGGTACTGGGTACTTTCACAACATTCTTGTTACTCTCACATTCCCATTGCCCCAAGTTAACACAAGAATGTAACACTGAGATACTTCTGGTTCTCATTCTTGTTACTATCACATTCCCATTGCCCCAAGTTAACACAAGAATGTAACACTGAGATACTTCTGGTTCTCATTCTTGTTACTCTCACATTCCCATTGCCCCAAGTTAACACAAGAATGTAACACTGAGATACTTCTGGTTCTCATTCTTGTTACTCCCACATTCCCATTGCCTCAAATTAACACAAGAATGCAACACTGAGATACTTCTGGTACTGGGTACTTTCACAACATTCTTGTTACTCCCACATTCCCATTGTTCCAAGTTAACACAAGAATGCAACACTGAGATACTTCTGGTTCTCATTCTTGTTACTCCCACATTCCCATTGCCTCAATTTAACACAAGAATGCAACACTGAGATACTTCTGGTTCTCATTACCTTTACTCCCACATTCCCATTGCCCCAATTTAACACAAGAATGCAACACTGAGATACTTCTGGTTCTCATTCTTGTTACTCTCAAATTTCCCATTGCCTCAATTTAACACAAGAATGCAACACTGAGATACTTCTTGTTCTCATTCTTGTTATTCCCACATTCCCATTGCCTCAATTTAACACAAGAATGCAACACTGAGATACTTCTGGTTCTCATTCTTGTTACTCTCAAATTTCCCATTGCCCCAATTTAACACAAGAATGCAACAATGAGATACTTCTGGTTCTCATTCTTGTTACTCCCACATTCCCATTGCCCCAATTTAACACAAGAATGCAACACTGAGATACTTCTGGTTCTCATTCTTGTTACTCCCACATTCCCATTACCTCAATTTAACACAAGAATGCAACACTCAGATACTTCTGGTTCTCATTCTTGTTACTCTCACATTCCCATTGTCCCAAGTTAACACAAGAATGTAACACTGAGATACTTCTGGTTCTCATTCTTGTTACTCTCACATTCCCATTGTCCCAAGTTAACACAAGAATGAAACACTGAGATACTTCTGGTTCTCATTCTTGCTACTCTCACATTCCCATGGTCTCAAGTTAACACAAGAATGTAACACTGAGATACTTCTGGTTCTCATTCTTGTTACTCTCACATTCCCATTGTCCCAAGTTAACACAAGAATGTAACACTGAGATACTTCTGGTTCTCATTCTTGTTACTCTCACATTCCCATTGCCCCAAGTTAACACAAGAATGTAACACTGAGATACCTCTGGTTCTCATTCTTGTTACTCTCACATTCCCATTGCCCCAAGTTAACACAAGAATGTAACACTGAGATACTTCTGGTTCTCATTCTTGTTACTCCCACATTCCCATTGCCTCAAATTAACACAAGAATGCAACACTGAGATACTTCTGGTACTGGGTACTTTCACAACATTCTTGTTACTCCCACATTCCCATTGTTCCAAGTTAACACAAGAATGCAACACTGAGATACTTCTGGTTCTCATTCTTGTTACTCCCACATTCCCATTGTCTCAATTTAACACAAGAATGCAACACTGAGATACTTCTGGTTCTCATTAACTTTACTCCTACATTCCCATTGCCCCAATTTAACACAAGAATGCAACACTGAGATACTTCTGGTTCTCATTCTTGTTACTCTCAAATTTCCCATTGCCTCAATTTAACACAAGAATGCAACACTGAGATACTTCTTGTTCTCATTCTTGTTATTCCCACATTCCCATTGCCTCAATTTAACACAAGAATGCAACACTGAGATACTTCTGGTTCTCATTCTTGTTACTCTCAAATTTCCCATTGCCCCAATTTAACACAAGAATGCAACAATGAGATACTTCTGGTTCTCATTCTTGTTGCTCTCTCATTCCCGTTACCCCAAGTTAACACAAGAATGTAACACTGAGATACTTCTGGTTCTCATTCTTGTTGCTCTCTCATTCCCATTGCCCCAAGTTAACACAAGAATGTACCACTGAGATACTTCTGGTACTGGGTACTTTCACAACATTCTTGATACTCCTACATTCCCATTGCCCCAAGTTAACACAAGAATGTACCACTGAGATACTTCTGGTACTGGATACTTTCACAACATTCTTGATACTCCCACATTCCCATTGCCCCAAGTTAACACAAGAATGTACCACTGAGATACTTCTGGTACTGGGTACTTTCACAACATTCTTGATACTCCCACATTCCCATTGCCCCAAGTTAACACAAGAATGTACCCTTGAGATACTTCTGGTACTGGGTACTTGCACAACATTCTTGTTACTCTCACATTCCCATTGCCGCAAGTTAACACAAGAATGTACCACTGAGATACTTCTGGTACTGAGTACTTTCACATGTTTCTTGTTACTCTCACATTCCCATTGCCCCAAGTTAACACAAGAATGTAACACTGAGATACTTCTGGTACTGTGTACTTTCACATGTTTCTTGTTACTCCCACATTCCCATTGCCCCAAGCTAACACAAGAATGTACCACTGAGATACTTCTGGTACTGGGTACTTTCACATGTTTCTTGTTACTCTCACATTCCCATTGCCCCAAGTTAACACAAGAATGTAACACTGAGATACTTCTGGTACTGGGTACTTTCACAACATTCTTGATACTCCCACATTCCCATTGCCCCAAGTTAACACAAGAATGTACCACTGAGATACTTCTGGTACTGGGTACTTTCACATTTTTCTTGTTACTCTCACATTCCCATTGCCCCAAGTTAACACAAGAATGTACCACTGAGATACTTCTGGTACTGGATATTTTCACATGTTTCTTGTTACTCTCACATTCCCATTGCCTCAAGTTAACACAAGAATGTACCACTGAGATACTTCTGGTACTGGGTATTTTCACATGTTTCTTGTTACTCTCACATTCCCATTGCCCCAAGTTAACACAAGAATGTACCACTGAGATACTTCTGGTACTGGGTACTTTCACATGTTTCTTGTTACTCCCGCATTCCCATTGCCCCAAGTTAACACAAGAATGTAACACTGAGATACTTCTGGTACTGGGTATTTTCACATGTTTCTTGTCACTCTCACATTCCCATTGCCCCAAGTTAACATAAGAATGTAACACTGAGATACTTCTGGTACTGGGTACTTTCACAACATTCTTGTTACTCCCACATTCCCATTGCCCCAAGTTAACACAAGAATGTACCACTGAGATACTTCTGGTACTGGGTACTTTCACATGTTTCTTGTTACTCCCACATTCCCATTGCCCCAAGTTAACACAAGAATGTACCACTGAGATACTTCTGGTACTGGGTATTTTCACATCATTCTTGTTACTCTCACATTCCATTGCCTCAAGTTAACACAAGAATGTACCACTGAGATACTTCTGGTACTGGGTACTTTCACATCATTCTTGTTACTCTCACATTCCCATTGCCTCAAGTTAACACAAGAATGTAACACTGAGATACTTCTGGTACTGGGTACTTTCACAACATTCTTGTTACTCCCGCATTCCCATTGCCCCAATTAACACAAGAATGCAACACTGAGATACTTCTGGTTCTCATTCTTGTTACTCTCACATTCCCATTGTCCCAAGTTAACACAAGAATGTAACACTGAGATACTTCTGGTTCTGGGTACTTTCACAACATTCTTGTTACTCTCACATTCCCATTGCCCCAAGTTAACACAAGAATGTACCACTGAGATACTTCTGGTTCTCATTCTTGTTACTCTCACATTCCCATTGTCCCAAGTTAACACAAGAATGTAACACTGAGATACTTCTGGTTCTGGGTACTTTCACAACATTCTTGTTACTCTCACATTCCCATTGCCCCAACTTAACACAAGAATGTACCACTGAGATACTTCTGGTTCTCATTCTTGTTACTCTCACATTCCCATTGTCCCAAGTTAACACAAGAATGTAACACTGAGATACTTCTGGTTCTGGGTACTTTCACAACATTCTTGTTACTCTCACATTCCCATTGCCCCAAGTTAACACAAGAATGTACCACTGAGATACTTCTTGTACTGGGTACTTTCACAACATTCTTGATACTCCCAAATTCCCATTGCCCCAAGTTAACACAAGAATGTACCACTGAGATACTTCTGGTACTGGGTACTTTCACAACATTCTTGTTACTCTCAAATTCCCATTGCCCCAAGTTAACACAAGAATGTACCACTGAGATACTTCTGGTACTGGGTACTTTCAGAACATTCTTGTTACTCTCACATTCCCATTGCCCCAAGTTAACACAAGAATGTAACACTGAGATACTTCTGGTACTGGGTACTTTCACATCATTCTTGTTACTCTCACATTCCCATTGCCCCAAGTTAACACAAGAATGTACCACTGAGATACTTCTGGTACTGGGTACTTTTACATCATTCTTGTTACTCCGACATTCCCATTGCCCCAAGTTAACACAAGAATGCAACACTGAGATACTACTGGTTCTCATTCTTGTTACTCTCACATTCCCATTTTCCCAAGTTAACACAAGAATGTAACGCTGAGATACTTCTGGTTCTCATTCTTGTTACTCTCACATTCCCATTGTCCCAAGTTAACACAAGAATGTAACACTGAGATACTTCTGGTTCTCATTCTTGTTACTCTCACATTCCCATTGTCCCAAGTTAACACAAGAATGTAACACTGAGATACTTCTGGTACTCATTCTTGTTACTCTCACATTCCCATTGTCTCAGGTTAACACAAGAATGTACCACTGAGATACTTCTGGTACTGGGTACTTTCACAACATTCTTGTTACTCCGACATTCCCATTGCCCCAAGTTAACACAAGAATGCAACACTGAGATACTTCTGGTTCTCATTCTTGTTACTCTCATATTCCCATTGTCCCAAGTTAACACAAGAATGTAACACTGAGATACTTCTGGTTCTCATTCTTGTTACTCTCACATTCCCATTGTCCCAAGTTAACACAAGAATGTAACACTGAGATACTTCTGGTTCTCATTCTTGTTACTCTCACATTCCCATGGTCTCAAGTTAACACAAGAATGTAACACTGAGATACTTCTGGTTCTCATTCTTGTTACTCTCACATTCCCATTGTCCCAAGTTAACACAAGAATGTAACACTGAGATACTTCTGGTTCTCATTCTTGTTACTCTCACATTCCCATTGTCCCAAGTTAACACAAGAATGCAACACTGAGATACTTCTGGTTCTCATTCTTGTTACTCTCACATTCCCATTGTCCCAAGTTAACACAAGAATGTAACACTGAGATACTTCTGGTTCTCATTCTTGTTACTCTCACATTCCCATTGTCCCAAGTTAACACAAGAATGTAACACTGAGATACTTCTGGTTTTCATTCTTGTTACTCCCACATTCCCATTGCCCCAAGTTAACACAAGAATGTAACACTGAGATACTTCTGGTTCTCATTCTTGTTACTCTCACATTCCCATTGTCCCAAGTTAACACAAGAATGTAACACTGAGATACTTCTGGTTCTCATTCTTGTTACTCTCACATTCCCACTGTCCCAAGTTAACACACGAATGCAACACTGAGATACTTCTGGTTCTCATTATTGTTACTCCCACATTCCCATTGCCCCAAGTTAACACAAGAATGCAACACTGAGATACTTCTGGTTCTCATTCTTGTTACTCTCACATTCCCATTCTCCCAAGTTAACACAAGAATGTAACACTGAGATACTTCTGGTTCTCGGTACTTTCACAACATTCTTGTTACTCTCACATTCCCATTGCCCCAAGTTAACACAAGAATGTAACACTGAGATACTTCAGGTACTGGGTACTTTCACAACATTCTTGTTACTCTCACATTCCCATTGCCCCAAGTTAACACAAGAATGCAACACTGAGATACTTCTGGTTCTCATTCTTGTTACTCTCACATTCCCATTGTCCCAAGTTAACACAAGAATGTAACACTGAGATACTTCTGGTTCTCATTCTTGTTACTCTCACATTCCCATTGTCCCAAGTTAACACAAGAATGTACCACTGAGATACTTCTGGTTCTCATTCTTGTTACTCTCACATTCCCATTGCCTCAATTTAACACAAGAATGTAACACTGAGATACTTCTGGTTCTCATTCTTGTTACTCTCACATTCCCATTGTCCCAATTTAACACAAGAATGTACCACTGAGATACTTCTGGTTCTCATTCTTGTTACTCTCTCATTCCCGTTGCCCCAAGTTAACACAAGAATGTAACACTGGGATACTTCTGGTTCTCATTCTTGTTACTCTCTCATTCCCATTGCCTCAATTTAACACAAGAATGTACCACTGAGATACTTCTGGTTCTCATTCTTGTTACTCTCTCATTCCCATTGCCTCAATCTAACACAATAATGTAACACTGAGATACTTCTGGTTCTCATTCTTGTTACTCTCTCATTCCCGTTGCCTCAATTTAACACAAGAATGTACCACTGAGATACTTCTGGTTCTCATTCTTGTTACTCTCTCATTCCCGTTGCCCCAAGTTAACACAAGAATGTAACACTGAGATACTTCTGGTTCTCATTCTTGTTACTCTCACATTCCCATTGTCCCAAGTTAACACAAGAATGTACCACTGAGATACTTCTGGTACTGGGTACTTTCACAACATTCTTGTTTCTCTCACATTCCCATTGCTCCAAGTTAACACAAGAATGTAACACTGAGATACTTCTGGTTCTCATTCTTGTTACTCTCACATTCCCATTGCCCCAAGTTAACACAAGAATGTAACACTGAGATACTTCTGGTTCTCATTCTTGTTACTCTCACATTCCCATTGCCCCAAGTTAACACAAGAATTTAACACTGAGATACTTCTGGTTCTCATTCTTGTTACTCCCACATTCCCATTGCCTCAAATTAACACAAGAATGCAACACTGAGATACTTCTGGTACTGGGTACTTTCACAACATTCTTGTTACTCCCACATTCCCATTGCCCCAAGTTAACACAAGAATGCAACACTGAGATACTTCTGGTTCTCATTCTTGTTACTCCCACATTCCCATTACCTCAATTTAACACAAGAATGCAACACTGAGATACTTCTGGTTCTCATTCTTGTTACTCTCAAATTTCCCATTGCCCCAATTTAACACAAGAATGCAACACTGAGATACTTCTGGTTCTCATTCTTGTTACTCTCACATTCCCATTGCCCCAAGTTAACACAAGAATGCAACACTGAGATACTTCTGGTTCTCATTCTTGATACTCCCACATTCCCATTGCCTCAATTTAACACAAGAATGCAACACTGAGATACTTCTGGTTCTCATTCTTGTTACTCTCAAATTTCCCATTGCCCCAAGTTAACACAAGAATGCAACACTGAGATACTTCTGGTTCTCATTCTTGTTACTCCCACATTCCCATTGCCCCAATTTAACACAAGAATGCAACACTGAGATACTTCTGGTTCTCATTCTTGTTACTCTCAAATTTCCCATTGCCTCAATTTAACACAAGAATGCAACACTGAGATACTTCTTGTTCTCATTCTTGTTACTCCCACATTCCCATTGCCTCAATTTAACACAAGAATGCAACACTGAGATACTTCTGGTTCTCATTCTTGTTACTCTCAAATTTCCCATTGCCCCAATTTAACACAAGAATGCAACAATGAGATACTTCTGGTTCTCATTCTTGTTACTCCCACATTCCCATTGCCCCAATTTAACACAAGAATGCAACACTGAGATACTTCTGGTTCTCATTCTTGTTACTCCCACATTCCCATTGCCTCAATTTAACACAAGAATGCAACACTGAGATACTTCTGGTTCTCATTCTTGTTACTCTCAAATTTCCCATTGCCCCAATTTAACACAAGAATGCAACACTGAGATACTTCTGGTTCTCATTCTTGTTACTCCCACATTCCCATTGCCCCAATTTAACACAAGAATGCAACACTGAGATACTTCTGGTTCTCATTCTTGTTACTCTCACATTCCCATTGCCCCAATTTAACACAAGAATGCAACACTGAGATACTTCTCGTTCTCATTCTTGTTACTCTCACATTCCCATTGCCCCAATTTAACACAAGAATGCAACACTGAGATACTTCTGGTTCTCATTCTTGTTACTCTCACATTCCCATTGCCCCAAGTTAACACAAGAATGCAACACTGAGATACTTCTGGTACTGGGTACTTTCACATCATTCTCCGTACTCCCACATTCCCATTGCCTCAAGTTAACACAAGAATGCAACACTGAGATACTTCTGGTACTGGGTACTTTCACATCATTCTCGGTACTCCCACATTCCCATTGCCTCAAGTTAACACAAGAGTGCAACACTGAGATACTTCTGGTACTGGGTACTTTCACATCATTCTTGTTACTCTCACATTCCCATTGTCCCAAGTTAACACAAGAATGTACCACTGAGATACTTCTGGTACTGGGTATTTTCACATCATTCTCGGTACTCCCACATTCCCATTGCCTCAAGTTAACACAAGAGTGCAACACTGAGATACTTCTGGTACTGGGTATTTTCACTTCATTCTTGTTACTCCCACATTCCCATTGCCCCAAGTTAACACAAGAATGTACCACTGAGATACTTCTGGTACTGGGTACTTTCACATGTTTCTTGTTACTCTCACATTCCCATTGCCCCAAGTTAACACAAGAATGTAACACTGAGATACTTCTGGTACTGGGTACTTTCACAACATTCTTGATACTCCCACATTCCCATTGCCCCAAGTTAACACAAGAATGTACCACTGAGATACTTCTGGTAATGGGTACTTTCACATGTTTCTTGTTACTCTCACATTCCCATTGCCCCAAGTTAACACAAGAATGTACCACTGAGATACTTCTGGTACTGGATATTTTCACATGTTTCTTGTTACTCTCACATTCCCATTGCCTCAAGTTAACACAAGAATGTACCACTGAGATACTTCTGGTACTGGGTATTTTCACATGTTTCTTGTTACTCTCACATTCCCATTGCCCCAAGTTAACACAAGAATGTACCACTGAGATACTTCTGGTACTGGGTACTTTCACATGTTTCTTGTTACTCCCGCATTCCCATTGCCCCAAGTTAACACAAGAATGTAACACTGAGATACTTCTGGTACTGGGTATTTTCACATGTTTCTTGTTACTATCACATTCCCATTGCCCCAAGTTAACACAAGAATGTAACACTGAGATACTTCTGGTACTGGGTACTTTCACAACATTCTTGATACTCCCACATTCCCATTGCCCCAAGTTAACACAAGAATGTACCACTGAGATACTTCTGGTACTGGGTTCTTTCACATGTTTCTTGTTACTCCCACATTCCCATTGCCCCAAGTTAACACAAGAATGTACCACTGAGATACTTCTGGTACTGGGTACTTTCACATGTTTCTTGTTACTCCCACATTCCCATTGCCCCAAGTTAACACAAGAATGTACCACTGAGATACTTCTGGTACTGGGTATTTTCACATCATTCTTGTTACTCTCACATTCCCATTGCCTCAAGTTAACACAAGAATGTACCACTGAGATACTTCTGGTACTGGGTACTTTCACATCATTCTTGTTACTCTCACATTCCCATTGCCCCAAGTTAACACAAGAATGTAACACTGAGATACTTCTGGTACTGGGTACTTTGACAACATTCTTGTTACTCCCGCATTCCCATTGCCCCAAGTTAACACAAGAATGCAACACTGAGATACTTCTGGTTCTCATTCTTGTTACTCTCACATTCCCATTGTCCCAAGTTAACACAAGAATGTAACACTGAGATACTTCTGGTTCTGGGTACTTTCACAACATTCTTGTTACTCTCACATTCCCATTGCCCCAACTTAACACAAGAATGTACCACTGAGATACTTCTGGTTCTCATTCTTGTTACTCTCACATTCCCATTGTCCCAAGTTAACACAAGAATGTAACACTGAGATACTTCTGGTTCTGGGTACTTTCACAACATTCTTGTTACTCTCACATTCCCATTGCCCCAAGTTAACACAAGAATGTACCACTGAGATACTTCTTGTACTGGGTACTTTCACAACATTCTTGATACTCCCACATTCCCATTGCCCCAAGTTAACACAAGAATGTACCACTGAGATACTTCTGGTACTGGGTACTTTCACAACATTCTTGTTACTCTCACATTCCCATTGCCCCAAGTTAACACAAGAATGTAACACTGAGATACTTCTGGTTCTGGGTACTTTCACAACATTCTTGTTACTCTCACATTCCCATTGCCCCAAGTTAACACAAGAATGTACCACTGAGATACTTCTTGTACTGGGTACTTACACAACATTCTTGATACTCCCACATTCCCATTGCCCCAAATTAACACAAGAATGTAACACTGAGATACTTCTGGTTCTCATTCTTGTTACTCTCACATTCCCATTGTCCCAAGTTAACACAAGAATGTAACACTGAGATACTTCTGGTTCTCATTCTTGTTACTCTCACATTCCCACTGTCACAAGTTAACACAAGAATGCAACACTGAGATACTTCTGGTTCTCATTCTTGTTACTCCCACATTCCCATTGCCCCAAGTTAACACAAGAATGCAACACTGAGATACTTCTGGTTCTCATTCTTGTTACTCTCACATTCCCATTCTCCCAAGTTAACACAAGAATGTAACACTGAGATACTTCTGGTTCTCGGTACTTTCACAACATTCTTGTTACTCTCACATTCCCATTGCCCCAAGTTAACACAAGAATGTAACACTGAGATACTTCTGGTACTGGGTACTTTCACAACATTCTTGTTACTCTCACATTCCCATTGCCCCAAGTTAACACAAGAATGCAACACTGAGATACTTCTGGTGCTCATTCTTGTTACTCTCACATTCCCATTGTCCCAAGTTAACACAAGAATGTAACACTGAGATACTTCTGGTTCTCATTCTTGTTACTCTCACATTCCCATTGTCCCAAGTTAACACAAGAATGTACCACTGAGATACTTCTGGTTCTCATTCTTGTTACTCTCACATTCCCATTGCCTCAATTTAACACAAGAATGTAACACTGAGATACTTCTGGTTCTCATTCTTGTTACTCTCACATTCCCATTGTCCCAATTTAACACAAGAATGTACCACTGAGATACTTCTGGTTCTCATTCTTGTTACTCTCTCATTCCCGTTGCCCCAAGTTAATACAAGAATGTAACACTGGGATACTTCTGGTTCTCATTCTTGTTACTCTCTCATTCCCATTGCCTCAATTTAACACAAGAATGCACCACTGAGATACTTCTGGTTCTCATTCTTGTTACTCTCTCATTCCCATTGCCTCAATTTAACACAAGAATGTAACACTGAGATACTTCTGCTTCTCATTCTTGTTACTCTCTCATTCCCGTTGCCTCAATTTAACACAAGAATGTACCACTGAGATACTTCTGGTTCTCATTCTTGTTACTCTCTCATTCCCGTTGCCCCAAGTTAACACAAGAATGTAACACTGAGATACTTCTGGTTCTCATTCTTGTTACTCTCACATTCCCATTGTCCCAAGTTAACACAAGAATGTACCACTGAGATACTTCTGGTACTGGGTACTTTCACAACATTCTTGTTACTATCACATTCCCATTGCCCCAAGTTAACACAAGAATGTAACACTGAGATACTTCTGGTTCTCATTCTTGTTACTATCACATTCCCATTGCCCCAAGTTAACACAAGAATGTAACACTGAGATACTTCTGGTTCTCATTCTTGTTACTCTCACATTCCCATTGCCCCAAATTAACACAAGAATGTAACACTGAGATACTTCTGGTTCTCATTCTTGTTACTCCCACATTCCCATTGCCTCAAATTAACACAAGAATGCAACACTGAGATACTTCTGGTTCTCATTACCTTTACTCCCACATTCCCATTGCCCCAATTTAACACAAGAATGCAACACTGAGATACTTCTGGTTCTCATTCTTGTTACTCTCAAATTTCCCATTGCCTCAATTTAACACAAGAATGCAACACTGAGATACTTCTTGTTCTCATTCTTGTTATTCCCACATTCCCATTGCCTCAATTTAACACAAGAATGCAACACTGAGATACTTCTGGTTCTCATTCTTGTTACTCTCAAATTTCCCATTGCCCCAATTTAACACAAGAATGCAACAATGAGATACTTCTGGTTCTCATTCTTGTTACTCCCACATTCCCATTGCCCCAATTTAACACAAGAATGCAACACTGAGATACTTCTGGTTCTCATTCTTGTTACTCCCACATTCCCATTGCCTCAATTTAACACAAGAATGCAACACTGAGATACTTCTGGTTCTCATTCTTGTTACTCTCACATTCCCATTGTCCCAAGTTAACACAAGAATGTAACACTGAGATACTTCTGGTTCTCATTCTTGTTACTCTCACATTCCCATTGTCCCAAGTTAACACAAGAATGAAACACTGAGATACTTCTGGTTCTCATTCTTGCTACTCTCACATTCCCATGGTCTCAAGTTAACACAAGAATGTAACACTGAGATACTTCTGGTTCTCATTCTTGTTACTCTCACATTCCCATTGTCCCAAGTTAACACAAGAATGTAACACTGAGATACTTCTGGTTCTCATTCTTGTTACTCTCACATTCCCATTGTCCCAAGTTAACACAAGAATGCAACACTGAGATACTTCTGGTTCTCATTCTTGTTACTCTCACATTCCCATTGTCCCAAGTTAACACAAGAATGTAACACTGAGATACTTCTGGTTCTCATTCTTGTTACTCGCACATTCCCATTGTCCCAAGTTAACACAAGAATGTAACACTGAGATACTTCTGGTTTTCATTCTTGTTACTCCCACATTCCCATTGCCCCAAGTTAACACAAGAATGTAACACTGAGATACTTCTGGTTCTCATTCTTGTTACTCTCACATTCCCATTGTCCCAAGTTAACACAAGAATGTAACACTGAGATACTTCTGGTTCTCATTCTTGTTACTCTCACATTCCCACTGTCCCAAGTTAACACAAGAATGCAACACTGAGATACTTCTGGTTCTCATTCTTGTTACTCCCACATTCCCATTGCCCCAAGTTAACACAAGAATGCAACACTGAGATACTTCTGGTTCTCATTCTTGTTACTCTCACATTCCCATTCTCCCAAGTTAACACAAGAATGTAACACTGAGATACTTCTGGTTCTCGGTACTTTCACAACATTCTTGTTACTCTCACATTCCCATTGCCCCAAGTTAACACAAGAATGTAACACTGAGATACTTCTGGTACTGGGTACTTTCACAACATTCTTGTTACTCTCACATTCCCATTGCCCCAAGTTAACACAAGAATGCAACACTGAGATACTTCTGGTTCTCATTCTTGTTACTCTCACATTCCCATTGTCCCAAGTTAACACAAGAATGTAACACTGAGATACTTCTGGTTCTCATTCTTGTTACTCTCACATTCCCATTGTCCCAAGTTAACACAAGAATGTACCACTGAGATACTTCTGGTTCTCATTCTTGTTACTCTCACATTCCCATTGCCTCAATTTAACACAAGAATGTAACACTGAGATACTTCTGGTTCTCATTCTTGTTACTCTCACATTCCCATTGTCCCAATTTAACACAAGAATGTACCACTGAGATACTTCTGGTTCTCATTCTTGTTACTCTCTCATTCCCGTTGCCCAAGTTAATACAAGAATGTAACACTGGGATACTTCTGGTTCTCATTCTTGTTACTCTCTCATTCCCATTGCCTCAATTTAACACAAGAATGTACCACTGAGATACTTCTGGTTCTCATTCTTGTTACTCTCTCATTCCCATTGCCTCAATTTAACACAAGAATGTAACACTGAGATACTTCTGGTTCTCATTCTTGTTACTCTCTCATTCCCGTTGCCTCAATTTAACACAAGAATGTACCACTGAGATACTTCTGGTTCTCATTCTTGTTACTCTCTCATTCCCGTTGCCCCAAGTTAACACAAGAATGTAACACTGAGATACTTCTGGTTCTCATTCTTGTTACTCTCACATTCCCATTGTCCCAAGTTAACACAAGAATGTACCACTGAGATACTTCTGTTACTGGGTACTTTCACAACATTCTTGTTACTCTCACATTCCCATTGCCCCAAGTTAACACAAGAATGTAACACTGAGATACTTCTGGTTCTCATTCTTGTTACTCTCACATTCCCATTGCCCCAAGTTAACACAAGAATGTAACACTGAGATACTTCTGGTTCTCATTCTTGTTACTCTCACATTCCCATTGCCCCAAGTTAACACAAGAATGTAACACTGAGATACTTCTGGTTCTCATTCTTGTTACTCCCACATTCCCATTGCCTCAAATTAACACAAGAATGCAACACTGAGATACTTCTGGTACTGGGTACTTTCACAACATTCTTGTTACTCCCACATTCCCATTGTTCCAAGTTAACACAAGAATGCAACACTGAGATACTTCTGGTTCTCATTCTTGTTACTCCCACATTCCCATTGTCTCAATTTAACACAAGAATGCAACACTGAGATACTTCTGGTTCTCATTACCTTTACTCCCACATTCCCATTGCCCCAATTTAACACAAGAATGCAACACTGAGATACTACTGGTTCTCATTCTTGTTACTCTCAAATTTCCCATTGCCTCAATTTAACACAAGAATGCAACACTGAGATACTTCTTGTTCTCATTCTTGTTATTCCCACATTCCCATTGCCTCAATTTAACACAAGAATGCAACACTGAGATACTTCTGGTTCTCATTCTTGTTACTCTCAAATTTCCCATTGCCCCAATTTAACACAAGAATGCAACAATGAGATACTTCTGGTTCTCATTCTTGTTACTCCCACATTCCCATTGCCCCAATTTAACACAAGAATGCAACACTGAGATACTTCTGGTTCTCAATCTTGTTACTCCCACATTCCCATTGCCTCAATTTAACACAAGAATGCAACACTGAGATACTTCTGGTTCTCATTCTTGTTACTCTCAAATTTCCCATTGCCCCAATTTAACACAAGAATGCAACACTGAGATACTTCTGGTTCTCATTCTTGTTACTCCCACATTCCCATTGCCCCAATTTAACACAAGAATGCAACACTGAGATACTTCTGGTTCTCATTCTTGTTACTCTGACATTCCCATTGCCCCAATTTAACACAAGAATGCAACACTGAGATACTTCTGGTTCTCATTCTTGTTACTCTCACATTCCCATTGCCCCAATTTAACACAAGAATGCAACACTGAGATACTTCTGGTTCTCATTCTTGTTACTCTCACATTCCCATTGCCCCAATTTAACACAAGAATGCAACACTGAGATACTTCTGGTTCTCATTCTTGTTACTCTCACATTCCCATTGCCCCAAGTTAACACAAGAATGCAACACTGAGATACTTCTGGTACTGGGTACTTTCACATCAGTCTCCGTACTCCCACATTCCCATTGCCTCAAGTTAACACAAGAATGCAACACTGAGATACTTCTGGTACTGGGTACTTTCACATCATTCTCGGTACTCCCACATTCCCATTGCCTCAAGTTAACACAAGAGTGCAACACTGAGATACTTCTGGTACTGGGTACTTTCACATCATTCTTGTTACTCTCACATTCCCATTGTCCCAAGTTAACACAAGAATGTACCACTGAGATACTTCTGGTACTGTGTATTTTCACATCATTCTCGGTACTCCCACATTCCCATTGCCTCAAGTTAACACAAGAGTGCAACACTGAGATACTTCTGGTACTGGGTATTTTCACTTCATTCTTGTTACTCCCACGTTCCCATTGCCTCAATTTAACACAAGAATGTAACACTGAGATACTTCTGGTTCTCATTCTTGTTACTCTCACATTCCCGTTGCCCTAAGTTAACACAAGAATGTAACACTGAGATACTTCTGGTCCTCATTCTTGTTACTCCCACCTTCCCATTGCCCCAATTTAACACAACAATGTAACACTGAGATACTTCTTGTTCTCATTCTTGTTACTCTCACATTCCCGTTGCTCCAATTTAACACAAGAATGTAACACCGAGTTACTTTTGGTCCTGGGTTCTTTCACATCATTCTCGGTACTCCCACATTCCCATTGGCCCAAGTTAACACAAGAATGTAACACTGAGATAGTTCTGGTCCTCATTCTATTTACTCTCACATTCCCGTTGCCCCAAGTTTACACAAGAATGTAACACTGATGTACTTCTGGTCCTGATTCTTATTACTCCCACCTTCCCCTTGCCCCAAGTTTACACAAGAATGTAACACTGATGTACTTCTTGTCCTCATTCTTATTACTCCCACCTTCCCCTTGCCTCAAGTTTACACAAGAATGTAACACTGATGTACTTCTGGTCCTGATTCTTATTACTCCCACCTTCCCCTTGCCTCAAGTTTACACAAGAATGTAACACTGATGTACTTCTGGTCCTCATCCTTGTTATTCCTACCTTCCCCTTGCCCCGCGTTTACATAAGAATGTAACACTGATGTACTTCTGGTCCTCTTCCTTGTTATTCCTACCTTCCCCTTGCCCCAGGTTTACACAAGATTGTAACACTGATGTACTTCTGGTCCTCATTCTTGTTACTGCCACCTCCCCATTGCCCCAAGTTAACACAAAACTGTAACACTGAGATACTTCTGGCCCTCATTCTTGTTACTGCCACCTCCCCATTGCCCCAAGTTAACACAAGAACGTAAAACTGATGTACTTCTGGTCCTCATTCTTGTTACTGCCACCTCCCCATTGCCCCAAGTTAACACAAGAACGTAAAACTGATGTACTTCTGGTCCTCATTCTTGTTACTGCCACCTCCCCATTGCCCCAAGTTAACACAAAACTGTAACACTGAGATACTTCTGGCCCTCATTCTTGTTACTGCCACCTCCCCATTGCCCCAAGTTAACACAAGAACGTAAAACTGATGTACTTCTGGTCCTCATTCTTGTTACTGCCACCTCCCCATTGCCCCAAGTTAACACAAGAACGTAAAACTGATGTACTTCTGGTCCTCATTCTTGTTACTGCCACCTCCCCATTGCCCCAAGTTAACACAAAACTGTAACACTGAGATACTTCTGGCCCTCATTCTTGTTACTGCCACCTCCCCATTGCCCCAAGTTAACACAAGAATGTAACACTGATGTACTTCTGGCCCTCATTCTTGTTACTCCCACCTACCCATTGCTCCAAGTTAACACAAGAATGTAACACTGATGTACTTCTGGCCCTCATTCTTGTTACTCCCACCTCCCCATTGCCCCAAGTTAACACAAGAATGTAACACTGATGTACTTCTGGCCCTCATTCTTGTTACTCCCACCTACCCATTGCTCCAAGTTAACACAAGAATGTAACACTGATGTACTTCTGGTCCTCATTCTTGTTACTGCCACCTCCCCATTGCCCCAAGTTAACACAAGAATGTAACACTGATGTACTTCTGGCCCTCATTCTTGTTACTCCCACCTACCCATTGCT
Organism: Deroplatys truncata; assembly: GCA_030765065.1. Classification (NCBI taxonomy): domain Eukaryota; kingdom Metazoa; phylum Arthropoda; class Insecta; order Mantodea; family Mantidae; genus Deroplatys; species Deroplatys truncata. The sequence continues at coordinate 1,143,521 of CM060981.1, read as the reverse complement.
CCAAGTTAACACAAGAATGTAACACTGATGTACTTCTGGCCCTCATTCTTGTTATTCCCACCTTCCCCTTGCCCCAGGTTTACACAAGATTGTAACACTGATGTACTTCTGGTCCTCATCCTTGTTATTCCTACATTCCCATTGCCCCAAGTTTACACAAGAATGTAACACTGAGATACTTCTGGTCCTCATTCTTGTTACTGCCACCTCCCCATTGCCCCAAGTTAACACAAAACTGTAACACAGAGATACTTCTGGCCCTCATTCTTGTTATTCCTACCTTCCCCTTGCCCCAGGTTTACACAAGATTGTAACACTGATGTACTTCTGGTCCTCATCCTTGTTATTCCTACATTCCCATTGCCCCAAGTTAACACAAGAACGTAACACTGATGTACTTCTGGTCCTCATTCTTGTTACTGCCACCTCCCCATTGCCCCAAGTTAACACAAAACTGTAACACAGAGATACTTCTGGCCCTCATTCTTGTTACTCCCACCTTCGCATTGCTCCAAGTTAACACAATACTGTAACACTGAGATACTTCTGGCCCTCATTGTTGTTACTCCCACCTTCCCATTGCTCCAAGTTAACACAACACTGTAACACTGAGATACTTCTGGCCCTCATTCTTGTTACTCCCACCTTCGCATTGCTCCAAGTTAACACAAAACTGTAACACTGAGATACTTCTGGCCCTCATTCTTGTTACTCCCACCTTCCCATTGCTCCAAGTTAACACAAAACTGTAACACTGAGATACTTCTGGCCCTCATTCTTGTTACTCCCACCTTCCCATTGCTCCAAGTTAACACAAAACTGTAACACTGAGATACTTCTGGCCCTCATTCTTGTTACTCCCACCTTCCCATTGCTCCAAGTTAACACAAGACTGTAACACTGAGATACTTCTGGCCCTCATTCTTGTTACTCCCACCTTCCCATTGCTCCAAGTTAACACAACACTGTAACACTGAGATACTTCTGGCCCTCATTCTTGTTACTCCCACCTTCCCATTGCCCCAAATTAACACAAAACTGTAACACTGAGATACTATTGGACCTCATTCTTTTTACTCCCACCTTCCGGTTGCCCCAAGTTTACACAAGAATGTAACACTGAGATACTTCTGGTCTTCGTCCTTGTTACTCCCACCTTCCCCTTGCCCCAAGCTTACACAAGAATGTAACACTGAGATACATCTGGTCCTCATTCTTAATACTCCCACATTCCCATTGCCTCAAGTTTACACAAAAATGTAACACTGAGATATTTCTGGTCCTTATTCTTGTTACTCCCACCTACCCCTTGCCCCAAGTTTACACAGGAACGTAACTTTGAGATACTTCTGGTCCTCATTCTCGTTACTCCCTCCTTCCCCTTGCCCCACGTTTACATAAAAATGTAACACTGAGATACCTCTGGACCTCATCCTTGTTACTCCCACCTTCCCGTTACCCCAAGTTTACACAAGAATGTAACACTGAGATACTTCTGGTCCTGATTCTTATTACTCCCACCTTCCCCTTGCCTCAAGTTTACACAAGAATGTAAAACTGATGTACTTCTGGTCCTCATCCTTGTTATTCCTACCTTCCCCTTGCCCCATGTTTACACAAATATGTAACACTGAGATACTTCTGGTCCTCATCCTTGTTATTCCTACCTTCCCCTTGCCCCATGTTTACACAAGAATGTAACACTGAGATACTTCTGGTCCTGATTCTTATTACTCCCACCTTCCCCTTGCCCCATGTTTACACAAGAATGTAAAACTGATGTACTTCTGGTCCTCATCCTTGTTATTCCTACCTTCCCCTTGCCCCATGTTTACACAAGAATGTAACACGGATATAGTTCTGGTCCTGATTCTTATTACTCCCACCTTCCCCTTGCCCCATGTTTACACAAGAATGTAACACTGAGATACTTCTGGTCCTGATTCTTATTACTCCCACCTTCCCCTTGCCTCAAGTTTACACAAGAATGTAACATTGAGATACATCTGGCCCCGATTCTTATTACTCCCACCTTCCCCTTGCCTCAAGTTTACACAAGAATGTAACACTGAAGTACTTCTGGTCCTGATTCTTATTACTCCCACCTTCCCCTTGCCTCAAGTTTACACAAGAATGTAACACTGAAGTACTTCTGGTCCTGATTCTTATTACTCCCACCTTCACCTTGCCCCAAGTTTACACAAGAATGTAACACTGAAGTACTTCTGGTCCTGATTCTTATTACTCCCACCTTCCCCTTGCCTCAAGTTTACACAAGAATGTAACACTGAAGTACTTCTGGTCCTGATTCTTATTACTCCCACCTTCCCCTTGCCCCAAGTTTACACAAGAATGTAACACTGAGATACTTCTGGTCCTCATCCTTGTTATTCCTACCTTCCCCTTGCCTCAAGTTTACACAAGAATGTAACACTGAGATACTTCTGGTCCTGATTCTTATTACTCCCACCTTCCCCTTGCCCCATGTTTACACAAGAATGTAACACTGAGATACTTCTGGTCCTGATTCTTATTACTCCCACCTTCCCCTTGCCCCATGTTTACACAAGAATGTAACACTGAGATACTTCTGGTCCTGATTCTTATTACTCCCACCTTCCCCTTGCCCCATGTTTACACAAGAATGTAACACTGAGATACTTCTGGTCCTGATTCTTATTACTCCCACCTTCCCCTTGCCCCATGTTTACACAAGAATGTAACACTGAGCTACTTCTGGTCCTGATTCTTATTACTCCCACCTTGCCCTTGCCCCATGTTTACACAAGAATGTAACACTGAGATACTTCTGGTCCTGATTCTTATTACTCCCACCTTCCCCTTGCCCCATGTTTACACAAGAATGTAACACTGAGATACTTCTGGTCCTGATTCTTATTACTCCCACCTTCCCCTTGCCCCATGTTTACACAAGAATGTAAAACTGATGCACTTCTGGTCCTGATTCTTATTACTCCCACCTACCCCTTGCCTCAAGTTTACACAAGAATGTAACACTGAGATACTTCTGGTCCTGATTCTTATTACTCCCACCTTCCCCTTGCCTCAAGTTTACACAAGAATGTAACACTGAGATACTTCTGGTCCTGATTCTTGTTACTCCCACCTTCCCCTTACCTCAAGTTTACACAAGAATGTAACACTGAGATACTTCTGGTCCTGATTCTTATTACTCCCACCTTCCCCTTGCCCCATGTTTACACAAGAATGTAACACTGAGATACTTCTGGTCCTGATTCTTATTACTCCCACCTTCCCCTTTCCCCATGTTTACACAAGAATGTAACACTGAGATACTTCTGGTCCTGATTCTTATTACTCCCACCTTCCCCTTGCCTCAAGTTTACACAAGAATGTAAAACTGAGATACTTCTGGTCCTGATTCTTATTACTCCCACCTTCCCCTTGCCTCAAGTTTACACAAGAATGTAAAACTGAGATACTTCTGGTCCTGATTCTTATTACTCCCACCTTCCCCTTACCTCAAGTTTACACAAGAATGTAAAACTGAGATACTTCTGGTCCTGATTCTTATTACTCCCACCTTCCCCTTGCCTCAAGTTTACACAAGAATGTAACACTGAGATACTTCTGGTCCTGATTCTTATTACTCCCACCTTCCCCTTGCCTCAAGTTTACACAAGAATGTAAAACTGAGATACTTCTGGTCCTGATTCTTATTACTCCCACCTTCCCCTTGCCTCAAGTTTACACAAGAATGTAACACTGAGATACTTCTGGTCCTGATTCTTATTACTCCCACCTTCCCCTTGCCTCAAGTTTACACAAGAATGTAACACTGAGATACTTCTGGTCCTGATTCTTATTACTCCCACCTTCCCCTTGCCTCAAGTTTACACAAGAATGTAACACTGATGTACTTCTGGTCCTGATTCTTATTACTCCCACCTTCCCCTTGCCTCAAGTTTACACAAGAATGTAACACTGATGTACTTCTGGTCCTGATTCTTATTACTCCCACCTTCCCCTTGCCTCAAGTTTACACAAGAATGTAACACTGATGTACTTCTGGTCCTGATTCTTATTACTCCCACCTTCCCCTTGCCTCAAGTTTACACAAGAATGTAACACTGATGTACTTCTGGTCCTGATTCTTATTACTCCCACCTTCCCCTTGCCCCAAGTTTACACAAGAATGTAACACTGATGTACTTCTGGTCCTGATTCTTATTACTCCCACCTTCCCCTTGCCTCAAGTTTACACAAGAATGTAACACTGATGTACTTCTGGTCCTGATTCTTATTACTCCCACCTTCCCCTTGCCTCAAGTTTACACAAGAATGTAACACTGAAGTACTTCTGGTCCTCATCCTTGTTATTCCTACCTTCCCCTTGCCCCGCGTTTACATAAGAATGTAACACTGATGTACTTCTGGTCCTCATCCTTGTTATTCCTACCTTCCCCTTGCCCCGCGTTTACATAAGAATGTAACACTGATGTACTTCTGGTCCTCTTCCTTGTTATTCCTACCTTCCCCTTGCCCCAAGTTAACACAAGAACGTAACACTGATGTACTTCTGGTCCTCATTCTTGTTACTGCCACCTCCCCATTGCCCCAAGTTAACACAAAACTGTAACACTGAGATACTTCTGGCCCTCATTCTTGTTACTCCCACCTTCCCATTGCTCCAAGTTAACACAAAACTGTAACACTGAGATACTTCTGGCCCTCATTCTTGTTACTCCCACCTTCCCATTGCTCCAAGTTAACACAAAACTGTAACACTGAGATACTTTTGGCCCTCATTCTTGTTACTCCCACCTTCCCATTGCTCCAAGTTAACACAAAACTGTAACACTGAGATACTTCTGGCCCTCATTCTTGTTACTCCCACCTTCCCATTGCTCCAAGTTAACACAAAACTGTAACACTGAGATACTTTTGGCCCTCATTCTTGTTACTCCCACCTTCCCATTGCTCCAAGTTAACACAAAACTGTAACACTGAGATACTTCTGGCCCTCATTCTTGTTACTCCCACCTTCCCATTGCTCCAAGTTAACACAAAACTGTAACACTGAGATACTTTTGGCCCTCATTCTTGTTACTCCCACCTTCCCATTGCTCCAAGTTAACACAAAACTGTAACACTGAGATACTTTTGGCCCTCATTCTTGTTACTCCCACCTTCCCATTGCTCCAAGTTAACACAAGAACGTAAAACTGATGTACTTCTGGCCCTCATTCTTGTTACTCCCACCTTCCCATTGCTCCAAGTTAACACAAAACTGTAACACTGAGATACTTCTGGCCCTCATTCTTGTTACTCCCACCTTCCCATTGCTCCAAGTTAACACAAAACTGTAACACTGATGTACTTCTGGCCCTCATTCTTGTTACTCCCACCTTCCCATTGCTCCAAGTTAACACAAAACTGTAACACTGAGATACTTCTGGCCCTCATTCTTGTTACTCCCACCTCCCCATTGCTCCAAGTTAACACAAAACTGTAACACTGAGATACTTCTGGCCCTCATTCTTGTTACTCCCACCTTCCCATTGCTCCAAGTTAACACAAAACTGTAACACTGAGATACTTCTGGCCCTCATTCTTGTTACTCCCACCTCCCCATTGCTCCAAGTTAACACAAAACTGTAACACTGAGATACTTCTGGCCCTCATTCTTGTTACTCCCACCTTCCCATTGCTCCAAGTTAACACAACACTGTAACACTGAGATACTTCTGGCCCTCATTCTTGTTACTCCCACCTTCCCATTGCTCCAAGTTAACACAAAACTGTAACACTGAGATACTTCTGGCCCTCATTCTTGTTACTCCCACCTTCCCATTGCTCCAAGTTAACACAACACTGTAACACTGAGATACTTCTGGCCCTCATTCTTGTTACTCCCACCTTCCCATTGCTCCAAGTTAACACAAAACTGTAACACTGAGATACTTCTGGCCCTCATTCTTGTTACTCCCACCTTCCCATTGCTCCAAGTTAACACAAAACTGTAACACTGAGATACTTCTGGCCCTCATTCTTGTTACTCCCACCTTCCCATTGCTCCAAGTTAACACAAAACTGTAACACTGAGATACTTCTGGCCCTCATTCTTGTTACTCCCACCTTCCCATTGCTCCAAGTTAACACAAGACTGTAACACTGAGATACTTCTGGCCCTCATTCTTTTTACTCCCACCTTCCCATTGCTCCAAGTTAACACAACACTGTAACACTGAGATACTTCTGGCCCTCATTCTTGTTACTCCCACCTTCCCATTGCCCCAAATTAACACAAAACTGTAACACTGAGATACTATTGGACCTCATTCTTTTTACTCCCACCTTTCCATTTCCCAAGTGTACACAAAACTGTAATTCTGATATACTTCTGGTACTCATTCTTGTTACTCCCACCTTCCGGTTGCCCCAAGTTTACACAAGACTGTAACACTGAGATACTTCTGGTACTCATTCTTGTTACTCCCACCTTCCGGTTGCCCCAAGTTTACACAAGAATGTAACACTGAGATACTTCTGGTCCTCGTCCTTGTTACTCCCACCTTCCCCTTGCCCCAAGCTTACACAAGAATGTAACACTGAGATACATCTGGTCCTCATTCTTAATACTCCCACATTCCCATTGCCTCAAGTTTACACAAAAATGTAACACTGAGATATTTCTGGTCCTTATTCTTGTTACTCCCACCTTCCCCTTGCCCCAAGTTTACACAGGAACGTAACTTTGAGATACTTTTGGTCCTCATTCTCGTTACTCCCTCCTTCCCCTTGCCCCACGTTTACATAAAAATGTAACACTGAGATACCTCTGGACCTCATCCTTGTTACTCCCACCTTCCCCTTACCCCAAGTTTACACAAGAATGTAACACTGAGATACTTCTGGTCCTGATTCTTATTACTCCCACCTTCCCCTTGCCTCAAGTTTACACAAGAATGTAAAACTGATGTACTTCTGGTCCTCATCCTTGTTATTCCTACCTTCCCCTTGCCCCATGTTTACACAAGAATGTAACACTGAGATACTTCTGGTCCTCATCCTTGTTATTCCTACCTTCCCCTTGCCCCATGTTTACACAAGAATGTAACACTGAGATACTTCTGGTCCTGATTCTTATTACTCCCACCTTCCCCTTGCCCCATGTTTACACAAGAATGTAACACTGAGATACTTCTGGTCCTGATTCTTATTACTCCCACCTTCCCCTTGCCTCAAGTTTACACAAGAATGTAACACTGAAGTACTTCTGGTCCTCATCCTTGTTATTCCTACCTTCCCCTTGCCCCATGTTTACACAAGAATGTGACACGGATATAGTTCTGGTCCTGATTCTTATTACTCCCACCTTCCCCTTGCCCCATGTTTACACAAGAATGTAACACTGAGATACTTCTGGTCCTGATTCTTATTACTCCCACCTTCCCCTTGCCTCAAGTTTACACAAGAATGTAACACTGAGATACATCTGGTCCCGATTCTTATTACTCCCACCTTCCCCTTGCCTCAAGTTTACACAAGAATGTAACACTGAAGTACTTCTGGTCCTGATTCTTATTACTCCCACCTTCCCCTTGCCACAAGTTTACACAAGAATGTAACACTGAAGTACTTCTGGTCCTGATTCTTATTACTCCCACCTTCACCTTGCCCCAAGTTTACACAAGAATGTAACACTGAAGTACTTCTGGTCCTGATTCTTATTACTCCCACCTTCCCCTTGCCTCAAGTTTACACAAGAATGTAACACTGAAGTACTTCTGGTCCTGATTCTTATTACTCCCACCTTCCCCTTGCCCCAAGTTTACACAAGAATGTAACACTGAGATACTTCTGGTCCTGATTCTTATTACTCCCACCTTCCCCTTGCCCCATGTTTACACAAGAATGTAACACTGAGATACTTCTGGTCCTGATTCTTATTACTCCCACCTTCCCCTTGCCCCATGTTTACACAAGAATGTAACACTGAGATACTTCTGGTCCTGATTCTTATTACTCCCACCTTCCCCTTGCCCCATGTTTACACAAGAATGTAACACTGAGATACTTCTGGTCCTGATTCTTATTACTCCCACCGTCCCCTTGCCCCATGTTTACACAAGAATGTAACACTGAGATACTTCTGGTCCTGATTCTTATTACTCCCACCTTCCCCTTGCCCCATGTTTACACAAGAATGTAACACTGAGATACTTCTGGTCCTGATTCTTGTTACTCCCACCTTCCCCTTGCCCCATGTTTACACAAGAATGTAACACTGAGATACTTCTGGTTCTGATTCTTGTTACTCCCACCTTCCCCTTGCCCCATGTTTACACAAGAATGTAACACTGAGATACTTCTGGTCCTGATTCTTGTTGCTCCCACCTTCCCCTTGCCCCATGTTTACACAAGAATGTAACACTGAGATACTTCTGGTCCTGATTCTTATTACTCCCACCTTCCCCTTGCCCCATGTTTACACAAGAATGTAACACTGAGATACTTCTGGTCCTGATTCTTATTACTCCCACCTTCCCCTTGCCCCATGTTTACACAAGAATGTAACACTGAGATACTTCTGGTCCTGATTCTTATTACTCCCACCTTCCCCTTGCCCCATGTTTACACAAGAATGTAAAACTGATGTACTTCTGGTCCTGATTCTTATTACTCCCACCTACCCCTTGCCTCAAGTTTACACAAGAATGTAACACTGAGATACTTCTGGTCCTGATTCTTATTACTCCCACCTTCCCCTTGCCTCAAGTTTACACAAGAATGTAACACTGAGATACTTCTGGTCCTGATTCTTGTTACTCCCACCTTCCCCTTACCTCAAGTTTACACAAGAATGTAACACTGAGATACTTCTGGTCCTGATTCTTATTACTCCCACCTTCCCCTTGCCCCATGTTTACACAAGAATGTAACACTGAGATACTTCTGGTCCTGATTCTTATTACTCCCACCTTCCCCTTTCCCCATGTTTACACAAGAATGTAACACTGAGATACTTCTGGTCCTGATTCTTATTACTCCCACCTTCCCCTTGCCTCAAGTTTACACAAGAATGTAACACTGAAGTACTTCTGGTCCTGATTCTTATTACTCCCACCTTCCCCTTGCCCCAAGTTTACACAAGAATGTAACACTGAGATACTTCTGGTCCTGATTCTTATTACTCCCACCTTCCCCTTGCCCCAAGTTTACACAAGAATGTAAAACTGAGATACTTCTGGTCCTGATTCTTATTACTCCCACCTTCCCCTTGCCCCAAGTGTACACAAGAATGTAACACTGAGATACTTCTGGTCCCGATTCTTATTACTCCCACCTTCCCGTTGCCTCAAGTTTACACAAGAATGTAAGACTGATGTACTTCTGGTCCTCATCCTTGTTATTCCTACCTTCCCCTTGCCCCATGTTTACACAAGAATGTGACACTGAGATACTTCTGGTCCTGATTCTTATTACTCCCACCTTCCCCTTGCCCCATGTTTACACAAGAATGTAAAACTGATGTACTTCTGGTCCTCATCCTTGTTATTCCTACCTTCCCCTTACCCCAAGTTTACACAAGAATGTAACACTGAGATACTTCTGGTCCTCATTGTTGTTACTCCCACCTTCCCCTTGCCCCAAGTTTACACAAGAAAGTAACACTGAGATACTTCTGGTCCCCATTCTCGTTACTCCCTCCTTCCCCATGCCCCACGCTTACATAAGAATGTAACACTGAGATACTTCTGGTCCTCATTCTCGTTACTCCCTCCTTCCCCTTGCCCCAAGTTTACACAAGAAAGTAACACTGAGATACTTCTGGTCCTCATTCTCGTTACTCCCTCCTTCCCCATGCCCCACATTTACATAAGAATGTAACACTGAGATACCTCTGGTCCTCATTCTTGTTATTCCTGCCTTCACCTTGCCCCACGTTTACATAAGAATGTATCACTGAGATACTTCTGGTCCTCATTGTTGTTACTCCCACCTTCCCCTTGCCCCAAGTTTACACAAGAATGTAACACTGAGATACTTCTGGTCCTCATTCTTGTTATTCCCACCTTCCACTTGCCCCAAGTTTACACAAGAATGTAACACTGAGATACTTCTGGTCCTCATTCTTGTTATTCCTGCCTTCACCTTGCCCCACGTTTACATAAGAATGTATCACTGAGATACTTCTGGTCCTCATTGTTGTTACTCCCTCCTTCCCCATGCCCCACATTTACACAAGAATGTAACACTGAGATACCTCTGGTCCTCATTCTTGTTATTCCTGCCTTCACCTTGCCCCACGTTTACATAAGAATGTATCACTGAGATACTTCTGGTCCTCATTGTTGTTACTCCCACCTTCCCCTTGCCCCACGTTTACATAAGAATGTATCACTGAGATACTTCTGGTCCTCATTGTTGTTACTTCCACCTTCCCCTTGCCCCAAGTGTACACAAGAATGTAACAGTGATGTCATTCTGGTCCTCATTCTTGTTAATCCCACCTTCCCCTTTCCCCATGTTTACATAAGAATGTAACAGTGATGTACTTATGGTCCTCATCCTTGTTATGCCTACCTTCCCCTTGCCCAAAGTTTACATAAGAATGTAACACTGATGTACTTCTGGTCCTCATCCTTGTTATTCCTACCTTCCCCTTGCCCCGCGTTTACATAAGAATGTAACACTGATGTACTTCTGGTCCTCATCCTTGTTATTCCTACCTTCCCCTTGCCCCAGGTTTACACAAGAACGTAACACTGAGTTACTTCTGGTCCTGCGTTCTTTCACATCAGTCTTGTTACTGCCACCTCCCCATTGCTCCAAGCTAACACAAAACTGTAACACTGAGATACTTCTGGCCCTCATTCTTGTTACTCCCACCTTCCCATTGCTCCAAGTTAACACAAAACTGTAACACTGAGATACTTCTGGCCCTCATTCTTGTTACTCCCACCTACCCATTGCTCCAAGTTAACACAAAACTGTAACACTGAGATACTTCTGGCCCTCATTCTTGTTACTCCCACCTTCCCATTGCTCCAAGTTAACACAAGACTGTAACACTGAGATACTTCTGGCCCTCATTCTTGTTACTCCCACCTACCCATTGCCCCAAATTAACACAAAACTGTAACACTGAGATACTATTGGGCCTCATTCTTTTTACTCCCACCTTTCCATTTCCCAAGTGTACACAAAACTGTAATTCTGATATACTTCTGGTCCTCATTTTTGCTACTCCTACCTTCCCCTTGCCCCAAATTTACACAAAACTGTAACACTGAGATACTTCTGGTACTCATTCTTGTTACTCCCACCTTCCGGTTGCCCCAAGTTTACACAAGAATGTAACACTGAGATACTTCTGGTCCTCGTCCTTGTTACTGCCACCTTCCCATTGCCCCAAGTTAACACAAGAATGTACCACTGAGTTACTTCTGGTACTGGGTATTTTCACATCATTCTTGTTACTCCGACCTTCCCATTGCCCCAATTTAACACAAAAATGCAACACTGAGTTACTTCTGGTACTGGGTATTTTCACATCATTCTTGTTACTCCGACCTTCCCATTGCCCCAATTTAACACAAAAATGCAACACTGAGTTACTTCTGGTACTGGGTATTTTCACATCATTCTTGTTACTCCGACCTTCCCATTGCCCCAATTTAACACAAAAATGCAACACTGAGTTACTTCTGGTACTGGGTATTTTCACATCATTCTTGTTACTCCGACCTTCCCATTGCCCCAATTTAACACAAAAATGCAACACTGAGTTACTTCTGGTACTGGGTATTTTCACATCATTCTTGTTACTCCCACCTTCCCATTGCCCCAATTTAACACAAAAATGATACACTGAGATACTTCTGGTTCTCATTCTTGTTACTCTCACATTCCCGTTGCTCCAAGTTAACACAAGAATGTAACATCGAGTTACTTCTGGTCCTGGGTTCTTTCACATCATTCTCGGTACTCCCACATTCCCATTGGCCCAAGTTAACTCAAGAATGTAACACTGAGATACTTCTGGTCCTGATTCTTGATGCTCCAACATACCCATTGCCCCAACTATTACAACAATGTAACACTGAGATACTTCTGGCCCTCATTCTTGTTACTCCCACCTTCCCATTGTCCCAAGTTTACACAAAAATGTAACACTGAGATACTTCTGGTCCTCATTCTTGTTACTCCCACCTTCCCATTGTCCCAAGTTTACACAAAAATGTAACACTGAGATACTTCTGGTCCTCATTCTTGTTATTCCCACCTTCCCCTTGCCCCAAGCTTACACACGAATGTGACACAGAGATACATCTGGTCCTCATTCTATATACTCCCACATTCCCATTGCCTCAAGTTTACACAAAAATGTAACACTGAGATATTTCTGGTCCTCATTCTTGTTTCTTCCACCTTCCACTTGCCCCAAGCTTACACAAGAATGTAACACTTAGATACATCTGGTCCTCATTCTTGATACTCCCACATTCCCATTGCCTCAGGTTTACACAGAAATGTAACACTGAGATATTTCTGGTCCTCATTCTTGTTATTCCCACCTTCCCCTTGCCCCAAGCTTACACACGAATGTGACACAGAGATACATCTGGTCCTCATTCTATATACTCCCACATTCCCATTGCCCCATGTTTACACAAGAATGTAACACGGATATAGGTCTGGTCCTCATTGTTGTTACTCCCACCTTCCCCTTGCCCCAAGTTTACACAAGAATGTAACACTGAGATAGTTCTGGTCCTCATCCTTGTTATTCCTACCTTCCCCTTTCCCAAAGCTTACACAAGAATGTAATACTAAGATACTTCTGGTCCTCATTGTTGCCATTCCCACCTTCCCGTTGCCCCAAGTTTACACAAGAATGTATCACTGAGATACTTCTGGTCCTCATCCTTGTTATTCCTACCTTCCCCTTGCCCCATGTTTACCCAACAATGTAACACGGATATAGTTCTGGTCCTCATTCTTGTTACTCCCACCATCCCCTTGCCCCAAGCGTACACAAGAATGTAATACTAAGATACTTCTGGTCCTCATCCTTGTTACTCCCACCTTCCCCTTGCCCCAAGTTAACACAAAACTGTAACACTGAGATACTTCTGGTCCTTGTTCTTGTTACTCCCACCTTCCCCTTGCCCCAAGCTTACACAAGAATGTAATCCTAAGATACTTCTGGTCCTGATTCTTGTTGCTCCCACCTTCCCCTTGCCCCATGTTTACACAAGAATGTAACACTGAGATACTTCTGGTCCTTGTTCTTGTTACTCCCACCTTCCCCTTGCCCCAAGTTAACACAAAACTGTAACACTGAGATACTTCTGGTCCTTGTTCTTGTTACTCCCACCTTCCCCTTGCCCCAAGCTTACACAAGAATGTAATCCTAAGATACTTCTGGTCCTCATCCTTGTTATTCCTACCTTCCCCTTGCCCCATGTTTACCCAACAATGTAACACGGATATAGTTCTGGTCCTCATTCTTGTTACTCCCACCATCCCCTTGCCCCAAGCGTACACAAGAATGTAATACTAAGATACTTCTGGTCCTCATTCTTGTTACTCCCACCATCCCCTTGCCCCATGTTTACACAAGAATGTAACACTGAGATACTTCTGGTCCTGATTCTTATTACTCCCACCTTCCCCTTGCCCCATGTTTACACAAGAATGTAACACTGAGATACTTCTGGTCCTGATTCTTATTACTCCCACCTTCCCCTTGCCCCATGTTTACACAAGAATGTAACACTGAGATACTTCTGGTCCTGATTCTTATTACTCCCACCTTCCCCTTGCCCCATGTTTACACAAGAATGTAAAACTGATGTACTTCTGGTCCTGATTCTTATTACTCCCACCTACCCCTTGCCTCAAGTTTACACAAGAATGTAACACTGAGATACTTCTGGTCCTGATTCTTATTACTCCCACCTTCCCCTTGCCTCAAGTTTACACAAGAATGTAACACTGAGATACTTCTGGTCCTGATTCTTGTTACTCCCACCTTCCCCTTACCTCAAGTTTACACAAGAATGTAACACTGAGATACTTCTGTTCCTGATTCTTATTACTCCCACCTTCCCCTTGCCCCATGTTTACACAAGAATGTAACACTGAGATACTTCTGGTCCTGATTCTTATTACTCCCACCTTCCCCTTTCCCCATGTTTACACAAGAATGTAACACTGAGATACTTCTGGTCGTGATTCTTATTACTCCCACCTTCCCCTTGCCTCAAGTTTACACAAGAATGTAACACTGAAGTACTTCTGGTCCTGATTCTTATTACTCCCACCTTCCCCTTGCCCCAAGTTTACACAAGAATGTAACACTGAGATACTTCTGGTCCTGATTCTTATTACTCCCACCTTCCCCTTGCCCCAAGTTTACACAAGAATGTAAAACTGAGATACTTCTGGTCCTGATTCTTATTACTCCCACCTTCCCCTTGCCCCAAGTGTACACAAGAATGTAACACTGAGATACTTCTGGTCCCGATTCTTATTACTCCCACCTTCCCGTTGCCTCAAGTTTACACAAGAATGTAAGACTGATGTACTTCTGGTCCTCATCCTTGTTATTCCTACCTTCCCCTTGCCCCATGTTTACACAAGAATGTGACACTGAGATACTTCTGGTCCTGATTCTTATTACTCCCACCTTCCCCTTGCCCCATGTTTACACAAGAATGTAAAACTGATGTACTTCTGGTCCTCATCCTTGTTATTCCTACCTTCCCCTTACCCCAAGTTTACACAAGAATGTAACACTGAGATACTTCTGGTCCTCATTGTTGTTACTCCCACCTTCCCCTTGCCCCAAGTTTACACAAGAAAGTAACACTGAGATACTTCTGGTCCCCATTCTCGTTACTCCCTCCTTCCCCATGCCCCACGCTTACATAAGAATGTAACACTGAGATACTTCTGGTCCTCATTCTCGTTACTCCCTCCTTCCCCTTGCCCCAAGTTTACACAAGAAAGTAACACTGAGATACTTCTGGTCCTCATTCTCGTTACTCCCTCCTTCCCCATGCCCCACATTTACATAAGAATGTAACACTGAGATACCTCTGGTCCTCATTCTTGTTATTCCTGCCTTCACCTTGCCCCACGTTTACATAAGAATGTATCACTGAGATACTTCTGGTCCTCATTGTTGTTACTCCCACCTTCCCCTTGCCCCAAGTTTACACAAGAATGTAACACTGAGATACTTCTGGTCCTCATTCTTGTTATTCCCACCTTCCACTTGCCCCAAGTTTACACAAGAATGTAACACTGAGATACTTCTGGTCCTCATTCTTGTTATTCCTGCCTTCACCTTGCCCCACGTTTACATAAGAATGTATCACTGAGATACTTCTGGTCCTCATTGTTGTTACTCCCTCCTTCCCCATGCCCCACATTTACACAAGAATGTAACACTGAGATACCTCTGGTCCTCATTCTTGTTATTCCTGCCTTCACCTTGCCCCACGTTTACATAAGAATGTATCACTGAGATACTTCTGGTCCTCATTGTTGTTACTCCCACCTTCCCCTTGCCCCACGTTTACATAAGAATGTATCACTGAGATACTTCTGGTCCTCATTGTTGTTACTCCCACCTACCCCTTGCCCCAAGTGTACACAAGAATGTAACAGTGATGTCATTCTGGTCCTCATTCTTGTTAATCCCACCTTCCCCTTTCCCCATGTTTACATAAGAATGTAACAGTGATGTACTTATGGTCCTCATCCTTGTTATGCCTACCTTCCCCTTGCCCAAAGTTTACATAAGAATGTAACACTGATGTACTTCTGGTCCTCATCCTTGTTATTCCTACCTTCCCCTTGCCCCGCGTTTACATAAGAATGTAACACTGATGTACTTCTGGTCCTCATCCTTGTTATTCCTACCTTCCCCTTGCCCCACATTTACACAAGAATGTAACACTGAGATACCTCTGGTCCTCATTCTTGTTATTCCTGCCTTCACCTTGCCCCACGTTTACATAAGAATGTATCACTGAGATACTTCTGGTCCTCATTGTTGTTACTCCCACCTTCCCCTTGCCCCACGTTTACATAAGAATGTATCACTGAGATACTTCTGGTCCTCATTGTTGTTACTCCCACCGTCCCCTTGCCCCAAGTGTACACAAGAATGTAACACTGATGTCATTCTGGTCCTCATTCTTGTTAATCCCACCTTCCCCTTTCCCCATGTTTACATAAGAATGTAACAGTGATGTACTTATGGTCCTCATCCTTGTTATGCCTACCTTCCCCTTGCCCAAAGTTTACATAAGAATGTAACACTGATGTACTTCTGGTCCTCATCCTTGTTATTCCTACCTTCCCCTTGCCCCGCGTTTACATAAGAATGTAACACTGATGTACTTCTGGTCCTCATCCTTGTTATTCCTACCTTTCCCTTGCCCCAGGTTTACATAAGAATGTAACACTGATGTACTTCTGGTCCTCATCCTTGTTATTCCTACCTTTCCCTTGCCCCAGGTTTACATAAGAATGTAACACTGATGTACTTCTGGTCCTCATCCTTGTTATTCCTACCTTTCCCTTGCCCCAGGTTTACATAAGAATGTAACACTGATGTACTTCTGGTCCTCATCCTTGTTATTCCTACCTTTCCCTTGCCCCAGGTTTACATAAGAATGTAACACTGATGTACTTCTGGTCCTCATCCTTGTTATTCCTACCTTCCCCTTGCCCCAGGTTTACACAAGAATGTAACACTGATGTACTTCTGGTCCTCATTCTTGATACTCCTACATTCCCATTGCCCCAAGTTAACACAAGAACGTAAAACTGATGTACTTCTGGTCCTGCGTTCTTTCACATCAGTCTTGTTACTGCCACCTCCCCATTGCCCCAAGTTAACACAAAACTGTAACACTGAGATACTTCTGGCCCTCATTCTTGTTACTCCCACCTTCCCATTGCTCCAAGTTAACACAAAACTGTAACACTGAGATACTTCTGGCCCTCATTCTTGTTACTCCCACCTACCCATTGCTCCAAGTTAACACAAAACTGTAACACTGAGATACTTCTGGCCCTCATTCTTCTTACTCCCACCTACCCATTGCTCCAAGTTAACACAAAACTGTAACACTGAGATACTTCTGGCCCTCATTCTTGTTACTCCCACCTTCCCATTGCTCCAAGTTAACACAAAACTGTAACACTGAGATACTTCTGGCCCTCATTCTTGTTACTCCCACCTTCCCATTGCTCCAAGTTAACACAAAACTGTAACACTGAGATACTTCTGGCCCTCATTCTTCTTACTCCCACCTACCCATTGCTCCAAGTTTACACAAAACTGTAACACTGAGATACTTCTGGCCCTCATTCTTGTTACTCCCACCTTCCCATTGCTCCAAGTTAACACAAAACTGTAACACTGAGATACTTCTGGCCCTCATTCTTCTTACTCCCACCTACCCATTGCTCCAAGTTAACACAAAACTGTAACACTGAGATACTTCTGGCCCTCATTCTTCTTACTCCCACCTACCCATTGCTCCAAGTTAACACAAAACTGTAACACTGAGATACTTCTGGCCCTCATTCTTCTTACTCCCACCTACCCATTGCTCCAAGTTAACACAAAACTGTAACACTGAGATACTTCTGGCCCTCATTCTTGTTACTCCCACCTACCCATTGCTCCAAGTTAACACAAAACTGTAACACTGAGATACTTCTGGCCCTCATTCTTCTTACTCCCACCTACCCATTGCTCCAAGTTAACACAAAACTGTAACACTGAGATACTTCTGGCCCTCATTCTTGTTACTCCCACCTTCCCATTGCTCCAAGTTAACACAAGACTGTAACACTGAGATACTTCTGGCCCTCATTCTTGTTACTCCCACCTACCCATTGCCCCAAATTAACACAAAACTGTAACACTGAGATACTATTGGGCCTCATTCTTTTTACTCCCACCTTTCCATTTCCCAAGTGTACACAAAACTGTAATTCTGATATACTTCTGGTCCTCATTTTTGCTACTCCTACCTTCCCCTTGCCCCAAATTTACACAAAACTGTAACACTGAGATACTTCTGGTACTCATTCTTGTTACTCCCACCTTCCGTTTGCCCCAAGTTTACACAAGAATGTAACACTGAGATACTTCTGGTCCTCGTCCTTGTTACTGCCACCTTCCCATTGCCCCAAGTTAACACAAGAATGTACCACTGAGTTACTTCTGGTACTGGGTATTTTCACATCATTCTTGTTACTCCCACCTTCCCATTGCCCCAATTTAACACAAAAATGCAACACTGAGTTACTTCTGGTACTCGGTATTTTCACATCATTCTTGTTACTCCGACCTTCCCATTGCCCCAATTTAACACAAAAATGCAACACTGAGATACTTCTGGTCCTCATTCTATTTACTCTCACATTTCCGTTGCCCCAAGTTAACACAAGATTGTAATACCGAGATACTTCTGGTACTGGGTACTTTCACATCATTCTTGTTACTCCCACCTTCCCATTGCCCCAATTTAACACAACAATGCAACACTGAGATAGTTCTGGTTCTCATTCTTGTTACTCTCACATTCCCGTTGCTCCAAGTTAACACAAGAATGTAACACCGAGTTACTTCTGGTCCTGGGTTCTTTCACATCATTCTCGGTACTCCCACATTCCCATTGGCCCAAGTTAACACAAGAATGTAACACAGATAGTTCTGGTCCTCATTCTTGATACTGTCACATTCGATTTGCCTTAAGTTTAGAAAACAATGTAACACTGAGATGGTTCTGGTCGTCATTCTTATTACTCCCACATTCCCACTGCCCCAAGTTAACTCAAGAATGTAACACTGAGATACTTCTGGTCCTGATTCTTGATGCTCCAACATACCCATTTCCCCAACTATTACAACAATGTAACACTGAGATACTTCTGGCCCTCATTCTTGTTACTCCCACCTTCCCATTGTCCCAAGTTTACACAAAAATGTAACACTGATGTCATTCTGGTCCTCATTCTTGTTAATCCCACCTTCCCCTTTCCCCATGTTTACATAAGAATGTAACAGTGATGTACTTATGGTCCTCATCCTTGTTATGCCTACCTTCCCCTTGCCCAAAGTTTACATAAGAATGTAACACTGATGTACTTCTGGTCCTCATCCTTTTTATTTCTACCTTCCCCTTGCCCCGCGTTTACATAAGAATGTAACACTGATGTACTTCTGGTCCTCATCCTTGTTATTCCTACCTTCCCCTTGCCCCACATTTACACAAGAATGTAACACTGAGATACCTCTGGTCCTCATTCTTGTTATTCCTGCCTTCACCTTGCCCCACGTTTACATAAGAATGTATCACTGAGATACTTCTGGTCCTCATTGTTGTTACTCCCACCTTCCCCTTGCCCCAAGTGTACACAAGAATGTAACACTGATGTCATTCTGGTCCTCATTCTTGTTAATCCCACCTTCCCC
This sequence comes from Deroplatys truncata, assembly GCA_030765065.1. Taxonomy (NCBI): domain Eukaryota; kingdom Metazoa; phylum Arthropoda; class Insecta; order Mantodea; family Mantidae; genus Deroplatys; species Deroplatys truncata. Next base: position 1,124,020 of record CM060981.1, on the reverse strand, counting down.
TTTCCCCATGTTTACATAAGAATGTAACAGTGATGTACTTATGGTCCTCATCCTTGTTATGCCTACCTTCCCCTTGCCCAAACTATACATAAGAATGTAACACTGATGTACTTCTGGTCCTCATCCTTGTTATTCCTACCTTCCCCTTGCCCCGCGTTTACATAAGAATGTAACACTGATGTACTTCTGGTCCTCATCCTTGTTATTCCTACCTTCCCCTTGCCCCAGGTTTACACAAGAATGTAACACTGATGTACTTCTGGTCCTCATTCTTGATACTCCTACATTCCCATTGCCCCAAGTTAACACAAGAACGTAACACTGAGATATTTCTGGTCCTCATTCTTGTTACTTCCACCTTTCACTTGCCCCAAATTTACACAAGAAAGTAACTTTGAGATACTTCTGGTCCTCATTTTTGTTACTCCCACCTTCCCGTTGCCCCAAGTTTACACAAGAATGTAACACTTATGTACTTCTGGTCCTCATCCTTGTTATTGCTACCTTCCCCTTGCCCCATGTTTACACAAGAATGTAACACGGATATAGGTCTGGTCCTCATTGTTGTTACTCCCACCTTCCCCTTGCCCCAAGTTTACACAAGAATGTAACACTGAGATAGTTCTGGTCCTCATCCTTGTTATTCCTACCTTCCCCTTTCCCAAAGCTTACACAAGAATGTAATACTAAGATACTTCTGGTCCTCATTGTTGCCATTCCCACCTTCCCGTTGCCCCAAGTTTACACAAGAATGTATCACTGAGATACTTCTGGTCCTCATCCTTGTTATTCCTACCTTCCCCTTGCCCCATGTTTACCCAACAATGTAACACGGATATAGTTCTGGTCCTCATTCTTGTTACTCCCACCATCCCCTTGCCCCAAGCGTACACAAGAATGTAATACTAAGATACTTCTGGTCCTCATCCTTGTTACTCCCACCTTCCCCTTGCCCCATGTTTACACAAGAATGTAACACTGAGATACTTCTGGTCCTTGTTCTTGTTACTCCCACCTTCCCCTTGCCCCAAGCTTACACAAGAATGTAATCCTAAGATACTTCTGGTCCTCATTCTTGAAACTCCTACATTCTCATTGCCCCAAGTTAACACAAAAACGTAACACTGAGATACTTCTGGTCCTGCGTCCTTTCACATCATTCTTTTTACTGCCACCTTCCCATTGCCTCAAGTTAACACAAAACTGTAACACTGAGATACTTCTGGTCCTTGTTCTTGTTACTCCCACCTTCCCCTTGCCCCAAGCTTACACAAGAATGTAATCCTAAGATACTTCTGGTCCTCATTCTTGAAACTCCTACATTCTCATTGCCCCAAGTTAACACAAAAACGTAACACTTAGATACTTCTGGTCCTGCGTCCTTTCAAATCATTCTTTTTACTGCCACCTTCCCATTGCTCCAAGTTGACACAAAACTGTAACACTGAGATACTTCTGGTCCTAATTCTTGTTACTCCCACCTTCCCATAGCCCCAAGTTAACACAAAACTGTAACACGGATATAGTTCTGGTCCTCATTCTTGTTACTCCCACCTTCCCCTTGCCCCAAGCTTATACAAGAATGTAATACTAAGATACTTCTGGTCCTCTTTCTGGAAACTCCTACATTCCCATTGCCCCAAGTTAACACAAGAACGTAACAGTGAGATACTTCTGGTCCTGCGTTCTTTCACATCATTCTTGTTACTGCCACCTTCGCATTGCTCCAAATTATCACAAAACTGTAACACTGAGATACTTCTGGTCCTCATTCTTGTTACTCCCACCTTCCCATAGCCCCAAGTTAGCACAAGACTGTAACACTGAGATACTTCTGGTCCTCATTCTTGTTACTCCCACCTTCCCATTGCCCACGTTAACACAAGACTGTAACACTGAGATACTTCTGGTCCTCATTCTTGTTACTCTCACCTTCCCATTGCCCCAAGTTAACACACGACTGTAACACTGAGATACTTCTGGTCTTCATTCTTGTTACTCCCACCTTCCCATAGCCCCAAGTAAGTACAGAACTGTAACACTGAGATACTTCTGGTCCTCATTCTTGTTACTCCCACCGTCCCATTGCACCAGATTTACACAAAATTGTAACACTGAGATGCTTCTGGTCCTCATTCTTGTTACTCCCACCAGCCCATTTTCCAAGTTAACACAAAACTGTAACACTGATATATATCTGATCCTCATTCTTGCTACTCCTACCTTCGCCTTGCCCCAAATTTACACAAAACTGTAATACTGAGATACTTCTGGTCCTCATTCTTGTTATTCCCACCTTACCATTGCCCCAAGTTTACACAACAATGTAACACTGAGATACTTCTGGTCCTCATTCTTGTTACTCCCACCTTCCCCTTGCCCCAAGCTTACACAAGAATGTAACACTGAGATACATCTGGTCTTCATTCTTAATACTCCCACATTCCCATTGCCTCAAGTTTACACAAAAATATAACACTGAGATACTTCTGGTCCTCATTCTTGTTACTCCCACCTTCCCCTTGCCCCAAGCTTACACAAGAATGTAACACTGAGATACATCAGGTCTTCATTCTTAATACTCCCACATTCCCATTGCCTCAAGTTTACACAAAAATGTAACACTGAGATATTTCTGGTCCTTATTCTTGTTACTCCCTCCTTCGCCTTGCCCGACGTTTACATATGAATGTAACACTGAGGTCCTTTGGACCTCATTCTTGTTACTCCCACCTTCCCCTTGCCCCAAGTTTACACAAGAATGTAACACTGATGTACTTCTGGTCCTCATCCTTGTTACTCCCACCTTCCCCTTGCACCAAGTTTACACAAGAATGTAACACTGAGATACCTCTGGTCCTCATTCTTGTTACTCCCACCTTCCCCTTGTCCCAAGTTTACACAAGTATGTAACACTGAGATACTTCTGCTACTCATTCTTGTTACTCCCACCTTCCCCTTGCCCCAAGTTTACACAAGAATGTAACACTGAGATACTTCTGGTCCTGATTCTTATTACTCCCACCTTCCCCTTGCCTCAAGTTTACACAAGAATGTAACAATGATGTACTTCTGGTCCTCATCCTTGTTATTCCTACCTTCCCCTTGCCCCATGTTTACACAAGAATGTGACACGGATATAGTTCTGGTCCTCATTGGTTTTACTCCCACCTTCCCCTTGCCCCAAGTTTACACAAGAAAGTAACACTGAGATACTTCTGTTCCCCATTCTCGTTTTCCCTCCTTCCCATTGCCCCAAGTTTACACAAGAATGTAGCACTGAGTTACTTCAGGTCCTGCGTTCTTTCACATCATTCTTGTGTCTCCCACCTTCCCATTGCCTCAAGTTTACACAAGAATGTAACACTGAGATACTTCTGGTCCTGTGTTCTTTCACATCATGCTTGTTACTCCCACCTTCCCATTTCTCAGGTTAACACAAGAATGTAACACTGAGATACTTCAGGTGCTGCATTCTTTCACATCATTCCTGTTACTCCCACCTTCATATTGCCTCACGTTAACACAAGAATGTAACACTGAAATACTTCTGGTCCTGCTTTCTTTCACATCATTCTTTTTACTCTCACCTTCGCATTTCCCAAAGTTTACACAAGACTGTAACACTTAAGTACTTCTGGGCTGCGGTCTTTCACATTGTTCTTTACAGTCTTATCTTCCCAATGCCTCAAGTTTACACAAGACTGTAACATTGAGATACTTCTGGTCCTGCGTCCTTTCACATCATTCTTGCTACTCCCACCTTCCCATTGTCCCAAGTTAACACAAGAATGTAACACTGAGATACTTCTGGTTCTCATTCTTGTTGCTCTCTCATTCCCGTTGCCCCAAGTTAACACAAGAATGTAACACTGAGATACTTCTGGTTCTCATTCTTGTTGCTCTCTCATTCCCGTTGCCCCAAGTTAACACAAGAATGTAACACTGAGATACTTCTGGTTCTCATTCTTGTTGCTCTCTCATTCCCGCTGTCCCAAGTTAACACAAGAATGTACCACTGAGATACTTCTGGTTCTCATTCTTGTTGCTCTCTCATTCCCGTTTCCCCAAGTTAACACAAGAATGTAACACTGAGATACTTCTGGTTCTCATTCTTGTTGCTCTCTCATTCCCGTTGCCCCAAGTTAACACAAGAATGCAACACAGAGATACTTCTGGTACTGGGTATTTTCACATGTTTCTTGTTACTCCCACATTCCAATTGCCCCAAGTTAACACAACAATGCAAGACTGAGATACTTCTGGTACTGGGTATTTTCTCATCATTCTTGTTACTCCCACCTTCCAATTGCCACAAGTTAAAACAACAATGCAACACTGAGATACTTCTGGTACTGGGTATTTTCACATGTTTCTTGTTACTCCCACATTCCAATTGCCCCAAGTTAACACAACAATGCAACACTGAGATACTTCTGGTACTGGGTATTTTCACATGTTTCTTGTTACTCCCACATTCCCATTGCCTCAAGTTAACACAACAATGCAACACTGAGATACTTCTGGTACTGGGTATTTTCACATGTTTCTTGTTACTCCCACATTCCCATTGCCCCAAGTTAACACAACAATGCAACACTGAGATACTTCTGGTACTGGGTATTTTCACATGTTTCTTGTTACTCCCACATTCCAATTGCCCCAAGTTAACACAAGAATGTACCACTGAGATACTTCTGGTACTGGGTATTTTCACATCATTCTTGTTACTCCCACATTCCAATTGCCCCAAGTTAACACAACAATGCAACACTGAGATACTTCTGGTACTGGGTATTTTCACATGTTTCTTGTTACTCCCACATTCCAATTGCCCCAAGTTAACACAAGAATGTACCACTGAGATACTTCTGGTACTGGGTATTTTCACATGTTTCTTGTTACTCCCACATTCCAATTGCCCCAAGTTAACACAACAATGCAACACTGAGATACTTCTGGTACTGGGTATTTTCACATGTTTCTTGTTACTCCCACATTCCCATTGCCCCAAGTTAACACAACAATGCAACACTGAGATACTTCTGGTACTGGGTATTTTCACATGTTTCTTGTTACTCCGACATTCCAATTGCCCCAAGTTAACACAAGAATGTACCACTGAGATACTTCTGGTACTGGGTATTTTCACATGTTTCTTGTTACTCCCACATTCCCATTGCCCCAAGTTAACACAAGAATGTACCACTGAGATACTTCTGGTACTGGGTATTTTCACATGTTTCTTGTTACTCCCACATTCCAATTGCCCCAAGTTAACACAAGAATGTACCACTGAGATACTTCTGGTACTGGGTATTTTCACATGTTTCTTGTTACTCCCACATTCCAATTGCCCCAAGTTAACACAAGAATGTACCACTGAGATACTTCTGGTACTGGGTATTTTCACATCATTCTTGTTACTCCGACATTCCAATTGCCCCAGGTTAACACAAGAATGTACCACTGAGATACTTCTGGTACTGGGTATTTTCACATCATTCTTGTTACTCCGACATTCCAATTGCCCCAAGTTAACACAAGAATGTACCACTGAGATACTTCTGGTACTGGGTACTTTCACATCATTCTTGTTACTCCGACATTCCAATTGCCCCAAGTTAACACAAGAATGTACCACTGAGATACTTCTGGTACTGGATATTTTCACATGTTTCTTGTTACTCCGACATTACAATTGCCCCAAGTTAACACAAGAATGTACCACTGAGATACTTCTGGTACTGGGTACTTTCACATCATTCTTGTTACTCCGACATTTCAATTGCCCCAAGTTAACACAACAATGCAACACTGAGATACTTCTGGTACTTGGTACTTTTACATCATTCTTGCTACTCCCACATTCCCATTGCCCCAAGTTAACACAACAATGCAACACTGAGATACTTCTGGTACTGGGTATTTTCACATCATTCTTGTTACTCCCACATTCCCATTGCCCCAAGTTAACACAACAATGCAACACTGAGATACTTCTGGTACTGGGTATTTTCACATCATTCTTGTTCTCTCACATTCCCATTGCCCCAAGTTAACACAAGAATGTACCACTGAGATACTTCTGGTACTGGGTATTTTCACATCATTCTTGTTACTCCCACATTACAATTGCCCCAGGTTAACACAACAATGCAACACTGAGATACTTCTGGTACTGGGTATTTTCACATGTTTCTTGTTACTCCCACATTCCAATTGCCCCAAGTTAACACAAGAATGTACCACTGAGATACTTCTGGTACTGGGTATTTTCACATCATTCTTGTTACTCCCACATTACAATTGCCCCAGGTTAACACAACAATGCAACACTGAGATACTTCTGGTACTGGGTATTTTCACATGTTTCTTGTTACTCCCACATTCCAATTGCCCCAAGTTAACACAAGAATGTACCACTGAGATACTTCTGGTACTGGGTATTTTCACATGTTTCTTGTTACTCCCACATTCCAATTGCCCCAAGTTAACACAAGAAAATACCACTGAGATACTTCTGGTACTGGGTATTTTCACATGTTTCTTGTTACTCCCACATTCCAATTGCCCCAAGTTAACACAAGAATGTACCACTGAGATACTTCTGGTAATGGGTATTTTCACATGTTTCTTGTTACTCCCACATTCCCATTGCCCCAAGTTAACACAAGAATGTACCACTGAGATACTTCTGGTACTGGGTATTGTCACATGTTTCTTGTTACTCTCACATTCCCATTGCCTCAAGTTAACACAAGAATGCAACACTGAGATACTTCTGGTACTGGGTATTTTCACATCATTCTTGTTACTCTCACATTCCCATTGCCCCAAGTTAACACAAGATGGTACCACTGAGATACTTCTGGTACTGGGTATTTTCACATGTTTCTTGTTACTCCCACATTCCAATTGCCCCAAGTTAACACAAGAATGTACCACTGAGGTACTTCTGGTACTGGGTATTTTCACATGTTTCTTGTTACTCCCACATTCCAATTGCCCCAAGATAACACAAGAATGTACCACTGAGATACTTCTGGTACTGGGTATTTTCACATGTTTCTTGTTACTCCCACATTCCCATTGCCCCAAGTTAACACAAGAATGTACCACTGAGATACTTCTGGTACTGGGTATTTTCACATGTTTCTTGTTACTCTCACATTCCCATTGCCTCAAGTTAACACAAGAATGCAACACTGAGATACTTCTGGTACTGGGTATTTTCACATCATTCTTGTTACTCTCACATTCCCATTGCCCCAAGTTAACACAAGAATGTACCACTGAGATACTTCTGGTACTGGGTATTTTCACATGTTTCTTGTTACTCCCACATTCCCATTGCCCCAAGTTAACACAACAATGCAACACTGAGATACTTCTGGTACTGGGTATTTTCACATGTTTCTTGTTACTCCCACATTCCAATTGCCCCAAGTTAACACAAGAATGTACCACTGAGATACTTCTGGTACTGGGTATTTTCACATCATTCTTGTTACTCTCACATTCCCATTGTCCCAAGTTAACACAAGAATGCAACACTGAGATACTTCTGGTACTGGGTATTTTCACATCATTCTTGTTACTCTCACATTCCCATTGCCCCAATTTAACACAAGAATGCAACACTGAGATACTTCTGGTCCTCATTCTTGTTACTCCCACATTCCCATTGCCCTAAGTTAACACAAGAATGTAACACTGAGATACTTCTGATCTTCATTCTTGTTACTCCCACCTTCCCATTGCCCCAATTTAACACAACAATGTAACACTGAGATACTTCTGGTTCTCATTCTTGTTACTCTCACATTCCCGTTGCTCCAATTTAACACAAGAATGTAACACCGAGTTACTTTTGGTCCTGGGTTCTTTCACATCATTCTCGGTACTCCCACATTCCCATTGGCCCAAGTTAACACAAGAATGTAACACTGAGATAGTTCTGGTCCTCATTCTATTTACTCTCACATTCCCGTTGCCCCAAGTTAACACAAGAATGTAACACCGAGATACTGCTGGTCCTGGGTTCTTTCACATCATTCTCGGTACTCCCACATTCCCATTGGCCCAAGTTAACACAAGAATGTAACACTGAGATAGTTCTGGTCCTCATTCTTGATACTCTCACATTCGATTTGCCTTAAATTTACACAACAATGTAACACTGAGATAGTTCTGGTCGTCATTCTTGTTACTCCCACATTCCCACTGCCCCAAGTTAACACAACAATGTAACACTGAGATAGTTCTGGTCCTCATTCTTGATGCTCCAACATACCCATTGCCCCAACTATTACAACAATGTAACACTGAGATACTTCTGACCCTCATTCTTGTTACTCCCACCTTCCCATTGTCCCTAGTTTACACAAAAATGTAACACTGCGATACTTCTGGTCCTCATTCTTGATACTCCCACCTTTTCATTCCCCCAAGTTTACACAAAAATGTAACACTGAGATACTTCTGGTCCTCATTCTTGTTACTCCCACATTCCCACTGCCCCAAATTAACACAACAATGTAACACAGAGATACTTCTGACCCTCATTCTTGTTACTCCCACCTTCCCATTGTCCCATGTTTACACAAAAATGTAACACTGAGATACTTTTGGTCCTCATTCTTGATACTCCCACCTTTCCATTGTCCCAGGTTTACACAAAAATGTAACACTGAGATAGTTCTCGTCGTCATTCTTGATACTCCCACCTTCCCATTCTCCCAAGTTTACACAAAAATGTAACACTGAGATACCTCTGGTCCTCATTTATGATACTCCCACCTTCCATTGCCCCAAATTTACACAACAATGTAACACTGAGATAGTTCTGGTCGTCATTCTTGTTACTCCCACATTCCCACTGCCCCAAGTTAACACAACAATGTAACACTGAGATACTTCTGACCCTCATTCTTGTTACTCCCACCTTCCCATTGTCACAAGTTTACACAACAATGTAACACTGAGATACTTCTGTTCCTCATTCTTGTTACTCCCACCTTCCCATTGTCCCACGTTTACACAACAATGTAACACTGAGATACTTCTGGCCCTCATTCTTGTTACTCCCACCTTCCCATTGTCCCAAGTTTACACAAAAATGTAACACTGAGATACTTCGGGTCCTCATTCTTGTTTCTCCCACCTTCCCCTTGCCCCACGTTTACATAAGAATGTAACACTGAGATACTTCTGGTCCTCATTTTTGTTACTCCCACCTTCCCATTGTCCGAAGTTTAAACAAAAATGTAACACTGAGATACTTCTGGTCCTCATTCTCGTTTACTCCCTCCTTCCCCTTGCCCCACGTTTACATAAGAATGTAACACTGAGATACTTCTGGTCCTCATTTTTGTTACTCCCACCTTCCCATTGTCCAAAGTTTAAACAAAAATGTAACACTGAGATACTTCTGGTCCTCATTCTTGTTTACTCCCTCCTTCCCCTTGCCCCACGTTTAGATAAGAATGTAACACTGAGATACTTCTGGTCCTCATTTTTGTTACTCCCACCATCCCCTTGCCCCAAGTTTACACAAGAATGTAACACTGAGATACTTCTGGTCCTCATCCTTGTTATTCCTACCTTCCCCTTCCCCCATGTTTACACTAGAATGTAACACGGATATAGCTCTGGTCCTCATTCTTGTTACTCCCACCTTCCTCTTGCCCCAAGTTTACACAAGAATGTAACACTGATGTACTTCTGGTCCTCATCCTTGTTATGCCTACCTTCCCCTTGCCCCATGTTTACACAAGAATGTAATACTAAGATACTTCTGGTCCTCATTGTTGTCACTCCCACCTTCCCCTTGCCCCAAGTTTACACAAGAATGTAATACTAAGATACTTCTGGTCCTCATTCTTGTTACTCCCACCTTCCCCTTGCCCCAAGCTTACACAAGAATGTAATACTAAGATACTTCTGGTCCTCATTCTTGTTACTCCCACCTTCCCCTTGCCCCAAGCTTACACAAGAATGTAATAGTAAGATACTTCTGGTCCTCATTCTTGTTACTCCCACCTTCCCCTTGCCCCAAGCTTACACAAGAATGTAATACTAAGATACTTCTGGTCCTCATTCTTGTTACTCCCACCTTCCCCTTGCCCCAAGCTTACACAAGAATGTAATACTAAGATACTTCTGGTCCTCATTCTTGTTACTCCCACCTTCCCCTTGCCCCAAGCTTACACAAGAATGTAATACTAAGATACTTCTGGTCCTCATTGTTGTTACTCCCACCTTCCCCTTGCCCCAAGCTTACACAAGAATGTAATACTAAGATACTTCTGGTCCTCATTCTTGTTACTCCCACCTTCCCCTTGCCCCAAGCTTACACAAGAATGTAATACTAAGATACTTCTGGTCCTCATTCTTGTTACTCCCACCTTCCCCTTGCCCCAAGCTTACACAAGAATGTAATACTAAGATACTTCTGGTCCTCATTGTTGTTACTCCCACCTTCCCCTTGCCCCAAGCTTACACAAGAATGTAATACTAAGATACTTCTGGTCCTCATTCTTGTTACTCCCACCTTCCCCTTGCCCCAAGCTTACACAAGAATGTAACACTGAGATACTTCTGGTCCTCATCCTTGTTATTCCTACCTTCACCTTGCCCCATGTTTACACAAGAATGTAATACTAAGATACTTCTGGTCCTCATCCTTGTTATTCCTACCTTCACCTTGCCCCATGTTTACACAAGAATGTAATACTAAGATACTTCTGGTCCTCATTGTTGTCACTCCCACCTTCCCCTTGCCCCAAGTTTACACAAGAATGTAACACTGAGATACTTCTGGTCCTCATCCTTGTTATTCCTACCTACCCCTTGCCCCATGTTTACACAAGAATGTAACACGGATATAGTTCTGGACCTCATTCTTGTTACTCCCACCTTCCTCTTGCCCCATGTTTACACAAGAATGTAACACTGAGATACTTCTGGTCCTCGTTCTTGTTACTCCAACCTTCACCTTGCCCCAAGCTTACACAAGAATGTAACACTGAGATACTTCTGGTCCTCGTTCTGTTTACTCCAACTTTCCTCTTGCCCAATGTTTACACAAGAGAGTAACACGGATATAGTTCTGGACCTCAATCTTGTTACTCCCACCTTCCTCTTGCCCCATGTTTACACAAAAATGTAACACTGAGATACTTCTGGTCCTCGTTCTTGTTACTCCCACCTTCCTCTTGCCCCATGTTTACACAAGAATGTAACACGGATATAGTTCTGGTCCTCATCCTTGTTATTCCTACCTTCCTCTTGCCCCATGTTTACATAAGAATGTAACACTGAGATACTTCTGGTCCTCGTTCTTGTTATTCCCACCTTCCCCTTGCCCCAAGCTTACACAAAAATGTAACAGTGAGATACTTCTGGTCCTCGTTCTTGTTACTCCCACCTTCCCCTTGCCCCAAGCTTACACAAAAATGTAACACTGAGATACTTCTGGTCCTCGTTCTTGTTACTCCCACCTTCCCCTTGCCCCAAGCTTACACAAAAATGTAACACTGAGATACTTCTGGTCCTCATTCTTGATATTCCCACCTTCCCCTTGCCCCAAGCTTACACAAAAATGTAACACTGAGATACTTCTGGTCCTCATTCTAATATTCCCACCTTCCCCTTGCCCCAAGCTTACACAAAAATGTCACAGTGAGATTCTTCTGGTCCTCATTCTTGATATTCCCACCTTCCCCTTGCCCCAAGCTTACACAAAAATGTAACACTGAGATACTTCTGGTCCTCATTCTTGATATTCCCACCTTCCCCTTGCCCCAAGCTTACACAAAAATGTCACAGTGAGATACTTCTGGTCCTCATTCTTGATATTCCCACCTTCCCCTTGCCCCAAGCTTACAGAAAAATGTAACAGTGAGATACTTCTGGTCCTCATTCTTGTTACTCCCACCTTCCCCTTGCCCCAAGCTTACACAAAAATGTAACACTGAGATACTTCTGGTCCTCATTTTTGAAACCCCCACCTTCCCCTTGCCTCAAGCTTACACAAAAATTTAACACTGAGATACTTCTGGTCCTCATTCTTGAAACTCCCACCTTCCCCTTGCCCCAAGCTTACACAAAAATGTAACAGTGAGATACTTCTGGTCCTCATTCTTGTTACTCCCACCTTCCCCTTGCCCCAAGCTTACACAAAAATGTAACACTGAGATACTTCTGGTCCTCATTCTTGTTACTCCCACCTTCCCCTTGCCCCAAGCTTACACAAAAATGTAACACTGAGATACTTCTGGTCCTCATCCTTTTTATTCCCACCTTCCCCTTGCCCCAGGTTAACACAAGACTGTAACATTGAGATACTTCTGGTCCTCATCCTTGTTATTCCTACCTTCCCCTTCCCCAAGCTTACACAAAATGTAACACTGAGATACTTCTGGTCCTCATTCTTGTTATTCCCACCTTCCCCTTGCCCCAAGCTTACACAAAAATGTAACAGTGAGATACTTCTGGTCCTCATCCTTGTTATTCCCACCTTCCCCTTGCCCCACGTTAACACAAGACTGTAACAGTGAGATACTTCTGGTCCTCATTCTTGAAACTCCCACCTTCCCCTTGCCCCAAGCTTACACAAAAATGTAACACTGAGATACTTCTGGTCCTCATTCTTGAAACTCCCACCTTCCCCTTGCCCCAAGCTTACACAAAAGTGTAACAGTGAGATACTTCTGGTCCTCATCCTTGTTATTCCCACCTTCCCCTTGCCCCAAGTTAACACAAGACTGTAACAGTGAGATACTTCTGGTCCTCATCCTTGTTATTCCCACCTTCCCCTTGCCCCAAGTTAACACAAGACTGTAACAGTGAGATACTTCTGGTCCTCATTCTTGAAACTCCTACATTCCCATTGCCCCAAGCTAACACAAAAATGTAACACTGAGATACTTCTGGTCCTCGTTCTTGTTACTCCCACTTTCCTCTTGCCCTATGTTTACACAAGAATGTAACACTGAGATACTTCTGGTCCTCGTTCTTGTTACTCCCACCTTCCCCTAGCCGCATGTTTACACTAGAATGTAACACGGATATAGTTCTGGTCCTTATTCTTGTTACTTCCACCTTCCCCTTGCCCCAAGCTTACACAAAAATGTAACAGTGAGATACTTCTGGTCCTCATTCTTGATACTCCCACCTTCCCCTTGCTCCAAGCTTACACAAAAATGTAACACTGAGATACTTCTGGTCCTCATCCTTGTTATTCCCACCTTCCCCTTGCCCCAACTTTACACAAAAATGTAACACTGAGATACTTCTGGTCCTCATTTTTGAATCCCCCACCTTCCCCTTGCCCCAAGCTTACAAAAAAATGTAACACTGAGATACTTCTTGTCCTAATTCTTGAAACTCCCACCTTCCCCTTGCCCCAAGCTTACACAAAAATGTAACACTGAGATACTTCTGGTCCTCATTCTTGAAACTCCCACCTTCCCCTTGCCCCAAGCTTACACAAAAATGTAACACTGAGATACTTCTGGTTCTCATTCTTGATAATCCCACCTTCCCCTTGCCCCAAGCTTACACAAAAATGTAACACTGAGATACTTCTGGTCCTCATTCTTGAAACTCCCACCTTCCCCTTGCCCCAAGCTTACACAAAAATGTAACACTGAGATACTTCTGGTCCTCATTCTTGTTACTCCCACCTTCCCATTGCCCCAAGTTAACACAAGACTAAAACTAAGATACTTCTGGTCCTCACTCTTGTTACTCCCACCTTCCCATTTCCCCAAGTTAACACAAGACTGTAACACTGAGATACTTCTGGTCCTCATTCTTGTTACTCCCACCTTCCCATAGCCCCAAGTTAACACAAGACTGTAACACTGAGATACTTCTGGTCCTCATTCTTGTTACTCCCACCTTCACATTGCCCCAAGTTAACACAAGACTGTAACACTTAGATACTTCTGGTCCTCATTCTTGTTACTCCCACCTTCCCATTGCCCCAAGTTAACACAAGACTGTAACACTCAGATACTTCTGGTCCTCATTCTTGTTACTCCCACCTTCCCATTGCCCAAGTTAACACAAAACTGTAACACTGAGATACTTCTGGTCCTCATTCTTGTTACTCCCACCCTTCCATTGCACCAGATTTACACAAAATTGTAACACTGAGATGTTTCTGGTCCTCATTCTTGTTTCTCCCACCATCCCATTTTCCGAGTTATCACAAAACTGTAACACTGATATACTTCTGGTCCTCATTCTTGCTACTCCTACCTTCCCCTTGCCCCAAATTTACACAAAACTGTAACACTGAGATACTTCTGGTCCTCATTCTTGTTATTCCCACCTTCCCATTGCCCCAAGTTTACACAAGAATGTAACACCGAGATACTTCTGGTCCTCGTCCTTGTTACTGCCACATTCCCATTGCCCCAAGTTTACACAAGAATGTAACACTGATATACTTCTTGTCCTCATTCTTATTACTCCCACATACCCATTTCCCAGAGTTAACACAAGACTGTAACACTGAGATACTTCTGGTCCTGTGTTCTTTCACATCATTCTTGTTACTCCCACCTTCCCATTGCCCCAAGTTTACACAAGAATGTAACACTGAGATACTTCTGGTCCTCATTCTTGTTACTCCCACATTCCCATTGCCTCAAGTTTACACCAAACTGTAACACTGAGATACTTCTGGTCCTCATTCTTGTTTCTCCCACCTTCCCCTTGCCCCACGTTTACATAAGAATGTAACACTGAGATACTTCTGGTCCTCATTTTTGTTACTCCCACCTTCCCATTGTCCGAAGTTTAAACAAAAATGTAACACTGAGATACTTCTGGTCCTCATTCTCGTTTACTCCCTCCTTCCCCTTGCCCCACGTTTACATAAGAATGTAACACTGAGATACTTCTGGTCGTCATTTTTGTTACTCCCACCTTCCCATTGTCCGAAGTTTAAACAAAAATGTAACACTGAGATACTTCTGGTCCTCATTCTTGTTTACTCCCTCCTTCCCCTTGCCCCACGTTTACATAAGAATGTAACACTGAGATACTTCTGGTCCTCATTTTTGTTACTTCCACCTTCCCCTTGCCCCAAGTTTACACAAGAATGTAACACTGAGATACTTCTGGTCCTCATCCTTGTTATTCCTACCTTCCCCTTCCCCCATGTTTACACTAGAATGTAACACGGATATAGTTCTGGTCCTCATTCTTGTTACTCCCACCTTCCCCTTGCCCCAAGTTTACACAAGAATGTAACACTGATGTACTTCTGGTCCTCATTCTTGTTACTCCCACCTTCCCCTTGCCCCAAGCTTACACAAGAATGTAATACTAAGATACTTCTGGTCCTCATTCTTGTTACTCCCACCTTCCCCTTGCCCCAAGCTTACACAAGAATGTAATACTAAGATACTTCTGGTCCTCATTCTTGTTACTCCCACCTTCCCCTTGCCCCAAGCTTACACAAGAATGTAATACTAAGATACTTCTGGTCCTCATTGTTGTCACTCCTACCTTCCCCTTGCCCCAAGTTTACACAAGAATGTAATACTAAGATACTTCTGGTCCTCATTGTTGTCACTCCTACCTTCCCCTTGCCCCAAGTTTACACAAGAATGTAATACTAAGATACTTCTGGTCCTCATTCTTGTTACTCCCACCTTCCCCTTGCCCCAAGCTTACACAAAAATGTAATACTAAGATACTTCTGGTCCTCATTGTTGTCACTCCTACCTTCCCCTTGCCCCAAGTTTACACAAGAATGTAACACTGATGTACTTCTGGTCCTCATTCTTGTTACTCCCACCTTCCCCTTGCCCCAAGCTTACACAAGAATGTAATACTAAGATACTTCTGGTCCTCATTGTTGTCACTCCTACCTTCCCCTTGCCCCAAGTTTACACAAGAATGTAACACTGATGTACTTCTGGTCCTCATTCTTGTTACTCCCACCTTCCCCTTGCCCCAAGCTTACACAAGAATGTAATACTAAGATACTTCTGGTCCTCATTGTTGTCACTCCTACCTTCCCCTTGCCCCAAGTTTACACAAGAATGTAACACTAAGATACTTCTGGTCCTCATTGTTGTTACTCCTACCTTCCCATTGTCCCAAGTTAACAAAAGAATGTAACACTGAGATACTTCTGGTCCTCATTGTTGTTACTCCTACCTTCCCATTGTCCCAAGTTTACACAAGAATGTAATACTAAGATACTTCTGGTCCTCATTGTTGTTACTCCTACCTTCCCATTGTCCCAAGTTTAGACAAGAATGTAATACTAAGATACTTCTGGTCCTCATTGTTGTCCCTCCCACCTTCCCCTTGCCCCAAGTTAACACAAGAATGTAACACTAAGATACTTCTGGTCCTCATTGTTGTTACTCCTACCTTCCCATTGTCCCAAGTTAACACAAGAATGTAACACTGAGATACTTCTGGTCCTCATTGTTGTTACTCCTACCTTCCCCTTGCCCCAAGTTTACACAAGAATGTAATACTAAGATACTTCTGGTCCTCATTGTTGTCACTCCTACCTTCCCATTGTCCCAAGTTAACACAAGAATGTAACACTGAGATACTTCTGGTCCTCATTGTTGTTACTCCCACCTTCCCCTTGCCCCAAGTTTACACAAGAATGTAATACTAAGATACTTCTGGTCCTCATTGTTGTTACTCCTACCTTCCCATTGTCCCAAGTTAACACAAGAATGTAACACTGAGATACTTCTGGTCCTCATTGTTGTTACTCCTACCTTCCCTTTGCCCCAAGTTTACACAAGAATGTAATACTAAGATACTTCTGGTCCTCATTGTTGTTACTCCTACCTTCCCATTGTCCCAAGTTAACACAAGAATGTAACACTGAGATACTTCTGGTCCTCATTGTTGTTACTCCTACCTTCCCCTTGCCCCAAGTTTACACAAGAATGTAACACTGAGATACTTCTGGTCCTCATCCTTGTTATTCCTACCTTCACCTTGCCCCATGTTTACACAAGAATGTAATACTAAGATACTTCTGGTCCTCATTGTTGTTATTCCTACCTTCCCCTTGCCCCAAGTTTACACAAGAATGTAACACTGAGATACTTCTGGTCCTCATCCTTGTTATTCCTACCTTCCCCTTGCCCCAAGTTTACACAAGAATGTAACACTGAGATACTTCTGGTCCTCATCCTTGTTATTCCTACCTTCACCTCGCCCCATGTTTACACAAGAATGTAACACTGAGATACTTCTGGTCCTCATCCTTGTTATTCCTACCTTCACCTCGCCCCATGTTTACACAAGAATGTAACACTGAGATACTTCTGGTCCTCATTGTTGTCACTCCCACCTTCCCCTTGCCCCAAGTTTACACAAGAATGTAACACTGAGATACTTCTGGTCCTCATTGTTGTTACTCCCACCTTCCCCTTGCCCCAAGTTTACACAAGAATGTAACACTGAGATACTTCTGGTCCTCATTGTTGTTACTCCCACCTTCCCCTTGCCCCAAGTTTACACAAGAATGTAATACTAAGATACTTCTGGTCCTCATTGTTGTCACTCCCACCTTCCCCTTGCCCCAAGTTTACACAAGAATGTAACACTGAGATACTTCTGGTCCTCATTGTTGTCACTCCCACCTTCCCCTTGCCCCAAGTTTACACAAGAATGTAACACTGAGATACTTCTGGTCCTCATTGTTGTTACTCCCACCTTCCCCTTGCCCCAAGTTTACACAAGAATGTAACACTGAGATACTTCTGGTCCTCATTGTTGTCACTCCCACCTTCCCCTTGCCCCAAGTTTACACAAGAATGTAACACTGAGATACTTCTGGTCCTCATTGTTGTTACTCCTACCTTCCCCTTGTCCCAAGTTTACACAAGAATGTAACACTGAGATACTTCTGGTCCTCATTGTTGTCACTCCCATCTTCCCCTTGCCCCAAGTTTACACAAGAATGTAACACTGAGATACTTCTGGTCCTCATTGTTGTTACTCCTACCTTCCCCTTGTCCCAAGTTTACACAAGAATGTAACACTGAGATACTTCTGGTCCTCATTGTTGTTACTCCCACCTTCCCCTTGCCCCAAGTTTACACAAGAATGTAACACTGAGATACTTCTGGTCCTCATTGTTGTCACTCCCACCTTCCCCTTGCCCCACGTTTACACAAAAATGTAACACTGAGATACTTCTGGTCCTCATTGTTGTCACTCCCACCTTCCCCTTGCCCCAAGTTTACACAAGAATGTAACACTGAGATACTTCTGGTCCTCATTGTTGTCACTCCCACCTTCGCCTTGCCCCAAGTTTACACAAGAATGTAACACTGAGATACTTCTGGTCCTCGTTCTGTTTACTCCAACCTTCACCTTGCCCCAAGCTTACACAAGAATGTAACACTGAGATACTTCTGGTCCTCGTTCTGTTTACTCCAACCTTCACCTTGCCCCAAGTTTACACAAGAATGTAACACTGAGATACTTCTGGTCCTCGTTCTTGTTACTCCAACCTTCACCTTGCCCCAAGCTTACACAAGAATGTAATACTAAGATACTTCTGGTCCTCATTGTTGTCACTCCCACCTTCACCTTGCCCCAAGCTTACACAAGAATGTAATACTAAGATACTTCTGGTCCTCATTGTTGTCACTCCCACCTTCACCTTGCCCCAAGCTTACACAAGAATGTAATACTAAGATACTTCTGGTCCTCATTCTTGTTACTCCCACCTTCCCCTTGCCCCAAGCTTACACAAGAATGTAATAGTAAGATACTTCTGGTCCTCATCCTTGTTATTCCTACCTTCACCTTGCCCCAAGCTTACACAAGAATGTAACACTGAGATACTTCTGGTCCTCGTTCTGTTTACTCCAACCTTCACCTTGCCCCAAGCTTACACAAGAATGTAACACTGAGATACTTCTGGTCCTCATTCTTGTTACTCCCACCTTCCCTTGCCCCATGTTTACACAAGAATGTAATACTAAGATACTTCTGGTCCTCATTGTTGTCACTCCCACCTTCACCTTGCCCCAAGTTTACACAAGAATGTAACACTGAGATACTTCTGGTCCTCATCCTTGTTATTCCTACCTTCACCTTGCCCCAAGTTTACACAAGAATGTAACACTGAGATACTTCTGGTCCTCATCCTTGTTATTCCTACCTTCACCTTGCCCCATGTTTACACAAGAATGTAACACTGAGATACTTCTGGTCCTCATTGTTGTTATTCCTACCTTCACCTACCCCATGTTTACACAAGAATGTAACACTGAGATACTTCTGGTCCTCATCCTTGTTATTCCTACCTTCACCTTGCCCCATGTTTACACAAGAATGTAACACTGAGATACTTCTGGTCCTCATCCTTGTTATTCCTACCTTCACCTTGCCCCATGTTTACACAAGAATGTAATAGTAAGATACTTCTGGTCCTCATTCTTGTTACTCCCACCTTCCCTTGCCCCATGTTTACACAAGAATGTAATACTAAGATACTTCTGGTCCTCATTGTTGTCACTCCCACCTTCACCTTGCCCCAAGTTTACACAAGAATGTAACACTGAGATACTTCTGGTCCTCATCCCTTTTATTCCTACCTACCCCTTGCCCCATGTTTACACAAGAATTTAACACGGATATAGTTCTGGACCTCATTCTTGTTACTCCCACCTTCCTCTTGCCCCATGTTTACACAAGAATGTAACACTGAGATACTTCTGGTCCTCGTTCTTGTTACTCCAACCTTCACCTTGCCCCAAGCTTACACAAGAATGTAACACTGAGATACTTCTGGTCCTCGTTCTGTTTACTCCAACCTTCCTCTTGCCCAATGTTTACACAAGAGAGTAACACGGATATAGATCTGGACCTCAATCTTGTTACTCCCACCTTCCTCTTGCCCCATGTTTACACAAAAATGTAACACTGAGATACTTCTGGTCCTCGTTCTTGTTACTCCCACCTTCCTCTTGCCCCATGTTTACACAAAAATGTAACACGGATATAGTTCTGGTCCTCATCCTTGTTATTCCTACCTTCCTCTTGCCCCATGTTTACACAAGAATGTAACACTGAGATACTTCTGGTCCTCGTTCTTGTTACTCCCACCTTCCCCTTGCCCCAAGCTTACACAAAAATGTAACAGTGAGATACTTCTGGTCCTCATTGTTGTCACTCCCACCTTCCCCTTGCCCCACGTTTACACAAGAATGTAACACTGAGATACTTCTGGTCCTCATCCTTGTTACTCCCACCTTCCCCTTGCCCCACGTTTACACAAAAATGTAACACTGAGATACTTCTGGTCCTCGTTCTTGTTACTCCCACCTTCCTCTTGCCCCATGTTTACACAAAAATGTAACACGGATATAGTTCTGGTCCTCATCCTTGTTATTCCTACCTTCCTCTTGCCCCATGTTTACACAAGAATGTAACACTGAGATACTTCTGGTCCTCGTTCTTGTTACTCCCACCTTCCCCTTGCCCCAAGCTTACACAAAAATGTAACAGTGAGATACCTCTGGTCCTCATTCTTGAAACTCCCACCTTCCCCTTGCCCCAAGCTTACACAAAAATGTAACAGTGAGATACTTCTGGTCCTCATTCTTGTTATTCCCACCTTCCCCTTGCCCCAAGCTTACACAAAAATGTAACAGTGAGATACTTCTGGTCCTCATTCTTGAAACTCCCACCTTCCCCTTGCCCCAAGCTTACACAAAAATGTAACAGTGAGATACTTCTGGTCCTCATTCTTGTTATTCCCACCTTCCCCTTGCCCCAAGCTTACACAAAAATGTAACACTGAGATACTTCTGGTCCTCGTTCTTGTTACTCCCACCTTCCCCTTGCCCCAAGCTTACACAAAAATGTAACACTGAGATACTTCTGGTCCTCATTCTTGAAACTCCCACCTTCCCCTTGCCCCAAGCTTACACAAAAATGTAACAGTGAGATACATCTGGTCCTCATTCTTGTTATTCCCACCTTCCCCTTGCCCCAAGCTTACACAAAAATGTAACACTGAGATACTTCTGGTCCTCATTCTTGAAACTCCCACCTTCCCCTTGCCCCAAGCTTACACAAAAATGTAACACTGAGATACTTCTGGTCCTCGTTCTTGTTACTCCCACCTTCCCCTTGCCCCAAGCTTACACAAGAATGTAACAGTGAGATACATCTGGTACTCATTCTTGTTATTCCCACCTTCCCCTTGCCCCAAGTTAACACAAGACTGTAACAGTGAGATACTTCTGGTCCTCATTCTTGTTATTCCCACCTTCCCCTTGCCCCAAGTTAACACAAGACTGTAACACTGAGATACTTCTGGTCCTCGTTCTTGTTACTCCCACCTTCCCCTTGCCCCAAGTTAACACAAGACTGTAACACTGAGATACTTCTGGTCCTCGTTCTTGTTACTCCCACCTTCCCCTTGCCCCAAGTTAACACAAGACTGTACCACTGAGATACCTCTGGTCCTCATTCTTGTTACTCCCACCTTCCCCTTGCCCCAAGTTAACACAAGACTGTAACACTGAGATACTTCTGGTCCTCGTTCTTGTTACTCCCACCTTCCCCTTGCCCCAAGCTTACACAAGAATGTAACAGTGAGATACATCTAGTCCTCATTCTTGTTATTCCCACCTTCCCCTTGCCCCAAGTTAACACAAGACTGTAATAGTGAGATACTTCTGGTCCTCATTCTTGTTATTCCCACCTTCCCCTTGCCCCAAGTTAACACAAGACTGTAACAGTGAGATACTTCTGGTCCTCATTCTTGTTACTCCCACCTTCCCCTTGCCCCAAGCTTACACAAAAATGTAACAGTGAGATACTTCTGGTCCTCATTCTTGTTATTCCCACCTTCCCCTTGCCCCAAGCTTACACAAAAATGTAACAGTGAGATACTTCTGGTCCTCGTTCTTGTTACTCCCACCTTCCCCTTGCCCCAAGCTTACACAAAAATGTAACACTGAGATACTTCTGGTCCTCGTTCTTGTTACTCCCACCTTCCCCTTGCCCCAAGCTTACACAAAAATGTAACAGTGAGATACTTCTGGTCCTCATTCTTGAAACTCCCACCTTCCCCTTGCCCCAAGTTAACACAAGACTGTAACACTGAGATACGTCTGGTCCTCATTCTTGAAACTCCCACCTTCCCCTTGCCCCAAGCTTACACAAAAATGTAACACTGAGATACTTCTGGTCCTCATTCTTGATATTCCCACCTTCCCCTTGCCCCAAGCTTACACAAAAATGTAACACTGAGATACTTCTGGTCCTCATTCTTGATATTCCCACCTTCCCCTTGCCCCAAGCTTACACAAAAATGTCACAGTGAGATTCTTCTGGTCCTCATTCTTGATATTCCCACCTTCCCCTTGCCCCAAGCTTACACAAAAATGTAACACTGAGATACTTCTGGTCCTCATTCTTGATATTCCCACCTTCCCCTTGCCCCAAGCTTACACAAAAATGTCACAGTGAGATACTTCTGGTCCTCATTCTTGATATTCCCACCTTCCCCTTGCCCCAAGCTTACAGAAAAATGTAACAGTGAGATACTTCTGGTCCTCATTCTTGTTACTCCCACCTTCCCCTTGCCCCAAGCTTACACAAAAATGTAACACTGAGATACTTCTGGTCCTCATTTTTGAAACCCCCACCTTCCCCTTGCCCCAAGCTTACACAAAAATGTAACACTGAGATACTTCTGGTCCTCATTCTTGAAACTCCCACCTTCCCCTTGCCCCAAGCTTACACAAAAATGTAACAGTGAGATACTTCTGGTCCTCATTCTTGTTACTCCCACCTTCCCCTTGCCCCAAGCTTACACAAAAATGTAACACTGAGATACTTCTGGTCCTCATCCTTGTTATTCCCACCTTCCCCTTGCCCCAGGTTAACACAAGACTGTAACATTGAGATACTTCTGGTCCTCATCCTTGTTATTCCTACCTTCCCCTTCCCCAAGCTTACACAAAAATGTAACACTGAGATACTTCTGGACGTCATTCTTGTTATTCCCACCTTCCCCTTGCCCCAAGCTTACACAAAAATGTAACAGTGAGATACTTCTGTTCCTCATCCTTGTTATTCCCACCTTCCCCTTGCCCCAAGTTAACACAAGACTGTAACAGTGAGATACTTCTGGTCCTCATTCTTGAAACTCCCACCTTCCCCTTGCCCCAAGCTTACACAAAAATGTAACACTGAGATACTTCTGGTCCTCATTCTTGAAACTCCCACCTTCCCCTTGCCCCAAGCTTACACAAAAGTGTAACAGTGAGATACTTCTGGTCCTCATCCTTGTTATTCCCACCTTCCCCTTGCCCCAAGTTAACACAAGACTGTAACAGTGAGATACTTCTGGTCCTCATCCTTGTTATTCCCACCTTCCCCTTGCCCCAAGTTAACACAAGACTGTAACAGTGAGATACTTCTGGTCCTCATTCTTGAAACTCCTACATTCCGATTGCCCCAAGCTTACACAAAAATGTAACACTGAGATACTTCTGGTCTTCGTTCTTGTTACTCCCACTTTCCTCTTGCCCTATGTTTACACAAGAATGTAACACTGAGATACTTCTGGTCCTCGTTCTTGTTACTCCCACCTTCCCCTTGCCGCATGTTTACACTAGAATGTAACACGGATATAGTTCTGGTCCTTATTCTTGTTACTCCCACTTTCCCCTTGCCCCAAGCTTACACAAAAATGTAACAGTGAGATACTTCTGGTCCTCATTCTTGATACTCCCACCTTCCCCTTGCCCCAAGCTTACACAAAAATGTAACACTGAGATACTTCTGGTCCTCATCCTTGTTATTCCCACCTTCCCCTTGCCCCAACTTTACACAAAAATGTAACACTGAGATACTTCTGGTCCACATTTTTGAAACCCCCACCTTCCCCTTGCCCCAAGCTTACACAAAAATGTAACACTGAGATACTTCTGGTCCTAATTCTTGAAACTCCCACCTTCGCCTTGCCCCAAGCTTATACAAAAATGTAACACTGAGATACTTCTGGTCCTCATTCTTGAAACTCCCACCTTCCCCTTGCCCCAAGCTTACACAAAAATGTAACACTGAGATACTTCTGGTCCTCATTCTTGATAATCCCACCTTCCCCTTGCCCCAAGCTTACACAAAAATGTAACACTGAGATACTTCTGGTCCTCATTCTTGAAACTCCCACCTTCCCCTTGCCCCAAGCTTACACAAAAATGTAACACTGAGATACTTCTGGTCCTCATTCTTGTTACTCCCACCTTCCCATTGCCCCAAGTTAACACAAGACTAAAACTAAGATACTTCTGGTCCTCACTCTTGTTACTCCCACCTTCCCATTTCCCCAAGTTAACACAAGACTGTAACACTGAGATACTTCTAGTCCTCATTCTTGTTACTCCCACCTTCCCATTTCCCAAGTTAAAACAAAACTGTAACACTGAGATACTTCTGGTCCTCATTCTTATTACTCCCACCCTTCCATTGCACCAGATTTACACAAAATTGTAACACTGAGATGTTTCTGGTCCTCATTCTTGTTTCTCCCACCATCCCATTTTCGGAGTTATCACAAAACTGTAACACTGATATACTTCTGGTCCTCATTCTTGCTACTCCTACCTTCCCCTTGCCCCAAATTTACACAAAACTGTAACACTGATATACTTCTGGTCCTCATTCTTGCTACTCCTACCTTCCCGTTGCCCCAAATTTACACAAAACTGTAACACTGAGATACTTCTGGTCCTCATTCTTGTTACTCCCACCTTCCCATTGCCCCAAGTTTACACAAGAATGTAACACTGAGATACTTCTGGTCCTCGTCCTTGTTACTGCCACATTCCCATTGCCCCAAATTTACACAAAACTGTAACACTGAGATACTTCTGGTCCTCATTCTTGTTACTCCCACCTTCCCATTGCCCCAAGTTTACACAAGAATGTAACACTGAGATACTTCTGGTCCTCATCCTTGTTACTGCCACATTCCCATTTCCCAGAGTTAACACAAGACTGTAACACTGAGATACTTCTGGTCCTGTGTTCTTTCACATCATTCTTGTTACTCCCACCTTCCCATTGCCCCAAGTTTACACAAGAATGTAACACTGAGATACCTCTGGTCCTCATTCTTGTTATTCCCACCTTCCCATTGCCCCAAGTTAACACAAAACTGTAACACTGAGATACTTCTGGTCCTCATTCTTGTTATTCCCACCCTCCCATTGCCCCAAGTTAACACAAAACTGTAACACTGAGATACTTCTGGTCCTCATTCTTGTTATTCCCACCTTCCCATTGCCCCAAGTTAACACAAAACTGTAACACTGAGATACTTCTGGTCCTCATTCTTGTTATTCCCACCTTCCCATTGCCCCAAGTTAACACAAAACTGTAACACTGAGATACTTCTGGTCCTCATTCTTGTTATTCCCACCTTCCCATTGCCCCAAGTTAACACAAAACTGTAACACTGAGATACTTCTGGTCCTCATTCTTGTTATTCCCACCTTCCCATTGCCCCAAGTTAACACAAAACTGTAACACTGAGATACTTCTGGTCCTCATTCTTGTTATTCCCACCTTCCCATTGCCCCAAGTTAACACAAAACTGTAACACTGAGATACTTCTGGTCCTCATTCTTGTTATTCCCACCTTCACATTGCCCCAAGTTTACACAAGAATGTAACACTGAGATACTTCTGGTCCTCATTCTTGTTATTCCCACCTTCCCATTGCCCCAAGTTTACACAAGAATGTAACACTGAGATACTTCTGGTCCTCATTCTTGTTATTCCCACCTTCACATTGCCCCAAGTTTACACAAGAATGTAACACTGAGATACTTCTGGTCCTCATTCTTGTTATTCCCACCTTCCCATTGCCCCAAGTTTACACAAGAATGTAACACT
The DNA here is from genome assembly GCA_030765065.1 of Deroplatys truncata. Lineage (NCBI taxonomy): Eukaryota > Metazoa > Arthropoda > Insecta > Mantodea > Mantidae > Deroplatys > Deroplatys truncata. The sequence goes on along the minus strand of CM060981.1, from coordinate 1,098,082 downwards.
GAGATACTTCTGGTCCTCATTCTTGTTATTCCCACCTTCCCATTGCCCCAAGTTAACACAAAACTGTAACACTGAGATACTTCTGGTCCTCATTCTTGTTATTCCCACCTTCCCATTGCCCCAAGTTAACACAAAACTGTAACACTGAGATACTTCTGGTCCTCATTCTTGTTATTCCCACCTTCCCATTGCCCCAAGTTAACACAAAACTGTAACACTGAGATACTTCTGGTCCTCATTCTTGTTATTCCCACCTTCCCATTGCCCCAAGTTAACACAAAACTGTAACACTGAGATACTTCTGGTCCTCATTCTTGTTATTCCCACCTTCCCATTGCCCCAAGTTAACACAAAATTGTAACACTGAGATACTTCTGGTCCTCATTCTTGTTATTCCCACCTTCCCATTGCCCCAAGTTTACACAAGAATGTAACACTGAGATACTTCTGGTCCTGCGTTCTTTCACATCATTCTTGTTATTCCCACCTTCCCATTGCCCCAAGTTTACACAAGAATGTAACACTGAGATACTTCTGGTCCTGCGTTCTTTCACATCATTCTTGTTACTCCCACCTTCCCATTGCCCCAAGTTTACACAAGAATGTAACACTGAGATACAGCTGGTCCTGCGTTCTTTCACATCATTCTTGTTATTCCCACCTTCCCATTGCCCCAAGTTTACACAAGAATGTAACACTGAGATACTTCTGGTCCTGCGTTCTTTCACATCATTCTTGTTACTCCCACCTTCCCATTGCCCCAAGTTTACACAAGAATGTAACACTGAGATACTTCTGGTCCTGCGTTCTTTCACATCATTCTTGTTATTCCCACCTTCCCATTGCCCCAAGTTTACACAAGAATGTAACACTGAGATACTTCTGGTCCTGCGTTCTTTCACATCATTCTTGTTACTCCCACCTTCCCATTGCCCCAAGTTTACACAAGAATGTAACACTGAGATACTTCTGGTCCTGCGTTCTTTCACATCATTCTTGTTATTCCCACCTTCCCATTGCCCCAAGTTTACACAAGAATGTAACACTGAGATACTTCTGGTCCTCGTCCTTGTTACTGCCACATTCCCATTGCCCCAAGTTTACACAAGAATGTAACACTGATATACTTCTTGTCCTCATTCTTATTACTCCCACGTTCCCATTTCCCCAAGTTAACACAAGACTGTAGCACTGAGATACTTCTGGTCCTGCGTTCTTTCACATCATTCTTGTTACTCCCACCTTCCCATTGCCCCAAGTTTACACAAGAATGTAACACTGAGATACTTCTGGTCCTGCGTTCTTTCACATCATTCTTGTTATTCCCACCTTCCCATTGCCCCAAGTTTACACAAGAATGTAACACTGAGATACTTCTGGTCCTGCGTTCTTTCACATCATTCTTGTTACTCCCACCTTCCCATTGCCCCAAGTTTACACAAGAATGTAACACTGAGATACTTCTGGTCCTGCGTTCTTTCACATCATTCTTGTTATTCCCACCTTCCCATTGCCCCAAGTTTACACAAGAATGTAACACTGAGATACTTCTGGTCCTCGTCCTTGTTACTGCCACATTCCCATTGCCCCAAGTTAACACAAGAATGTAACACTGATATACTTCTTGTCCTCATTCTTATTACTCCCACATACCCATTTCCCAGAGTTAACACAAGACTTTAACACTGAGATACTTCTGGTCCTGCGTACTTTCACATCATTCTTGTTACTCCCACCTTCCCATTGCCTCAAGTTAAAACAAGACTGTAACACTGAGATGCTTCTGGTCCTGCGTTCTTTCACATCATTCTTGTTACTCCCACCTTCCCATTGCCTCAAGTAAACACAAGCATGTAACACTGGGATACTTCAGGTCCTGCGTTCTTTCACATCGTTCTTGTTACTCCCACCTTCCCAATGCCTCAGGATAATACAAGAATGTAACACTGAGATACTTCAGGTCCTGCGTTATTTCACATCGTTCTTGTTACTCCCACCTTCCCATTGGCCTCAAGTAAACACAAGACTGTAACACTGAGATGCTTCTGGTCCTGCGTTCTTTCACATCATTCTTGTTACTCCCACCTTCCCATTGCCTCAAGTTAACACAAGACTGTAACACTGAGATACTTCAGGTCCTGCGTTCTTTCACATCGTTCTTGTTACTCCCACCTTCCCATTGGCCTCAAGTTTACACAAGAATGTAACACTGAGATACTTCTGGTCCTGCGTTCTTTCACATCGTTCTTGTTACTCCCACCTTCCCATTGGCTTCAAGTTTACACAAGAATGTAACACTGAGATACTTCTGGTCCTGCGTTCTTTCACATCCTTCTTGTTACTCCCACCTTCCCATTGGCCTCAAGTTAACACAAGAATGTAACACTGAGATACTTCAGGTCCTGCGTTCTTTCACATCTTCTTGTTACTCCCACCTTCCCATTGGCCTCAAGTTTACACAAGAATGTAACACTGAGATACTTCAGGTCCTGCGTTCTTTCACATCGTTCTTGTTACTCCCACCTTCCCATTGGCCTCAAGTTTACACAAGAATGTAACACTGAGATACTTCTGGTCCTGCGTTCTTTCACATCGTTCTTGTTACTCCCACCTTCCCATTGGCCTTTAGTTAACACAAGAATGTAACACTGAGATACTTCTGGTCCTGCGTTCTTTCACATCATGCTTGTTACTCCCACCTTCCCATTGGCCTCAAGTTACCTCAAGACTGTAACACTGAGATACTTCTGTTCCTGCGTTCTTTCACATAATTCTTATTACTCCCACCTTCCCATTGGCCTCAAGTTAACACAAGACTGTAACACTGAGATACTTCTGTTCCTGCGTTCTTTCACATCATTCTTATTACTCCCACCTTCCCATTGGCCTCAAGATAACTCAAGAGTGTAACACTGAGATACTGCTGTTCCTGCGTTCTTTCACATCATTCTTATTACTCCCACCTTCCCATTGGCCTCAAGTTAACACAAGACTGTAACACTGAGATACTTCTGATCCTGCGTTCTTTCACATCATTCTTGTTACTCCCACCTTCCCATTGCCTCAAGTTAACACAAGACTGTAACACTGAGATGCTTCTGTTCCTTCGTTCTTTCACAACATTCTTGTTACTCCCACCTTCCCATTCCCCAAGTTTACACAACACTGTAGCACTGAGTTACTTCTGATCCTGCGTGCTTTCACATCAACGTTGTTACGCCCTCCTTCCCATTGCCTCAAGTTAACACACGAATGTAGCACTGAGTTACTTCTGGTCCTGCGTTATTTCACAACATTCTTGTTACTCCCACCTTCCCATTGACCCAAGTATACACAACACTGTAGCACTGAGTTACTTCTGGTCCTGCGTGCTTTCACATCAACGTTGTTACTCCCACCTTCCCATTGCCCCAAGTTTACACAACACTGTAGCACAGAGTTACTTCTGGTCCTGCGTGCTTTCACATCAACGTTGTTACGCCCTCCTTCCCATTGCCTCAAGTTAACACACGAATGTAGCATTGAGTTACTTCTGGTCCTGCGTTATTTCACATGATTCTTGTTACTCCCACCTTCCCATTGCCTCAGGTTAATACAAGAATGTAACACTGAGATACTTCAGGTCCTGCGTTCTTTCACATCATTCTTGTTAGTCCCACCTTCATATTGCCTCACGTTACTACAAGAATGTAACACTGGGATAATTCCGGTCCTGCGTTATTTCACATCATTCTTGTTACTCCCACCTTCCCATTGCCTCAGGTTAATACAAGAATGTAACACTGAGATACTTACGGTCCTGCGTTCTTTCACATCATTCTTGTTACTCCCACCTTCATATTGCCTCACGTTAACACAAGAACGTAACACTGAAATACTTCTGGTCCTGCTTTCTTTCACATCAATCTTTTTACTCTCACTTTCCCATTTCCCAAAGTTTACACAAGACTGTAACACTTAAGTACTTCTGGGCGTGCGGTCTTTCACATTGTTCTTTACAGTCTTATCTTCGCAATGCCCCAAGTTTACACAAGACTGTAACATTGAGATACTTCTGTTCCTGTGTCCTTAAACATCATTCTTGCTACTCCCACCTTCCCATTGCCCCAAATTTACACAAGTATGTAACACTGAGCTACTTCTGGTCCTGCGTTCTGTCACATCTTTCTTGTTACTCCCACTTTCCCATTGCCTCAATTTAACACAACAATGTAACACTGAGATACTTCTGGTCCTCATTCTTGTTACTCTCACATTCCCGTTGCCCCAAGTTAACACAAGAATGTAACACCGAGATACTTCTGGTCCTGGTTTCTTTTACATCATTCTCGTTACTCCCACATTCCCATTGGCCCAAGTTAACACAAGAATCTAACACTGAGATAGTTCTGGTCCTCATTCTTGATACTCTCACATTCAAATTGCCCCACGTTTACACAACAATGTAACACTGAGATAGTTCTGGTCGTCGTTCTTGTTACTCCCACATTCCCACTTCCCCAAGTTAACTCAAGAAAGTAACACTCAGATACTTCTAGTCCTCATTCTTGATGCTCCAACATACCCATTGCTCCAACTATTACAACAATGTAACACTGAGATACTTCTGGCCCTCATTCTTGTTACTCCCACCTTCCCATTGTCCCACGTTTACACAAAAATGTAACACTGAGATTCTTCTGGTCCTCATTCTTGTTACTCCCACCTTCCCATTGTCCCAAGTTTACACAAAAATGTAACACTGAGATACATCTGGTCCTCATTCTTGTTACTCCCACTTTCCCATTGTCCCACGTTTACACAACAATGTAACACTAGGATACTTCTGGTCCTCATTCTTGTTACTCCCACCTTCCCATTGTCCCACGTTTACACAACAATGGAACACTGAGATACTTCTTGCTCTCATTCTTGTTACTCCCACCTTCCCATTGTCCCACGTTTACACAACAATGTAACACTGAGATACTTCTGGCCCTCATTCTTGTTACTCCCATCTTCCCATTGCCCCACGTTTACACAACAATGTAACACTGAGATACTTCTGGTCCTCATTCTTGTTACTCCCACCTTCCCATTGTCCCACGTTTACACAACAATGTAACACTGAGATACTTCTGGTCCTCATTCTTGTTACTCCCACCTTCCCATTGTCCCATGTTTACACAACAATGTAACACTGAGATACTTCTGGTCCTCATTCTTGTTACTCCCACCTTCCCATTGTCCCACGTTTACACAACAATGTAACACTGAGATACTTCTGGCCCTCATTCTTGTTACTCCCTCCTTCCCATTGTCCCACGTTTACACAACAATGTAACACTGAGATACTTCTGGCCCTCAATCTTGTTACTCCCACCTTTCCATTGTCCCACGTTTACACAACAATGTAACACTGAGATACTTCTGGCCCTCATTCTTGTTACTCCCACCTTCCCATTGTCCCACGTTTACACAACAATGTAACACTGAGATACTTCTGGTCCTCAATCTTGTTACTCCCACCTTCCCATTGTCCCACGTTTACACAACAATGTAACACTGAGATACTTCTGGCCCTCATTCTTGTTACTCCCTCCTACCCCTTGCCCCACGTTTACATAAGAATGTAACACTGAGATACTTCTGGTCCTCATTTTTGTTACTCCCACCTTCCCATTGTCCGAAGTTTAAGCAAAAATGTAACACTGAGATACTTCTGGTCCTCATTCTCGTTTACTCCCTCCTTCCCCTTGCCCCACGTTTACATAAGAATGTAACACTGAGATACTTCTGGTCCTCATTTTTGTTACTCCCACCTTCCCCTTGCCCCAAGTTTACACAAGAATGTAACACCGATGTACTTCTGGTCCTCATCCTCGGTATTCCTACCTTCCCCTTGCCCCAGGTTTACACAAGAATGTAACACGGATATAGGTCTGGTCCTCATTGTTGTTACTCCCACCTTCCGCTTGCCCCAAGTTTACACAAGAATGTAACACTGAGATACTTCTGGTCCTCATCCTTGTTATTCCTACCTTCCCCTTGCCCCATGTTTACACTAGAATGTAACACGGATATAGTTCTGGTCCTCATTCTTGTTACTCCCACCTTCCCCTTGCCCCAAGCTTACACAAGAATGTAACATTGATGTACTTCTGGTCCGCATCCTTGTTATTCCTACCTTCCCCTTGCCCCATGTTTACACTAGAATGTAACACGGATATAGTTCTGGTCCTCATTCTTGTTACTCCCACCTTCCCCTTGCCCCAAGTTTACACAAGAATGTAACACTGATGTACTTCTGGTCCTCATCCTTGTTATTCCTACCTTCCGCTTGCCCCATGTTTACACAAGAATGTAACACGGATATAGGTCTGGTCCTCATTGTTGTTACTCCCACCTTCCCCTTGCCCCAAGATTACACAAGAATGTAACACTGAGATACTTCTGGTCCTCATCCTTGTTATTCCTACCTTCCCCTTGCCCCATGTTTACACTAGAATGTAATACTAAGATACTTCTGGTCCTCATTGTTGTCACTCCCACCTTCCCCTTGCCCCAAGTTTACACAAGAATGTAACACTGAGATACTTCTGGTCCTCATCCTTGTTATTCCTACCTTCACCTTGCCCCATGTTTACACAAGAATGTAATACTAAGATAATTCTGGTCTTCATTGTTGTCACTCCCACCTTCCCTTGCCCCAAGTTTACACAAGAATGTAACACTGAGATACTTCTGGTCCTCATCCTTGTTATTCCTACCTTCACCTTGCCCCATGTTTACACAAGAATGTAATGCTAAGATACTTCTGGTCCTCATTGTAGTCACTCCCACCTTCCCCTTGCCCCACGTTTACACAAGAATGTAACACTGTGATACTTCTGGTCCTCGTTCTTGTTACTCCAAACTTCCTCTTGCCCCATGTTTACACAAGAATGTAACACGGATATAGTTCTGGACCTCAATCTTTTTACTCCCACCTTCCTCTTGCCCCATGTTTACACAAGAATGTAACACTGAGATACTTCTGGTCCTCTTTCTTGTTACTCCCACCTTCCCCTTGCCCCATGTTTACACAAGAATGTAACACGGATATAGTTCTGGTCCTCATCCTTGTTATTCCTACCTTCCTCTTGCCCCATGTTTAAACAAAAATTTAACACTGAGATACTTCTGGTCCTCGGTCTTGTTACTCCCACCTTCCCCTTGCCCCATGTTTACACAAAAATGTAACACTGAGATACTTCTGGTCCTCGTTCTTGTTACTCCCACCTTCCTCTTGCCCCATGTTAACACAAGAATGTAACACTGAGATAGTTCTGGTCCTCGTTCTTGTTACTCCCACCTTCCCCTTGCCGCATGTTTACACTAGAATGTAACACTGAGATATTTCTCGTCCTTATTCTTGTTACTCCCACCTTCCCCTTACCCAAGTTTACACAAGAAAGTAACTTTGAGATACATCTGGTCTTCATTCTTAATACTCCCACATTCCCATTGCCTCAAGTTTACACAAAAATGTAACACTGAGATATTTCTCGTCCTCATTCTTGTTACTCCCACCTTCCCATTGCCCAAGTTAACACAAGACTGTAACACTGAGATACTTCTGGTCTTCATTCTTGTTACTCCCACCTTCCCATAGCCCCAAGTAAACACAGAACTGTAACACTGATATATATCTGGTCCTCATTGTTGTTACTCCTACCTTCCCATTGCCCAAATTTACACAAAACTGTAATACTGAGATACTTCTGGTCCTCATTCTTATTATTCCCACCTTGCCATTGCCCCAAGTTTACACAACAATGTAACACTGAGATACTTCTGGTCCTTATTCTTGTTACTCCCTCCTTCCCCTTGCCCCACCTTTACATATGAATGTAACACTGAGATACTTCTGGACCTCATTCTTGTTCCTCCCACCTTCCCCTTGCCCCAAGTTTACACAAGAATGTAACACTGTTTATTTCTGGACCTCATTCTTGTTACTCCCACCTTCCCCTTGCCCCAAGCTTACACAAGAATGTAACACTGAGATACTTCTGCTACTCATTCTTGTTACTCCCACCTTCCCCTTGCCCCACCTTTACATATGAATGTAACACTGAGATACTTCTGGACCTCATTCTTGTTACTCCCACCTTCCCCTTGCCCCAAGTTTACACAAGAATGTAACACTGATGTACTTCTGGTCCTCATCCTTGTTATTCCTACCTTCCCCTTGCCCCAAGTTTACACAAGAATGTAACACTGAGATACTTCTGGTCCTCATCCTTGTTATTCCTACCTTCCCCTTGCCCCAAGTTTACACAAGAATGTAACACTGAGATACTTCTGCTACTCATTCTTGTTACTCCCACCTTCCCCTTGCCCCACCTTTACATATGAATGTAACACTGAGATACTTCTGGACCTCATTCTTGTTACTCCCACCTTCCCCTTGCCCCAAGTTTACACAAGAATGTAACACTGAGATACTTCTGCTACTCATTCTTGTTACTCCCACCTTCCCCTTGCCCCACCTTTACATATGAATGTAACACTGAGGTACTTCTGGACCTCATTCTTGTTACTCCCACCTTCCCCTTGCCCCACCTTTACATATGAATGTAACACTGAGATAGTTCTGGACCTCATTCTTGTTACTCCCACCTTCCACTTGCCCCAAGTTTACACAAGAATGTAACACTGAGATACTTCTGGTCCTCATCCTTGTTATTCCTACCTTCCCCTTGCCCCACCTTTACATATGAATGTAACACTGAGATACTTCTGGACCTCATTCTTGTTACTCCCACCTTCCCCTTTGCCCCACCTTTACATATGAATGTAACACTGAGATACTTCTGGACCTCATTCTTGTTACTCCCACCTTCCCCTTGCCCCATGTTTACACAAGAATGTGACACGGATATAGTTCTGGTCCTCATTGGTTTTACTCCCACCTTCCCCTTGCCCCATGTTTACACAAGAATGTAACACTGAGATACTTCTGGTCCTGATTCTTATTACTCCCACCTTCCCCATGCCTCAAGTTTACACAAGAATGTAACAATGATGTACTTCTGGTCCTCATCCTTGTTATTCCTACCTTCCCCTTGCCCCATGTTAACACAAGAATGTGACACGGTTATAGTTCTGGTCCTCATTGTCGTTACTCCCACCTTCCCCTTGCCCCAAGTTTACACAAGAAAGTAACACTGAGATACTTCTGTTCCCCTTTCTCGTTACTCCCTCCTTCCCCATGCCCCACGTTTACATAAGAATGTAACACTGAGATACTTCTGGTCCTCATTCTCGTTACTCCCTCCTTCCCCTTGCCCCAAGTTTACACAAGAAAGTAACATTGAGATACTTCTGTTCCGCATTCTCGTTACTCCCTCCTTCCCCATGCCCCACATTTACATAAGAATGTAACACTGAGAAAGTTCTGGTCCTCATTCTTGTTATTCCTGCCTTCCCCTTGCCCCACGTTTACATAAGAATGTAACAGTGAGATACTTCTGGTCCTCATTGTTGTTACTCCCACCTTCCCCTTGCCCCAAGTTTACACAAGAATGTAACACTGATGTACTTCTGGTTCTCATTCTTGTTACTCCCACCTTCCCCTTGCCCCATGTTTACATAAGATTGTAACACTGATGTACTTCTGGTCCTCATCCTTGTTATTCCTACCTTCCCCTTGCCCCAAGTTTACATAAGAATGTAACACTGATGTACTTCTGGGGGTGCGGTCTTTCACATTGTTCTTTACTGTCTTATCTTCCCAATGCCTCAAGTTAACACAAGAGTGTAACACTGAGATACTTCTGGTCCTTTCACATCATTCTTGCTACTCCTACCTTCCCATTGCCCCAAATTTACACAAGAATGTAACACTGAGCCACTTCTGTTCCTGCGTTCTTTAACCTCTTTCTTGTTACTCTCACATTCCCATTTCCCCAAGTTAACACAAGAATGTAACACCAAGATACTTCTGGTCCTCATTCTTGTTACTCTCACATTCCCATTGCCCCAAGTTAACAAAAGAATGTAACACCGAAATACTTCTGGTCCTGACTTCTTTTACATCATTCTTGTTACTCCCGCCTTCCCATTGCCTTAATTTAACACAACAATTTAACACTGAGATAGTTCTGGTCGTCATTCTTGTTACTTCCACATTCCCACTGCCCCAAGTTAACTCAAGAATGTGACACTGAGATATTTCTGGTCCTCATTCTTGATACTCCCACCTTCCCATTGTCCCAGCCTATACAACAATGTAACACTGAGATACTTCTGGTCCTCATTCTTGCTACTCCCACCTTCCCCTTGCCCCAAGCTTACACAAGAATGTAACACTGAGATACATCTGGTCCTCATTCTTAATACTCCCACATACCCATTGCCTCAAGTTTACACAAAAATGTAACACTGAGATATTTCTGGTCCTCATTCTTGTTACTCCCACCTTCCCCTTACCCAAGTTTACACAAGAAGGTAACACTGAGATACTTCTGGACCTCATTCTTGTTACTCCCACCTTCCCCTTGCCCCAAGTTTACACAAGAATGTAACCATGATGTACTTCTGGTCCTCATCCTTGTTACTCCCACCTTCCCCTTGCCCCAAGTTTACACAAGAATGTAACACTGAGATACTTCTGGTCCTCATTCTTGTTACTCCCACCTTCCCCTTGCCCCAAGTTTACACAAGAATGTAACACAGAGATACTTCTGCTACTCATTCTTGTTACTCCCACCTTCCCCTTGCCCCAAGTTTACACAAGAATGTAACACTGAGATACTTCTGGTCCTCATTCTTATTACTCCCACCTTACCCTTGCCTCAAGTTTACAAAGGAATGTAACACTGATGTACTTCTGATCCTCATCCCTGTTATTCCTACCTTCCCCTTGCCCCATGTTTACACAAGAATGTGACACGGATATAGTTCTGGTCCTCATTGTTGTTACTCCCACCTTCCCCTTGCTCCAAGTTTACACAAGAAAGTAACACTGAGATACTTCTGGTCCCCATTCTCGTTACTCCCTCCTTCCCCTTGCCCCAAGTTTACACAAGAAAGTAACACTGAGGAACCTCTGGTCCTCATTCTCGTTACTCCCTCCTTCCCCATGCCCCACATATACATAAGAATGTAACACTGAGATACTTCTGGTCCTCATTCTTGTTATTCCTGCCTTCCCCTTGCCCCAGGTTTACATAAGAATGTAACACTGATGTACTTCTGATCCTCATCCCTGTTATTCCTACCTTCCCCTTGCCCCATGTTTACACAAGAATGTGACACGGATATAGTTCTGGTCCTCATTGTTGTTACTCCCACCTTCCCCTTGCTCCAAGTTTACACAAGAAAGTAACACTGAGATACTTCTGGTCCCCATTCTCGTTACTCCCTCCTTCCCCTTGCCCCAAGTTTACACAAGAAAGTAACACTGAGGAACCTCTGGTCCTCATTCTCGTTACTCCCTCCTTCCCCATGCCCCACATATACATAAGAATGTAACACTGAGATACTTCTGGTCCTCATTCTTGTTATTCCTGCCTTCCCCTTGCCCCAGGTTTACATAAGAATGTAACACTGAGATACTTCTGGTCCTCATTGTTGTTACTCCCACCTTCCCCTTGCCCCAAGTTTACACAAGAATGTACCACTGATGTACTTCTGGTCCTCATCCTTGTTATTCCTACCTTCCCCTTGCCCCAAGTTTACACAAGAATGTAACACTGATGTACTTCTGGTCCTCATCCTTGTTATTCCTACCTTCCCCTTGCCCCAAGGTTACACAAGAATGTAACACTGATGTACTTCTGGTCCTCATCCTTGTTATTCCTACCTTCCCATTGCCCCATGATTACACAAGAATGTAACACGGATATAGTTCTGGTCCTCATATTTGTTACTCCCACCTTCCCCTTGCCCCAAGCTTACACAAGAATGTAATACTAAGATACTTCTGGTCCTCATTCTTGATACTCCTACATTCCCATTGCCCCAAGTTAACACAAGAACGTAACACTGAGATACTTCTGGTCCTGCGTTCTTTCACATCAGTCTTGTTACTCCCACCTTCCCATTGCTCCAAGTTAACACAAAACTGTAACACTGAGATACTTCTGGCCCTCATTGTTGTTACTCCCACCTTACCATTGCCCCAAGGTAACACAAAGCTGTAACACTGAGATACTTCTGGTCCTCATTCTTTTTACTCCCACCTTTCCATTTCCCAAGTGTACAGAAAACTGTAACACTGATATACTTCTGGTCCTCTATTTTGCTCCTGCTACCTTCCCCTTGCCCCAAACTTACACAAAACTGTAACACTGAGATACTTCTGGTCCTCATTCTTGTTACTACCACCTTCCCATTGCCCCAAGTTTACAAAAGAATGTAACACTGAGATACTTCTGGTACTCATTCTTGTTACTCCCACCTTCCGTTTGCCCCAAGTTTACACAAGAATGTAACACTGAGATACTTTTGGTCCTCGTCCTTGTTACTGCCACCTTCCCATTGCCCCAAGCTTACACAAGAATGTAACACTGATATACTTCTTGTCCTCATTCTTATTACTCCCACATTCCCATTTCCCCAAGTTAACTTAAGACTGTAACACTGAGATACTTCTGGTCCTGCGTTCTTTCACATCAATCTTGTTACTCCCACCTTCCCATTGCCTCAAGTTAACACAAGAATGTAACACTGGGATACTTCAGGTCCTGCGTTCTTTCACATCATTCTTGTTACTCCCACCTTCCCATTGCCTCAGGTTAATACAAGAATGTAACACTGAGATACTTCAGGTCCTGCGTTCTTAAACATCATTCTTGTTACTCCCACTTTCCCATTGCCCCAAGTTAAAGCAGAAATGTAACACTGAGATACTTCTGTTCCTCATTCTTGATACTCCCACATTCAAATTGCCCTAAGTTTAAACAATAATGTGACACTGAGATACTTCTGTTCCTCATTCTTGATACTCCCACCTTCCCATTGCCCCAATTTAACACAACATTGCAACACTGAGATACTTCTGGTCCGCATTCTTGTTACTCTCACATTCCCATTGCCCCAAGTTAACTCAAGAATGTAACACTGAGATATTTCTGGTCCGCATTCTTGTTACTGTCACATTCCCATTGCCCCAAGTTAACACAAGAATGTAACACTGAGATACTTCTGGTCCGCATTCTTCTTACTCCCACCTTCCCATTGCCCCAATTTAACAAAAGAATGTGGCACTGAGATACTTCCGGTCCGCATTCTTGTTACTCAACCTTCCTATTGCCCCAATTTAACACAAGAATGTGACACTGAGATACTTCTGGTCCAAATTCTTGTTACTCCCACCTTCCCATTGCCCCAAGTTTACACAAGAATGCAACACTGAGATACTTCTGGTCCGCATTCTTGTTACTCTCACTTTCCCATTGCCCCAAGTTAACACAACAATGTGACACTGAGATACTTCATTTCCTCATTCTTGATACTCCCACATTCCCATTGCCCTAAGTTTAAACAATAATGTGACACTGAGATACTTCTGTTCCTCATTCTTGATACTCCCACATTCCCATTGCCCTAAGTTTAAACAATAATGTGACACTGAGATACTTCTGTTCCTCATTCTTGATACTCCAACATTCCCATTGCCCCAAGTTAACACAAGAATGTACCACTGAGATACTTCTGGTACTGAGTATTTTCACATCATTCTTGTTACTCCCACCTTTCCATTGCCCCAATTTAACACAACAATGCAACACTGAGATACTTCTGGTCCTCATTCTTGTTACTCTCACATTCCCGTTGCCCCAAGTTAACACAAGAATGTAACACCGAGATACTTCTGGTACTGAGTACTTTCACATCATTCTTGTTACTCCCACCTTCCCATTGCCCCAATTTAACACAAGAATGCAACACTGAGATACTTCTGATCCTCATTCTTGTTACTCCCACATTCCTATTGCCCCAAGTTAACACAAGAATGTAACACTGAGATACTTCTGGTACTGGGTACTTTCACATCATTCTTGTTACTCCCACCTTCCCATTGCCCCAATTTAACACAACAGTGCAACACTGAAATACTTCTGGCGCTCATTCCATTAACTCTCACATTCCCGTTGCCCCAAATTAACACAAGAATGTAACACCGAGATAGTTCTGGTCCTCATTCTTGATACTCTCACATTCGATTTGCCCCAAGTTTCACAACAATGTAACACTGAGATAGTTCTGGTCGTAATTCTTGTTACTCCCACATGCCCACTCTCCCAAGTTAACTCAAGAATGTAACACTGAGATACTTCTGGTCCTCATTCTTGATGTTCCAACATACCCATTGCCCCAACTATTACAACAATGTAACACTGAGATACTTCTGGCCCTCATTCTTGTTACTCCCACCTTCCCATTGTCCCAAGTTTACACAAAAATGTAACACTGAGATACTTCTGGTCCTCATTCTTGTTACTCCCACCTTCTCATTGTCCCAAGTTTACACAAAAATGTAACACTGAGATACTTCTGGCCCTCATTCTTTTACTCCCACCTTCCCATTGTCCCAAGTTCACAAAAAAATGTAACACTGAGATACTTCTGGTCCTCATTCTTGTTACTCCCACCTTCCCCTTACCCCAAATTTACACAAGAAAGTATTTTTGAAATACTTCTGGTCCTCATTCTCGTTACGCCCTCCTTCCCCTTGCCCCACGTTTACATAAGAATGTTACACTGAGATACTTCTGGTCCTCATTTTTGTTACTTCCACCTTACCGTTGCCCCAAGTTTACACAAGAATGTAACACTGATGTACTTCTGGTCCTCATCCTTGTTATTCCTACCTTCCCCTTGCCCCATGTTTAGCCAAGAATGTAACACGGATATAGGTCTGGTCCTCATTGTTGTTACTCCCACCTTCCCCTTGCCACAAGTTTAAACAACAATGTAACACTGAGATACTTCTGGTCCTCATCCTTGTTATTCCTACCTTCCCCTTGCCCCATGTTTACACTAGAATGTAACAAGGATATAGTTCTGATCCTCATTCTTGTTACTCCCACCTTCGCCTTGCCCCAAGCTTACACAAGAATGTAATACTAAGATACTTCCGGTCCTCATTCTTGTAACTCCTACATTCCAATTGCCCCAAATTAACACAAGAACGTAACACTGAGATACTTCTGGTCCTGCGTTCTTTCATATCATTATTGTTACTGCCACCTTCCCATTGCCCGAAGTTAACACAAAACTGTAACACTGAGATACTTCTGGCCCTCATTCTTGTTACTCCCACCTTTGCATTGCCCCAAGTTAACACAAGAATGTGACACTGAGATACTTCTGGTCCGCATTCTTGTTACTCCCACCTTCCCATTGCCCCATTTTAACACAAGAATGTGACACTGAGATACTTCTGGTCCGCATTCTTGTTACTCCCACCTTCCCCTTGCCCCAAGTTTACACTAGAATGTAACACAGAGATACTTCTGCTACTCATTCTTGTTACTCCCACCTTCCCCTTGCCCCAAGTTTACACAAGAATGTAACACTGA
This sequence comes from Deroplatys truncata, assembly GCA_030765065.1. Classification (NCBI taxonomy): domain Eukaryota; kingdom Metazoa; phylum Arthropoda; class Insecta; order Mantodea; family Mantidae; genus Deroplatys; species Deroplatys truncata. The sequence continues at coordinate 1,082,528 of CM060981.1, read as the reverse complement.
GATACTTCTGGTCCTCATTCTTATTACTCCCACCTTACCCCTTCCTCAAGTTTACAAAGGAATGTAACACTGATGTACTTCTGATCCTCATCCCTGTTATTCCTACTTTCCCCTTGCCCCATGTTTACACAAGAATGTGACACGGATATAGTTCTGGTCCTTATTGTTGTTACTCCCACCTTCCCCTTGCTCGAAGTTTACACAAGAAAGTAACACTGAGATACTTCTGGTCCCCATTCTCGTTACTCCCTCCTTCCCCTTGCCCCAAGTTTACACAAGAAAGTAACACTGAGGAACTTCTGGTCCTCATTCTCGTTACTCCCTCCTTCCCCATGCCCCACATATTGATAAGAATGTAACACTGAGATACTTCTGGTCCTCATTCTTGTTATTCCTGCCTTCCCCTTGCCCCAGGTTTACATAAGAATGTAACACTGAGATACTTCTGGTCCTCATTGTTGTTACTCCCACCTTCCCCTTGCCCCAAGTTTACACAAGAATGTAACACTGATGTACTTCTGGTCCTCATCCTTGTTATTCCTACCTTCCCCTTGCCCCAAGTTTACACAAGAATGTAACACTGATGTACTTCTGGTCCTCATCCTTGTTATTCCTACCTTCCCCTTGCCCCAAGGTTACACAAGAATGTAGCACTGATGTACTTCTGGTCCTCATCCTTGTTATTCCTACCTTCCCCTTGCCCCATGATTACACAAGAATGTAACACGGATATAGTTCTGGTCCTCATATTTGTTACTCCCACCTTCCCCTTGCCCCAAGGTTACACAAGAATGTAGCACTGATGTACTTCTGGTCCTCATCCTTGTTATTCCTACCTTCCCCTTGCCCCATGATTACACAAGAATGTAACACGGATATAGTTCTGGTCCTCATATTTGTTACTCCCACCTTCCCCTTGCCCCAAGCTTACACAAGAATGTAACACTGAGATACTTTTGGCCCTCTTTCTTGTTACTCCCACCTTCCCATTGTCCCAAGTTAACACAAGAACGTAACACTGAGATACTTTTGGCCCTCTTTCTTGTTACTCCCACCTTCCCATTGCTCCAAGTTAACACAAAACTGTAACACTGAGATACTTCTGGCCCTCATTGTTGTTACTCCCACCTTACCATTGCCCCAAGGTAACACAAAACTGTAACACTGAGATACTTCTGGTCCTCATTCTTTTTACTCCCAGCTTTCCATTTCCCAAGTGTACAGAAAACTGTAACACTGATATACTTCTCGTCCTCTATTTTGCTCCTGCTACCTTCCCCTTGCCCCAAATTTACACAAAACTGTAACACTGAGATACTTCTGGTCCTCATTCTTGTTACTACCACCTTCCCATTGCCCCAAGTTTACACAAGAATGTAACACTGAGATACTTCTGGTACTCATTCTTGTTAGTCCCACCTTCCGTTTGCCCCAAGTTTACACAAGAATGTAACACTGAGATACTTTTGGTCCTCGTCCTTGTTACTGCCACCTTCCCATTGCCCCAAGCTTACACAAGAATGTAACACTGATATACTTCTTGTCCTCATTCTCATTACTCCCACATTCCCATTTCCCCAAGATACTTTAAGACTGTAACACTGAGATACTTCTGGTCCTGCGTTCTTTCACATCAATCTTGTTACTCCCACCTTCCCATTGCCTCAAGTTAACACAAGAATGTAACACTGGGATACTTCAGGTCCTGCGTTCTTTCACATCATTCTTGTTACTCCCACCTTCCCATTGCCTCAGGTTAATACAAGAATGTAACACTGAGATACTTCAGGTCCTGCGTTCTTAAACATCATTCTTGTTACTCCCACTTTCCCATTGCCCCAAGTTAACACAGAAATGTAACACTGAGATACTTCTGTTCCTCATTCTTGATACTCCCACATTCCCATTGCGCTAAGTATAAACAATAATGTGACACTGAGATACTTCTGTTCCTCATTCTTGATACTCCCAATTTCCCATTGCCCTAAGTTTAAACAATAATGTGTCACTGAGATACTTCTGTTCCTCATTCTTGATACTCCCACATTCCCATTGCCCTAAGTTTAAACAATAATGTGTCACTGAGATACTTCTGTTCCTCATTCTTGATACTCCCACATTCCCATTGCCCTAAGTTTAAACAATGATGTAACACTGAGATACTTCTGTTCCTCATTCTTGATACTCCCACATTCCCATTGCCCTAAGTTTAAACAATAATGTGACACTGAGATACTTCTGTTCCTCATTCTTGATACTCCCAATTTCCCATTGCCCTAAGTTTAAACAATAATGTGTCACTGAGATACTTCTGTTCCTCATTCTTGATACTCTCACCTTCCCATTGCCCCAATTTAACACAACATTGCAACACTGAGATACTTCTGGTCCGCATTCTTGTTACTCTCACATTCCCATTGCCCCATGTTAACTCAAGAATGTAACACTGAGATATTTCTGGTCCGCATTCTTGTTACTGTCACATTCCCATTGCCCCAAGTTAACACAAGAATGTAACACTGAGATACTTCTGGTCCGCATTCTTGTTACTCCCACCTTCCCATTGCCCCAATTTAACAAAAGAATGTGGCACTGAGATACTTCTGGTCCGCATTCTTGTTACTCCACCTTCCCATTGCCCCAATTTAACACAAGAATGTGACACTGAGATACTTCTGGTCCGCATTCTTGTTACTCCCACCTTCCCATTGCCCCAATTTAACAAAAGAATGTGACACTGAGATACTTCTGGTCCGCATTCTTGTTACTCCCACCTTCCCATTGCCCCAAGTTTACACAAGAATGTGACACTGAGATACTTCTGGTCCGCATTCTTGTTACTCTCACTTTCCCATTGCCCCACGTTAACACAAGAATGTGACACTGAGATACTTCATTTCCTCATTCTTGATACTCCCACATTCCCATTGCCCTAAGTTTAAACAATAATGTGACACTGAGATACTTCTGTTCCTCATTCTTGATACTCCAACATTCCCATTGCCCCAATTTAACACAACAATGCAACACTGAGATACTTCTGGTCCTCATTCTTGTTACTCTCACATTCCCGTTGCCCCAAGTTAACACAAGAATGTAACACCGAGATACTTCTGGTACTGAGTACTTTCACATCATTCTTGTTACTCCCACCTTCCCATTGCCCCAATTTAACACAAGAATGCAACACTGAGATACTTCTGATCCTCATTCTTGTTACTCCCACATTCCTATTGCCCCAAGTTAACACAAGAATGTAACACTGAGATACTTCTGTTACTGGGTACTTTCACATCATTCTTGTTACTCCCACCTTCCCATTGCCCCAATTTAACACAACAATGCAACACTGAAATACTTCTGGTGCTCATTCTATTTACTCTCACATTCCCGTTGCCCCAAGTTAAGACAAGAATGTAACACCGAGATAGTTCTGGTCCTCATTCTTGATACTCTCACATTCGATTTGCCCCAAGTTTCACAATAATGTAACACTGAGATAGTTCTGGTCGTCATTCTTGTTACTCCCACATGCCCACTCTCCCAAGTTAACTCAAGAATGTAACACTGAGATACTTCTGGTCCTCATTCTTGATGTTCCAACATACCCATTGCCCCAACTATTACAACAATGTAACACTGAGATACTTCTGGCCCTCATTCTTGTTACTCCCACCTTCCCATTGTCCCAATTTTACACAAAAATGTAACACTGAGATACTTCTGGTCCTCATTCTTGTTACTCCCACCTTCTCATATTCCCAAGTTTACACAAAAATGTAACACTGAGATACTTCTGGCCCTCATTCTTTTACTCCCACCTTCCCATTGTCCCAAGTTCACACAAAAATGTAACACTGAGATACTTCTGGTCCTCATTCTTGTTACTCGCACCTTCCCCTTGCCCCAAATTTACACAAGAAAGTAATTTTGAAATACTTCTGGTCATCATTCTCGTTACGCCCTCCTTCCCCTTGCCCCACGTTTACATAAGAATGTAACACTGAGATACTTCTGGTCCTCATTTTTGTTACTTCCACCTTCCCGTTGCCCCAAGTTTACACAAGAATGTAACACTGATGTACTTCTGGTCCTCATCCTTGTTATTCCTACCTTCCCCTTGCCCCATGTTTAGCCAAGAATGTAACACGGATATAGGTCTGGTCCTCATTGTTGTTACTCCCACCTTCCCCTTGCCCCAAGTTTACACAACAATGTAACACTGAGATACTTCTGGTCCTCATCCTTGTTATTCCTACCTTCCCCTTGCCCCATGTTTACACTAGAATGTAACAAGGATATAGTTCTGATCCTCATTCTTGTTACTCCCACCTTCGCCTTGCCCCAAGCTTACACAAGAATGTAATACTAAGATACTTCCGGTCCTCATTCTTGTAACTCCTACATTCCAATTGCCCCAAGTTAACACAAGAACGTAACACTGAGATACTTCTGGTCCTGCGTTCTTTCATATCATTATTGTTACTGCCACCTTCCCATTGCCCGAAGTTAACACAAAACTATAACACTGAGATACTTCTGGCCCTCATTCTTGTTACTCCCACCTTCCCATTGCCCCAAGTTAACACAAGAATGTGACACTGAGATACTTCTGGTCCGCATTCTTGTTACTCCCACCTTCCCATTGCCCCATTTTAACACAAGAATGTGACACTGAGATACTTCTGGTCCGCATTCTTGTTACTCCCACCTTCCCATTGCCCCAAGTTAACACAAGAATGCAACACTGAGATACTTCTAGTCCTCATTCTTTTTACTCCCACCTTTCCATTTCCCAAGTGTACACAAAACTGTAACACTGATATACTTCTGGTCCTCATTCTTGCTACTCCTACCTTCCCCTTGTCCCAAATTTACACAAAACTGTAACACTGAGATACTTCTGGTACTCATTCTTGTTACTCCCACCTTCCGCTTGCCCCAAGTTTACACAAGAATGTAACACTGAGATACTTCTGGTACTCATTCTTGTTACTCCCACCTTCCGCTTGCCCCAAGTTTACACAAGAATGTAACAGTGAGATACTTCTGGTCCTCATTCTTGTTACTCCCACCTTCCCATTGCCCCAAGTTAACACAAGACTGTAACACTGAGATACTTCTGGTCCTCATTCTTGTTACTCCCACCTTTCCATTTCCCCAAGTTAACCCAAGACTGTAACACTGAGATACTTCTGGTCCTCATTCTTGTTACTCCCACCTTCCCATTTCCCCAAGTTAACACAAGACTGTAACACTGAGATACTTCTGGTCCTCATTCTTGTTACTCCCACCATCCCATTTCCCCAAGTTAACACAAGACTGTAACACTGAGATACTTCTGGTCCTCATTCTTGTTACTCCCACCTTCCCATTTCCCCAAGTTAACCCAAGACTGTAACACTGAGATACTTCTGGTCCTCATTCTTCTTACTCCCACCTTCCCATTGCCCTAAGTTAACCCAAGCCTGTAACAGTGAGATACCTCTATTCCTCATTCTTGTTACTCCCACCTTCCCATTGCCCGAAGTTAACACAAGACTGTAACACTGAGATACTTCTGGTCCTCATTCTTGTTACTCCCACCTTCCCATTGCCTCAGGTTAACACAAGACTGTAACACTGAGATGCTTGTGTTCCTTCGTTCTTTCATAACATTCTTGTTACTCCCACCTACCCATTGCCCCAAGTTTACACAACACTGTAGCACTGAGTCATTTCTGGTCCTGCGTGCTTTCACATCAATGTTGTTACTCCCACCTTCCCATTGTCTCAAGTTAACACAAGAATGTAACACTGAGATACTTCAGGTCCTGCGATCTTTCACATCATTCTTGTTACTCCCACCTTCCCATTGCCTCATGATAATACAAGAATGTAACACTGAGATACTTCAGGTCCTGCGTTCTTTAACATCATTCTTGTGTCTCCCACCTTCCCATTGCCTCAAGTTTACACAAGACTGTAACATTGAGATACTTCTGGTCCTGCGTCCTTTCACATCATTCTTGCTACTCCCACCTTCCCATTGCCGCAAATTTACACAAGAATGTAACACTGAGCTACTTCTGTTCCTGCGCTCTTTCACATCTTTCTTGTTACTCCCACTTTCCGATTGCCCCAAGTTAACACAGGAATATGACACTGAGATACTTCTGTTCCTCATTGTTGATACTCCCACATTCCCATTGCCCTAAGTTTAAGCAATAATGTGACACTGAAATACTTCTGTTCCTCATTCTTGTTACTCCCACATTCCCATTGCCCCAAGTTAACACAAGAATCTACCAGTGAGATACTTCTGGTACTGGGTACTTTCGCATCATTCTTGTTACTCCTACCTTCCCATTGCCCCAATTTAACACAACAATGCAACACTGAGATACTTCTGGTCCTCATTCTTGTTACTCTCACATTCGCGTTGCCCCAAGTTAACACAAAAATGTAACACCGAGATAGTTCTGGTCCTGGGTTCTTTCACATCATTCTCGGTACTCCCACATTGGGCCAAGTTAACACAAGAATGTAATACAGAGATAGTTCTGGTGCTCATTCTTGATACTCTCACATTCGATTTGCCCCAAGTTTACAAAGAATGTAACACTGAGATAGTTCTGGTCGTTATTCTTGTTACTCCCAACATTCCCACTGCTCCAAGTTAACTCAAGAATGTAACACTGAGATACTTCAGATCCTGCGTTCTTTCACATCATTCTTGTGTCTCCCACCTTCCCATTGCCTCAAGTTTACATAAGAATGTAACACTGAGATACCTCTGTTCCTGTGTTCTTTCGCATCATGCTTGTTACTCCCATCTTCCCATTGCCTCAAGTTAACACAAGACTGTAACACTGAGATGCTTCTGTTCCTTCGTTCTTTCACAACATTCTTGTTACTCCCACCTTCCCATTGCCCCAAGTTTACCCAACACTGTAGCACTGAGTTACTTCTGGTCCTGCGTGCTTTCACATCAACATTGTTACGCCCACCTTCCCATTGCCCCAAGTTAACACAAGAATGTAACACCGAGATACTTCTGGTCCTGGGTTCTTTCACATCATTCTCGGTACTCCCACATTGGGCCAAGTTAACACAAGAATGTAACACAGAGATAGTTCTGGTCCTCATTCTTGATACTCTCACATTCGATTTGCCCCAAGTTTACAAAGAATGTAACACTGAGATAGTTCTGGTCGTCATTCTTGTTACTCCCAACATTCCCACTGCTCCAAGTTAACTCAAGAATGTAACACTGAGATACTTCAGATCCTGCGTTCTTTCACATCATGCTTGTTACTCCCACCTTCCCATTACTCAGGTTAACACAAGAACGTAACACTGAGATACTTCAGGTGCTGCATTCTTTCACATCATTCTAGTTACTCCCACCTTCATATTGCCTCACGTTAACACAAGAATGTAACACTGAAATATTTCTGGTCCTGCTTTCTTTAACATGAATCTTTTTACTCTCACCTTCCCATTTCCCAAAGTTTACAGAAGACTGTAACACTTAAGTACTTCTGGGCGTGCGGTCTTTCACATTGTTCTTTACAGTCTTATCTTCCCATTGCCCCAAATTTACACAAGAATGTAACACTGAGCTACTTCTGTTCCTGCGCTCTTTCACACCATTCTTGTTACTCCCACTTTCTCATTGCCCCCAGTTAACACAGGAATGTAACACTGAGACACTTCTGTTCCTCATTCTTGATACTCCCACATTCCCATTGCCCTAAGTTTAAACAATAATGTGACACTGAGATACTTTTGTTCCTCATTCTTGATACTCCCACATTCCCATTGCCCCAAGTTAACACAAGAATGTACCACTGAGATACTTCTGGTACTGGGTACTTTCACATCATTCTTGTTACTCCGACATTCCCATTGCCTCAAGTTAACACAAGAATGTACCACTGAGACACTTCTGTTCCTGCGCTCTTTCACACCATTCTTGTTACTCCCACTTTCCCATTGCCCCAAGTTAACACAGGAATGTAACACTGAGACACTTCTGTTCCTGCGCTCTTTAACACCATTCTTGTTACTCCCACTTTCCCATTGCCCCAAGTTAACACAGGAATGTAACACTGAGACACTTCTGTTCCTGCGCTCTTTAACACCATTCTTGTTACTCCCACTTTCCCATTGCCCCAAGTTAACACAAGAATGTACCACTGAGACACTTCTGTTCCTCATTCTTGTTACTCCCACATTCCCATTGCCCCAAGTTAACACAGGAATGTAACACTGAGACACTTCTGTTCCTGCGCTCTTTCACACCATTCTTGTTACTCCCACTTTCCCATTGCCCCAAGTTAACACAGGAATGTAACACTGAGACACTTCTGTTCCTCATTCTTGATACTCCCACATTCCCATTGCCCTAAGTTTAAACAATAATGTGACACTGAGACACTTCTGTTCCTCATTCTTGATACTCCCACATTCCCATTGCCCTAAGTTTAAACAATAATGTGACACTGAGACACTTCTGTTCCTCATTCTTGATACTCCCACATTCCCATTGCCCTAAGTTTAAACAATAATGTGACACTGCGACACTTCTGTTCCTCATTCTTGATACTCCCACATTCCCATTGCCCTAAGTTTAAACAATAATGTGACACTGAGATACTTCTGTTCCTCATTCTTGATACTCCCACATTCCCATTGCCCTAAGTTTAAACAATAATGTGACACTGAGATACTTCTGTTCCTCATTCTTGATACTCCCACATTCCCATTGCCCTAAGTTTAAACAATAATGTGACACTGAGATACTTCTGTTCCTCATTCTTGATACTCCCACATTCCCATTGCCCTAAGTTTAAACAATAATGTGACACTGAGATACTTCTGTTCCTCATTCTTGATACTCCCACATTCCCATTGCCCTAAGTTTAAACAATAATGTGACACTGAGATACTTCTGTTCCTCATTCTTGATACTCCCACATTCCCACTGCCCTAAGTTTAAACAATAATGTAACACTGAGATACTTCTGTTCCTCATTCTTGATACTCCCACATTCCCATTGCCCTAAGTTTAAACAATAATGTGACAGTGAGATACTTCTGTTCCTCATTCTTGATACTCCCACATTCCCATTGCCCTAAGTTTAAACAATAATGTGACACTGAGATACTTCTGTTCCTCATTCTTGATACTCCCACATTCCCATTGCCCTAAGTTTAAACAATAATGTGACACTGAGATACTTCTGTTCCTCATTCTTGATACTCCCACATTCCCATTGCCCTAAGTTTAAACAATAATGTGACACTGAGATACTTCTGTTCCTCATTCTTGATACTCCCACATTCCCATTGCCCTAAGTTTAAACAATAATGTGACACTGAGACACTTCTGTTCCTCATTCTTGATACTCCCACATTCCCATTGCCCTAAGTTTAAACAATAATGTGACACTGAGATACTTCTGTTCCTCATTCTTGATACTCCCACATTCCCATTGCCCTAAGTTTAAACAATAATGTGACACTGAGATACTTCTGTTCCTCATTCTTGATACTCCAACATTCCCATTGCCCTAAGTTTAAACAATAATGTGACACTGAGACACTTCTGTTCCTCATTCTTGATACTCCCACATTCCCATTGCCCTAAGTTTAAACAATAATGTGACACTGAGATACTTCTGTTCCTCATTCTTGTTACTCCCACCTTCCCATTGCCCCAATTTAAGACAACAATGCAACACTGAGATACTTCTGGTCCTCAATCTTGTTACTCTCACATTCCCCTATCCCCAAGTTAACACAAGAATGTAACACTGAGATACTTCTGGTCCTCAATCTTGTTACTCTCACATTCCCCTATCCCCAAGTTAACACAAGAATGTACCACTGAGATACTTCTGGTACTGGGTACTTTCACATCATTCTTGCTACTCCCACCTTCCCATTGCCCCAATTTAACACAACAATGCAACATTGAGATACTTCTGGTCCTCAATCTTGTTACTCTCACATTCCCGTTGCCACAAGTTAACACAAGAATGTAACACCGAGATACTTCTGGTCCTGGGTTCTTTCACATCATTCTCGTTACTCCAACATTCCCATTGGCCCAAGTTAGCACAAGAATGTAACACTGAGATACTTCTGGTCCTCAATCTTGTTACTCTCACATTCCCGTTGCCACAAGTTAACACAACAATGCAACATTGAGATACTTCTGGTCCTCAATCTTGTTACTCTCACATTCCCGTTGCCACAAGTTAACACAACAATGCAACATTGAGATACTTCTGGTCCTCAATCTTGTTACTCTCACATTCCCGTTGCCACAAGTTAACACAAGAATGTAACACCGAGATACTTCTGGTCCTGGGTTCTTTCACATCATTCTCGTTACTCCAACATTCCCATTGGCCCAAGTTAGCACAAGAATGTAACACTGAGATAGTTCTGGTCCTCATTCTTGATACTCTCACATTCGAATTGCCCCAAGTTTACACAACAATGTAACACTGAGATAGTTCTGGTCGTCGTTCTTGTTACTCCCACATTCCCACTGCCCCAAGTTAACTCAGGAATGTAACACTGATATACTTCTGGTCCTCATTCTTGATGCTCCATCATACCCATTGCCCCAACTATTACAACAATGTAACACTGAGATACTTCTGGCCCTCATTCTTGTTACTCCCACCTTCCCATTGTCCCAAGTTTACACAAAAATGTAACTCTGAGATACTAATGGTCCTCATTCTTGTTACTCCCACCTTCCCCTTGCCCCAAGCTTACACAAGAATGTAACACTGAGACACATCTGGTCCTCATTCTTGATATTCCCACATTCCCATTGCCTCAAGTTTACACAAAAATGTAAAACTGAGATATTTCTGGTCCTCATTCTTGTTACTCCCTCCTTCCACTTGCCCCAAATTTACACAAGAAAGTAACTTTGAGATACTTCTGGTCCTCATTCTTGTTACTCCCACCTTCCCATTGTCCCAAGTTTACACAAAAATGTAACTCTGAGATACTAATGGTCCTCATTCTTGTTACTCCCACCTTCCCCTTGCCCCAAGCTTACACAAGAATGCAACACTGAGATACATCTGGTCCTCATTCTTGATATTCCCACATTCCCATTGCCTCAAGTTTACACAAAAATGTAAAACTGAGATATTTCTGGTCCTAATTCTTGTTACTCCCACCTTCCCATTGCCCCATGTTAACATAAAACTGTACCACTGAGATACTTCTGGTCCTAATTCTTGTTACTCCCACCTTCCCATTGCCCCAAGTTAACACAAAACTGTAACACTGAGATACTTCTGGTTCTAATTCTTGTTACTCCCACCTTCCCATTGCCCCAAGTTAACACAAAACTGTAACACTGAGATACTTCTGGTCCTAATTCTTGTTACTCCCACCTTCCCATTGCCCCATGTTAACACAAAACTGTAACACTGAGATACTTCTGGTCCTAATTCTTGTTACTCCCACCTTCCCATTGCCCCATGTTAACATAAAACTGTACCACTGAGATACTTCTGGTCCTCATTCTTGTTACTCCCACCTTCCCATAGCCCAAGTTAGCACAAAACTGTACCACTGAGATACTTCTGGCCCTCATTCCTGTTACTCCCACCTTCCCATTGCCCCAAGTTAGCACAAGACTGTAACACTGAGATACTTCTGGCCCTCATTCTTGTTACTCCCACCTTCCCATTGCCCCAAGTTAGCACAAGACTGTAACACTGAGATACTTCTGGCCCTCATTCCTGTTACTCCCACCTTCCCATAGCCCCACGTTAGCACAAGACTGTAACACTGAGATACTTCTGGCCCTCATTCTTGTTATTCCTACCTTCCCATAGCCCCAAGTTAACATAAAACTGTACCACTGAGATACTTCCGGTCCTCATTCTTGTTACTCCCACCTTCCCATTGCTCCAAGTTAGCACAAGACTGTAACACTGAGATACTTCTATTCCTCATTCTTGTTACTCCCACCTTCCCATTGTCCCAAGTTAGCACAAGGCTGTAACACTGAGATACTTCTATTCCTCATTCTTGTTACTCCCACCTTCCCATTGTCCCAAGTTAGCACAAGACTGTAACACTGAGATACTTCTGGTCCTCATTCTTGTTACTCCCACCTTCCCATAGCCCCAAGTTAACACAAGACTGTAACACTGAGATACTTCTGGTCCTCATTCTTGTTACTCCCACCTTCCCATTGCCCCAAGTTAGCACAAGACTGTAACACTGAGATACCTCTGGTCCTCATTCTTGTTACTCCCACCTTCCCATAGCCCCAAATTAGCACAAGACTGTAACACTGAGATACTTCTGGTCCTCATTCTTGTTACTCCCACCTTCCCATTGCCCCAAGTTAACACAAGACTGTAACACTGAGATACTTCTGGTCCTCAATCTTGTTACTCCCACCTTCCCATTGCCCAAGTTAACACAAGACTGTAACACTGAGATACTTCTGGTCCTCATTCTTTTTACTCCCACCTTCCCATTGCCCCAAGTTAACACAAGACTGTAACACTGAGATACTTCTGGTCCTCATTCTTGTTACTCCCACCTTCCCATTGCCCAAGTTAACACAAGACTGTAACATTGAGATACTTCTGGTCGTTATTCTTGTTACTCCCACCTTCCCATTGCCCCAAGTTAACACAAAACTGTAACACTGAGATACTTCTGGTCCTCATTTTTGTTACTCCCACCTTCCCATTGCCCCAAGTTAACACAAAACTGTAACACTGAGATACTTCTGGTCCTCATTCTTGTTACTCCCACCTTCCCATAGCCCCAAGTTAACACAAAACTGTAACACTGAGATACTTCTGGTCCTCATTCTTGCTACTCCTACCTTCCCCTTGCCCCAAGTTTATACAAAACTGTAACACTGAGATACTTCTGGTCCTCATTCTTGCTACTCCTACCTTCCCCTTGCCCCAAGTATACACAAGAATGTAACACTGAGATAATTCTGGTCCTCATTCTTGTTATTCCCACCTTCCCATTGCCCCAAGTTTACACAAGAATGTAACACTGAGATACTTCTGGTCCTCGTCCTTGTTACTGCCACCATCCCATTGCCCCAAGTATACACAAGAATGTAACACTGATATACTTCTTGTCCTCATTCTTATTACTCCCACATACCCATTTCCCAGAGTTAACACAAGACTGTAACACTGAGATACTTCTGGTCCTCATTCTTGCTACTCCTACCTTCCCCTTGCCCCAAGTATACACAAGAATGTAACACTGAGATACTTCTGGTCTTTATTCTTGATACTGCCACCTTCCCATTGCCCCAAGTTAACACAAGAATGTAACGCTGAGATACTTCTGGTCCTCATTCTTGTTACTCCCACCTTTCCATTGTCCCAAGTTAACACAAGAATGTAACACTGAGATACTTCTGGTCCTCATTCTTGTTACTCCCACCTTCCCATTGCCCCAAGTTAACACAAGAATGTACGCTGAGATACTTCTGGTCTGGCCTTCTTTCAAATCATTCTTGTTACTCCCATCTTCCCATTTACCAAAGTGAGCACAAGAATGTAACACTGAGATACTTCTGGTCTGGCCTTCTTTCACATCATTCTTGTTACTCTCACCTTCCCATTGCCCAAAGTGAACACAAGAATGTAACACTGAGATACTTCTGGTCTGGCCTTCTTTCACATCATTCTTGTTACTCTCACCTTCCCATTGCCCAAAGTGAACACAAGAATGTAACACTGAGATACTTCTGGTCTGGCCTTCTTTCACATCATTCTTTTTACTCTCACCTTCCTATTGCCCAAAGTGAACACAAGAATGTAACACTGAGATACTTCTGGTCTGGCCTTCTTTCACATCATTCTTGTTACTCCCGTCTTCCCAATGCCCAAGGTTAACACAAGGCTGTAACACTGAGATACTTCTGGTCCTGCGTTCTTTCACATCATTCTTGTTACTCCCGTCTTCCCAATGCCGAAAGTTAACACAAGACTGTAACATTGATATACTTCTGGTCCTGCGTTCTTTCACATCATTCTTGTTACTCTCATCTTCCCATTGCCTCAAGTTAACACAAGACTGTAACACTGAGATACTTCTGGTCCTGCGTTCTTTCACATCATTCTTGTTACTCCCGTCTTCCCAATGCCCAAGGTTAACACAAGGCTGTAACACTGAGATACTTCTGGTCCTGCGTTCTTTCACATCATTCTTGTTACTCCCGTCTTCCCAATGCCGAAAGTTAACACAAGGCTGTAACACTGAGATACTTCTGGTCCTGCGTTCTTTCACATCATTCTTGTTTCTCCCGTCTTCCCAATGCCCAAGGTTAACACAAGACTGTAACACTGAGATACTTCTGGTCCTGCGTTCTTTCACATCATTCTTGTTACTACCACCTTCCCATTGCCTCAAGTTAACACAAGACTGTAACATTGAGATACTTCTTGTCCTGCGTTCTTTCACATCATTCTTGTTACTCCAGTCTTCCCAATGCCGAAAGTTAACACAAGACTGTACACTGAGATACCTCTGGTCCTGCGTTCTTTCACATCATTCTTGTTTCTCCCGTCTTCCCATTGCCCAAGGTTAACACAAGACTGTAACACTGAGATACTTCTGGTCCTGCGTTCTTTCACATCATTCTTGTTACTCCCGTCTTCCCAATGCCCAAGGTTAACACAAGAATGTAACACTGAGATACTTCTGGTCCTGCGTTCTTTCACATCATTCTTGTTACTCCCGTCTTCCCAATGCCCAAGGTTAACACAAGAATGTAACATTGAGATACTTCTGGTCCTGCGTTCTTTTACATCATTCTTGTTACTCCCGTCTTCCCAATGCCGAAAGCTAACACAAGACTGTAACACTGAGATACTTCTGGTCCTGCGTTCTTTCACATCATTCTTGATACTCTCATCTTCCCATTGCCTCAAGTTAACACAAGACTGTAACACTGAAATGCTTCTGTTCCTTCGTTCTTTCACATCATTCTTGTTTCTCCCGTCTTCCCAATGCCCAAGGTAAACACAAGACTGTAACACTGAGATACTTCTGGTCCTGCGTTCTTTCACATCATTCTTGTTACTCCCACCTTCCCATTGCCTCAAGTTAACACAAGAACGTAACACTGAGATACTTCTGGTCCTGCGTTCTTTCACATCATTCTTGTTACTCCCACCTTCCCATTGCCCCAAGTTAACACAGGAACGTAACACTGAGATACTTCTGGTCTGGCCTTCTTTCACGACATTCTTGTTACTCTCATCTTCCCATTGCCCCAATTTAACACAACAATGCAACACTGAGATACTTCTGGTCCTGGGTTCTTTCACATCATTCTCGGTACTCCCACATTCCCATTGGGCCAAGTTAACACAAGAATGTAACACTGAGATAGTTCTGGTCCTCATTCTTGATACTCTCACATTCGATTTGCCCCAAGTTTACAAAGAATGTAACACTGAGATAGTTCTGGTCGTCATTCTTGTTACTCCCAACATTCCCACTGCTCCAAGTTAACTCAAGAATGTAACACTGAGATACTTCAGGTCCTGCGTTCTTTCACATCATTCTTGTGTCTCCCACCTTCCCATTGCCTCAAGTTTACATAAGAATGTAACACTGAGATACATCTGGTCCTGTGATCTTTCGCATCATGCTTGTTACTCCCATCTTCCCATTGCCTCAAGTTAACACAAGACTGTAACACTGAGATGCTTCTGTTCCTTCGTTCTTTCACAACATTCTTGTTACTCCCACCTTCCCATTGCCCCAAGTTTACCCAACACTGTAGCACTGAGTTACTTCTGG
This sequence comes from Deroplatys truncata, assembly GCA_030765065.1. Taxonomy (NCBI): domain Eukaryota; kingdom Metazoa; phylum Arthropoda; class Insecta; order Mantodea; family Mantidae; genus Deroplatys; species Deroplatys truncata. Next base: position 1,066,706 of record CM060981.1, on the reverse strand, counting down.
TCCTGCGTGCTTTCACATCAACATTGTTACGCCCACCTTCCCATTGCCTCAAGTTAAAACAAGAATGTAACACTTGGATACTTCAGGTCCTGCGTTATTTCACATCATTCTTGTTACTCCCACCTTCCCATTGCCTCAGGTTAATACAAGAATGTAACACTGGGATACTTCATGTCCTGCGTTATTTCACATCATTCTTGTTACGCCCACCTTCCCATTGGCCTCAGGTTTACACAAGAATGTAACACTGAGATACTTCTGGTCCTGTGTTCTTTCACATCATGCTTGTTACTCCCACCTTCCCATTGCTCAGGTTAACGCAAGAATGTAACACTGAGATACTTCAGTTGCTGCATTCTTTCACATCATTCTAGTTACTCCCACCTTCATATTGCCTAACGTTAACACAAGAATGTAACACTGAAATATTTCTGGTCCTGCTTTCTTTCACATCAATCTTTTAACTCTCACCTTCCCATTTCCCAAAGTTTACAGAAGACTGTAACACTTAAGTACTTCTGGGCGTGCGGTCTTTCACATTGTTCTTTACAGTCTTATCTTCCCAATGCCCCAAGTGTACACAAGACTGTAACATTGAGATACTTCTGGTCCTGCGTCCTTTCACACCTTTCTTGTTACTCCCACTTTCCCATTGCCCCAAGCTAACACAGGAATGTAACAATGAGATACTTCTGTTCCTCATTCTTGCTACTCCCACCTTCCCATTGCCCCAAATTTACACAAGAATGTAACACTGAGCTACTTCTGTTCCTGCGCTCTTTCACACCTTTCTTGTTACTCCCACTTTCCCATTGCCCCAAGCTAACACAGGAATGTAACACTGAGATACTTCTGTTCCTCATTCTTGATACTCCCACATTCCCATTGCCCTAAGTTTAAACAATAATGTGACACTGAGATACTTCTGTTCCTCATTCCTGATACTCCCACATTCCCATTGCCCCAAGTTAACACAAGAATGTACCACTGAGATACTTCTGGTACTGGGTACTTTCACATCATTCTTGCTACTCCCACCTTCCCATTGCCCCAATTTAAGACAACAATGCAACACTGAAATACTTCTGGTCCTCATTCTTGTTACTCTCACATTCCCCTATCCCCAAGTTAACACAAGAATGTAACACTGAGATAGTTCTGGTCCTCATTCTTGATACTCTCACATTCGAATTGCCCCAAGTTTACACAACAATGTAACACTGAGATACTTCTGGTCCTCAATCTTGATGCTCCATCATACCCATTGCCCCAACTATTACAACAATGTAACACTGAGATACTTCTGGCCCTCATTCTTGTTACTCCCACCTTCCCATTGTCCCAAGTTTACACAAAAATGTAACTCTGAGATACTAATGGTCCTCATTCTTGTTACTCCCACCTTCCGGTTGCCCCAAGTTTACACAAGAATGTAACACTGAGATACTTCTGGTCCTCACCCTTGTTACTGCCACCTTCCCATTGCCCCAAGTTTACACAAGAATGTAACACTGATATACTTCTTGTCCTCATTCTTATTACTCCCACCTTCCCATTGCCCTAAGTTAACCCAAGCCTGTAACAGTGAGATACCTCTATTCCTCATTCTTGTTACTCCCACCTTCCCATTGCCCGAAGTTAACACAAGACTGTAACACTGAGATACTTCTGGTCCTCATTCTTGTTACTCCCACCTTCCCATTGCCTCAGGTTAACACAAGACTGTAACACTGAGATGCTTGTGTTCCTTCGTTCTTTCATAACATTCTTGTTACTCCCACCTACCCATTGCCCCAAGTTTACACAACACTGTAGCACTGAGTCATTTCTGGTCCTGCGTGCTTTCACATCAATGTTGTTACTCCCACCTTCCCATTGTCTCAAGTTAACACAAGAATGTAACACTGAGATACTTCAGGTCCTGCGATCTTTCACATCATTCTTGTTACTCCCACCTTCCCATTGCCTCATGATAATACAAGAATGTAACACTGAGATACTTCAGGTCCTGCGTTCTTTAACATCATTCTTGTGTCTCCCACCTTCCCATTGCCTCAAGTTTACACAAGACTGTAACATTGAGATACTTCTGGTCCTGCGTCCTTTCACATCATTCTTGCTACTCCCACCTTCCCATTGCCGCAAATTTACACAAGAATGTAACACTGAGCTACTTCTGTTCCTGCGCTCTTTCACATCTTTCTTGTTACTCCCACTTTCCGATTGCCCCAAGTTAACACAGGAATATGACACTGAGATACTTCTGTTCCTCATTGTTGATACTCCCACATTCCCATTGCCCTAAGTTTAAGCAATAATGTGACACTGAAATACTTCTGTTCCTCATTCTTGTTACTCCCACATTCCCATTGCCCCAAGTTAACACAAGAATCTACCAGTGAGATACTTCTGGTACTGGGTACTTTCGCATCATTCTTGTTACTCCTACCTTCCCATTGCCCCAATTTAACACAACAATGCAACACTGAGATACTTCTGGTCCTCATTCTTGTTACTCTCACATTCGCGTTGCCCCAAGTTAACACAAAAATGTAACACCGAGATACTTCTGGTCCTGGGTTCTTTCACATCATTCTCGGTACTCCCACATTGGGCCAAGTTAACACAAGAATGTAATACAGAGATAGTTCTGGTGCTCATTCTTGATACTCTCACATTCGATTTGCCCCAAGTTTACAAAGAATGTAACACTGAGATAGTTCTGGTCGTTATTCTTGTTACTCCCAACATTCCCACTGCTCCAAGTTAACTCAAGAATGTAACACTGAGATACTTCAGATCCTGCGTTCTTTCACATCATTCTTGTGTCTCCCACCTTCCCATTGCCTCAAGTTTACATAAGAATGTAACACTGAGATACCTCTGTTCCTGTGTTCTTTCGCATCATGCTTGTTACTCCCATCTTCCCATTGCCTCAAGTTAACACAAGACTGTAACACTGAGATGCTTCTGTTCCTTCGTTCTTTCACAACATTCTTGTTACTCCCACCTTCCCATTGCCCCAAGTTTACCCAACACTGTAGCACTGAGTTACTTCTGGTCCTGCGTGCTTTCACATCAACATTGTTACGCCCACCTTCCCATTGCCCCAAGTTAACACAAGAATGTAACACCGAGATACTTCTGGTCCTGGGTTCTTTCACATCATTCTCGGTACTCCCACATTGGGCCAAGTTAACACAAGAATGTAACACAGAGATAGTTCTGGTCCTCATTCTTGATACTCTCACATTCGATTTGCCCCAAGTTTACAAAGAATGTAACACTGAGATAGTTCTGGTCGTCATTCTTGTTACTCCCAACATTCCCACTGCTCCAAGTTAACTCAAGAATGTAACACTGAGATACTTCAGATCCTGCGTTCTTTCACATCATGCTTGTTACTCCCACCTTCCCATTACTCAGGTTAACACAAGAACGTAACACTGAGATACTTCAGGTGCTGCATTCTTTCACATCATTCTAGTTACTCCCACCTTCATATTGCCTCACGTTAACACAAGAATGTAACACTGAAATATTTCTGGTCCTGCTTTCTTTAACATGAATCTTTTTACTCTCACCTTCCCATTTCCCAAAGTTTACAGAAGACTGTAACACTTAAGTACTTCTGGGCGTGCGGTCTTTCACATTGTTCTTTACAGTCTTATCTTCCCATTGCCCCAAATTTACACAAGAATGTAACACTGAGCTACTTCTGTTCCTGCGCTCTTTCACACCATTCTTGTTACTCCCACTTTCTCATTGCCCCCAGTTAACACAGGAATGTAACACTGAGACACTTCTGTTCCTCATTCTTGATACTCCCACATTCCCATTGCCCTAAGTTTAAACAATAATGTGACACTGAGATACTTTTGTTCCTCATTCTTGATACTCCCACATTCCCATTGCCCCAAGTTAACACAAGAATGTACCACTGAGATACTTCTGGTACTGGGTACTTTCACATCATTCTTGTTACTCCGACATTCCCATTGCCTCAAGTTAACACAAGAATGTACCACTGAGACACTTCTGTTCCTGCGCTCTTTCACACCATTCTTGTTACTCCCACTTTCCCATTGCCCCAAGTTAACACAGGAATGTAACACTGAGACACTTCTGTTCCTGCGCTCTTTAACACCATTCTTGTTACTCCCACTTTCCCATTGCCCCAAGTTAACACAAGAATGTACCACTGAGACACTTCTGTTCCTCATTCTTGATACTCCCACATTCCCATTGCCCCAAGTTAACACAGGAATGTAACACTGAGACACTTCTGTTCCTGCGCTCTTTCACACCATTCTTGTTACTCCCACTTTCCCATTGCCCCAAGTTAACACAGGAATGTAACACTGAGACACTTCTGTTCCTCATTCTTGATACTCCCTCATTCCCATTGCCCTAAGTTTAAACAATAATGTGACAGTGAGACACTTCTGTTCCTCATTCTTGATACTCCCACATTCCCATTGCCCTAAGTTTAAACAATAATGTGACACTGAGACACTTCTGTTCCTCATTCTTGATACTCCCACATTCCCATTGCCCTAAGTTTAAACAATAATGTGACACTGAGACACTTCTGTTCCTCATTCTTGATACTCCCACATTCCCATTGCCCTAAGTTTAAACAATAATGTGACACTGAGACACTTCTGTTCCTCATTCTTGATACTCCCACATTCCCATTGCCCTAAGTTTAAACAATAATGTGACACTGAGATACTTCTGTTCCTCATTCTTGATACTCCCACATTCCCATTGCCCTAAGTTTAAACAATAATGTGACACTGAGACACTTCTGTTCCTCATTCTTGATACTCCCACATTCCCATTGCCCTAAGTTTAAACAATAATGTGACACTGAGACACTTCTGTTCCTCATTCTTGATACTCCCACTTTCCCATTGCCCCAAGTTAACACAGGAATGTAACACTGAGACACTTCTGTTCCTCATTCTTGATACTCCCACTTTCCCATTGCCCCAAGTTTAAACAATAATGTAACACTGAGATACTTCTGTTCCTCATTCTTGATACTCCCACATTCCCATTGCCCCAAGTTTAAACAATAATGTAACACTGAGATACTTCTGTTCCTCATTCTTGATACTCCCACTTTCCCATTGCCCCAAGTTTAAACAATAATGTAACACTGAGATACTTCTGTTCCTCATTCTTGATACTCCCACTTTCCCATTGCCCCAAGTTTAAACAATAATGTAACACTGAGATACTTCTGTTCCTCATTCTTGATACTCCCACTTTCCCATTGCCCTAAGTTTAAACAATAATGTGACACTGAGATACTTCTGTTCCTCATTCTTGTTACTCCCACATTCCCATTGCCCCAAGTTAACACAAGAATGTAACACTGAGATACTTCTGTTCCTCATTCTTGTTACTCCCACTTTCCCATTGCCCTAAGTTTAAACAATAATGTGACACTGAGATACTTCTGTTCCTCATTCTTGATACTCCCACATTCCCATTGCCCTAAGTTTAAACAATAATGTAACACTGAGATACTTCTGTTCCTCATTCTTGATACTCCCACTTTCCCATTGCCCCAAGTTTAAACAATAATGTAACACTGAGATACTTCTGTTCCTCATTCTTGATACTCCCACATTCCCATTGCCCCAAGTTTAAACAATAATGTAACACTGAGATACTTCTGTTCCTCATTCTTGATACTCCCACTTTCCCATTGCCCCAAGTTTAAACAATAATGTAACACTGAGATACTTCTGTTCCTCATTCTTGATACTCCCACTTTCCCATTGCCCCAAGTTTAAACAATAATGTAACACTGAGATACTTCTGTTCCTCATTCTTGATACTCCCACTTTCCCATTGCCCTAAGTTTAAACAATAATGTGACACTGAGATACTTCTGTTCCTCATTCTTGTTACTCCCACATTCCCATTGCCCCAAGTTAACACAAGAATGTAACACTGAGATACTTCTGTTCCTCATTCTTGTTACTCCCACTTTCCCATTGCCCTAAGTTTAAACAATAATGTGACACTGAGATACTTCTGTTCCTCATTCTTGTTACTCCCACATTCCCATTGCCCCAAGTTTAAACAATAATGTAACACTGAGATACTTCTGTTCCTCATTCTTGATACTCCCACATTCCCATTGCCCTAAGTTTAAACAATAATGTGACACTGAGATTCTTCTGTTCCTCATTCTTGTTACTCCCACCTTCCCATTGCCCCAAGTTAACACAAGAATGTACCACTGAGATACTTCTGGTACTGGGTACTTTCACATCATTCTTGCTACTCCCACCTTCCCATTGCCCCAATTTAAGACAACAATGCAACACTGAGATACTTCTGGTCCTCAATCTTGTTACTCTCACATTCCCCTATCCCCAAGTTAACACAAGAATGTAACACTGAGATAGTTCTGGTCCTCATTCTTGATACTCCCACATTCCCATTGCCCTAAGTTTAAACAATAATGTGACACTGAGATACTTCTGTTCCTCATTCTTGTTACTCCCACCTTCCCATTGCCCCAATTTAAGACAACAATGCAACACTGAGATACTTCTGGTCCTCAATCGTGTTACTCTCACATTCCCCTATCCCCAAGTTAACACAAGAATGTAACACTGAGATACTTCTGGTCCTCAATCTTGTTACTCTCACATTCCCCTATCCCCAAGTTAACACAAGAATGTACCACTGAGATACTTCTGGTACTGGGTACTTTCACATCATTCTTGCTACTCCCACCTTCCCATTGCCCCAATTTAACACAACAATGCAACATTGAGATACTTCTGGTCCTCAATCTTGTTACTCTCACATTCCCGTTGCCACAAGTTAACACAAGAATGTAACACCGAGATACTTCTGGTCCTGGGTTCTTTCACATCATTCTCGTTACTCCAACATTCCCATTGGCCCAAGTTAGCACAAGAATGTAACACTGAGATACTTCTGGTCCTCAATCTTGTTACTCTCACATTCCCGTTGCCACAAGTTAACACAACAATGCAACATTGAGATACTTCTGGTCCTCAATCTTGTTACTCTCACATTCCCGTTGCCACAAGTTAACACAACAATGCAACATTGAGATACTTCTGGTCCTCAATCTTGTTACTCTCACATTCCCGTTGCCACAAGTTAACACAAGAATGTAACACCGAGATACTTCTGGTCCTGGGTTCTTTCACATCATTCTCGTTACTCCAACATTCCCATTGGCCCAAGTTAGCACAAGAATGTAACACTGAGATAGTTCTGGTCCTCATTCTTGATACTCTCACATTCGAATTGCCCCAAGTTTACACAACAATGTAACACTGAGATAGTTCTGGTCGTCGTTCTTGTTACTCCCACATTCCCACTGCCCCAAGTTAACTCAGGAATGTAACACTGATATACTTCTGGTCCTCATTCTTGATGCTCCATCATACCCATTGCCCCAACTATTACAACAATGTAACACTGAGATACTTCTGGCCCTCGTTCTTGTTACTCCCACCTTCCCATTGTCCCAAGTTTACACAAAAATGTAACTCTGAGATACTAATGGTCCTCATTCTTGTTACTCCCACCTTCCCCTTGCCCCAAGCTTACACAAGAATGTAACACTGAGACACATCTGGTCCTCATTCTTGATATTCCCACATTCCCATTGCCTCAAGTTTACACAAAAATGTAAAACTGAGATATTTCTGGTCCTCATTCTTGTTACTCCCTCCTTCCACTTGCCCCAAATTTACACAAGAAAGTAACTTTGAGATACTTCTGGTCCTCATTCTTGTTACTCCCACCTTCCCATTGTCCCAAGTTTACACAAAAATGTAACTCTGAGATACTAATGGTCCTCATTCTTGTTACTCCCACCTTCCCCTTGCCCCAAGCTTACACAAGAATGCAACACTGAGATACATCTGGTCCTCATTCTTGATATTCCCACATTCCCATTGCCTCAAGTTTACACAAAAATGTAAAACTGAGATATTTCTGGTCCTAATTCTTGTTACTCCCACCTTCCCATTGCCCCATGTTAACATAAAACTGTACCACTGAGATACTTCTGGTCCTAATTCTTGTTACTCCCACCTTCCCATTGCCCCAAGTTAACACAAAACTGTAACACTGAGATACTTCTGGTTCTAATTCTTGTTACTCCCACCTTCCCATTGCCCCAAGTTAACACAAAACTGTAACACTGAGATACTTCTGGTCCTAATTCTTGTTACTCCCACCTTCCCATTGCCCCATGTTAACACAAAACTGTAACACTGAGATACTTGTGGTCCTAATTCTTGTTACTCCCACCTTCCCATTGCCCCATGTTAACATAAAACTGTACCACTGAGATACTTCTGGTCCTCATTCTTGTTACTCCCACCTTCCCATAGCCCCAAGTTAACATAAAACTGTAACACTGAGATATTCTGGTCCTCATTCTTGTTACTCCCACCTTCCCATTGCCCCAAGTTAACATAAAACTGTACCACTGAGATACTTCCGGTCCTCATTCTTGTTACTCCCACCTTCCCATAGCCCAAGTTAGCACAAAACTGTACCACTGAGATACTTCTGGCCCTCATTCCTGTTACTCCCACCTTCCCATTGCCCCAAGTTAGCACAAGACTGTAACACTGAGATACTTCTGGCCCTCATTCTTGTTACTCCCACCTTCCCATTGCCCCAAGTTAGCACAAGACTGTAACACTGAGATACTTCTGGCCCTCATTCCTGTTACTCCCACCTTCCCATAGCCCCACGTTAGCACAAGACTGTAACACTGAGATACTTCTGGCCCTCATTCTTGTTATTCCTACCTTCCCATAGCCCCAAGTTAACATAAAACTGTACCACTGAGATACTTCCGGTCCTCATTCTTGTTACTCCCACCTTCCCATTGCTCCAAGTTAGCACAAGACTGTAACACTGAGATACTTCTATTCCTCATTCTTGTTACTCCCACCTTCCCATTGTCCCAAGTTAGCACAAGGCTGTAACACTGAGATACTTCTATTCCTCATTCTTGTTACTCCCACCTTCCCATTGTCCCAAGTTAGCACAAGACTGTAACACTGAGATACTTCTGGTCCTCATTCTTGTTACTCCCACCTTCCCATAGCCCCAAGTTAACACAAGACTGTAACACTGAGATACTTCTGGTCCTCATTCTTGTTACTCCCACCTTCCCATTGCCCCAAGTTAGCACAAGACTGTAACACTGAGATACTTCTGGTCCTCATTCTTGTTACTCCCACCTTCCCATAGCCCCAAATTAGCACAAGACTGTAACACTGAGATACTTCTGGTCCTCATTCTTGTTACTCCCACCTTCCCATTGCCCCAAGTTAACACAAGACTGTAACACTGAGATACTTCTGGTCCTCATTCTTGTTACTCCCACCTTCCCATAGCCCCAAGTTAACACAAGACTGTAACATTGAGATACTTCTGGTCCTCAATCTTGTTACTCCCACCTTCCCATTGCCCAAGTTAACACAAGACTGTAACACTGAGATACTTCTGGTCCTCATTCTTTTTACTCCCACCTTCCCATTGCCCCAAGTTAACACAAGACTGTAACACTGAGATACTTCTGGTCCTCATTCTTGTTACTCCCACCTTCCCATTGCCCAAGTTAACACAAGACTGTAACATTGAGATACTTCTGGTCGTTATTCTTGTTACTCCCACCTTCCCATTGCCCCAAGTTAACACAAAACTGTAACACTGAGATACTTCTGGTCCTCATTTTTGTTACTCCCACCTTCCCATTGCCCCAAGTTAACACAAAACTGTAACACTGAGATACTTCTGGTCCTCATTCTTGTTACTCCCACCTTCCCATAGCCCCAAGTTAACACAAAACTGTAACACTGAGATACTTCTGGTCCTCATTCTTGCTACTCCTACCTTCCCCTTGCCCCAAGTTTATACAAAACTGTAACACTGAGATACTTCTGGTCCTCATTCTTGCTACTCCTACCTTCCCCTTGCCCCAAGTATACACAAGAATGTAACACTGAGATAATTCTGGTCCTCATTCTTGTTATTCCCACCTTCCCATTGCCCCAAGTTTACACAAGAATGTAACACTGAGATACTTCTGGTCCTCGTCCTTGTTACTGCCACCATCCCATTGCCCCAAGTATACACAAGAATGTAACACTGATATACTTCTTGTCCTCATTCTTATTACTCCCACATACCCATTTCCCAGAGTTAACACAAGACTGTAACACTGAGATACTTCTGGTCCTCATTCTTGCTACTCCTACCTTCCCCTTGCCCCAAGTATACACAAGAATGTAACACTGAGATACTTCTGGTCTTTATTCTTGATACTGCCACCATCCCATTGCCCCAAGTTAACACAAGAATGTAACGCTGAGATACTTCTGGTCCTCATTCTTGTTACTCCCACCTTTCCATTGTCCCAAGTTAACACAAGAATGTAACACTGAGATACTTCTGGTCCTCATTCTTGTTACTCCCACCTTCCCATTGCCCCAAGTTAACACAAGAATGTACGCTGAGATACTTCTGGTCTGGCCTTCTTTCAAATCATTCTTGTTACTCCCATCTTCCCATTTACCAAAGTGAGCACAAGAATGTAACACTGAAATACTTCTGGTCTGGCCTTCTTTCACATCATTCTTGTTACTCTCACCTTCCCATTGCCCAAAGTGAACACAAGAATGTAACACTGAGATACTTCTGGTCTGGCCTTCTTTCACATCATTCTTGTTACTCTCACCTTCCCATTGCCCAAAGTGAACACAAGAATGTAACACTGAGATACTTCTGGTCTGGCCTTCTTTCACATCATTCTTTTTACTCTCACCTTCCTATTGCCCAAAGTGAACACAAGAATGTAACACTGAGATACTTCTGGTCTGGCCTTCTTTCACATCATTCTTGTTACTCCCGTCTTCCCAATGCCCAAGGTTAACACAAGGCTGTAACACTGAGATACTTCTGGTCCTGCGTTCTTTCACATCATTCTTGTTACTCCCGTCTTCCCAATGCCCAAGGTTAACACAAGACTGTAACACTGAGATACTTCTGGTCCTGCGTTCTTTCACATCATTCTTGTTACTCCCGTCTTCCCAATGCCGAAAGTTAACACAAGACTGTAACATTGAGATACTTCTTGTCCTGCGTTCTTTCACATCATTCTTGTTACTCCCGTCTTCCCAATGCCGAAAGTTAACACAAGGCTGTAACACTGAGATACTTCTGGTCCTGCGTTCTTTCACATCATTCTTGTTACTCCCGTCTTCCCAATGCCCAAGGTTAACACAAGACTGTAACACTGAGATACTTCTGGTCCTGCGTTCTTTCACATCATTCTTGTTACTCCCGTCTTCCCAATGCCGAAAGTTAACACAAGACTGTAACATTGATATACTTCTGGTCCTGCGTTCTTTCACATCATTCTTGTTACTCTCATCTTCCCATTGCCTCAAGTTAACACAAGACTGTAACACTGAGATACTTCTGGTCCTGCGTTCTTTCACATCATTCTTGTTACTCCCGTCTTCCCAATGCCCAAGGTTAACACAAGGCTGTAACACTGAGATACTTCTGGTCCTGCGTTCTTTCACATCATTCTTGTTACTCCCGTCTTCCCAATGCCGAAAGTTAACACAAGGCTGTAACACTGAGATACTTCTGGTCCTGCGTTCTTTCACATCATTCTTGTTTCTCCCCTCTTCCCAATGCCCAAGGTTAACACAAGACTGTAACACTGAGATACTTCTGGTCCTGCGTTCTTTCACATCATTCTTGTTACTACCACCTTCCCATTGCCTCAAGTTAACACAAGACTGTAACATTGAGATACTTCTTGTCCTGCGTTCTTTCACATCATTCTTGTTACTCCAGTCTTCCCAATGCCGAAAGTTAACACAAGACTGTACACTGAGATACCTCTGGTCCTGCGTTCTTTCACATCATTCTTGTTTCTCCCGTCTTCCCATTGCCCAAGGTTAACACAAGACTGTAACACTGAGATACTTCTGGTCCTGCGTTCTTTCACATCATTCTTGTTACTCCCGTCTTCCCAATGCCCAAGGTTAACACAAGAATGTAACACTGAGATACTTCTGGTCCTGCGTTCTTTCACATCATTCTTGTTACTCCCGTCTTCCCAATGCCCAAGGTTAACACAAGAATGTAACATTGAGATACTTCTGGTCCTGCGTTCTTTCACATCATTCTTGATACTCTCATCTTCCCATTGCCTCAAGTTAACACAAGACTGTAACACTGAAATGCTTCTGTTCCTTCGTTCTTTCACATCATTCTTGTTTCTCCCGTCTTCCCAATGCCCAAGGTAAACACAAGACTGTAACACTGAGATACTTCTGGTCCTGCGTTCTTTCACATCATTCTTGTTACTCCCACCTTCCCATTGCCTCAAGTTAACACAAGAACGTAACACTGAGATACTTCTGGTCCTGCGTTCTTTCACATCATTCTTGTTACTCCCACCTTCCCATTGCCCCAAGTTAACACAGGAACGTAACACTGAGATACTTCTGGTCTGGCCTTCTTTCACGACATTCTTGTTACTCTCATCTTCCCATTGCCCCAATTTAACACAACAATGCAACACTGAGATACTTCTGGTCCTCATTCTTGTTACTCTCACATTCCCGTTGCCCCAAGTTAACACAAGAATGTAACACCGAGATACTTCTGGTCCTGGGTTCTTTCACATCATTCTCGGTACTCCCACATTCCCATTGGGCCAAGTTAACACAAGAATGTAACACTGAGATAGTTCTGGTCCTCATTCTTGATACTCTCACATTCGATTTGCCCCAAGTTTACAAAGAATGTAACACTGAGATAGTTCTGGTCGTCATTCTTGTTACTCCCAACATTCCCACTGCTCCAAGTTAACTCAAGAATGTAACACTGAGATACTTCAGGTCCTGCGTTCTTTCACATCATTCTTGTGTCTCCCACCTTCCCATTGCCTCAAGTTTACATAAGAATGTAACACTGAGATACATCTGGTCCTGTGATCTTTCGCATCATGCTTGTTACTCCCATCTTCCCATTGCCTCAAGTTAACACAAGACTGTAACACTGAGATGCTTCTGTTCCTTCGTTCTTTCACAACATTCTTGTTACTCCCACCTTCCCATTGCCCCAAGTTTACCCAACACTGTAGCACTGAGTTACTTCTGGTCCTGCGTGCTTTCACATCAACATTGTTACGCCCACCTTCCCATTGCCTCAAGTTAAAACAAGAATGTAACACTTGGATACTTCAGGTCCTGCGTTATTTCACATCATTCTTGTTACTCCCACCTTCCCATTGCCTCAGGTTAATACAAGAATGTAACACTGGGATACTTCTGTTCCTGCGCTCTTTCACACCTCTCTTGTTACTCCCACTTTCCCATTGCCCCAAGCTAACACAGGAATGTGACACTGAGATACTTCTGTTCCTCATTCCTGATACTCCTACATTCCCATTGCCCCAAGTTAACACAAGAATGTACCACTGAGATACTTCTGGTACTGGGTACTTTCACATCATTCTTGCTACTCCCACCTTCCCATTGCCCCAATTTAAGACAACAATGCAACACTGAAATCCTTCTGGTCCTCATTCTTGTTACTCTCACATTCCCCTATCCCCAAGTTAACACAAGAATGTAACACTGAGATAGTTCTGGTCCTCATTCTTGATACTCTCACATTCGAATTGCCCCAAGTTTACACAACAATGTAACACTGAGATACTTCTGGTCCTCAATCTTGATGCTCCATCATACCCATTGCCCCAACTATTACAACAATGTAACACTGAGATACTTCTGGCCCTCATTCTTGTTACTCCCACCTTCCCATTGTCCCAAGTTTACACAAAAATGTAACTCTGAGATACTAATGGTCCTCATTCTTGTTACTCCCACCTTCCGGTTGCCCCAAGTTTACACAAGAATGTAACACTGAGATACTTCTGGTCCTCACCCTTGTTACTGCCACCTTCCCATTGCCCCAAGTTTACACAAGAATGTAACACTGATATACTTCTTGTCCTCATTCTTATTACTCCCACATACCCATTTCCACAAGTTAACACAAGACTGTAACACTGAGATACTTCTGGTCCCCATTCTTGTTACTCCCACCTTCCCATTGCCTCAGGTTAACACAAGACTGTAACACTGAGATGCTTGTGTTCCTTCGTTCTTTCATAACATTCTTGTTACTCCCACCTACCCATTGCCCCAAGTTTACACAACACTGTAGCACTGAGTTATTTCTGGTCCTGCATGCTTTCACATCAATGTTGTTACTCCCACCTTCCCATTGTCTCAAGTTAACACAAGAATGTAACACTGAGATACTTCAGGTCCTGCGTTCTTTCACATCATTCTTGTTACTCCCACCTTCCCATTGCCTCATGATAATACAAGAATGTAACACTGAGATACTTCAGGTCCTGCGTTCTTTAACATCATTCTTGCTACTCCCACCTTCCCATTGCCCCAAATTTACACAAGAATGTAACACTGAGCTACTTCTGTTCCTGCGCTCTTTCACATCTTTCTTGTTACTCCCACTCTCCGATTGCCCCAAGTTAACACAGGAATATGACACTGAGATACTTCTGTTCCTCATTGTTGATACTCCCACATTCCCATTGCCCTAAGTTTAAGCAATAATGTGACACTGAAATACTTCTGTTCCTCATTCTTGTTACTCCCACATTCCCATTGCCCCAAGTTAACACAAGAATGTACCACTGAGATACTTCTGGTACTGGGTACTTTCGCATCATTCTTGTTACTCCCACCTTCCCATTGCCCCAATTTATTACAACAATGCAACACTGAGATACTTCTGGTCCTCATTCTTGTTACTCTCACATTCCCGTTGCCCCAAGTTAACACAAGAATGTAACACCGAGATACTTCTGGTCCTGGGTTCTTTCACATCATTCTCGGTACTCCCACATTGGGCCAAGTTAACACAAGAATGTAACACTGAGATAGTTCTGGTCGTCATTCTTGTTACTCCCAACATTCCCACTGCTCCAAGTTAACTCAAGAATGTAACACTGAGATACTTCAGATCCTGCGTTCTTTCACATCATTCTTGTGTCTCCCACCTTCCCATTGCCTCAAGTTTATATAAGAATGTAACACTGAGATACCTCTGGTCCTGTGTTCTTTCGCATCATGCTTGTTACTCCCACCTTCCCATTGCATCAAGTTAAAACAAGAATGTAACACTTGGATACTTCAGGTCCTGCGTTATTTCACATCATTCTTGTTACTCCCACCTTCCCATTGCCTCAGGTTAATACAAGAATGTAACACTGGGATTCTTCATGTCCTGCATTATTTCACATCATTCTTGTTACGCCCACCTTCCCATTGGCCTCAGGTTTACACAAGAATGTAACACTGAGATACTTCTGGTCCTGTGTTCTTTCACATCATGCTTGTTACACCCACCTTCCCATTACTCAGGTTAACACAAGAACGTAACACTGAGATACTTCAGGTGCTGCATTCTTTCACATCATTCTAGTTACTCCCACCTTCATATTTCCTCACGTTAACACAAGAATGTAACACTGAAATATTTCTGGTCCTGCTTTCTTTCACATCAATCTTTTTACTCTCACC
Organism: Deroplatys truncata; assembly: GCA_030765065.1. NCBI lineage: Eukaryota > Metazoa > Arthropoda > Insecta > Mantodea > Mantidae > Deroplatys > Deroplatys truncata. The sequence continues at coordinate 1,051,035 of CM060981.1, read as the reverse complement.
TTCCCATTTCCCAAAGTTTACAGAAGACTGTAACACTTAAGTACTTCTGGGCGTGCGGTCTTTCACATTGTTCTTTACAGTCTTATCTTCCCATTGCCCCAAATTTACACAAGAATGTAACACTGAGCTACTTCTGTTCCTGCGCTCTTTCACACCATTCTTGTTACTCCCACTTTCCCATTGCCCCAAGTTAACACAGGAATGTAACACTGGGACACTTCTGTTCCTCATTCTTGATACTCCCACATTCCCATTGCCCTAAGTTTAAACAATAATGTGACACTGAGATACTTCTGTTCCTCATTCTTGATACTCCCACATTCCCATTGCCCCAAGTTAACACAAGAATGTACCACTGAGATACTTCTGGTACTGGGTACTTTCACATCATTCTTGTTACTCCGACATTCCCATTGCCTCAAGTTAACACAAGAATGTACCACTGAGACACTTCTGTTCCTGCGCTCTTTCACACCATTCTTGTTACTCCCACTTTCCCATTGCCCCAAGTTAACACAGGAATGTAACACTGAGACACTTCTGTTCCTCATTCTTGTTACTCCCACTTTCCCATTGCCCCAAGTTAACACAAGAATGTAACACTGAGATACTTCTGTTCCTCATTCTTGTTACTCCCACTTTCCCATTGTCCCAAGTTAACACAGGAATGTAACACTGAGACACTTCTGTTCCTCATTCTTGTTACTCCCACTTTCTCATTGCCCCAAGTTAACACAAGAATGTAACACTGAGATACTTCTGTTCCTCATTCTTGTTACTCCCACTTTCCCATTGCCCCAAGTTAACACAAGAATGTAACACTGAGACACTTCTGTTCCTCATTCTTGTTACTCCCACTTTCCCATTGCCCCAAGTTAACACAGGAATGTAACACTGAGATACTTCTGTTCCTCATTCTTGTTACTCCCACTTTCCCATTGCCCCAAGTTAACACAAGAATGTACCACTGAGATACTTCTGGTACTGGGTACTTTCACATCATTCTTGTTACTCCGACATTCCCATTGCCTCAAGTTAACACAAGAATGTAACACTGAGACACTTCTGTTCCTCATTCTTGTTACTCCCACTTTCCCATTGCCCCAAGTTAACACAGGAATGTAACACTGAGATACTTCTGTTCCTCATTCTTGTTACTCCCACTTTCCCATTGCCCCAAGTTAACACAAGAATGTACCACTGAGATACTTCTGGTACTGGGTACTTTCACATCATTCTTGTTACTCCGACATTCCCATTGCCCCAAGTTAACACAAGAATGTACCACTGAGATACTTCTGGTACTGGGTACTTTCACATCATTCTTGTTACTCCGACATTCCCATTGCCCCAAGTTAACACAAGAATGTACCACTGAGACACTTCTGTTCCTGCGCTCTTTCACACCATTCTTGTTACTCCCACTTTCCCATTGGCCCAAGTTAACACAAGAATGTAACACTGAGACACTTCTGTTCCTGCGCTCTTTCACACCATTCTTGTTACTCCCACTTTCCCATTGACCCAAGTTAACACAAGAATGTAACACTGAGACACTTCTGTTCCTGCGCTCTTTCACATTATTCTTGTTACTCCCACTTTCCCATTGCCCCAAGTTAACACAGGAATGTAACACTGAGACACTTCTGTTCCTGCGCTCTTTCACACCGTTCTTGTTACTCCCACTTTCCCATTGCCCCAAGTTAACACAGGAATGTAACACTGAGACACTTCTGTTCCTCATTCTTGATACTCCCACATTCCCACTGCCCTAAGTTTAAACAATAATGTGACACTGAGATACTTCTGTTCCTCATTCTTGATACTCCCACATTCCCACTGCCCTAAGTTTAAACAATAATGTGACACTGAGATACTTCTGTTCCTCATTCTTGATACTCCCACATTCCCATTGCCCTAAGTTTAAACAATAATGTAACACTGAGATACTTCTGTTCCTCATTCTTGATACTCCCACATTCCCATTGCCCTAAGTTTAAACAATAATGTGACACTGAGATACTTCTGTTCCTCATTCTTGATACTCCCACATTCCCATTGCCCTAAGTTTAAACAATAATGTAACACTGAGATACTTCTGTTCCTCATTCTTGATACTCCCACATTCCCATTGCCCTAAGTTTAAACAATAATGTGACACTGAGATACTTCTGTTCCTCATTCTTGATACTCCCACATTCCCATTGCCCTAGGTTTAAACAATAATGTGACACTGAGATACTTCTGTCCCTCATTCTTGATACTCCCACATTCCCATTGCCCTAAGTTTAAACAATAATGTGACACTGAGATACTTCTGTTCCTCATTCTTGATACTCCCACATTCCCATTGCCCTAGGTTTAAACAATAATGTGACACTGAGATACTTCTGTCCCTCATTCTTGATACTCCCACATTCCCATTGCCCTAAGTTTAAACAATAATGTGACACTGAGATACTTCTGTTCCTCATTCTTGATACTCCCACATTCCCACTGCCCTAAGTTTAAACAATAATGTAACACTGAGATACTTCTGTTCCTCATTCTTGATACTCCCACATTCCCATTGCCCTAAGTTTAAACAATAATGTGACACTGAGATACTTCTGTTCCTCATTCTTGATACTCCCACATTCCCACTGCCCTAAGTTTAAACAATAATGTAACACTGAGATACTTCTGTTCCTCATTCTTGATACTCCCACATTCCCACTGCCCTAAGTTTAAACAATAATGTGACACTGAGATACTTCTGTTCCTCATTCTTGATACTCCCACATTCCCATTGCCCTAAGTTTAAACAATAATGTAACACTGAGATACTTCTGTTCCTCATTCTTGATACTCCCACATTCCCACTGCCCTAAGTTTAAACAATAATGTGACACTGAGATACTTCTGTTCCTCATTCTTGATACTCCCACATTCCCACTGCCCTAAGTTTAAACAATAATGTAACACTGAGATACTTCTGTTCCTCATTCTTGATACTCCCACATTCCCACTGCCCTAAGTTTAAACAATAATGTAACACTGAGATACTTCTGTTCCTCATTCTTGATACTCCCACATTCCCATTGCCCTAAGTTTAAACAATAATGTAACACTGAGACACTTCTGTTCCTCATTCTTGATACTCCCACATTCCCACTGCCCTAAGTTTAAACAATAATGTAACACTGAGATACTTCTGTCCCTCATTCTTGATACTCCCACATTCCCACTGCCCTAAGTTTAAACAATAATGTAACACTGAGACACTTCTGTTCCTCATTCTTGATACTCCCACATTCCCACTGCCCTAAGTTTAAACAATAATGTAACACTGAGATACTTCTGTTCCTCATTCTTGATACTCCCACATTCCCACTGCCCTAAGTTTAAACAATAATGTAACACTGAGACACTTCTGTTCCTCATTCTTGATACTCCCACATTCCCATTGCCCTAAGTTTAAACAATAATGTGACACTGAGATACTTCTGTTCCTCATTCTTGATACTCCCACATTCCCATTGCCCTAAGTTTAAACAATAATGTGACACTGAGATTCTTCTGTTCCTCATTCTTGTTACTCCCACATTCCCATTGCCCTAAGTTTAAACAATAATGTGACACTGAGACACTTCTGTCCCTCATTCTTGATACTCCCACATTCCCACTGCCCTAAGTTTAAACAATAATGTGACACTGAGACACTTCTGTCCCTCATTCTTGATACTCCCACATTCCCACTGCCCTAAGTTTAAACAATAATGTGACACTGAGACACTTCTGTCCCTCATTCTTGATACTCCCACATTCCCACTGCCCTAAGTTTAAACAATAATGTGACACTGAGACACTTCTGTTCCTCATTCTTGATACTCCCACATTCCCACTGCCCTAAGTTTAAACAATAATGTGACACTGAGACACTTCTGTTCCTCATTCTTGATACTCCCACATTCCCATTGCCCTAAGTTTAAACAATAATGTGACACTGAGATACTTCTGTTCCTCATTCTTGATACTCCCACATTCCCATTGCCCTAAGTTTAAACAATAATGTAACACTGAGATACTTCTGTTCCTCATTCTTGATACTCCCACATTCCCATTGCCCTAAGTTTAAACAATAATGTGACACTGAGATACTTCTGTTCCTCATTCTTGATACTCCCACATTCCCATTGCCCTAAGTTTAAACAATAATGTAACACTGAGATACTTCTGTTCCTCATTCTTGATACTCCCACATTCCCATTGCCCTAAGTTTAAACAATAATGTGACACTGAGATACTTCTGTCCCTCATTCTTGATACTCCCACATTCCCATTGCCCTAAGTTTAAACAATAATGTGACACTGAGATACTTCTGTTCCTCATTCTTGATACTCCCACATTCCCATTGCCCTAAGTTTAAACAATAATGTGACACTGAGACACTTCTGTCCCTCATTCTTGATACTCCCACATTCCCACTGCCCTAAGTTTAAACAATAATGTGACACTGAGATACTTCATTTCCTCATTCTTGATACTCCCACATTCCCATTGCCCTAAGTTTAAACAATAATGTGTCACTGAGATACTTCTGTTCCTCATTCTTGATACTCCCACATTCCCATTGCCCTAAGTTTAAACAATAATGTGACACTGAGACACTTCTGTTCCTCATTCTTGATACTCCCACATTCCCATTGCCCTAAGTTTAAACAATAATGTGACACTGAGACACTTCTGTTCCTCATTCTTGATACTCCCACATTCCCATTGCCCTAAGTTTAAACAATAATGTGACACTGAGACACTTCTGTTCCTCATTCTTGATACTCCCACATTCCCATTGCCCTAAGTTTAAACAATAATGTGACACTGAGATACTTCATTTCCTCATTCTTGATACTCCCACATTCCCATTGCCCTAAGTTTAAACAATAATGTGACACTGAGATACTTCATTTCCTCATTCTTGATACTCCCACATTCCCATTGCCCTAAGTTTAAACAATAATGTGTCACTGAGATACTTCTGTTCCTCATTCTTGATACTCCCACATTCCCATTGCCCTAAGTTTAAACAATAATGTGACACTGAGACACTTCTGTTCCTCATTCTTGATACTCCCACATTCCCATTGCCCTAAGTTTAAACAATAATGTGACACTGAGACACTTCTGTTCCTCATTCTTGATACTCCCACATTCCCATTGCCCTAAGTTTAAACAATAATGTGACACTGAGACACTTCTGTTCCTCATTCTTGATACTCCCACATTCCCATTGCCCTAGGTTTAAACAATAATGTGTCACTGAGATACTTCATTTCCTCATTCTTGATACTCCACATTCCCATTGCCCTAAGTTTAAACAATAATGTGACACTGAGATACTTCATTTCCTCATTCTTGATACCCCACATTCCCATTGCCCTAAGTTTAAACAATAATGTGACACTGAGATACTTCTGTTCCTCATTCTTGATACTCCCACATTCCCATTGCCCTAAGTTTAAACAATAATGTGACACTGAGATACTTCATTTCCTCATTCTTGATACTCCCACATTCCCATTGCCCTAAGTTTAAACAATAATGTGACACTGAGATACTTCTGTTCCTCATTCTTGATACTCCCACATTCCCATTGCCCTAAGTTTAAACAATAATGTGACACTGAGATACTTCATTTCCTCATTCTTGATACTCCCACATTCCCATTGCCCTAAGTTTAAACAATAATGTGACACTGAGACACTTCTGTTCCTCATTCTTGATACTCCCACATTCCCATTGCCCTAGGTTTAAACAATAATGTGTCACTGAGATACTTCATTTCCTCATTCTTGATACTCCACATTCCCATTGCCCTAAGTTTAAACAATAATGTGACACTGAGATACTTCATTTCCTCATTCTTGATACCCCACATTCCCATTGCCCTAAGTTTAAACAATAATGTGACACTGAGACACTTCTGTTCCTCATTCTTGATACTCCACATTCCCATTGCCCTAAGTTTAAACAATAATGTGTCACTGAGACACTTCTGTTCCTCATTCTTGATACTCCCACATTCCCATTGCCCTAGGTTTAAACAATAATGTGACACTGAGATACTTCTGTTCCTCAATCTTGTTACTCCCACTTTCCCATTGCCCCAAGTTAACACAGGAATGTAACACTGAGACACTTCTGTTCCTCATTCTTGATACTCCCACATTCCCATTGCCCTAAGTTTAAACAATAATGTAACACTGAGACACTTCTGTTCCTCATTCTTGATACTCCCACATTCCCATTGCCCTAAGTTTAAACAATAATGTAACACTGAGACACTTCTGTTCCTCATTCTTGATACTCCCACATTCCCATTGCCCTAAGTTTAAACAATAATGTAACACTGAGACACTTCTGTTCCTCATTCTCGTTACTCCAACATTCCCATTGCTCCAAGTTAGCACAAGACTGTAACACTGAGATACTTCTGGTCCTCAATCTTGTTACTCTCACATTCCCGTTGCCACAAGTTAACACAAGAATGTAACACCGAGATACTTCTGGTCCTGGGTTCTTTCACATCATTCTCGTTACTCCAACATTCCCATTGGCCCAAGGTAACACAAGAATGTAACACCGAGATACTTCTGGTCCTGGGTTCTTTCACATCATTCTCGTTACTCCAACATTCCCATTGGCCCAAGTTAACACAAGAATGTAACACCGAGATACTTCTGGTCCTGGGTTCTTTCACATCATTCTCGTTACTCCAACATTCCCATTGGCCCAAGTTAACACAAGAATGTAACACCGAGATACTTCTGGTCCTGGGTTCTTTCACATCATTCTCGTTACTCCAACATTCCCATTGCTCCAAGTTAGCACAAGACTGTAACACTGAGATACTTCTGGTCCTGGGTTCTTTCACATCATTCTCGTTACTCCAACATTCCCATTGCTCCAAGTTAGCACAAGACTGTAACACTGAGATACTTCTGGTCCTGGGTTCTTTCACATCATTCTTGTTACTCCAACATTCCCATTGCTCCAAGTTAGCACAAGACTGTAACACTGAGATACTTCTGGTCCTGGGTTCTTTCACATCATTCTCGTTACTCCAACATTCCCATTGCTCCAAGTTAGCACAAGACTGTAACACTGAGATACTTCTGGTCCTGGGTTCTTTCACATCATTCTCGTTACTCCAACATTCCCATTGCTCCAAGTTAGCACAAGACTGTAACACTGAGATACTTCTGGTCCTGGGTTCTTTCACATCATTCTCGTTACTCCAATATTCCCATTGCTCCAAGTTAGCACAAGACTGTAACACTGAGATACTTCTGGTCCTGGGTTCTTTCACATCATTCTCGTTACTCCAACATTCCCATTGCTCCAAGTTAGCACAAGACTGTAACACTGAGATACTTCTGGTCCTGGGTTCTTTCACATCATTCTCGTTACTCCAACATTCCCATTGCTCCAAGTTAGCACAAGACTGTAACACTGAGATACTTCTGGTCCTGGGTTCTTTCACATCATTCTCGTTACTCCAACATTCCCATTGCTCCAAGTTAGCACAAGACTGTAACACTGAGATACTTCTGGTCCTGGGTTCTTTCACATCATTCTCGTTACTCCAACATTCCCATTGCTCCAAGTTAGCACAAGACTGTAACACTGAGATACTTCTGGTCCTGGGTTCTTTCACATCATTCTCGTTACTCCAACATTCCCATTGCTCCAAGTTAGCACAAGACTGTAACACTGAGATACTTCTGCTCCTCAATCTTGTTACTCTCACATTCCCGTTGCCACAAGTTAACACAAGAATGTAACACCGAGATACTTCTGGTCCTGGGTTCTTTCACATCATTCTCGTTACTCCAACATTCCCATTGCTCCAAGTTAGCACAAGACTGTAACACTGAGATACTTCTGCTCCTCAATCTTGTTACTCTCACATTCCCGTTGCCACAAGTTAACACAAGAATGTAACACCGAGATATTTCTGGTCCTGGGTTCTTTCACATCATTCTCGTTACTCCAACATTCCCATTGGCCCAAGTTAGCACAAGAATGTAACACTGAGATACTTCTGGTCCTCAATCTTGTTACTCTCAGATTCCCGTTGCCACAAGTTAACACAACAATGCAACATTGAGGTACTTCTGGTCCTCAATCTTGTTACTCTCACATTCCCCTTGCCACAAGTTAACACAAGAATGTAACACCGAGATACTTCTGGTCCTGGGTTCTTTCACATCATTCTCGTTACTCCAACATTCCCATTGGCCCAAGTTAGCACAAGAATGTAACACTGAGATACTTCTGGTCCTCAATCTTGTTACTCTCACATTCCCGTTGCCACAAGTTAACACAAGAATGTAACACCGAGATACTTCTGGTCCTGGGTTCTTTCACATCATTCTCGGTACTCCCACATTGGGCCAAGTTAACACAAGAATGTAACACTGAGATAGTTCTGGTCGTCATTCTTGTTACTCCCAACATTCCCACTGCTCCAAGTTAACTCAAGAATGTAACACTGAGATACTTCAGATCCTGCGTTCTTTCACATCATTCTTGTGTCTCCCACCTTCCCATTGCCTCAAGTTTATATAAGAATGTAACACTGAGATACCTCTGGTCCTGTGTTCTTTCGCATCATGCTTGTTACTCCCACCTTCCCATTGCATCAAGTTAAAACAAGAATGTAACACTTGGATACTTCAGGTCCTGCGTTATTTCACATCATTCTTGTTACTCCCACCTTCCCATTGCCTCAGGTTAATACAAGAATGTAACACTGGGATTCTTCATGTCCTGCATTATTTCACATCATTCTTGTTACGCCCACCTTCCCATTGGCCTCAGGTTTACACAAGAATGTAACACTGAGATACTTCTGGTCCTGTGTTCTTTCACATCATGCTTGTTACACCCACCTTCCCATTACTCAGGTTAACACAAGAACGTAACACTGAGATACTTCAGGTGCTGCATTCTTTCACATCATTCTAGTTACTCCCACCTTCATATTTCCTCACGTTAACACAAGAATGTAACACTGAAATATTTCTGGTCCTGCTTTCTTTCACATCAATCTTTTTACTCTCACCTTCCCATTTCCCAAAGTTTACAGAAGACTGTAACACTTAAGTACTTCTGGGCGTGCGGTCTTTCACATTGTTCTTTACAGTCTTATCTTCCCATTGCCCCAAATTTACACAAGAATGTAACACTGAGCTACTTCTGTTCCTGCGCTCTTTCACACCATTCTTGTTACTCCCACTTTCCCATTGCCCCAAGTTAACACAGGAATGTAACACTGGGACACTTCTGTTCCTCATTCTTGATACTCCCACATTCCCATTGCCCTAAGTTTAAACAATAATGTGACACTGAGATACTTCTGTTCCTCATTCTTGATACTCCCACATTCCCATTGCCCCAAGTTAACACAAGAATGTACCACTGAGATACTTCTGGTACTGGGTACTTTCACATCATTCTTGTTACTCCGACATTCCCATTGCCTCAAGTTAACACAAGAATGTACCACTGAGACACTTCTGTTCCTGCGCTCTTTCACACCATTCTTGTTACTCCCACTTTCCCATTGCCCCAAGTTAACACAGGAATGTAACACTGAGACACTTCTGTTCCTCATTCTTGTTACTCCCACTTTCCCATTGCCCCAAGTTAACACAAGAATGTAACACTGAGATACTTCTGTTCCTCATTCTTGTTACTCCCACTTTCCCATTGTCCCAAGTTAACACAGGAATGTAACACTGAGACACTTCTGTTCCTCATTCTTGTTACTCCCACTTTCTCATTGCCCCAAGTTAACACAAGAATGTAACACTGAGATACTTCTGTTCCTCATTCTTGTTACTCCCACTTTCCCATTGCCCCAAGTTAACACAAGAATGTAACACTGAGACACTTCTGTTCCTCATTCTTGTTACTCCCACTTTCCCATTGCCCCAAGTTAACACAGGAATGTAACACTGAGATACTTCTGTTCCTCATTCTTGTTACTCCCACTTTCCCATTGCCCCAAGTTAACACAAGAATGTACCACTGAGATACTTCTGGTACTGGGTACTTTCACATCATTCTTGTTACTCCGACATTCCCATTGCCTCAAGTTAACACAAGAATGTAACACTGAGACACTTCTGTTCCTCATTCTTGTTACTCCCACTTTCCCATTGCCCCAAGTTAACACAGGAATGTAACACTGAGATACTTCTGTTCCTCATTCTTGTTACTCCCACTTTCCCATTGCCCCAAGTTAACACAAGAATGTACCACTGAGATACTTCTGGTACTGGGTACTTTCACATCATTCTTGTTACTCCGACATTCCCATTGCCCCAAGTTAACACAAGAATGTACCACTGAGATACTTCTGGTACTGGGTACTTTCACATCATTCTTGTTACTCCGACATTCCCATTGCCCCAAGTTAACACAAGAATGTACCACTGAGACACTTCTGTTCCTGCGCTCTTTCACACCATTCTTGTTACTCCCACTTTCCCATTGGCCCAAGTTAACACAAGAATGTAACACTGAGACACTTCTGTTCCTGCGCTCTTTCACACCATTCTTGTTACTCCCACTTTCCCATTGACCCAAGTTAACACAAGAATGTAACACTGAGACACTTCTGTTCCTGCGCTCTTTCACATTATTCTTGTTACTCCCACTTTCCCATTGCCCCAAGTTAACACAGGAATGTAACACTGAGACACTTCTGTTCCTGCGCTCTTTCACACCGTTCTTGTTACTCCCACTTTCCCATTGCCCCAAGTTAACACAGGAATGTAACACTGAGACACTTCTGTTCCTCATTCTTGATACTCCCACATTCCCACTGCCCTAAGTTTAAACAATAATGTGACACTGAGATACTTCTGTTCCTCATTCTTGATACTCCCACATTCCCACTGCCCTAAGTTTAAACAATAATGTGACACTGAGATACTTCTGTTCCTCATTCTTGATACTCCCACATTCCCATTGCCCTAAGTTTAAACAATAATGTAACACTGAGATACTTCTGTTCCTCATTCTTGATACTCCCACATTCCCATTGCCCTAAGTTTAAACAATAATGTGACACTGAGATACTTCTGTTCCTCATTCTTGATACTCCCACATTCCCACTGCCCTAAGTTTAAACAATAATGTGACACTGAGATACTTCTGTTCCTCATTCTTGATACTCCCACATTCCCATTGCCCTAAGTTTAAACAATAATGTGACACTGAGATACTTCTGTTCCTCATTCTTGATACTCCCACATTCCCACTGCCCTAAGTTTAAACAATAATGTAACACTGAGATACTTCTGTTCCTCATTCTTGATACTCCCACATTCCCATTGCCCTAAGTTTAAACAATAATGTGACACTGAGATACTTCTGTTCCTCATTCTTGATACTCCCACATTCCCACTGCCCTAAGTTTAAACAATAATGTGACACTGAGATACTTCTGTTCCTCATTCTTGATACTCCCACATTCCCATTGCCCTAAGTTTAAACAATAATGTAACACTGAGACACTTCTGTTCCTCATTCTTGATACTCCCACATTCCCACTGCCCTAAGTTTAAACAATAATGTAACACTGAGATACTTCTGTCCCTCATTCTTGATACTCCCACATTCCCACTGCCCTAAGTTTAAACAATAATGTAACACTGAGACACTTCTGTTCCTCATTCTTGATACTCCCACATTCCCACTGCCCTAAGTTTAAACAATAATGTAACACTGAGATACTTCTGTTCCTCATTCTTGATACTCCCACATTCCCACTGCCCTAAGTTTAAACAATAATGTAACACTGAGACACTTCTGTTCCTCATTCTTGATACTCCCACATTCCCATTGCCCTAAGTTTAAACAATAATGTGACACTGAGATACTTCTGTTCCTCATTCTTGATACTCCCACATTCCCATTGCCCTAAGTTTAAACAATAATGTGACACTGAGATTCTTCTGTTCCTCATTCTTGTTACTCCCACATTCCCATTGCCCTAAGTTTAAACAATAATGTGACACTGAGACACTTCTGTCCCTCATTCTTGATACTCCCACATTCCCACTGCCCTAAGTTTAAACAATAATGTGACACTGAGACACTTCTGTCCCTCATTCTTGATACTCCCACATTCCCACTGCCCTAAGTTTAAACAATAATGTGACACTGAGACACTTCTGTCCCTCATTCTTGATACTCCCACATTCCCACTGCCCTAAGTTTAAACAATAATGTGACACTGAGACACTTCTGTTCCTCATTCTTGATACTCCCACATTCCCACTGCCCTAAGTTTAAACAATAATGTGACACTGAGACACTTCTGTTCCTCATTCTTGATACTCCCACATTCCCATTGCCCTAAGTTTAAACAATAATGTGACACTGAGATACTTCTGTTCCTCATTCTTGATACTCCCACATTCCCATTGCCCTAAGTTTAAACAATAATGTAACACTGAGATACTTCTGTTCCTCATTCTTGATACTCCCACATTCCCACTGCCCTAAGTTTAAACAATAATGTGACACTGAGATACTTCTGTTCCTCATTCTTGATACTCCCACATTCCCACTGCCCTAAGTTTAAACAATAATGTAACACTGCGACACTTCTGTTCCTCATTCTTGATACTCCCACATTCCCATTGCCCTAAGTTTAAACAATAATGTAACACTGAGATACTTCTGTTCCTCATTCTTGATACTCCCACATTCCCATTGCCCCAAGTTTAAACAATAATGTAACACTGAGATACTTCTGTTCCTCATTCTTGATACTCCCACATTCCCATTGCCCTAAGTTTAAACAATAATGTAACACTGAGATACTTCTGTTCCTCATTCTTGATACTCCCACATTCCCATTGCCCTAAGTTTAAACAATAATGTGACACTGAGATACTTCTGTCCCTCATTCTTGATACTCCCACATTCCCATTGCCCTAAGTTTAAACAATAATGTGACACTGAGATACTTCTGTTCCTCATTCTTGATACTCCCACATTCCCACTGCCCTAAGTTTAAACAATAATGTGACACTGAGACACTTCTGTCCCTCATTCTTGATACTCCCACATTCCCACTGCCCTAAGTTTAAACAATAATGTGACACTGAGATACTTCATTTCCTCATTCTTGATACTCCCACATTCCCATTGCCCTAAGTTTAAACAATAATGTGACACTGAGATACTTCTGTTCCTCATTCTTGATACTCCCACATTCCCACTGCCCTAAGTTTAAACAATAATGTGACACTGAGATACTTCATTTCCTCATTCTTGATACTCCCACATTCCCATTGCCCTAAGTTTAAACAATAATGTGTCACTGAGATACTTCTGTTCCTCATTCTTGATACTCCCACATTCCCATTGCCCTAAGTTTAAACAATAATGTGACACTGAGACACTTCTGTTCCTCATTCTTGATACTCCCACATTCCCATTGCCCTAAGTTTAAACAATAATGTGACACTGAGACACTTCTGTTCCTCATTCTTGATACTCCCACATTCCCATTGCCCTAAGTTTAAACAATAATGTGACACTGAGACACTTCTGTTCCTCATTCTTGATACTCCCACATTCCCATTGCCCTAAGTTTAAACAATAATGTGACACTGAGATACTTCATTTCCTCATTCTTGATACTCCCACATTCCCATTGCCCTAAGTTTAAACAATAATGTGACACTGAGATACTTCATTTCCTCATTCTTGATACTCCCACATTCCCATTGCCCTAAGTTTAAACAATAATGTGTCACTGAGATACTTCTGTTCCTCATTCTTGATACTCCCACATTCCCATTGCCCTAAGTTTAAACAATAATGTGACACTGAGACACTTCTGTTCCTCATTCTTGATACTCCCACATTCCCATTGCCCTAAGTTTAAACAATAATGTGACACTGAGACACTTCTGTTCCTCATTCTTGATACTCCCACATTCCCATTGCCCTAAGTTTAAACAATAATGTGACACTGAGACACTTCTGTTCCTCATTCTTGATACTCCCACATTCCCATTGCCCTAAGTTTAAACAATAATGTGACACTGAGATACTTCATTTCCTCATTCTTGATACTCCCACATTCCCATTGCCCTAAGTTTAAACAATAATGTGACACTGAGATACTTCTGTTCCTCATTCTTGATACTCCCACATTCCCATTGCCCTAAGTTTAAACAATAATGTGACACTGAGATACTTCATTTCCTCATTCTTGATACTCCCACATTCCCATTGCCCTAAGTTTAAACAATAATGTGACACTGAGACACTTCTGTTCCTCATTCTTGATACTCCCACATTCCCATTGCCCTAGGTTTAAACAATAATGTGTCACTGAGATACTTCATTTCCTCATTCTTGATACTCCACATTCCCATTGCCCTAAGTTTAAACAATAATGTGACACTGAGATACTTCATTTCCTCATTCTTGATACCCCACATTCCCATTGCCCTAAGTTTAAACAATAATGTGACACTGAGACACTTCTGTTCCTCATTCTTGATACTCCACATTCCCATTGCCCTAAGTTTAAACAATAATGTGTCACTGAGACACTTCTGTTCCTCATTCTTGATACTCCCACATTCCCATTGCCCTAGGTTTAAACAATAATGTGACACTGAGATACTTCTGTTCCTCAATCTTGTTACTCCCACTTTCCCATTGCCCCAAGTTAACACAGGAATGTAACACTGAGACACTTCTGTTCCTCATTCTTGATACTCCCACATTCCCATTGCCCTAAGTTTAAACAATAATGTAACACTGAGACACTTCTGTTCCTCATTCTTGATACTCCCACATTCCCATTGCCCTAAGTTTAAACAATAATGTAACACTGAGACACTTCTGTTCCTCATTCTTGATACTCCCACATTCCCATTGCCCTAAGTTTAAACAATAATGTAACACTGAGACACTTCTGTTCCTCATTCTCGTTACTCCAACATTCCCATTGCTCCAAGTTAGCACAAGACTGTAACACTGAGATACTTCTGGTCCTCAATCTTGTTACTCTCACATTCCCGTTGCCACAAGTTAACACAAGAATGTAACACCGAGATACTTCTGGTCCTGGGTTCTTTCACATCATTCTCGTTACTCCAACATTCCCATTGGCCCAAGGTAACACAAGAATGTAACACCGAGATACTTCTGGTCCTGGGTTCTTTCACATCATTCTCGTTACTCCAACATTCCCATTGGCCCAAGTTAACACAAGAATGTAACACCGAGATACTTCTGGTCCTGGGTTCTTTCACATCATTCTCGTTACTCCAACATTCCCATTGGCCCAAGTTAACACAAGAATGTAACACCGAGATACTTCTGGTCCTGGGTTCTTTCACATCATTCTCGTTACTCCAACATTCCCATTGCTCCAAGTTAGCACAAGACTGTAACACTGAGATACTTCTGGTCCTGGGTTCTTTCACATCATTCTCGTTACTCCAACATTCCCATTGCTCCAAGTTAGCACAAGACTGTAACACTGAGATACTTCTGGTCCTGGGTTCTTTCACATCATTCTTGTTACTCCAACATTCCCATTGCTCCAAGTTAGCACAAGACTGTAACACTGAGATACTTCTGGTCCTGGGTTCTTTCACATCATTCTCGTTACTCCAACATTCCCATTGCTCCAAGTTAGCACAAGACTGTAACACTGAGATACTTCTGGTCCTGGGTTCTTTCACATCATTCTCGTTACTCCAACATTCCCATTGCTCCAAGTTAGCACAAGACTGTAACACTGAGATACTTCTGGTCCTGGGTTCTTTCACATCATTCTCGTTACTCCAATATTCCCATTGCTCCAAGTTAGCACAAGACTGTAACACTGAGATACTTCTGGTCCTGGGTTCTTTCACATCATTCTCGTTACTCCAACATTCCCATTGCTCCAAGTTAGCACAAGACTGTAACACTGAGATACTTCTGGTCCTGGGTTCTTTCACATCATTCTCGTTACTCCAACATTCCCATTGCTCCAAGTTAGCACAAGACTGTAACACTGAGATACTTCTGGTCCTGGGTTCTTTCACATCATTCTCGTTACTCCAACATTCCCATTGCTCCAAGTTAGCACAAGACTGTAACACTGAGATACTTCTGGTCCTGGGTTCTTTCACATCATTCTCGTTACTCCAACATTCCCATTGCTCCAAGTTAGCACAAGACTGTAACACTGAGATACTTCTGGTCCTGGGTTCTTTCACATCATTCTCGTTACTCCAACATTCCCATTGCTCCAAGTTAGCACAAGACTGTAACACTGAGATACTTCTGCTCCTCAATCTTGTTACTCTCACATTCCCGTTGCCACAAGTTAACACAAGAATGTAACACCGAGATACTTCTGGTCCTGGGTTCTTTCACATCATTCTCGTTACTCCAACATTCCCATTGCTCCAAGTTAGCACAAGACTGTAACACTGAGATACTTCTGCTCCTCAATCTTGTTACTCTCACATTCCCGTTGCCACAAGTTAACACAAGAATGTAACACCGAGATATTTCTGGTCCTGGGTTCTTTCACATCATTCTCGTTACTCCAACATTCCCATTGGCCCAAGTTAGCACAAGAATGTAACACTGAGATACTTCTGGTCCTCAATCTTGTTACTCTCAGATTCCCGTTGCCACAAGTTAACACAACAATGCAACATTGAGGTACTTCTGGTCCTCAATCTTGTTACTCTCACATTCCCCTTGCCACAAGTTAACACAAGAATGTAACACCGAGATACTTCTGGTCCTGGGTTCTTTCACATCATTCTCGTTACTCCAACATTCCCATTGGCCCAAGTTAGCACAAGAATGTAACACTGAGATACTTCTGGTCCTCAATCTTGTTACTCTCACATTCCCGTTGCCACAAGTTAACACAAGAATGTAACACCGAGATACTTCTGGTCCTGGGTTCTTTCACATCATTCTCGTTACTCCTATATTCCCATTGGCCCAAGTTAGCACAAGAATGTAACACTGAGATACTTCTGGTCCTCAATCTTGTTACTCTCACACTCCCGTTGCCACAAGTTAACACAACAATGCAACATTGAGATACTTCTGGTCCTGGGTTCTTTCACATCATTCTCGTTACTCCAACATTCCCATTGGCCCAAGTTAGCACAAGAATGTAACACTGAGATAGTTCTGGTCCTCATTCTTGATACTCTCACATTCGAATTGCCCCAAGTTTACACAACAATGTAACACTGAGATAGTTCTGGTCGTCGTTCTTGTTACTCCCACATTCCCACTGCCCCAAGTTAACCCAGGAATGTAACACTGATATACTTCTGGTCCTCATTCTTGATGCTCCATCATACCCATTGCCCCAACTATTACAACAATGTAACACTGAGATACTTGTGGCCCTCATTCTTGTTACTCCCACCTTCCCCTTGCCCCAAGCTTACACAAGAATGTAACACTGAGATACATCTGGTCCTCATTCTTGATATTCCCACATTCCCATTGCCTCAAGTTTACACAAAAATGTAAAACTGAGATATTTCTGGTCCTCATTCTTGTTACTCCCTCCTTCCACTTGCCCCAATTTACACAAGAAAGTAACTCTGAGATACTTCTGGTCCTCATTCTCGTTACTCCCACCTTCCCCTTGCCCCACGTTTACATAAGAATGTAACACTGAGATACTTCTTGTCCTCATTTTTGTTACTCCCACCTTCCCATTGACCCAAGTTTACACAAAAATGTAACACTGAGATACTTCTGGTCCTCATTCTCGTTTACTCCCTCTTTCCACTTTCCCCACGTTTACCTAAGAATGTAACACTGAGATACTTCTGGTCCTCATCCTTGTTACTCCCACCTTCCCCTTGCCCCAAGCTTACACAAGAATGTAATATTTATATACTTCTGGTCCTCATTCTTAAAACTCCTACATTCCCATTGCCCCAAGCTAACACAAGAACGTAACACTGAGATACTACTGGTCCTGCGTTCTTTCACATCATTCTTGTTACTGCCACCTACCCATTGCTCCAAGTTAACACAAAACTGTAACACTGAGATACTTCTGGTCCTAATTCTTGTTACTCCCACCTTCCCATTGCCCCATGTTAACACAAAACTGTAACACTGAGATACTTCTGGTCCTCATTCTTGTTACTCCCACCTTCCCATTGCCCAAGTTAGCACAAGACTGTAACACCGAGATACTTCTGGCCCTCTTTCCGATTACTCCCACCTTCCCATAGCCCCACGTTAGCACAAGACTGTAACACTGACATACTTCTGGCCCTCATTCTTGTTACTCCCACCTTCCCATTGCTCCAAGTTAGCACAAGACTGTAACACTGAGATAGTTCTATTCCTCATTCTTGTTACTCCCACCTTCCCATTGTCCCAAGTTAGCACAAGGCTGTAACACTGGGATACTTCCGGTCCTCATTCTTGTTACTCCCACCTTCCCATTGCTCCAAGTTAGCACAAGACTGTAACACTGAGATACTTCTATTCCTCATTCTTGTTACTCCCACCTTCCCATTGTCCCAAGTTAGCACAAGGCTGTAACACTGAGATACTTCTGGCCCTCATTCTTGTTACTCCCACCTTCCCATTGCCCCAAGTTAACATAAAACTGTACCACTGAAATACTTCTGGTCCTCATTCTTGTTACTCCCACCTTCCCATTGCCCCAAGTTAGCACAAGACTGTAACACTGAGATACTTCTGGTCCTCATTCTTGTTACTCCCACCTTCCCATAGCCCCAAGTTAACACAAGACTGTAACACTGAGATACTTCTGGTCCTCATTCTTGTTACTCCCACCTTCCCATTGCCCCAAGTTAGCACAAGACTGTAACACTGAGATACTTCTGGTCCTCATTCTTGTTACTCCCACCTTCCCATAGCCCCAAGTTAACACAAGACTGTAACACTGAGATACTTCTGGTCCTCATTCTTGTTACTCCCACCTTCCCATAGCCCCAAGTTAACACAAGACTGTAACACTGAGATACTTCTGGTCCTCATTCTTGTTACTCCCACCTTCCCATTGCCCCAAGTTAGCACAAGACTGTAACACTGAGATACTTCTGGTCCTCATTCTTGTTACTCCCACCTTCCCATTGCCCCAAGTTAACACAAGACTGTAACACTGAGATACTTCTGGTCCTCATTCTTGTTACTCCCACGTTCCTATAGCCCCAAGTTAACACAAGACTGTAACACTGAGATACTTCTGGTCCTCATTCTTGTTACTCCTACCTTCCCATTGCCCAAGTTAACACAAGACTGTAACACTGAGATACTTCTGGTCCTCATTCTTTTTACTCCCACCTTCCCATTGCCCCAAGTTAACACAAGACTGTAACACTGAGATACTTCTGGTCCTCATTCTTGTTACTCCCACCTTCCCATTGCCCAAGTTAACACAAGACTGTAACACTGAGATACTTCTGGTCGTTATTCTTGTTACTCCCACCTTCCCATTGCCCCAAGTTAACACAAAACTATAACACTGAGATACTTCTGGTCCTCATTCTTGTTACTCCCACCTTCCCATAGCCCCAAGTTAACACAAAACTGTAACACTGAGATACTTCTGGTCCTCATTCTTGCTACTCCTACCTTCCCCTTGCCCCAAGTTTATACAAAACTGTAACACTGAGATACTTCTGGTCCTAATTCTTGCTACTCCTACCTTCCCCTTGCCCCAAGTATACACAAGAATGTAACACTGAGATAATTCTGGTCCTCATTCTTGTTATTCCCACCTTCCCATTGCCCCAAGTTTACACAAGAATGTAACACTGAGATACTTCTGGTCCTCGTCCTTGTTACTGCCACCTTCCCATTGCCCCAAGTATACACAAGAATGTAACACTGATATACTTCTTGTCCTCATTTTTATTACTCCCACATACCCATTTCCCAGAGTTAACACAAGACTGTAACACTGAGATACTTCTGGTCCTCATTCTTGCTACTCCTACCTTCCCCTTGCCCCAAGTATACACAAGAATGTAACACTGAGATACTTCTGGTCTTTATTCTTGATACTGCCACCTTCCCATTGCCCCAAGTTAACACAAGAATGTAACGCTGAGATAGTTCTGGTCCTCATTCTTGTTACTCCCACCTTTCCTTTGTCCCAAGTTAACACAAGAATGTAACACTGAGATACTTCTGGTCCTCATTCTTGTTACACCCACCTTCCCATTGCCCCAAGTTAACACAAGAATGTACGCTGAGATACTTCTGGTCTGGCGTTCTTTCAAATCATTCTTGTTACTCCCATCTTCCCATTTACCAAAGTGAACACAAGAATGTAACACTGAGATACTTCTGGTCTGACCTTCTTTCACATCATTCTTGTTACTCTCACCTTCCCATTGCCCAAAGTGAACACAAGAATGTAACACTGAAATACATTTGGTCCTGCGTTCTTTCACATCATTCTTGTTTCTCCCGTCTTCCCAATGCCCAAGGTTAACACAAGACTGTAACACTGAGATACTTCTGGTCCTGCGTTCTTTCACATCATTCTTGTTACTCCCGTCTTCCCAATGCCCAAGGTTAACACAAGACTGTAACACTGAGATACTTCTGGTCCTGCGTTCTTTTACATCATTCTTGTTACTCCCGTCTTCCCAATGCCGAAAGTTAACACAAGACTGTAACATTGATATACTTCTGGTCCTGCGTTCTTTCACATCATTCTTGTTACTCTCATCTTCCCATTGCCTCAAGTTAACACAAGACTGTAACATTGAGATACTTCTGGTCCTGCGTTCTTTCACATCATTCTTGTTACTCTCATCTTCCCATTGCGTCAAGTTAACACAACACTGTAACACTGAGATACTTCTGGTCCTGCGTTCTTTCACATCATTCTTGTTACTCCCGTCTTCCCAATGCCCAAGGTTAACACAAGACTGTAACACTGAGATACTTCTGGTCCTGCGTTCTTTCACATCATTCTTGTTACTCCCGTCTTCCCAATGCCGAAAGTTAACACAAGACTGTAACACTGAGATACTTCTGGTCCTGCGTTCTTTCACATCATTCTTGCTTCTCCCGTCTTCCCAATGCCCAAGGTTAACACAAGACTGTAACACTGAGATACTTCTGGTCCTGCGTTCTTTCACATCATTCTTGTTACTACCACCTTCCCATTGCCTCAAGTTAACACAAGACTGTAACATTGAGATACTTCTGGTCCTGCGTTCTTTCACATCATTCTTGTTACTCCCGTCTTCCCAATGCCGAAAGTTAACACAAGACTGTACACTGAGATACCTCTGGTCCTGCGTTCTTTCACATCATTCTTGTTTCTCCCGTCTTCCCATTGCCCAAGGTTAACACAAGACTGTAACACTGAGATACTTCTGGTCCTGCGTTCTTTCACATCATTCTTGTTACTCCCGTCTTCCCAATGCCCAAGGTTAACACAAGAATGTAACACTGAGATACTTCTGGTCCTGCGTTCTTTCACATCATTCTTGTTACTCCCGTCTTACCAATGCCCAAGGTTAACACAAGAATGTAACATTGAGATACTTCTGGTCCTGCGTTCTTTCACATCATTCTTGTTACTCCCGTCTTCCCAATGCCGAAAGCTAACACAAGACTGTAACACTGAGATACTTCTTGTCCTGCGTTCTTTCACATCATTCTTGATACTCTCATCTTCCCATTGCCTCAAGTTAACACAAGACTGTAACACTGAGATGCTTCTGTTCCTTCGTTCTTTCACATCATTCTTGTTTCTCCCGTCTTCCCAATGCCCAAGGTTAACACAAGACTGTAACACTGAGATACTTCTGGTCCTGCGTTTTTTCACATCATTCTTGTTACTCCCACCTTCCCATTGCCTCAAGTTAACACAAGAACGTAACACTGAGATACTTCTGGTCCTGCGTTCTTTCACATCATTCTTGTTACTCCCACCTTCCCATTGCCCCAAGTTAACACAAGAACGTAACACTGAGATACTTCTGGTCTGGCCTTCTTTCACGACATTCTTGTTACTCTCATCTTCCCATTGCCCCAATTTAACACAACAATGCAACACTGAGATACTTCTGGTCCTCATTCTTGTTACTCTCACATTCCCGTTGCCCCAAGTTAACACAAGAATGTAACACCGAGATACTTCTGGTCCTGGGTTCTTTCACATCATTCTCGGTACTCCCACATTCCCATTGGGCCAAGTTAACACAAGAATGTAACACTGAGATAGTTCTGGTCCTCATTCTTGATACTCTAACATTCGATTTGCCCCAAGTTTACAAAGAATGTAACACTGAGATAGTTCTGGTCGTCATTCTTGTTACTCCCAACATTCCCACTGCACCAAGTTAACTCAAGAATGTAACACTGAGATACTTCAGGTCCTGCGTTCTTTCACATCATTCTTGTGTCTCCCACCTTCCCATTGCCTCAAATTTACATAAGAATGTAACACTGAGATACCTCTGGTCCTGTGTTCTTTCGCATCATGCTTGTTACTCCCATCTTCCCATTGCCTCAAGTTAACACAAGACTGTAACACTGAGATGCTTCTGTTCCTTCGTTCTTTCACAACATTCTTGTTACCCCCACCTTCCCATTGCCCCAAGTTTACCCAACACTGTAGCACTGAGTTGCTTCTGGTCCTGCGTGCTTTCACATCAACATTGTTACGCCCACCTTCCCATTCCCTCAAGTTAAAACAAGAATGTAACACTTGGATGCTTCAGGTCCTGCGTTATTTCACATCATTCTTGTTACTCCCACCTTCCCATTGCCTCAGGTTAATACAAGAATGTAACACTGGGATACTTCATGTCCTGCGTTATTTCACATCATTCTTGTTACGCCCACCTTCCCATTGCCTCAGGTTTACACAAGAATGTAACACTGAGATACTTCTGGTCCTGTGTTCTTTCACATCATGCTTGTTACTCCCACCTTCCCATTGCTCAGGTTAACGCAAGAATGTAACACTGAGATACTTCAGGTGCTGCATTCTTTCACATCATTCTAGTTACTCCCACCTTCATATTGCCTCACGTTAACACAAGAATGTAACACTGAAATATTTCTGGTCCTGCTTTCTTTCACATCAATCTTTTTACTCTCACCTTCCCATTTCCCAAAGTTTACAGAAGACTGTAACACTTAAGTACTTCTGGGCGTGCGGTCTTTCACATTGTTCTTTACAGTCTTATCTTCCCAATGCCTCAAGTTTACACAAGACTGTAACATTGAGATACTTTGGTCCTGCGTCCTTTCACATCATTCTTGCTACTCCAACCTTCCCATTGCCCCAAATTTACACAAGAATGTAACACTGAGCTACTTCTGTTCCTGCGCTCTTTCACACCTTTCTTGTTACTCCCACTTTCCCATTGCCCCAAGTTAACACAGGAATGTAACACTGAGATACTTCTGTTCCTCATTCTTGATACTCCCACATTCCCATTGCCCCAAGTTAACACAGGAATGTAACACTGAGATACTTCTGTTCCTCATTCTTGATACTCCCACATTCCCATTGCCCTAAGTTTAAACAATAATGTGACACTGAGATACTTCTGTTCCTCATTCTTGATACTCCCACATTCCCATTGCCCCAATTTAACACAACAATGCAACACTGAGATACTTCTGGTCCTCAATCTTGTTACTCTCACATTCCCGTTGCCCCAAGTTAACACAAGAATGTAACACCGAGATACTTCTGGTCCTGGGTTCTTTCACATCATTCTCGTTACTCCAACATTCCCATTGGCCCAAGTTAACACAAGAATGTAACACTGAGATAGTTCTGGTCCTCATTCTTGATACTCTCACATTCGAATTGCCCCAAGTTTACACAACAATGTTACACTGAGATAGTTCTGGTCGTCGTTCTTGTTACTCCCACATTCCCACTGCCCCAAGTTAACTCAGGAATGTAACACTGAGATACTTCTGGTCCTCAATCTTGATGCTCCATCATACCCATTGCCCCAACTATTACAACAATGTAACACTGAGATACTTCTGGCCCTCATTCTTGTTACTCCCACCTTCCCATTTTCCCAAGTATACACAAAAATGTAACTCTGAGATACTAATGGTCCACATTCTTGTTACTCCCACCTTCCCCTTGCCCCAAGCTTACACAAGAATGTAACACTGAGATACATCTGGTCCTCATTCTTGATATTCCCACATTCCCATTGCCTCAAGTTTACACAAAAATGTAAAATTGAGATATTTCTGGTCCTCATTCTTGTTACTCCCTCCTTCCACTTGCCCCAAATTTACACAAGAAAGTAACTTTGAGATACTTCTGGTCCTCATTCTCGTTACTCCCACTTTCCCCTTGCCCCACGTTTACATAAGAATGTAACACTGAGATACTTCTTGTCCTCATTTTTGTTACTGCCACCTTCCCATTGTCCCAAGTTTACACAAAAATGTAACACTGAGATACTTCTGGTCCTCATTCTCGTTTACTCCCTCTTTCCCCTTTCCCCACGTTTACATAAGAATGTAACACTGAGATACTTCGGGTCCTCATTTTTGTTACTCCCACCTTCCCCTTGCCCCAAGTTTACACAAGAATGTAACACTTAGATACTTCTGGTCCTCATTCTTGTTACTCCCACCTTCCCCTTGCCCCAAGCTTACACAAGAACTTAACACTGAGATACTCCTGGTCCTGCGTTCATTCACATCATTCTTGTTACTGCCACCTTCCCATTGCTCCAAGTTAACACAAAACTGTAACACTGAGATACTTCTGGTCCTAATTCTTGTTACTCCAACCTTCCCATTGCCCCATGTTAACATAAAACTGTACCACTAAGATACTTCTGGTCCTCATTCTTGTTACTCCCACCTTCCCATAGCCCCAAGTTAACATAAAACTGTACCACAGAGATACTTCTGGTCCTCATTCTTGTTACTCCCACCTTCCCATAGCCCCAAGTTAACATAAAACTGTACCACAGAGATACTTCTGGTCCTCATTCTTGTTACTCCCACCTTCCCATAGCCCCAAGTTAACATAAAACTGTACCACAGAGATACTTCTGGTCCTCATTCTTGTTACTCCCACCTTCCCATTGCCCCAAGTTAACATAAAACTATAACACTGAGATACTTCTGGTCCTCATTCTTGTTACTCCCACCTTCCCATTGCCCCAAGTTAACATAAAACTATAACACTGAGATACTTCTGGTCCTCATTCTTGTTACTCCCTCCTTCCCATTGCCCCAAGTTAACATAAAACTATAACACTGAGATACTTCTGGTCCTCATTCTTGTTACTCCCACCTTCGCATTGCCCCAAGTTAACATAAAACTATAACACTGAGATACTTCTGGTCCTCATTCTTGTTACTCCCACCTTCCCATTGCCCCAAGTTAACATAAAACTATAACACTGAGATACTTCTGGTCCTCATTCTTGTTACTCCCACCTTCCCATTGCCCCAAGTTAACATAAAACTATAACACTGAGATACTTCTGGTCCTCATTCTTGTTACTCCCAGCTTCCCATTGCCCCAAGTTAACATAAAACTATAACACTGAGATACTTCTGGTCCTCATTCTTGTTACTCCCACCTACCCATTGCCCCAAGTTAACATAAAACTATAACACTGAGATACTTCTGGTCCTCATTCTTGTTACTCCCACCTTCCCATTGCCCCAAGTTAACATAAAACTATAACACTGAGATACTTCTGGTCCTCATTCTTGTTACTCCCACCTTCCCATTGCCCCAAGTTAACATAAAACTATAACACTGAGATACTTCTGGTCCTCATTTTTGTTACTCCCACCTTCCCATTGCCCCAAGTTAACATAAAACTATAACACTGAGATACTTCTGGTCCTCATTCCTGTTACTCCCACCTTCCCATTGCCCCAAGTTAGCATAAGACTGTAACACTGAGATACTTCTGGTCCTCATTCTTGTTACTCCCACCTTCCCATTGCCCCAAGTTAACATAAAACTATAACACTGAGATACTTCTGGTTCTCATTCTTGTTACTCCCACCTTCCCATTGCCCCAAGTTAGCATAAGACTGTAACACTGAGATACTTCTGGTCCTCATTCTTGTTACTCCCACCTTCCCATTGCCCCAAGTTAACATAAAACTATAACACTGAGATACTTCTGGTCCTCATTCTTGTTACTCCCACCTTCCCATTGCCCCAAGTTAGCATAAGACTGTAACACTGAGATACTTCTGGTCCTCATTCTTGTTACTCCCACCTTCCCATTGCCCCAAGTTAACATAAAACTATAACGCTGAGATACTTCTGGTCCTCATTCTTGTTACTCCCACCTTCCCATTGCCCCAAGTTAGCACAAGACTGTAACACTGAGATACTTCTGGTCCTCATTCTTGTTACTCCCACCTTCCCATTGCCCCAAGTTAGCACAAGACTGTAACACTGAGATACTTCTGGTCCTCATTCTTGTTACTCCCACCTTCCCATAGCCCCAAGTTAACACAAGACTGTAACACTGAGATACCTCCGGCCCTTATTCTTGTTACTCCCACCTTCCCATTGCCCCAAGTTTACACAAGAATGTAACACTGAGATACTTCTGGTCCTCATTCTTGTTACTCCCACCTTCCCATAGCCCCAAGTTAACATAAAACTGTAACACTGAGATACTTCTGGTCCTCATTCTTGTTACTCCCACCTTCCCATAGCCCCAAGTTTACACAAGAATGTAACACTGAGATACTTCTGGTCCACGTTCTTGTTACTCCCACCTTCCCATTGCCCCAAGTTAACATAAAACTGTACCACTGAGATACTTCTGGTCCTCATTCTTGTTACTCCCACCTTCCCATAGCCCCAAGTTAACACAAGACTGTAACACTGAGATACTTCTGGTCCTCATTCTTGTTACTCCCACCTTCCCATTGCCCCAAGTTAGCACAAGACTGTAACACTGAGATACTTCTGGTCCTCATTCTTGTTACTCCCACCTTCCCATAGCCCCAAGTTAACACAAGACTGTAACACTGAGATACTTCTGGTCCTCATTCTTGTTACTCCCACCTTCCCATAGCCCCAAGTTAACACAAGACTGTAACACTGAGATACTTCTGGTCCTCATTCTTGTTACTCCCACCTTCCCATAGCCCCAAGTTAACACAAGACTGTAACACTGAGATACTTCTGGTCCTCATTCTTGTTACTCCCACCTTCCCATTGCCCCAAGTTAACACAAAACTGTAACACTGAGATACTTCTGGTCCTCATTCTTGTTACTCCCACCTTCCCATAGCCCCAAGTTAACACAAAACTGTAACACTGAGATACTTCTGGTCCTCATTCTTGCTACTCCTACCTTCCCCTTGCCCCAAGTTTATACAAAACTGTAACACTGAGATACTTCTGGTCCTCATTCTTGCTACTCCTATCTTCCCCTTGCCCCAAGTATACACAAGAATATAACACTGAGATAATTCTGGTCCTCATTCTTGTTATTCCCACCTTCCCATTGCCCCAAGTTTACACAAGAATGTAACACTGAGATACTTCTGGTCCTCGTCCTTGTTACTGCCACCTTCCCATTGCCCCAAGTATACACAAGAATGTAACTCTGATATACTTCTTGTCCTCATTCTTATTACTCCCACATACCCATTTCCCAGAGTTAACACAAGACTGTAACACTGAGATACTTCTGGTCTTCATTCTTGCTACTCCTACCTTCCCCTTGCCCCAAGTATACACAAGAATGTAACACTGAGATACTTCTGGTCTTTATTCTTGATACTGCCACCTTCCCATTGCCCCAAGTTAACACAAGAATGTAACGCTGAGATACTTCTGGTCCTCATTCTTGTTACTCCCACCTTCCCATTGCCCCAAGTTAACACAAGAATGTACGCTGAGATACTTCTGGTCTGGCCTTCTTTCACATCATTCTTGTTACTCCCATCTTCCCATTTACCAAAGTGAACACAAGAATGTAACACTGAGATACTTCTGGTCTGGCCTTCTTTCACATCATTCTTGTTACTCTCACCTTCCCATTGCCCAAAGTGAACACAAGAATGTAACACTGAGATACTTCTGGTCTGGCCTTCTTTCACATCATTCTTGTTACTCTCACCTTCCCATTGCCCAAAGTGAACACAAGAATGTAACACTGAGATACATTTGGTCCTGCGTTCTTTCACATCATTCTTGTTACTCCCGTCTTCCCAATGCCCAAGGTTAACACAAGACTGTAACACTGAGATACTTCTGGTCCTGCGTTCTTTCACATCATTCTTGTTACTCCCGTCTTCCCAATGCCCAAGGTTAACACAGGACTGTAACACTGAAATACTTCTGGTCCTGCGTTCTTTCACATCATTCTTGTTACTCCCGTCTTCCCAATGCCCAAGGTTTACACAAGACTGTAACACTGAGATAATTCTGGTCCTGCGTTCTTTCACATCATTCTTGTTACTCCCGTCTTCCCAATGCCGAAAGTTAACACAAGACTGTAACACTGATATACTTCTGGTCCTGCGTTCTTTCACATCATTCTTGTTACTGTCATCTTCCCATTGCCTCAAGTTAACACAAGACTGTAACATTGAGATACTTCTGGTCCTGCGTTCTTTCACATCATTCTTGTTACTCTCATCTTCCCATTGCCTCAAGTTAACACAAGACTGTAACATTGAGATACTTCTGGTCCTGCGTTCTTTCACATCATTCTTGTTACTCCCGTCTTCCCAATGCCCAAGGTTAACACAAGACTGTAACACTGAGATACTTCTGGTCCTGCGTTCTTTCACATCATTCTTGTTACTCCCGTCTTCCCAAAGCCGAAAGTTAACACAAGACTGTAACACTGAGATACTTCTGGTCCTGCGTTCTTTCACATCATTCTTGTTTCTCTCGTCTTCTCAATGCCCAAGGTTAACACAAGATTGTAACACTGAGATACTTCTGGTCCTGCGTTCTTTCACATCATTCTTGTTACTCCCACCTTCCCATTGGCTCAAGTTAACACAAGACTGTAACATTGAGATACTTCTGGTCCTGCGTTCTTTCACATCATTCTTGTTATTCCCGTCTTCCCAATGCCGAAAGTTAACACAAGACTGTAACACTGAGATACTTCTGGTCCTGCGTTCTTTCACATCATTCTTGTTTCTCCCGTCTTCCCATTGCCCAAGGTTAACACAAGACTGTAACACTGAGATACTTCTGGTCCTGCGTTCTTTCACATCATTCTTGTAACTCCCGTCTTCCAATGCCCAAGGTTAACACAAGACTGTAACACTGAGATACTTCTGGTGCTGCGTTCTTTCACATCATTCTTGTTACTCCCACCTTCCCATTGCCTCATGTTAACACAAGACTGTAACATTGAGATACTTCTGGTCCTGCGTTCTTTCACATCATTCTTGTTACTCCCGTCTTCCCAATGCCGAAAGTTAACACAAGACTGTAACACTGAGATACTTCTGTTCCTGCGTTCTTTCACATCATTCTTGATACTCTCATCTTCCCATTGCCTCAAGTTAACACTAGACTGTAACTCTGAGATGCTTCTGTTCCTTCGTTCTTTCACATCATTCTTGTTTCTCCCGTCTTCCCAATGCCCAAGGTTAACACAAGAATGTAACACTGAGATACTTCTGGTCCTGCGTTCTTTCACATCATTCTTGTTACTCCCACCTTCCCATTGCCTAAAGTTAACACAAGAACGTAACACTGAGATACTTCTGGTCCTGCGTTCTTTCACATCATTCTTGTTACTCCCACCTTCCCATTGCCCCAAGTTAACACAAGAACGTAACACTGAGATTCTTCTGGTCTGGCCTTCTTTCACGACATCCTTGTTACTCTCATCTTCCCATTGCCCCAAGTTAACACAAGAATGTAACACTGAGATTCTTCTGGTCATCATTCTTGTTACTCCCACCTTCCCATTGCCCCAAGTTAACACAAGAATGTAACACTGAGATACTTCTGGTCCTCATTCTTGGTACTCCCACCTTCCCATTGCCCCAAGTTAACACAAGAATGTAACACTGATATTCTTCTGGTTCTCATTCTTGGTACTCCCACCTTCCCATTGCCCCAAGTTAACACAAAACTGTAACACTGAGATACTTCTGGTCCTCATTCTTGCTACTCCTACCTTCCCCTTGCCCCAAGTTTATACAAAACTGTAACACTGAGATACTTCTGGTCCTAATTCTTGCTACTCCTACCTTCCCCTTGCCCCAAGTATACACAAGAATGTAACACTGAGATAATTCTGGTCCTCATTCTTGTTATTCCCACCTTCCCATTGCCCCAAGTTTACACAAGAATGTAACACTGAGATACTTCTGGTCCTCGTCCTTGTTACTGCCACCTTCCCATTGCCCCAAGTATACACAAGAATGTAACACTGATATACTTCTTGTCCTCATTTTTATTACTCCCACATACCCATTTCCCAGAGTTAACACAAGACTGTAACACTGAGATACTTCTGGTCCTCATTCTTGCTACTCCTACCTTCCCCTTGCCCCAAGTATACACAAGAATGTAACACTGAGATAATTCTGGTCCTCATTCTTGTTATTCCCACCTTCCCATTGCCCCAAGTTTACACAAGAATGTAACACTGAGATACTTCTGGTCCTCGTCCTTGTTACTGCCACCTTCCCATTGCCCCAAGTATACACAAGAATGTAACACTGATATACTTCTTGTCCTCATTTTTATTACTCCCACATACCCATTTCCCAGAGTTAACACAAGACTGTAACACTGAGATACTTCTGGTCCTCATTCTTGCTACTCCTACCTTCCCCTTGCCCCAAGTATACACAAGAATGTAACACTGAGATACTTCTGGTCTTTATTCTTGATACTGCCACCTTCCCATTGCCCCAAGTTAACACAAGAATGTAACGCTGAGATAGTTCTGGTCCTCATTCTTGTTACTCCCACCTTTCCTTTGTCCCAAGTTAACACAAGAATGTAACACTGAGATACTTCTGGTCCTCATTCTTGTTACACCCACCTTCCCATTGCCCCAAGTTAACACAAGAATGTACGCTGAGATACTTCTTGTCTGGCGTTCTTTCAAATCATTCTTGTTACTCCCATCTTCCCATTTACCAAAGTGAACACAAGAATGTAACACTGAGATACTTCTGGTCTGGCGTTCTTTCAAATCATTCTTGTTACTCCCATCTTCCCATTTACCAAAGTGAACACAAGAATGTACCACTGAGACACTTCTGTTCCTGCGCTCTTTCACACCATTCTTGTTACTCCCACTTTCCCATTGCCCCAAGTTAACACAAGAATGTAACACTGAGACACTTCTGTTCCTGCGCTCTTTCACACCATTCTTGTTACTCCCACTTTCCCATTGACCCAAGTTAACACAAGAATGTAACACTGAGACACTTCTGTTCCTGCGCTCTTTCACACCATTCTTGTTACTCCCACTTTCCCATTGCCCCAAGTTAACACAGGAATGTAACACTGAGACACTTCTGTTCCTGCGCTCTTTCACACCGTTCTTGTTACTCCCACTTTCCCATTGCCCCAAGTTAACACAGGAATGTAACACTGAGACACTTCTGTTCCTCATTCTTGATACTCCCACATTCCCATTGCCCTAAGTTTAAACAATAATGTGACACTGAGATACTTCTGTCCCTCATTCTTGATACTCCCTCATTCCCACTGCCCTAAGTTTAAACAATAATGTGACACTGAGATACTTCTGTCCCTCATTCTTGATACTCCCACATTCCCACTGCCCTAAGTTTAAACAATAATGTGACACTGAGATACTTCTGTCCCTCATTCTTGATACTCCCTCATTCCCACTGCCCTAAGTTTAAACAATAATGTGACACTGAGATACTTCTGTCCCTCATTCTTGATACTCCCTCATTCCCACTGCCCTAAGTTTAAACAATAATGTGACACTGAGATACTTCTGTCCCTCATTCTTGATACTCCCTCATTCCCACTGCCCTAAGTTTAAACAATAATGTGACACTGAGATACTTCTGTCCCTCATTCTTGATACTCCCTCATTCCCACTGCCCTAAGTTTAAACAATAATGTGACACTGAGATACTTCTGTTCCTCATTCTTGATACTCCCTCATTCCCACTGCCCTAAGTTTAAACAATAATGTGACACTGAGATACTTCTGTTCCTCATTCTTGATACTCCCTCATTCCCACTGCCCTAAGTTTAAACAATAATGTGACACTGAGATACTTCTGTTCCTCATTCTTGATACTCCCTCATTCCCATTGCCCTAAGTTTAAACAATAATGTGACACTGAGACACTTCTGTTCCTCATTCTTGATACTCCCACATTCCCATTGCCCTAAGTTTAAACAATAATGTGACACTGAGATACTTCATTTCCTCATTCTTGATACTCCCACATTCCCATTGCCCTAAGTTTAAACAATAATGTGACACTGAGACACTTCTGTTCCTCATTCTTGATACTCCCACATTCCCACTGCCCTAAGTTTAAACAATAATGTGACACTGAGATACTTCTGTTCCTCATTCTTGATACTCCCACATTCCCATTGCCCTAAGTTTAAACAATAATGTGACACTGAGATACTTCTGTCCCTCATTCTTGATACTCCCTCATTCCCATTGCCCTAGGTTTAAACAATAATGTGACAGTGAGATACTTCTGTTCCTCATTCTTGATACTCCCTCATTCCCACTGCCCTAAGTTTAAACAATAATGTGACAGTGAGATACTTCTGTTCCTCATTCTTGATACTCCCTCATTCCCACTGCCCTAAGTTTAAACAATAATGTGACACTGAGATACTTCTGTTCCTCATTCTTGATACTCCCACATTCCCATTGCCCTAGGTTTAAACAATAATGTGACACTGAGATACTTCTGTTCCTCATTCTTGATACTCCCACATTCCCATTGCCCTAGGTTTAAACAATAATGTGACACTGAGATACTTCTGTTCCTCATTCTTGATACTCCCACATTCCCATTGCCCTAGGTTTAAACAATAATGTGACACTGAGATACTTCTGTTCCTCATTCTTGATACTCCCACATTCCCATTGCCCTAGGTTTAAACAATAATGTGACACTGAGATACTTCTGTTCCTCATTCTTGTTACTCCCACTTTCCCATTGCCCCAAGTTAACACAGGAATGTAACACTGAGACACTTCTGTTCCTCATTCTTGATACTCCCACATTCCCATTGCCCTAAGTTTAAACAATAATGTGACACTGAGACACTTCTGTTCCTCATTCTTGATACTCCCACATTCCCATTGCCCTAAGTTTAAACAATAATGTGACACTGAGATACTTCTGTTCCTCATTCTTGATACTCCCACATTCCCATTGCCCTAAGTTTAAACAATAATGTGACACTGAGACACTTCTGTTCCTCATTCTTGATACTCCCACATTCCCATTGCCCTAAGTTTAAACAATAATGTGACACTGAGATACTTCTGTTCCTCATTCTTGATACTCCCACATTCCCATTGCCCTAAGTTTAAACAATAATGTAACACTGCGACACTTCTGTTCCTCATTCTTGATACTCCCACATTCCCATTGCCCTAAGTTTAAACAATAATGTGACACTGAGACACTTCTGTTCCTCATTCTTGATACTCCCACATTCCCATTGCCCTAAGTTTAAACAATAATGTGACACTGAGATACTTCTGTTCCTCATTCTTGATACTCCCACATTCCCATTGCCCTAAGTTTAAACAATAATGTGACACTGAGACACTTCTGTTCCTCATTCTTGATACTCCCACATTCCCATTGCCCTAGGTTTAAACAATAATGTGACACTGAGATACTTCTGTTCCTCATTCTTGATACTCCCACATTCCCATTGCCCTAGGTTTAAACAATAATGTGACACTGAGATACTTCTGTTCCTCATTCTTGATACTCCCACATTCCCATTGCCCTAGGTTTAAACAATAATGTGACACTGAGATACTTCTGTTCCTCATTCTTGATACTCCCACATTCCCATTGCCCTAAGTTTAAACAATAATGTGACACTGAGATACTTCTGTTCCTCATTCTTGATACTCCCACATTCCCATTGCCCTAAGTTTAAACAATAATGTGACACTGAGACACTTCTGTTCCTCATTCTTGATACTCCCACATTCCCATTGCCCTAAGTTTAAACAATAATGTGACACTGAGATACTTCTGTTCCTCATTCTTGATACTCCCACATTCCCATTGCCCTAAGTTTAAACAATAATGTGACACTGAGACACTTCTGTTCCTCATTCTTGATACTCCCACATTCCCATTGCCCTATGTTTAAACAATAATGTGACACTGAGATACTTCTGTTCCTCATTCTTGATACTCCCACATTCCCATTGCCCTAGGTTTAAACAATAATGTGACACTGAGATACTTCTGTTCCTCATTCTTGATACTCCCACATTCCCATTGCCCTAGGTTTAAACAATAATGTGACACTGAGATACTTCTGTTCCTCATTCTTGATACTCCCACATTCCCATCGCCCTAAGTTTAAACAATAATGTGACACTGAGATACTTCTGTTCCTCATTCTTGATACTCCCACATTCCCATTGCCCTAAGTTTAAACAATAATGTGACACTGAGATACTTCTGTTCCTCATTCTTGATACTCCCACATTCCCATTGCCCTAGGTTTAAACAATAATGTGACACTGAGATACTTCTGTTCCTCATTCTTGATACTCCCACATTCCCATTGCCCTAGGTTTAAACAATAATGTGACACTGAGATACTTCTGTTCCTCATTCTTGTTACTCCCACTTTCCCATTGCCCCAAGTTAACACAGGAATGTAACACTGAGACACTTCTGTTCCTCATTCTTGATACTCCCACATTCCCATTGCCCTAAGTTTAAACAATAATGTGACACTGAGACACTTCTGTTCCTCATTCTTGATACTCCCACATTCCCATTGCCCTAAGTTTAAACAATAATGTGACACTGAGATACTTCTGTTCCTCATTCTTGATACTCCCACATTCCCATTGCCCTAAGTTTAAACAATAATGTGACACTGAGACACTTCTGTTCCTCATTCTTGATACTCCCACATTCCCATTGCCCTAAGTTTAAACAATAATGTGACACTGAGATACTTCTGTTCCTCATTCTTGATACTCCCACATTCCCATTGCCCTAAGTTTAAACAATAATGTAACACTGCGACACTTCTGTTCCTCATTCTTGATACTCCCACATTCCCATTGCCCTAAGTTTAAACAATAATGTGACACTGAGACACTTCTGTTCCTCATTCTTGATACTCCCACATTCCCATTGCCCTAAGTTTAAACAATAATGTGACACTGAGATACTTCTGTTCCTCATTCTTGATACTCCCACATTCCCATTGCCCTAAGTTTAAACAATAATGTGACACTGAGACACTTCTGTTCCTCATTCTTGATACTCCCACATTCCCATTGTCCCAAGTTTAAACAATAATGTGACACTGAGACACTTCTGTTCCTCATTCTTGATACTCCCACATTCCCATTGTCCCAAGTTTAAACAATAATGTGACACTGAGACACTTCTGTTCCTCATTCTTGATACTCCCACATTCCCATTGCCCTAAGTTTAAACAATAATGTGACACTGAGACACTTCTGTTCCTCATTCTTGATACTCCCACATTCCCATTGCCCTAAGTTTAAACAATAATGTGACACTGAGACACTTCTGTTCCTCATTCTTGATACTCCCACATTCCCATTGCCCTAAGTTTAAACAATAATGTGACACTGAGATACTTCTGTTCCTCATTCTTGATACTCCCACATTCCCATTGCCCTAAGTTTAAACAATAATGTAACACTGAGACACTTCTGTTCCTCATTCTTGATACTCCCACATTCCCATTGCCCTAAGTTTAAACAATAATGTAACACTGAGACACTTCTGTTCCTCATTCTTGATACTCCCACATTCCCATTGCCCTAAGTTTAAACAATAATGTAACACTGAGACACTTCTGTTCCTCATTCTTGATACTCCCACATTCCCATTGCCCTAAGTTTAAACAATAATGTGACACTGAGACACTTCTGTTCCTCATTCTTGATACTCCCACATTCCCACTGCCCTAAGTTTAAACAATAATGTGACACTGAGACACTTCTGTTCCTCATTCTTGATACTCCCACATTCCCATTGCCCTAAGTTTAAACAATAATGTAACACTGCGACACTTCTGTTCCTCATTCTTGATACTCCCACATTCCCATTGCCCTAAGTTTAAACAATAATGTGACACTGAGATACTTCTGTTCCTCATTCTTGATACTCCCACATTCCCATTGCCCTAAGTTTAAACAATAATGTGACACTGAGATACTTCTGTTCCTCATTCTTGATACTCCCACATTCCCACTGCCCTAAGTTTAAACAATAATGTGACACTGAGATACTTCTGTCCCTCATTCTTGATACTCCCACATTCCCATTGCCCTAAGTTTAAACAATAATGTGACACTGAGACACTTCTGTTCCTCATTCTTGATACTCCCACTTTCCCACTGCCCTAAGTTTAAACAATAATGTGACAGTGAGATACTTCTGTTCCTCATTCTTGATACTCCCACATTCCCACTGCCCTAAGTTTAAACAATAATGTGACACTGAGACACTTCTGTTCCTCATTCTTGATACTCCCACATTCCCATTGCCCTAAGTTTAAACAATAATGTGACACTGAGACACTTCTGTTCCTCATTCTTGATACTCCCACATTCCCATTGCCCTAAGTTTAAACAATAATGTAAGACTGCGACACTTCTGTTCCTCATTCTTGATACTCCCACATTCCCATTGCCCTAAGTTTAAACAATAATGTGACACTGAGACACTTCTGTTCCTCATTCTTGATACTCCCACTTTCCCATTGCCCTAAGTTTAAACAATAATGTGACACTGAGACACTTCTGTTCCTGCGCTCTTTAACACCATTCTTGTTACTCCCACTTTCCCATTGCCCTAAGTTTAAACAATAATGTGACACTGAGATACTTCTGTTCCTCATTCTTGATACTCCCACTTTCCCATTGCCCTAAGTTTAAACAATAATGTGACACTGAGACACTTCTGTTCCTCATTCTTGATACTCCCACTTTCCCATTGCCCTAAGTTTAAACAATAATGTGACACTGAGACACTTCTGTTCCTCATTCTTGATACTCCCACTTTCCCATTGCCCTAAGTTTAAACAATAATGTGACACTGAGATACTTCTGTTCCTCATTCTTGATACTCCCACTTTCCCATTGCCCTAAGTTTAAACAATAATGTGACACTGAGACACTTCTGTTCCTCATTCTTGATACTCCCACTTTCCCATTGCCCTAAGTTTAAACAATAATGTGACACTGAGACACTTCTGTTCCTCATTCTTGATACTCCCACATTCCCACTGCCCTAAGTTTAAACAATAATGTGACACTGAGACACTTCTGTTCCTCATTCTTGATACTCCCACATTCCCATTGCCCTAAGTTTAAACAATAATGTGACACTGAGACACTTCTGTTCCTCATTCTTGATACTCCCACATTCCCATTGCCCTAAGTTTAAACAATAATGTAAGACTGCGACACTTCTGTTCCTCATTCTTGATACTCCCACATTCCCATTGCCCTAAGTTTAAACAATAATGTGACACTGAGACACTTCTGTTCCTCATTCTTGATACTCCCACTTTCCCATTGCCCTAAGTTTAAACAATAATGTGACACTGAGACACTTCTGTTCCTGCGCTCTTTAACACCATTCTTGTTACTCCCACTTTCCCATTGCCCTAAGTTTAAACAATAATGTGACACTGAGATACTTCTGTTCCTCATTCTTGATACTCCCACTTTCCCATTGCCCTAAGTTTAAACAATAATGTGACACTGAGACACTTCTGTTCCTCATTCTTGATACTCCCACTTTCCCATTGCCCTAAGTTTAAACAATAATGTGACACTGAGACACTTCTGTTCCTCATTCTTGATACTCCCACTTTCCCATTGCCCTAAGTTTAAACAATAATGTGACACTGAGATACTTCTGTTCCTGCGCTCTTTAACACCATTCTTGTTACTCCCACTTTCCCATTGCCCTAAGTTTAAACAAGAATGTAACACTGAGACACTTCTGTTCCTGCGCTCTTTCACACCATTCTTGTTACTCCCACTTTCCCATTGCCCCAAGTTAACACAGGAATGTAACACTGAGACACTTCTGTTCCTGCGCTCTTTCACACCATTCTTGTTACTCCCACTTTCCCAATGCCCCAAGTTAACACAGGAATGTAACACTGAGACACTTCTGTTCCTGCGCTCTTTCACATTATTCTTGTTACTCCCACTTTCCCATTGCCCTAAGTTTAAACAATAATGTGACACTGAGATACTTCTGTTCCTCATTCTTGACACTCCCACTTTCCCATTGCCCCAAGTTAACACAGGAATGTAACACTGAGACACTTCTGTTCCTCATTCCTGATACTCCCACATTCCCATTGCCCTAAGTTTAAACAATAATGTAACACTGAGACACTTCTGTTCCTCATTCTTGATACTCCCACATTCCCATTGCCCTAAGTTTAAACAATAATGTGACACTGAGACACTTCTGTTCCTCATTCTTGATACTCCCACATTCCCATTGCCCTAAGTTTAAACAATAATGTGACACTGAGATACTTCTGTTCCTCATTCTTATTACTCCCACCTTCCCATTGCCCCAAGTTAACACAACAATGCAACATTGAGATACTTCTGGTCCTCAATCTTGTTACTCTCACATTCCCGTTGCCACAAGTTAACACAAGAATGTAACACCGAGATACTTCTGGTCCTGGGTTCTTTCACATCATTCTCGTTACTCCAACATTCCCATTGGCCCAAGTTAGCACAAGAATGTAACACTGAGATACTTCTGGTCCTGGGTTCTTTCACATCATTCTCGTTACTCCAACATTCCCATTGCTCCAAGTTAGCACAAGACTGTAACACTGAGATACTTCTGGTCCTCAATCTTGTTACTCTCACATTCCCGGTGCCACAAGTTAACACAAGAATGTAACAGCGAGATACTTCTGGTCCTGGGTTCTTTCACATCATTCTCGTTACTCCAACATTCCCATTGCTCCAAGTTAACACAAGAATGTAACACCGAGATACTTCTGGTCCTGGGTTCTTTCACATCATTCTCGTTACTCCAACATTCCCATTGGCCCAAGTTAACACAAGAATGTAACACCGAGATACTTCTGGTCCTGGGTTCTTTCACATCATTCTCGTTACTCCAACATTCCCATTGGCCCAAGTTAACACAAGAATGTAACACCGAGATACTTCTGGTCCTGGGTTCTTTCACATCATTCTCGTTACTCCAACATTCCCATTGGCCCAAGTTAACACAAGAATGTAACACCGAGATACTTCTGGTCCTGGGTTCTTTCACATCATTCTCGTTACTCCAACATTCCCATTGGCCCAAGTTAACACAAGAATGTAACACCGAGATACTTCTGGTCCTGGGTTCTTTCACATCATTCTCGTTACTCCAACATTCCCATTGGCGCAAGTTAACACAAGAATGTAACACCGAGATACTTCTGGTCCTGGGTTCTTTCACATCATTCTCGTTACTCCAACATTCCCATTGCTCCAAGTTAGCACAAGACTGTAACACTGAGATACTTCTGGTCCTGGGTTCTTTCACATCATTCTCGTTACTCCAACATTCCCATTGCTCCAAGTTAGCACAAGACTGTAACACTGAGATACTTCTGGTCCTGGGTTCTTTCACATCATTCTCGTTACTCCAACATTCCCATTGCTCCAAGTTAGCACAAGACTGTAACACTGAGATACATCTGGTCCTGGGTTCTTTCACATCATTCTCGTTACTCCAACATTCCCATTGCTCCAAGTTAGCACAAGACTGTAACACTGAGATACTTCTGGTCCTGGGTTCTTTCACATCATTCTCGTTACTCCAACATTCCCATTGCTCCAAGTTAGCACAAGACTGTGACACTGAGATACTTCTGGTCCTGGGTTCTTTCACATCATTCTCGTTACTCCAACATTCCCATTGCTCCAAGTTAGCACAAGACTGTAACACTGAGATACTTCTGGTCCTGGGTTCTTTCACATCATTCTTGTTACTCCAACATTCCCATTGCTCCAAGTTAGCACAAGACTGTAACACTGAGATACTTCTGGTCCTGGGTTCTTTCACATCATTCTCGTTACTCCAACATTCCCATTGCTCCAAGTTAGCACAAGACTGTAACACTGAGATACTTCTGGTCCTGGGTTCTTTCACATCATTCTCGTTACTCCAACATTCCCATTGCTCCAAGTTAGCACAAGACTGTAACACTGAGATACTTCTGGTCCTGGGTTCTTTCACATCATTCTCGTTACTCCAACATTCCCATTGCTCCAAGTTAGCACAAGACTGTAACACTGAGATACTTCTGGTCCTGGGTTCTTTCACATCATTCTCGTTACTCCAACATTCCCATTGCTCCAAGTTAGCACAAGACTGTAACACTGAGATACTTCTGGTCCTGGGTTCTTTCACATCATTCTCGTTACTCCAACATTCCCATTGCTCCAAGTTAGCACAAGACTGTAACACTGAGATACTTCTGCTCCTCAATCTTGTTACTCTCACATTCCCGTTGCCACAAGTTAACACAAGAATGTAACACCGAGATACTTCTGGTCCTGGGTTCTTTCACATCATTCTCGTTACTCCAACATTCCCATTGCTCCAAGTTAGCACAAGACTGTAACACTGAGATACTTCTGCTCCTCAATCTTGTTACTCTCACATTCCCGTTGCCACAAGTTAACACAAGAATGTAACACCGAGATATTTCTGGTCCTGGGTTCTTTAACATCATTCTCGTTACTCCAACATTCCCATTGGCCCAAGTTAGCACAAGAATGTAACACTGAGATACTTCTGGTCCTCAATCTTGTTACTCTCAGATTCCCGTTGCCACAAGTTAACACAACAATGCAACATTGAGGTACTTCTGGTCCTCAATCTTGTTACTCTCACATTCCCCTTGCCACAAGTTAACACAAGAATGTAACACCGAGATACTTCTGGTCCTGGGTTCTTTCACATCATTCTCGTTACTCCAACATTCCCATTGGCCCAAGTTAGCACAAGAATGTAACACTGAGATACTTTTGGTCCTCAATCTTGTTACTCTCACATTCCCGTTGCCACAAGTTAACACAAGAATGTAACACCGAGATACTTCTGGTCCTGGGTTCTTTCACATCATTCTCGTTACTCCAATATTCCCATTGGCCCAAGTTAGCACAAGAATGTAACACTGAGATACTTCTGGTCCTCAATCTTGTTACTCTCACACTCCCGTTGCCACAAGTTAACACAACAATGCAACATTGAGATACTTCTGGTCCTGGGTTCTTTCACATCATTCTCGTTACTCCAACATTCCCATTGGCCCAAGTTAGCACAAGAATGTAACACTGAGATAGTTCTGGTCCTCATTCCTGATACTCTCACATTCGAATTGCCCCAAGTTTACACAACAATGTAACACTGAGATAGTTCTGGTCGTCGTTCTTGTTACTCCCACATTCCCACTGCCCCAAGTTAACCCAGGAATGTAACACTAATATACTTCTGGTCCTCATTCTTGATGCTCCATCATACCCATTGCCCCAACTATTACAACAATGTAACACTGAGATACTTGTGGCCCTCATTCTTGTTACTCCCACCTTCCCATTGTCCCAAGTTTACACAAAAATGTAACTCTGAGATACTAATGGTCCTCATTCTTGTTACTCCCACCTTCCCCTTGCCCCAAGCTTACACAGGAATGTAACACTGAGATACATCTGGTCCTCATTCTTGATATTCCCACATTCCCATTGCCTCAAGTTTACACAAAAATGTAAAACTGAGATATTTCTGGTCCTCATTCTTGTTACTCCCTCCTTCCACTTGCCCCAATTTACACAAGAAAGTAACTCTGAGATACTTCTGGTCCTCATTCTCGTTACTCCCACCTTCCCCTTGCCCCACGTTTACATAAGAATGTAACACTGAGATACTTCTTGTCCTCATTTTTGTTACTCCCACCTTCCCATTGACCCAAGTTTACACAAAAATGTAACACTGAGATACTTCTGGTCCTCATTCTCGTTTACTCCCTCTTTCCACTTTCCCCACGTTTACCTAAGAATGTAACACTGAGATACTTCTGGTCCTCATCCTTGTTACTCCCACCTTCCCCTTGCCCCAAGCTTACACAAGAATGTAATATTAATATACTTCTGGTCCTCATTCTTAAAACTCCTACATTCCCATTGCCCCAAGCTAACACAAGAACGTAACACTGAGATACTACTGGTCCTGCGTTCTTTCACATCATTCTTGTTACTGCCACCTACCCATTGCTCCAAGTTAACACAAAACTGCAACACTGAGATACTTCTGGTCCTAATTCTTGTTACTCCTACCTTCCCATTGCCCCATGTTAACACAAAACTGTAACACTGAGATACTTCTGGTCCTCATTCTTGTTACTCCCACCTTCCCATTGCCCAAGTTAGCACAAGACTGTAACACCGAGATACTTCTGGCCCTCTTTCCGATTACTCCCACCTTCCCATAGCCCCACGTTAGCACAAGACTGTAACACTGACATACTTCTGGCCCTCATTCTTGTTACTCCCACCTTCCCATTGCTCCAAGTTAGCACAAGACTTTAACACTGAGATAGTTCTATTCCTCATTCTTGTTACTCCCACCTTCCCATTGTCCCAAGTTAGCACAAGGCTGTAACACTGGGATACTTCCGGTCCTCATTCTTGTTACTCCCACCTTCCCATTGCTCCAAGTTAGCACAAGACTGTAACACTGAGATACTTCTATTCCTCATTCTTGTTACTCCCACCTTCCCATTGTCCCAAGTTAGCACAAGGCTGTAACACTGAGATACTTCTGGCCCTCATTCTTGTTACTCCCACCTTCCCATTGCCCCAAGTTAACATAAAACTGTACCACTGAAATACTTCTGGTCCTCATTCTTGTTACTCCCACCTTCCCATTGCCCCAAGTTAGCACAAGACTGTAACACTGAGATACTTCTGGTCCTCATTCTTGTTACTCCCACCTTCCCATAGCCCCAAGTTAACACAAGACTGTAACACTGAGATTCTTCTGGTCCTCATTCTTGTTACTCCCACCTTCCCATTGCCCCAAGTTAGCACAAGACTGTAACACTGAGATACTTCTGGTCCTCATTCTTGTTACTCCCACCTTCCCATAGCCCCAAGTTAACACAAGACTGTAACACTGAGATACTTCTGGTCCTCATTCTTGTTACTCCCACCTTCCCATAGCCCCAAGTTAACACAAGACTGTAACACTGAGATACTTCTGGTCCTCATTCTTGTTACTCCCACCTTCCCATTGCCCCAAGTTAGCACAAGACTGTAACACTGAGATACTTCTGGTCCTCATTCTTGTTACTCCCACCTTCCCATTGCCCCAAGTTAACACAAGACTGTAACACTGAGATACTTCTGGTCCTCATTCTTGTTACTCCCACGTTCCCATAGCCCCAAGTTAACACAAGACTGTAACACTGAGATACTTCTGGTCCTCATTCTTGTTACTCCTACCTTCCCATTGCCCAAGTTAACACAAGACTGTAACACTGAGATACTTCTGGTCCTCATTGTTTTTACTCCCACCTTCCCATTGCCCCAAGTTAACACAAGACTGTAACACTGAGATACTTCTGGTCCTCATTCTTGTTACTCCCACCTTCCCATTGCCCAAGTTAACACAAGACTGTAACACTGAGATACTTCTGGTCGTTATTCTTGTTACTCCCACCTTCCCATTGCCCCAAGTTAACACAAAACTGTAACACTGAGATACTTCTGGTCCTCATTCTTGCTACTCCTACCTTCCCCTTGCCCCAAGTATACACAAGAATGTAACACTGAGATACTTCTGGTCTTTATTCTTGATACTGCCACCTTCCCATTGCCCCAAGTTAACACAAGAATGTAACGCTGAGATAGTTCTGGTCCTCATTCTTGTTACTCCCACCTTTCCTTTGTCCCAAGTTAACACAAGAATGTAACACTGAGATACTTCTGGCCCTCATTCTTGTTACACCCACCTTCCCATTGCCCCAAGTTAACACAAGAATGTACGCTGAGATACTTCTGGTCTGGCGTTCTTTCAAATCATTCTTGTTACTCCCATCTTCCCATTTACCAAAGTGAACACAAGAATGTAACACTGAGATACTTCTGGTCTGACCTTCT
This sequence comes from Deroplatys truncata, assembly GCA_030765065.1. NCBI lineage: Eukaryota > Metazoa > Arthropoda > Insecta > Mantodea > Mantidae > Deroplatys > Deroplatys truncata. The sequence goes on along the minus strand of CM060981.1, from coordinate 1,006,572 downwards.
TTCACATCATTCTTGTTACTCTCACCTTCCCATTGCCCAAAGTGAACACAAGAATGTAACACTGAAATACATTTGGTCCTGCGTTCTTTCACATCATTCTTGTTTCTCCCGTCTTCCCAATGCCCAAGGTTAACACAAGACTGTAACACTGAGATACTTCTGGTCCTGCGTTCTTTCACATCATTCTTGTTACTCCCGTCTTCCCAATGCCCAAGGTTAACACAAGACTGTAACACTGAGATACTTCTGGTCCTGCGTTCTTTTACATCATTCTTGTTACTCCCGTCTTCCCAATGCCGAAAGTTAACACAAGACTGTAACATTGATATACTTCTGGTCCTGCGTTCTTTCACATCATTCTTGTTACTCTCATCTTCCCATTGCCTCAAGTTAACACAAGACTGTAACATTGAGATACTTCTGGTCCTGCGTTCTTTCACATCATTCTTGTTACTCTCATCTTCCCATTGCGTCAAGTTAACACAACACTGTAACACTGAGATACTTCTGGTCCTGCGTTCTTTCACATCATTCTTGTTACTCCCGTCTTCCCAATGCCCAAGGTTAACACAAGACTGTAACACTGAGATACTTCTGGTCCTGCGTTCTTTCACATCATTCTTGTTACTCCCGTCTTCCCAATGCCGAAAGTTAACACAAGACTGTAACATTGAGATACTTCTGGTCCTGCGTTCTTTCACATCATTCTTGTTTCTCCCGTCTTCCCAATGCCCAAGGTTAACACAAGACTGTAACACTGAGATACTTCTGGTCCTGCGTTCTTTCACATCATTCTTGTTACTACCACCTTCCCATTGCCTCAAGTTAACACAAGACTGTAACATTGAGATACTTCTGGTCCTGCGTTCTTTCACATCATTCTTGTTACTCCCGTCTTCCCAATGCCGAAAGTTAACACAAGACTGTACACTGAGATACCTCTGGTCCTGCGTTCTTTCACATCATTCTTGTTTCTCCCGTCTTCCCATTGCCCAAGGTTAACACAAGACTGTAACACTGAGATACTTCTGGTCCTGCGTTCTTTCACATCATTCTTGTTACTCCCGTCTTCCCAATGCCCAAGGTTAACACAAGAATGTAACACTGAGATACTTCTGGTCCTGCGTTCTTTCACATCATTCTTGTTACTCCCGTCTTCCCAATGCCCAAGGTTAACACAAGAATGTAACATTGAGATACTTCTGGTCCTGCGTTCTTTCACATCATTCTTGTTACTCCCGTCTTCCCAATGCCGAAAGCTAACACAAGACTGTAACACTGAGATACTTCTGGTCCTGCGTTCTTTCACATCATTCTTGATACTCTCATCTTCCCATTGCCTCAAGTTAACACAAGACTGTAACACTGAGATGCTTCTGTTCCTTCGTTCTTTCACATCATTCTTGTTTCTCCCGTCTTCCCAATGCCCAAGGTTAACACAAGACTGTAACACTGAGATACTTCTGGTCCTGCGTTTTTTCACATCATTCTTGTTACTCCCACCTTCCCATTGCCTCAAGTTAACACAAGAACGTAACACTGAGATACTTCTGGTCCTGCGTTCTTTCACATCATTCTTGTTACTCCCACCTTCCCATTGCCCCAAGTTAACACAAGAACGTAACACTGAGATACTTCTGGTCTGGCCTTCTTTCACGACATTCTTGTTACTCTCATCTTCCCATTGCCCCAATTTAACACAACAATGCAACACTGAGATACTTCTGGTCCTCATTCTTGTTACTCTCACATTCCCGTTGCCCCAAGTTAACACAAGAATGTAACACCGAGATACTTCTGGTCCTGGGTTCTTTCACATCATTCTCGGTACTCCCACATTCCCATTGGGCCAAGTTAACACAAGAATGTAACACTGAGATAGTTCTGGTCCTCATTCTTGATACTCTCACATTCGATTTGCCCCAAGTTTACAAAGAATGTAACACTGAGATAGTTCTGGTCGTCATTCTTGTTACTCCCAACATTCCCACTGCTCCAAGTTAACTCAAGAATGTAACACTGAGATACTTCAGGTCCTGCGTTCTTTCACATCATTCTTGTGTCTCCCACCTTCCCATTGCCTCAAGTTTACATAAGAATGTAACACTGAGATACCTCTGGTCCTGTGTTCTTTCGCATCATGCTTGTTACTCCCATCTTCCCATTGCCTCAAGTTAACACAAGACTGTAACACTGAGATGCTTCTGTTCCTTCGTTCTTTCACAACATTCTTGTTACTCCCACCTTCCCATTGCCCCAAGTTTACCCAACACTGTAGCACTGAGTTACTTCTGGTCCTGCGTGCTTTCACATCAACATTGTTACGCCCACCTTCCCATTCCCTCAAGTTAAAACAAGAATGTAACACTTGGATACTTCAGGTCCTGCGTTATTTCACATCATTCTTGTTACTCCCACCTTCCCATTGCCTCAGGTTAATACAAGAATGTAACACTGGGATACTTCATGTCCTGCGTTATTTCACATCATTCTTGTTACGCCCACCTTCCCATTGCCTCAGGTTTACACAAGAATGTAACACTGAGATACTTCTGGTCCTGTGTTCTTTCACATCATGCTTGTTACTCCCACCTTCCCATTGCTCAGGTTAACGCAAGAATGTAACACTGAGATACTTCAGGTGCTGCATTCTTTCACATCATTCTAGTTACTCCCACCTTCATATTGCCTCACGTTAACACAAGAATGTAACACTGAAATATTTCTGGTCCTGCTTTCTTTCACATCAATCTTTTTACTCTCACCTTCCCATTTCCCAAAGTTTACAGAAGACTGTAACACTTAAGTACTTCTGGGCGTGCGGTCTTTCACATTGTTCTTTACAGTCTTATCTTCCCAATGCCTCAAGTTTACACAAGACTGTAACATTGAGATACTTTGGTCCTGCGTCCTTTCACATCATTCTTGCTACTCCAACCTTCCCATTGCCCCAAATTTACACAAGAATGTAACACTGAGCTACTTCTGTTCCTGCGCTCTTTCACACCTTTCTTGTTACTCCCACTTTCCCATTGCCCCAAGTTAACACAGGAATGTAACACTGAGATACTTCTGTTCCTCATTCTTGATACTCCCACATTCCCATTGCCCCAAGTTAACACAGGAATGTAACACTGAGATACTTCTGTTCCTCATTCTTGATACTCCCACATTCCCATTGCCCTAAGTTTAAACAATAATGTGACACTGAGATACTTCTGTTCCTCATTCTTGATACTCCCACATTCCCATTGCCCTAAGTTTAAACAATAATGTGACACTGAGATACTTCTGTTCCTCATTCTTGTTACTCCCACATTCCCATTGCCCCAATTTAACACAACAATGCAACACTGAGATACTTCTGGTCCTCAATCTTGTTACTCTCACATTCCCGTTGCCCCAAGTTAACACAAGAATGTAACACCGAGATACTTCTGGTCCTGGGTTCTTTCACATCATTCTCGTTACTCCAACATTCCCATTGGCCCAAGTTAACACAAGAATGTAACACTGAGATAGTTCTGGTCCTCATTCTTGATACTCTCACATTCGAATTGCCCCAAGTTTACACAACAATGTTACACTGAGATAATTCTGGTCGTCGTTCTTGTTACTCCCACATTCCCACTGCCCCAAGTTAACTCAGGAATGTAACACTGAGATACTTCTGGTCCTCAATCTTGATGCTCCATCATACCCATTGCCCCAACTATTACAACAATGTAACACTGAGATACTTCTGGCCCTCATTCTTGTTACTCCCACCTTCCCATTTTCCCAAGTATACACAAAAATGTAACTCTGAGATACTAATGGTCCACATTCTTGTTACTCCCACCTTCCCCTTGCCCCAAGCTTACACAAGAATGTAACACTGAGATACATCTGGTCCTCATTCTTGATATTCCCACATTCCCATTGCCTCAAGTTTACACAAAAATGTAAAATTGAGATATTTCTGGTCCTCATTCTTGTTACTCCCTCCTTCCACTTGCCCCAAATTTACACAAGAAAGTAACTTTGAGACACTTCTGGTCCTCATTCTCGTTACTCCCACTTTCCCCTTGCCCCACGTTTACATAAGAATGTAACACTGAGATACTTCTTGTCCTCATTTTTGTTACTGCCACCTTCCCATTGTCCCAAGTTTACACAAAAATGTAACACTGAGATACTTCTGGTCCTCATTCTCGTTTACTCCCTCTTTCCCCTTTCCCCACGTTTACATAAGAATGTAACACTGAGATACTTCGGGTCCTCATTTTTGTTACTCCCACCTTCCCCTTGCCCCAAGTTTACACAAGAATGTAACACTTAGATACTTCTGGTCCTCATTCTTGTTACTCCCACCTTCCCCTTGCCCCAAGCTTACACAAGAACTTAACACTGAGATACTCCTGGTCCTGCGTTCATTCACATCATTCTTGTTACTGCCACCTTCCCATTGCTCCAAGTTAACACAAAACTGTAACACTGAGATACTTCTGGCCCTAATTCTTGTTACTCCAACCTTCCCATTGCCCCATGTTAACATAAAACTGTACCACTGAGATACTTCTGGTCCTCATTCTTGTTACTCCCACCTTCCCATAGCCCCAAGTTAACATAAAACTGTACCACAGAGATACTTCTGGTCCTCATTCTTGTTACTCCCACCTTCCCATAGCCCCAAGTTAACATAAAACTGTACCACAGAGATACTTCTGGTCCTCATTCTTGTTACTCCCACCTTCCCATAGCCCCAAGTTAACATAAAACTGTACCACAGAGATACTTCTGGTCCTCATTCTTGTTACTCCCACCTTCCCATTGCCCCAAGTTAACATAAAACTATAACACTGAGATACTTCTGGTCCTCATTCTTGTTACTCCCACCTTCCCATTGCCCCAAGTTAACATAAAACTATAACACTGAGATACTTCTGGTCCTCATTCTTGTTACTCCCTCCTTCCCATTGCCCCAAGTTAACATAAAACTATAACACTGAGATACTTCTGGTCCTCATTCTTGTTACACCCACCTTCCCATTGCCCCAAGTTAACATAAAACTATAACACTGAGATACTTCTGGTCCTCGTTCTTGTTACTCCCACCTTCCCATTGCCCCAAGTTAACATAAAACTATAACACTGAGATACTTCTGGTCCTCGTTCTTGTTACTCCCACCTTCCCATTGCCCCAAGTTAACATAAAACCATAACACTGAGATACTTCTGGTCCTCATTCTTGTTACTCCCACCTTCCCATTGCCCCAAGTTAACATAAAACTATAACACTGAGATACTTCTGGTCCTCATTCTTGTTACTCTCACATTCCCGTTGCCCCAAGTTAACACAAGAATGTAACACCGAGATACTTCTGGTCCTGGGTTCTTTCACATCATTCTCGGTACTCCCACATTCCCATTGGGCCAAGTTAACACAAGAATGTAACACTGAGATAGTTCTGGTCCTCATTCTTGATACTCTCACATTCGATTTGCCCCAAGTTTACAAAGAATGTAACACTGAGATAGTTCTGGTCGTCATTCTTGTTACTCCCAACATTCCCACTGCTCCAAGTTAACTCAAGAATGTAACACTGAGATACTTCAGGTCCTGCGTTCTTTCACATCATTCTTGTGTCTCCCACCTTCCCATTGCCTCAAGTTTACATAAGAATGTAACACTGAGATACCTCTGGTCCTGTGTTCTTTCGCATCATGCTTGTTACTCCCATCTTCCCATTGCCTCAAGTTAACACAAGACTGTAACACTGAGATGCTTCTGTTCCTTCGTTCTTTCACAACATTCTTGTTACTCCCACCTTCCCATTGCCCCAAGTTTACCCAACACTGTAGCACTGAGTTACTTCTGGTCCTGCGTGCTTTCACATCAACATTGTTACGCCCACCTTCCCATTCCCTCAAGTTAAAACAAGAATGTAACACTTGGATACTTCAGGTCCTGCGTTATTTCACATCATTCTTGTTACTCCCACCTTCCCATTGCCTCAGGTTAATACAAGAATGTAACACTGGGATACTTCATGTCCTGCGTTATTTCACATCATTCTTGTTACGCCCACCTTCCCATTGCCTCAGGTTTACACAAGAATGTAACACTGAGATACTTCTGGTCCTGTGTTCTTTCACATCATGCTTGTTACTCCCACCTTCCCATTGCTCAGGTTAACGCAAGAATGTAACACTGAGATACTTCAGGTGCTGCATTCTTTCACATCATTCTAGTTACTCCCACCTTCATATTGCCTCACGTTAACACAAGAATGTAACACTGAAATATTTCTGGTCCTGCTTTCTTTCACATCAATCTTTTTACTCTCACCTTCCCATTTCCCAAAGTTTACAGAAGACTGTAACACTTAAGTACTTCTGGGCGTGCGGTCTTTCACATTGTTCTTTACAGTCTTATCTTCCCAATGCCTCAAGTTTACACAAGACTGTAACATTGAGATACTTTGGTCCTGCGTCCTTTCACATCATTCTTGCTACTCCAACCTTCCCATTGCCCCAAATTTACACAAGAATGTAACACTGAGCTACTTCTGTTCCTGCGCTCTTTCACACCTTTCTTGTTACTCCCACTTTCCCATTGCCCCAAGTTAACACAGGAATGTAACACTGAGATACTTCTGTTCCTCATTCTTGATACTCCCACATTCCCATTGCCCCAAGTTAACACAGGAATGTAACACTGAGATACTTCTGTTCCTCATTCTTGATACTCCCACATTCCCATTGCCCTAAGTTTAAACAATAATGTGACACTGAGATACTTCTGTTCCTCATTCTTGATACTCCCACATTCCCATTGCCCCAATTTAACACAACAATGCAACACTGAGATACTTCTGGTCCTCAATCTTGTTACTCTCACATTCCCGTTGCCCCAAGTTAACACAAGAATGTAACACCGAGATACTTCTGGTCCTGGGTTCTTTCACATCATTCTCGTTACTCCAACATTCCCATTGGCCCAAGTTAACACAAGAATGTAACACTGAGATAGTTCTGGTCCTCATTCTTGATACTCTCACATTCGAATTGCCCCAAGTTTACACAACAATGTTACACTGAGATAATTCTGGTCGTCGTTCTTGTTACTCCCACATTCCCACTGCCCCAAGTTAACTCAGGAATGTAACACTGAGATACTTCTGGTCCTCAATCTTGATGCTCCATCATACCCATTGCCCCAACTATTACAACAATGTAACACTGAGATACTTCTGGCCCTCATTCTTGTTACTCCCACCTTCCCATTTTCCCAAGTATACACAAAAATGTAACTCTGAGATACTAATGGTCCACATTCTTGTTACTCCCACCTTCCCCTTGCCCCAAGCTTACACAAGAATGTAACACTGAGATACATCTGGTCCTCATTCTTGATATTCCCACATTCCCATTGCCTCAAGTTTACACAAAAATGTAAAATTGAGATATTTCTGGTCCTCATTCTTGTTACTCCCTCCTTCCACTTGCCCCAAATTTACACAAGAAAGTAACTTTGAGACACTTCTGGTCCTCATTCTCGTTACTCCCACTTTCCCCTTGCCCCACGTTTACATAAGAATGTAACACTGAGATACTTCTTGTCCTCATTTTTGTTACTGCCACCTTCCCATTGTCCCAAGTTTACACAAAAATGTAACACTGAGATACTTCTGGTCCTCATTCTCGTTTACTCCCTCTTTCCCCTTTCCCCACGTTTACATAAGAATGTAACACTGAGATACTTCGGGTCCTCATTTTTGTTACTCCCACCTTCCCCTTGCCCCAAGTTTACACAAGAATGTAACACTTAGATACTTCTGGTCCTCATTCTTGTTACTCCCACCTTCCCCTTGCCCCAAGCTTACACAAGAACTTAACACTGAGATACTCCTGGTCCTGCGTTCATTCACATCATTCTTGTTACTGCCACCTTCCCATTGCTCCAAGTTAACACAAAACTGTAACACTGAGATACTTCTGGCCCTAATTCTTGTTACTCCAACCTTCCCATTGCCCCATGTTAACATAAAACTGTACCACTGAGATACTTCTGGTCCTCATTCTTGTTACTCCCACCTTCCCATAGCCCCAAGTTAACATAAAACTGTACCACAGAGATACTTCTGGTCCTCATTCTTGTTACTCCCACCTTCCCATAGCCCCAAGTTAACATAAAACTGTACCACAGAGATACTTCTGGTCCTCATTCTTGTTACTCCCACCTTCCCATAGCCCCAAGTTAACATAAAACTGTACCACAGAGATACTTCTGGTCCTCATTCTTGTTACTCCCACCTTCCCATTGCCCCAAGTTAACATAAAACTATAACACTGAGATACTTCTGGTCCTCATTCTTGTTACTCCCACCTTCCCATTGCCCCAAGTTAACATAAAACTATAACACTGAGATACTTCTGGTCCTCATTCTTGTTACTCCCTCCTTCCCATTGCCCCAAGTTAACATAAAACTATAACACTGAGATACTTCTGGTCCTCATTCTTGTTACACCCACCTTCCCATTGCCCCAAGTTAACATAAAACTATAACACTGAGATACTTCTGGTCCTCGTTCTTGTTACTCCCACCTTCCCATTGCCCCAAGTTAACATAAAACTATAACACTGAGATACTTCTGGTCCTCGTTCTTGTTACTCCCACCTTCCCATTGCCCCAAGTTAACATAAAACTATAACACTGAGATACTTCTGGTCCTCATTCTTGTTACTCCCACCTTCCCATTGCCCCAAGTTAACATAAAACTATAACACTGAGATACTTCTGGTCCTCATTCTTGTTACTCCCACCTACCCATTGCCCCAAGTTAACATAAAACTATAACACTGAGATACTTCTGGTCCTCATTCTTGTTACTCCCACCTTCCCATTGCCCCAAGTTAACATAAAACTATAACACTGAGATACTTCTGGTCCTCATTCTTGTTACTCCCACCTTCCCATTGCCCCAAGTTAACATAAAACTATAACACTGAGATACTTCTGGTCCTCATTCTTGTTACTCCCACCTTCCCATTGCCCCAAGTTAACATAAAACTATAACACTGAGATACTTCTGGTCCTCATTCTTGTTACTCCCACCTTCCCATTGCCCCAAGTTAGCATAAGACTGTAACACTGAGATACTTCTGGTCCTCATTCTTGTTACTCCCACCTTCCCATTGCCCCAAGTTAACATAAAACTATAACACTGAGATACTTCTGGTCCTCATTCTTGTTACTCCCACCTTCCCATTGCCCCAAGTTAGCATAAGACTGTAACACTGAGATACTTCTGGTCCTCATTCTTGTTACTCCCACCTTCCCATTGCCCCAAGTTAACATAAAACTATAACACTGAGATACTTCTGGTCCTCATTCTTGTTACTCCCACCTTCCCATTGCCCCAAGTTAGCATAAGACTGTAACACTGAGATACTTCTGGTCCTCATTCTTGTTACTCCCACCTTCCCATTGCCCCAAGTTAACATAAAACTATAACGCTGAGATACTTCTGGTCCTCATTCTTGTTACTCCCACCTTCCCATTGCCCCAAGTTAGCACAAGACTGTAACACTGAGATAATTCTGGTCCTCATTCTTGTTACTCCCACCTTCCCATTGCCCCAAGTTAGCACAAGACTGTAACACTGAGATACTTCTGGTCCTCATTCTTGTTACTCCCACCTTCCCATAGCCCCAAGTTAACACAAGACTGTAACACTGAGATACCTCTGGCCCTTATTCTTGTTACTCCCACCTTCCCATTGCCCCAAGTTAACATAAAACTGTACCACTGAGATACTTCCGGTCCTCATTCTTGTTACTCCCACCTTCCCATTGCTCCAAGTTAGCACAAGACTGTAACACTGAGATACTTCTGGCCCTCATTCTTGTTACTCCCACCTTCCCATAGCCCCAAGTTAACACAAGACTGTAACACTGAGATACTTCTGGTCCACGTTCTTGTTACTCCCACCTTCCCATTGCCCCAAGTTTACACAAGAATGTAACACTGAGATAATTCTGGTCCTCATTCTTGTTACTCCCACCTTCCCATAGCCCCAAGTTAACATAAAACTGTAACACTGAGATACTTCTGGTCCTCATTCTTGTTACTCCCACCTTCCCATAGCCCCAAGTTTACACAAGAATGTAACACTGAGATACTTCTGGTCCACGTTCTTGTTACTCCCACCTTCCCATTGCCGCAAGTTAACATAAAACTGTACCACTGAGATACTTCTGGTCCTCATTCTTGTTACTCCCACCTTCCCATAGCCCCAAGTTAACACAAGACTGTAACACTGAGATACTTCTGGTCCTCATTCTTGTTACTCCCACCTTCCCATTGCCCCAAGTTAGCACAAGACTGTAACACTGAGATACTTCTGGTCCTCATTCTTGTTACTCCCACCTTCCCATAGCCCCAAGTTAACACAAGACTGTAACACTGAGATACTTCTGGTCCTCATTCTTGTTACTCCCACCTTCCCATAGCCCCAAGTTAACACAAGACTGTAACACTGAGATACTTCTGGTCCTCATTCTTGTTACTCCCACCTTCCCATAGCCCCAAGTTAACACAAGACTGTAACACTGAGATACTTCTGGTCCTCATTCTTGTTACTCCCACCTTCCCATAGCCCCAAGTTAGCACAAGACTGTAACACTGAGATACTTCTGGTCCTCACTCTTGTTACTCCCACCTTCCCATTGCTCCAAGTTAGCACAAGACTGTAACACTGAGATACTTCTGGCCCTCATTCTTGTTACTCCCACCTTCCCATTGCCCCAAGTTAACATAAAATTTACCACTGAGATACTTCTGGTCCTCATTCTTGTTACTCCCACCTTCCCATAGCCCCAAGTTAACACAAGACTGTAACACTGAGATACTTCTGGTCCTCATTCTTGTTACTCCCACCTTCCCATAGCCCCAAGTTAACACAAGACTGTAACACTGAAATACTTCTGGTCCTCATTCTTGTTACTCCCACCTTCCCATTGCCCAAGTTAACACAAGACTGTAACACTGAGATACTTCTGGTCCTCATTCTTTTTACTCCCACCTTCCCATTGCCCCAAGTTAACACAAAACTGTAACACTGAGATACTTCTGGTCCTCATTCTTGTTACTCCCACCTTCCCATTGCCCAAGTTAACACAAGACTGTAACACTGAGATACTTCTGGTCGTTATTCTTGTTACTCCCACCTTCCCATTGCCCCAAGTTAACACAAAACTGTAACACTGAGATACTTCTGGTCCTCATTCTTGTTACTCCCACCTTCCCATTGCCCCAAGTTAACACAAAACTGTAACACTGAGATACTTCTGGTCCTCATTCTTGTTACTCCCACCTTCCCATAGCCCCAAGTTAACACAAAACTGTAACACTGAGATACTTCTGGTCCTCATTCTTGCTACTCCTACCTTCCCCTTGCCCCAAGTTTATACAAAACTGTAACACTGAGATACTTCTGGTCCTCATTCTTGCTACTCCTATCTTCCCCTTGCCCCAAGTATACACAAGAATGTAACACTGAGATAATTCTGGTCCTCATTCTTGTTATTCCCACCTTCCCATTGCCCCAAGTTTACACAAGAATGTAACACTGAGATACTTCTGGTCCTCGTCCTTGTTACTGCCACCTTCCCATTGCCCCAAGTATACACAAGAATGTAACACTGATATACTTCTTGTCCTCATTCTTATTACTCCCACATACCCATTTCCCAGAGTTAACACAAGACTGTAACACTGAGATACTTCTGGTCCTCGTTCTTGCTACTCCTACCTTCCCCTTGCCCCAAGTATACACAAGAATGTAACACTGAGATACTTCTGGTCTTTATTCTTGATACTGCCACCTTCCCATTGCCCCAAGTTAACACAAGAATGTAACGCTGAGATACTACTGGTCCTCATTCTTGTTACTCCCACCTTTCCATTGTCCCAAGTTAACACAACAATGTAACACTGAGATACTTCTGGTCCTCATTCTTGTTACTCCCACCTTCCCATTGCCCCAAGTTAACACAAGAATGTACGCTGAGATACTTCTGGTCTGGCCTTCTTTCACATCATTCTTGTTATTTCCATCTTCCCATTTACCAAAGTGAACACAAGAATGTAACACTGAGATACTTCTGGTCTGGCCTTCTTTCACATCATTCTTGTTACTCTCACCTTCCCATTGCCCAAAGTGAACACAAGAATGTAACACTGAGATACTTCTGGTCTGGCCTTCTTTCACATCATTCTTGTTACTCTCACCTTCCCATTGCCCAAAGTGAACACAAGAATGTAACACTGAGATACATTTGGTCCTGCGTTCTTTCACATCATTCTTGTTACTCCCGTCTTCCCAATGCCCAAGGTTAACACAAGATTGTAACACTTAGATACTTCTGGTCCTGCGTTCTTTCACATCATTCTTGTTACTCCCGTCTTCCCAATGCCCAAGGTTAACACAGGACTGTAACACTGAAATACTTCTGGTCCTGCGTTCTTTCACATCATTCTTGTTACTCCCGTCTTCCCAATGCCCAAGGTTTACACAAGACTGTAACATTGAGATACTTCTGGTCCTGCGTTCTTTCACATCATTCTTGTTACTCCCGTCTTCCCAATGCCGAAAGTTAACACAAGACTGTAACACTGATATACTTCTGGTCCTGCGTTCGTTCACATCATTCTTGTTACTGTCATCTTCCCATTGCCTCAAGTTAACACAAGACTGTAACATTGAGATACTTCTGGTCCTGCGTTCTTTCACATCATTCTTGTTACTCCCGTCTTCCCAATGCCCAAGGTTAACACAAGACTGTAACACTGAGATACTTCTGGTCCTGCGTTCTTTCACATCATTCTTGTTACTCCCGTCTTCCCAAAGCCGAAAGTTAACACAAGACTGTAACACTGAGATACTTCTGGTCCTGCGTTCTTTCACATCATTCTTGTTTCTCTCGTCTTCCCAATGCCCAAGGTTAACACAAGATTGTAACACTGAGATACTTCTGGTCCTGCGTTCTTTCACATCATTCTTGTTACTCCCACCTTCCCATTGGCTCAAGTTAACACAAGACTGTAACATTGAGATACTTCTTGTCCTGCGTTCTTTCACATCATTCTTGTTATTCCCGTCTTCCCAATGCCGAAAGTTAACACAAGACTGTAACACTGAGATACTTCTGGTCCTGCGTTCTTTCACATCATTCTTGTTTCTCCCGTCTTCCCATTGCCCAAGGTTAACACACGACTGTAACACTGAGATACTTCTGGTCCTGCGTTCTTTCACATCATTCTTGTAACTCCCGTCTTCCAATGCCAAGGTTAACACAAGACTGTAACACTGAGATACTTCTGGTCCTGCGTTCTTTCACATCATTCTTGTTACTCCCACCTTCCCATTGCCTCATGTTAACACAAGACTGTAACATTGAGATACTTCTGGTCCTGCGTTCTTTCACATCATTCTTGTTACTCCCGTCTTCCCAATGCCGAAAGTTAACACAAGACTGTAACACTGAGATACTTCTGTTCCTGCGTTCTTTCACATCATTCTTGATACTCTCATCTTCCCATTGCCTCAAGTTAACACAAGACTGTAACACTGAGATGCTTCTGTTCCTTCGTTCTTTCACATCATTCTTGTTTCTCCCGTCTTCCCAATGCCCAAGGTTAACACAAGAATGTAACACTGAGATACTTCTGGTCCTGCGTTCTTTCACATCATTCTTGTTACTCCCACCTTCCCATTGCCTCAAGTTAACACAAGAACGTAACACTGAGATACTTCTGGTCCTGCGTTCTTTCACATCATTCTTGTTACTCCCACCTTCCCATTGCCCCAAGTTAACACAGGAACGTAACACTGAGATACTTCTGGTCTGGCCTTCTTTCACGACATCCTTGTTACTCTCATCTTCCCATTGCCCCAAGTTAACACAAGAATGTAACACTGAGATTCTTCTGGTCATCATTCTTGTTACTCCCACCTTCCCATTGCCCCAAGTTAACACAAGAATGTAACACTGAGATACTTCTGGTCCTCATTCTTGGTACTCCCACCTTCCCATTGCCCCAAGTTAACACAAGAATGTAACACTGATATTCTTCTGGTTCTCATTCTTGGTACTCCCACCTTCCCATTGCCCCAAGTTAACACAAGAATGTAACACTGAGATACTTCTGGTCCTCATTCTTGGTACTCCCACCTTCCCAATGCCCCAAGTTAACACAAGATTGTAACACTGAGATTCTTCTGGTCCTCATTCTTGGTACTCCCACCTTCCCATTGCCCCAAGTTAACACAAGAATGTAACACTGAGATTCTTCTGGTCCTCATTCTTGGTACTCCCACCTTCCCATTGCCCCAAGTTAACACAAGAATGTAACACTGAGATACTTCTGGTCCTCATTCTTGGTACTCCCACCTTCCCATTGCCCCAAGTTAACACAAGAATGTAACACTGAGATTCTTCTGGTCCTCATTCTTGGTACTCCCACCTTCCCATTGCCCCAAGTTAACACAAAACTGTAACACTGAGATACTTCTGGTCCTCATTCTTGCTACTCCTACCTTCCCCTTGCCCCAAGTTTATACAAAACTGTAACACTGAGATACTTCTGGTCCTAATTCTTGCTACTCCTACCTTCCCCTTGCCCCAAGTATACACAAGAATGTAACACTGAGATAATTCTGGTCCTCATTCTTGTTATTCCCACCTTCCCATTGCCCCAAGTTTACACAAGAACTTAACACTGAGATACTCCTGGTCCTGCGTTCATTCACATCATTCTTGTTACTGCCACCTTCCCATTGCTCCAAGTTAACACAAAACTGTAACACTGAGATACTTCTGGTCCTAATTCTTGTTACTCCAACCTTCCCATTGCCCCATGTTAACATAAAACTGTACCACTGAGATACTTCTGGTCCTCATTCTTGTTACTCCCACCTTCCCATAGCCCCAAGTTAACATAAAACTGTACCACAGAGATACTTCTGGTCCTCATTCTTGTTACTCCCACCTTCCCATAGCCCCAAGTTAACATAAAACTGTACCACAGAGATACTTCTGGTCCTCATTCTTGTTACTCCCACCTTCCCATAGCCCCAAGTTAACATAAAACTGTACCACAGAGATACTTCTGGTCCTCATTCTTGTTACTCCCACCTTCCCATTGCCCCAAGTTAACATAAAACTATAACACTGAGATACTTCTGGTCCTCATTCTTGTTACTCCCACCTTCCCATTGCCCCAAGTTAACATAAAACTATAACACTGAGATACTTCTGGTCCTCATTCTTGTTACTCCCTCCTTCCCATTGCCCCAAGTTAACATAAAACTATAACACTGAGATACTTCTGGTCCTCATTCTTGTTACACCCACCTTCCCATTGCCCCAAGTTAACATAAAACTATAACACTTAGATACTTCTGGTCCTCATTCTTGTTACTCCCACCTTCCCATTGCCCCAAGTTAACATAAAACTATAACACTGAGATACTTCTGGTCCTCATTCTTGTTACTCCCACCTTCCCATTGCCCCAAGTTAACATAAAACTATAACACTGAGATACTTCTGGTCCTCATTCTTGTTACTCCCACCTTCCCATTGCCCCAAGTTAACATAAAACTATAACACTGAGATACTTCTGGTCCTCATTCTTGTTACTCCCACCTACCCATTGCCCCAAGTTAACATAAAACTATAACACTGAGATACTTCTGGTCCTCATTCTTGTTACTCCCACCTTCCCATTGCCCCAAGTTAACATAAAACTATAACACTGAGATACTTCTGGTCCTCATTCTTGTTACTCCCACCTTCCCATTGCCCCAAGTTAACATAAAACTATAACACTGAGATACTTCTGGTCCTCATTCTTGTTACTCCCACCTTCCCATTGCCCCAAGTTAACATAAAACTATAACACTGAGATACTTCTGGTCCTCATTCTTGTTAC
This sequence comes from Deroplatys truncata, assembly GCA_030765065.1. NCBI lineage: Eukaryota > Metazoa > Arthropoda > Insecta > Mantodea > Mantidae > Deroplatys > Deroplatys truncata. Next base: position 990,591 of record CM060981.1, on the reverse strand, counting down.
TCCCACCTTCCCATTGCCCCAAGTTAGCATAAGACTGTAACACTGAGATACTTCTGGTCCTCATTCTTGTTACTCCCACCTTCCCATTGCACCAAGTTAACATAAAACTATAACACTGAGATACTTCTGGTCCTCATTCTTGTTACTCCCACCTTCCCATTGCCCCAAGTTAGCATAAGACTGTAACACTGAGATACTTCTGGTCCTCATTCTTGTTACTCCCACCTTCCCATTGCCCCAAGTTAACATAAAACTATAACACTGAGATACTTCTGGTCCTCATTCTTGTTACTCCCACCTTCCCATTGCCCCAAGTTAGCATAAGACTGTAACACTGAGATACTTCTGGTCCTCATTCTTGTTACTCCCACCTTCCCATTGCCCCAAGTTAACATAAAACTATAACGCTGAGATACTTCTGGTCCTCATTCTTGTTACTCCCACCTTCCCATTGCCCCAAGTTAGCACAAGACTGTAACACTGAGATAATTCTGGTCCTCATTCTTGTTACTCCCACCTTCCCATTGCCCCAAGTTAGCACAAGACTGTAACACTGAGATACTTCTGGTCCTCATTCTTGTTACTCCCACCTTCCCATAGCCCCAAGTTAACACAAGACTGTAACACTGAGATACCTCTGGCCCTTATTCTTGTTACTCCCACCTTCCCATTGCCCCAAGTTAACATAAAACTGTACCACTGAGATACTTCCGGTCCTCATTCTTGTTACTCCCACCTTCCCATTGCTCCAAGTTAGCACAAGACTGTAACACTGAGATACTTCTGGCCCTCATTCTTGTTACTCCCACCTTCCCATAGCCCCAAGTTAACACAAGACTGTAACACTGAGATACTTCTGGTCCACGTTCTTGTTACTCCCACCTTCCCATTGCCCCAAGTTTACACAAGAATGTAACACTGAGATAATTCTGGTCCTCATTCTTGTTACTCCCACCTTCCCATAGCCCCAAGTTAACATAAAACTGTAACACTGAGATACTTCTGGTCCTCATTCTTGTTACTCCCACCTTCCCATAGCCCCAAGTTTACACAAGAATGTAACACTGAGATACTTCTGGTCCACGTTCTTGTTACTCCCACCTTCCCATTGCCCCAAGTTAACATAAAACTGTACCACTGAGATACTTCTGGTCCTCATTCTTGTTACTCCCACCTTCCCATAGCCCCAAGTTAACACAAGACTGTAACACTGAGATACTTCTGGTCCTCATTCTTGTTACTCCCACCTTCCCATTGCCCCAAGTTAGCACAAGACTGTAACACTGAGATACTTCTGGTCCTCATTCTTGTTACTCCCACCTTCCCATAGCCCCAAGTTAACACAAGACTGTAACACTGAGATACTTCTGGTCCTCATTCTTGTTACTCCCACCTTCCCATAGCCCCAAGTTAACACAAGACTGTAACACTGAGATACTTCTGGTCCTCATTCTTGTTACTCCCACCTTCCCATAGCCCCAAGTTAGCACAAGACTGTAACACTGAGATACTTCTGGTCCTCACTCTTGTTACTCCCACCTTCCCATTGCTCCAAGTTAGCACAAGACTGTAACACTGAGATACTTCTGGCCCTCATTCTTGTTACTCCCACCTTCCCATTGCCCCAAGTTAACATAAAATTTACCACTGAGATACTTCTGGTCCTCATTCTTGTTACTCCCACCTTCCCATAGCCCCAAGTTAACACAAGACTGTAACACTGAGATACTTCTGGTCCTCATTCTTGTTACTCCCACCTTCCCATAGCCCCAAGTTAACACAAGACTGTAACACTGAAATACTTCTGGTCCTCATTCTTGTTACTCCCACCTTCCCATTGCCCAAGTTAACACAAGACTGTAACACTGAGATACTTCTGGTCCTCATTCTTTTTACTCCCACCTTCCCATTGCCCCAAGTTAACACAAAACTGTAACACTGAGATACTTCTGGTCCTCATTCTTGTTACTCCCACCTTCCCATTGCCCAAGTTAACACAAGACTGTAACACTGAGATACTTCTGGTCGTTATTCTTGTTACTCCCACCTTCCCATTGCCCCAAGTTAACACAAAACTGTAACACTGAGATACTTCTGGTCCTCATTCTTGTTACTCCCACCTTCCCATTGCCCCAAGTTAACACAAAACTGTAACACTGAGATACTTCTGGTCCTCATTCTTGTTACTCCCACCTTCCCATAGCCCCAAGTTAACACAAAACTGTAACACCGAGATACTTCTGGTCCTCATTCTTGCTACTCCTACCTTCCCCTTGCCCCAAGTTTATACAAAACTGTAACACTGATATACTTCTGGTCCTCATTCTTGCTACTCCTATCTTCCCCTTGCCCCAAGTATACACAAGAATGTAACACTGAGATAATTCTGGTCCTCATTCTTGTTATTCCCACCTTCCCATTGCCCCAAGTTTACACAAGAATGTAACACTGAGATACTTCTGGCCCTCGTCCTTGTTACTGCCACCTTCCCATTGCCCCAAGTATACACAAGAATGTAACACTGATATACTTCTTGTCCTCATTCTTATTACTCCCACATACCCATTTCCCAGAGTTAACACAAGACTGTAACACTGAGATACTTCTGGTCCTCGTTCTTGCTACTCCTACCTTCCCCTTGCCCCAAGTATACACAAGAATGTAACACTGAGATACTTCTGGTCTTTATTCTTGATACTGCCACCTTCCCATTGCCCCAAGTTAACACAAGAATGTAACGCTGAGATACTACTGGTCCTCATTCTTGTTACTCCCACCTTTCCATTGTCCCAAGTTAACACAAGAATGTAACACTGAGATACTTCTGGTGCTCATTCTTGTTACTCCCACCTTCCCATTGCCCCAAGTTAACACAAGAATGTACGCTGAGGAACTTCTGGTCTGGCCTTCTTTCACATCATTCTTGTTATTTCCATCTTCCCATTTACCAAAGTGAACACAAGAATGTAACACTGAGATACTTCTGGTCTGGCCTTCTTTCACATCATTCTTGTTACTCTCACCTTCCCATTGCCCAAAGTGAACACAAGAATGTAACACTGAGATACTTCTGGTCTGGCCTTCTTTCACATCATTCTTGTTACTCTCACCTTCCCATTGCCCAAAGTGAACACAAGAATGTAACACTGAGATACATTTGGTCCTGCGTTCTTTCACATCATTCTTGTTACTCCCGTCTTCCCAATGCCCAAGGTTAACACAAGACTGTAACACTTAGATACTTCTGGTCCTGCGTTCTTTCACATCATTCTTGTTACTCCCGTCTTCCCAATGCCCAAGGTTAACACAGGACTGTAACACTGAAATACTTCTGGTCCTGCGTTCTTTCACATCATTCTTGTTACTCCCGTCTTCCCAATGCCCAAGGTTTACACAAGACTGTAACATTGAGATACTTCTGGTCCTGCGTTCTTTCACATCATTCTTGTTACTCCCGTCTTCCCAATGCCGAAAGTTAACACAAGACTGTAACACTGATATACTTCTGGTCCTGCGTTCTTTCACATCATTCTTGTTACTGTCATCTTCCCATTGCCTCAAGTTAACACAAGACTGTAACATTGAGATACTTCTGGTCCTGCGTTCTTTCACATCATTCTTGTTACTCTCATCTTCCCATTGCCTCAAGTTAACACAAGACTGTAACATTGAGATACTTCTGGTCCTGCGTTCTTTCACATCATTCTTGTTACTCCCGTCTTCCCAATGCCCAAGGTTAACACAAGACTGTAACACTGAGATACTTCTGGTCCTGCGTTCTTTCACATCATTCTTGTTACTCCCGTCTTCCCAAAGCCGAAAGTTAACACAAGACTGTAACACTGAGATACTTCTGGTCCTGCGTTCTTTCACATCATTCTTGTTTCTCTCGTCTTCCCAATGCCCAAGGTTAACACAAGATTGTAACACTGAGATACTTCTGGTCCTGCGTTCTTTCACATCATTCTTGTTACTCCCACCTTCCCATTGGCTCAAGTTAACACAAGACTGTAACATTGAGATACTTCTGGTCCTGCGTTCTTTCACATCATTCTTGTTATTCCCGTCTTCCCAATGCCGAAAGTTAACACAAGACTGTAACACTGAGATACTTCTGGTCCTGCGTTCTTTCACATCATTCTTGTTTCTCCCGTCTTCCCATTGCCCAAGGTTAACACACGACTGTAACACTGAGATACTTCTGGTCCTGCGTTCTTTCACATCATTCTTGTAACTCCCGTCTTCCAATGCCCAAGGTTAACACAAGACTGTAACACTGAGATACTTCTGGTCCTGCGTTCTTTCACATCATTCTTGTTACTCCCACCTTCCAATTGCCTCATGTTAACACAAGACTGTAACATTGAGATACTTCTGGTCCTGCGTTCTTTCACATCATTCTTGTTACTCCCGTCTTCCCAATGCCGAAAGTTAACACAAGACTGTAACACTGAGATACTTCTGTTCCTGCGTTCTTTCACATCATTCTTGATACTCTCATCTTCCCATTGCCTCAAGTTAACACAAGACTGTAACACTGAGATGCTTCTGTTCCTTCGTTCTTTCACATCATTCTTGTTTCTCCCGTCTTCCCAATGCCCAAGGTTAACACAAGAATGTAACACTGAGATACTTCTGGTCCTGCGTTCTTTCACATCATTCTTGTTACTCCCACCTTCCCATTGCCTCAAGTTAACACAAGAACGTAACACTGAGATACTTCTGGTCCTGCGTTCTTTCACATCATTCTTGTTACTCCCACCTTCCCATTGCCCCAAGTTAACACAGGAACGTAACACTGAGATACTTCTGGTCTGGCCTTCTTTCACGACATCCTTGTTACTCTCATCTTCCCATTGCCCCAAGTTAACACAAGAATGTAACACTGAGATTCTTCTGGTCATCATTCTTGTTACTCCCACCTTCCCATTGCCCCAAGTTAACACAGGAATGTAACACTGAGATACTTCTGGTCCTCATTCTTGGTACTCCCACCTTCCCATTGCCCCAAGTTAACACAAGAATGTAACACTGATATTCTTCTGGTTCTCATTCTTGGTACTCCCACCTTCCCATTGCCCCAAGTTAACACAAGAATGTAACACTGAGATACTTCTGGTCCTCATTCTTGGTACTCCCACCTTCCCAATGCCCCAAGTTAACACAAGATTGTAACACTGAGATTCTTCTGGTCCTCATTCTTGGTACTCCCACCTTCCCATTGCCCCAAGTTAACACAAGAATGTAACACTGAGATTCTTCTGGTCCTCATTCTTGGTACTCCCACCTTCCCATTGCCCCAAGTTAACACAAGAATGTAACACTGAGATACTTCTGGTCCTCATTCTTGGTACTCCCACCTTCCCATTGCCCCAAGTTAACACAAGAATGTAACACTGAGATTCTTCTGGTCCTCATTCTTGGTACTCCCACCTTCCCATTGCCCCAAGTTAACACAAAACTGTAACACTGAGATACTTCTGGTCCTCATTCTTGCTACTCCTACCTTCCCCTTGCCCCAAGTTTATACAAAACTGTAACACTGAGATACTTCTGGTCCTAATTCTTGCTACTCCTACCTTCCCCTTGCCCCAAGTATACACAAGAATGTAACACTGAGATAATTCTGGTCCTCATTCTTGTTATTCCCACCTTCCCATTGCCCCAAGCTTACACAAGAATGTAACACTGAGATACTTCTGGTCCTCGTCCTTGTTACTGCCACCTTCCCATTGCCCCAAGTATACACAAGAATGTAACACTGATATACTTCTTGTCCTCATTTTTATTACTCCCACATACCCATTTCCCAGAGTTAACACAAGACTGTAACACTGAGATACTTCTGGTCCTCATTCTTGCTACTCCTACCTTCCCCTTGCCCCAAGTATACACAAGAATGTAACACTGAGATAATTCTGGTCCTCATTCTTGTTATTCCCACCTTCCCATTGCCCCAAGTTTACACAAGAATGTAACACTGAGATACTTCTGGTCCTCGTCCTTGTTACTGCCACCTTCCCATTGCCCCAAGTATACACAAGAATGTAACACTGATATACATCTTGTCCTCATTTTTATTACTCCCACATACCCATTTCCCAGAGTTAACACAAGACTGTAACACTGAGATACTTCTGGTCCTCATTCTTGCTACTCCTACCTTCCCCTTGCCCCAAGTATACACAAGAATGTAACACTGAGATACTTCTGGTCTTTATTCTTGATACTGCCACCTTCCCATTGCCCCAAGTTAACACAAGAATGTAACGCTGAGATAGTTCTGGTCCTCATTCTTGTTACTCCCACCTTTCCTTTGTCCCAAGTTAACACTAGAATGTAACACTGAGATACTTCTGGTCCTCATTCTTGCTACTCCTACCTTCCCCTTGCCCCAAGTATACACAAGAATGTAACACTGAGATACTTCTGGTCTTTATTCTTGATACTGCCACCTTCCCATTGCCCCAAGTTAACACAAGAATGTACGCTGAGATACTTCTGGTCTGGCGTTCTTTCAAATCATTCTTGTTACTCCCATCTTCCCATTTACCAAAGTGAACACAAGAATGTAACACTGAGATACTTCTGGTCTGGCCTTCTTTCACATCATTCTAGTTACTCTCACCTGCCCATTGCCCAAAGTGAACACAAGAATGTAACACTGAAATACATTTGGTCCTGCGTTCTTTCACATCATTCTTGTTTCTCCCGTCTTCCCAATGCCCAAGGTTAACACAAGACTGTAACACTGAGATACTTCTGGTCCTGCGTTCTTTCACATCATTCTTGTTACTCCCGTCTTCCCAATGCCCAAGGTTAACACAAGACTGTAACACTGAGATACTTCTGGTCCTGCGTTCTTTCACATCATTCTTGTTACTCCCGTCTTCCCAATGCCCAAGGTTTACACAAGACTGTAACACTGAGATAATTCTGGTCCTGCGTTCTTTCACATCATTCTTGTTACTCCCGTCTTCCCAATGCCGAAAGTTAACACAAGACTGTAACACTGATATACTTCTGGTCCTGCGTTCTTTCACATCATTCTTGTTACTCCCGTCTTCCCAATGCCCAAGGTTAACACAAGACTGTAACACTGAGATACTTCTGGTCCTGCGTTCTTTTACATCATTCTTGTTACTCCCGTCTTCCCAATGCCGAAAGTTAACACAAGACTGTAACATTGATATACTTCTGGTCCTGCGTTCTTTCACATCATTCTTGTTACTCTCATCTTCCCATTGCCTCAAGTTAACACAAGACTGTAACATTGAGATACTTCTGGTCCTGCGTTCTTTCACATCATTCTTGTTACTCTCATCTTCCCATTGCGTCAAGTTAACACAAGACTGTAACACTGAGATACTTCTGGTCCTGCGTTCTTTCACATCATTCTTGTTACTCCCGTCTTCCCAATGCCATGGTTAACACAAGACTGTAACACTGAGATACTTCTGGTCCTGCGTTCTTTCACATCATTCTTGTTACTCCCGTCTTCCCAATGCCGAAAGTTAACACAAGACTGTAACACTGAGATACTTCTGGTCCTGCGTTCTTTCACATCATTCTTGTTTCTCCCGTCTTCCCAATGCCCAAGGTTAACACAAGACTGTAACACTGAGATACTTCTGGTCCTGCGTTCTTTCACATCATTCTTGTTACTACCACCTTCCCATTGCCTCAAGTTAACACAAGACTGTAACATTGAGATACTTCTGGTCCTGCGTTCTTTCACATCATTCTTGTTACTCCCGTCTTCCCAATGCCGAAAGTTAACACAAGACTGTACACTGAGATACCTCTGGTCCTGCGTTCTTTCACATCATTCTTGTTTCTCCCGTCTTCCCATTGCCCAAGGTTAACACAAGACTGTAACACTGAGATACTTCTGGTCCTGCGTTCTTTCACATCATTCTTGTTTCTCCCGTCTTCCCAATGCCCAAGGTTAACACAAGAATGTAACACTGAGATACTTCTGGTCCTGCGTTCTTTCACATCATTCTTGTTACTCCCGTCTTCCCAATGCCCTAGGTTAACACAAGAATGTAACATTGAGATACTTCTGGTCCTGCGTTCTTTCACATCATTCTTGTTACTCCCGTCTTCCCAATGCCGAAAGCTAACACAAGACTGTAACACTGAGATACTTCTGGTCCGGCGTTCTTTCACATCATTCTTGATACTCTCATCTTCCCATTGCCTCAAGTTAACACAAGACTGTAAGACTGAGATGCTTCTGTTCCTTCGTTCTTTCACATCATTCTTGTTTCACCCGTCTTCCCAATGCCCAAGGTTAACACAAGACTGTAACACTGAGATACTTCTGGTCCTGCGTTTTTTCACATCATTCTTGTTACTCCCACCTTCCCATTGCCTCAAGTTAACACAAGAACGTAACACTGAGATACTTCTGGTCCTGCGTTCTTTCACATCATTCTTGTTACTCCCACCTTCCCATTGCCCCAAGTTAACACAAGAACGTAACACTGAGATACTTCTGGTCTGGCCTTGTTTCACGACATTCTTGTTACTCTCATCTTCCCATTGCCCCAATTTAACACAACAATGCAACACTGAGATACTTCTGGTCCTCATTCTTGTTACTCTCACATTCCCGTTGCCCCAAGTTAACACAAGAATGTAACACCGAGATACTTCTGGTCCTGGGTTCTTTCACATCATTCTCGGTACTCCCACATTCCCATTGGGCCAAGTTAACACAAGAATGTAACACTGAGATAGTTCTGGTCCTCATTCTTGATACTCTCACATTCGATTTGCCCCAAGTTTACAAAGAATGTAACACTGAGATAGTTCTGGTCGTCATTCTTGTTACTCCCAACATTCCCACTGCTCCAAGTTAACTCAAGAATGTAACACTGAGATACTTCAGGTCCTGCGTTCTTTCACATCATTCTTGTGTCTCCCACCTTCCCATTGCCTCAAGTTTACATAAGAATGTAACACTGAGATACCTCTGGTCCTGTGTTCTTTCGCATCATGCTTGTTACTCCCATCTTCCCATTGCCTCAAGTTAACACAAGACTGTAACACTGAGATGCTTCTGTTCCTTCGTTCTTTCACAACATTCTTGTTACTCCCACCTTCCCATTGCCCCAAGTTTACCCAACACTGTAGCACTGAGTTACTTCTGGTCCTGCGTGCTTTCACATCAACATTGTTACGCCCACCTTCCCATTCCCTCAAGTTAAAACAAGAATGTAACACTTGGATACTTCAGGTCCTGCGTTATTTCACATCATTCTTGTTACGCCCACCTTCCCATTGCCTCAGGTTTACACAAGAATGTAACACTGAGATACTTCTGGTCCTGTGTTCTTTCACATCATGCTTGTTACTCCCACCTTCCCATTGCTCAGGTTAACGCAAGAATGTAACACTGAGATACTTCAGGTGCTGCATTCTTTCACATCATTCTAGTTACTCCCACCTTCATATTGCCTCACGTTAACACAAGAATGTAACACTGAAATATTTCTGGTCCTGCTTTCTTTCACATCAATCTTTTTACTCTCACCTTCCCATTTCCCAAGGTTTACAGAAGACTGTAACACTTAAGTACTTCTGGGCGTGCGGTCTTTCACATTGTTCTTTACAATCTTATCTTCCCAATGCCTCAAGTTTACACAAGACTGTAACATTGAGATACTTTGGTCCTGCGTCCTTTCACATCATTCTTGCTACTCCAACCTTGCATTGCCCCAAATTTACACAAGAATGTAACACTGAGCTACTTCTGTTCCTGCGCTCTTTCACACCTTTCTTGTTACTCCCACTTTCCCATTGCCCCAAGTTAACACAGGAATGTAACACTGAGATACTTCTGTTCCTCATTCTTGATACTCCCACATTCCCATTGCCCTAAGTTTAAACAATAATGTGACACTGAGATACTTCTGTTCCTCATTCTTGATACTCCCACATTCCCATTGCCCCAAGTTAACACAAGAATGTACCACTGAGATACTTCTGGTACTGGGTACTTTCACAACATTCTTGCTACTCCCACCTTCCCATTGCCCCAATTTAACACAACAATGCAACACTGAGATACTTCTGGTCCTCAATCTTGTTACTCTCACATTCCCGTTGCCCCAAGTTAACACAAGAATGTAACACCGAGATACTTCTGGTCCTGGGTTCTTTCACATCATTCTCGTTACTCCAACATTCCCATTGGCCCAAGTTAACACAAGAATGTAACACTGAGATAGTTCTGGTCCTCATTCTTGATACTCTCACATTCGAATTGCCCCAAGTTTACACAACAATGTTACACTGAGATTCTTCTGGTCCTCATTCTTGGTACTCCCACCTTCCCATTGGCCCAAGTTAACACAAGAGTGTAACACTGAGATTCTTCTGGTCATCATTCTTGTTACTCCCACCTTCCCATTGCCCCAAGTTAATACAAGAATGTAACACTGAGATACTTCTGGTCCTCATTCTTGGTACTCCCACCTTCCCATTGCCCCAAGTTAACACAAGACTGTAACACTGAGATACTTCTGGCCCTCATTCTTGTTACTCCCACCTTCCCATTGCCCCAAGTTAACATAAAACTGTACCACTGAGATACTTCTGGTCCTCATTCTTGTTACTCCCACCTTCCCATAGCCCCAAGTTAACACAAGACTGTAACACTGAGATACTTCTGGTCCTCATTCTTGTTACTCCCACCTTCCCATAGCCCCAAGTTAACACAAGACTGTAACACTGAAATACTTCTGGTCCTCATTCTTGTTACTCCCACCTTCCCATTGCCCAAGTTAACACAAGACTGTAACACTGAGATACTTCTGGTCCTCATTCTTTTTACTCCCACCTTCCCATTGCCCCAAGTTAACACAAAACTGTAACACTGAGATACTTCTGGTCCTCATTCTTGTTACTCCCACCTTCCCATTGCCCAAGTTAACACAAGACTGTAACACTGAGATACTTCTGGTCGTTATTCTTGTTACTCCCACCTTCCCATTGCCCCAAGTTAACACAAAACTGTAACACTGAGATACTTCTGGTCCTCATTCTTGTTACTCCCACCTTCCCATTGCCCCAAGTTAACACAAAACTGTAACACTGAGATACTTCTGGTCCTCATTCTTGTTACTCCCACCTTCCCATAGCCCCAAGTTAACACAAAACTGTAACACTGAGATACTTCTGGTCCTCATTCTTGCTACTCCTACCTTCCCCTTGCCCCAAGTTTATACAAAACTGTAACACTGAGATACTTCTGGTCCTCATTCTTGCTACTCCTATCTTCCCCTTGCCCCAAGTATACACAAGAATGTAACGCTGAGATAATTCTGGTCCTCATTCTTGTTATTCCCACCTTCCCATTGCCCCAAGTTTACACAAGAATGTAACACTGAGATACTTCTGGTCCTCGTCCTTGTTACTGCCACCTTCCCATTGCCCCAAGTATACACAAGAATGTAACACTGATATACTTCTTGTCCTCATTCTTATTACTCCCACATACCCATTTCCCAGAGTTAACACAAGACTGTAACACTGAGATACTTCTGGTCCTCATTCTTGCTACTCCTACCTTCCCCTTGCCCCAAATATACACAAGAATGTAACACTGAGATACTTCTGGTCTTTATTCTTGATACTGCCACCTTCCCATTGCCCCAAGTTAACACAAGAATGTAACGCTGAGATACTTCTGGTCCTCATTCTTGTTACCCCCACCTTTCCATTGTCCCAAGTTAACACAAGAATGTAACACTGAGATACTTCTGGTCCTCATTCTTGTTACTCCCACCTTCCCATTGCCCCAAGTTAACACAAGAATGTACGCTGAGATACTTCTGGTCTGGCCTTCTTTCACATCATTCTTGTTACTCCCATCTTCCCATTTACCAAAGTGAACACAAGAATGTAACACTGAGATACTTCTGGTCTGGCCTTCTTTCACATCATTCCTGTTACTCTCACCTTCCCATTGCCCAAAGTGAACACAAGAATGTAACACTGAGATACTTCTGGTCTGGCCTTCTTTCACATCATTCTTGTTACTCTCACCTTCCCATTGCTCAAAGTGAACACAAGAATGTAACACTGAGATACATTTGGTCCTGCGTTCTTTCACATCATTCTTGTTACTCCCGTCTTCCCAATGCCCAAGGTTAACACAAGACTGTAACACTGAGATACTTCTGGTCCTGCGTTCTTTCACATCATTCTTGTTACTCCCGTCTTCCCAATGCCCAAGGTTAACACAGGACTGTAACACTGAGATACTTCTGGTCCTGCGTTCTTTCACATCATTCTTGTTACTCCCGTCTTCCCAATGCCCAAGGTTTACACAAGACTGTAACACTGAGATACTTCTGGTCCTGCGTTCTTTCACATCATTCTTGTTACTCCCGTCTTCCCAATGCCGAAAGTTAACACAAGACTGTAACACTGATATACTTCTGGTCCTGCGTTCTTTCACATCATTCTTGTTACTGTCATCTTCCCATTGCCTCAAGTTAACACAAGACTGTAACATTGAGATACTTCTGGTCCTTCGTTCTTTCACATCATTCTTGTTACTCTCATCTTCCCATTGCCTCAAGTTAACACAAGACTGTAACATTGAGATACTTCTGGTCCTGCGTTCTTTCACATCATTCTTGTTACTCCCGTCTTCCCAATGCCCAAGGTTAACACAAGACTGTAACACTGAGATACTTCTGGTCCTGCGTTCTTTCACATCATTCTTATTACTCCCGTCTTCCCAAAGCCGAAAGTTAACACAAGACTGTAACACTGAGATACTTCTGGTCCTGCGTTCTTTCACATCATTCTTGTTTCTCTCGTCTTCCTAATGCCCAAGGTTAACACAAGATTGTAACACTGAGATACTTCTGGTCCTGCGTTCTTTCACATCATTCTTGTTACTCCCACCTTCCCATTGGCTCAAGTTAACACAAGACTGTAACATTGAGATACTTCTGGTCCTGCGTTCTTTCACATCATTCTTGTTATTCCCGTCTTCCCAATGCCGAAAGTTAACACAAGACTGTAACACTGAGATACTTCTGGTCCTGCGTTCTTTCACATCATTCTTGTTTCTCCCGTCTTCCCATTGCCCAAGGTTAACACAAGACTGTAACACTGAGATACTTCTGGTCCTGCGTTCTTTCACATCATTCTTGTAACTCCCGTCTTCCAATGCCCAAGGTTAACACAAGACTGTAACACTGAGATACTTCTGGTCCTGCGTTCTTTCACATCATTCTTGTTACTCCCACCTTCCCATTGCCTCATGTTAACACAAGACTGTAACATTGAGATACTTCTGGTCCTGCGTTCTTTCACATCATTCTTGTTACTCCCGTCTTCCCAATGCCGAAAGTTAACACAAGACTGTAACACTGAGATACTTCTGTTCCTGCGTTCTTTCACATCATTCTTGATACTCTCATCTTCCCATTGCCTCAAGTTAACACAAGACTGTAACACTGAGATGCTTCTGTTCCTTCGTTCTTTCACATCATTCTTGTTTCTCCCGTCTTCCCAATGCCCAAGGTTAACACAAGAATGTAACACTGAGATACTTCTGGTCCTGCGTTCTTTCACATCATTCTTGTTACTCCCACCTTCCCATTGCCTCAAGTTAACACAAGAACGTAACACTGAGATACTTCTGGTCCTGCGTTCTTTCACATCATTCTTGTTACTCCCACCTTCCCATTGCCCCAAGTTAACACAAGAACGTAACACTGAGATACTTCTGGTCTGGCCTTCTTTCACGACATTCTTGTTACTCTCATCTTCCCATTGCCCCAAGTTAACACAAGAATGTAACACTGAGATTCTTCTGGTCATCATTCTTGTTACTCCCACCTTCCCATTGCCCCAAGTTAACACAAGAATGTAACACTGAGATACTTCTGGTCCTCATTCTTGGTACTCCCACCTTCCCATTGCCCCAAGTTAACACAAGAATGTAACACTGATATTCTTCTGGTTCTCATTCTTGGTACTCCCACCTTCCCATTGCCCCAAGTTAACACAAGAATGTAACACTGAGATACTTCTGGTCCTCATTCTTGGTACTCCCACCTTCCCATTGCCCCAAGTTAACACAAGATTGTAACACTGAGATTCTTCTGGTCCTCATTCTTGGTACTCCCACCTTCCCATTGCCCCAAGTTAACACAAGAATGTAACACTGAGATTCTTCTGGTCCTCATTCTTGGTACTCCCACCTTCCCATTGCCCCAAGTTAACACAAGAATGTAACACTGAGATACTTCTGGTCCTCATTCTTGGTACTCCCACCTTCCCATTGCCCCAAGTTAACACAAGAATGTAACACTGAGATTCTTCTGGTCCTCATTCTTGGTACTCCCACCTTCCCATTGCCCCAAGTTAACACAAGAGTGTAACACTGAGATTCTTCTGGTCATCATTCTTGTTACTCCCACCTTCCCATTGCCCCAAGTTAATACAAGAATGTAACACTGAGATACTTCTGGTCCTCATTCTTGGTACTCCCACCTTCCCATTGCCCCAAGTTAACACAAGAATGTAACACTGAGATTCTTCTGGTCCTCATTCTTGGTTCTCCCACCTTCCCATTGCCCCAAGTTAACACAAGAATGTAACACTGAGATTCTTCTGGTCATCATTCTTGTTACTCCCACCTTCCCATTGCCCCACGTTAACACAAGAATGTAACACTGAGATACTTCTGGTCCTCATTCTTTGTTCTCCCACCTTCGCATTGCCCCAAGTTAACACAAGAATGTAACACTGAGATTCTTCTGGTCCTCATTCTTGGTACTCCCACCTTCCCATTGCCCCAAGTTAACACAAGAATGTAACACTGAGATACTTCTGGTCCTCATTCTTGGTACTCCCACCTTCCCATTGCCCCAAGTTAACACAAGAATGTATTAGTGTGATTCTTCTGGTCCTCATTCTTGGTACTCCCACCTTCCCATTGCCCCAAGTTAACACAAGAATGTAACACTGAGATTCTTCTGGTCATCATTCTTGTTACTCCCACCTTCCCATTGCCCGAAGTTAACACAAGAATGTAACACTGAAATACTTCTGGTCCTCATTCTTGGTACTCCCACCTTCCCATTGCCCCAAGTTAACACAAGAATGTAACACTGAGATTCTTCTGTGTCTCTTTCTTGGTACTTTCACCTTCCCATTGCCCCAAGTTAACACAAGAATGTAACACTGAGATTCTTCTGGTCCTCATTCTTGGTACTCCCACCTTCCCATTGCCCCAAGTTAACACAAGAATGTAACACTGAGATTCTTCTGGTCCTCATTCTTGGTACTCCCACCTTCCCATTGCCCCAACTTAACACAAGACTGCAACACTGAGATTCTTCTGGTCCTCATTCTTGATACTCCCACCTTCCCATTGCCCCAAGTTTACACAACAATGTAACACTGAGATACTTCTTGTCCTGCGTTCTTTCACATTATTCTTTACACTCAAATCTTCCCATTGCCCAATGTGAACACAAGAATGTAACACTGAGATACTTCTTGTCCTGCGTTCTTTCACATTATTCTTTACACTCAAATCTTCCCATTGCCCAATGTGAACACAAGACTGTAACACTGAGATACTTCTGGTCCTCATTCTTTTTACTCCCACCTTCCCATTGCCCCAAGTTTACACAAGACTGTAACACTGAGATACTTCTGGTCCTAATTCTTGTTACTCCCACCTTCCCATTGCCCCAAGTTTACACAAGACTGTAACACTGAGATACTTCTGGTCCTCATTCTTTTTACTCCCACCTTCCCATTGCCCCTAGTTTACACAAGACTGTAACACTGAGATACTTCTGGTCCTCATTCTTTTTACTCCCACCTTCCCATTGCCCCAAGTTTACACAAGACTGCAACACTGAGATACTTCTGGTCCTCATTCTTTTTGTTCCCACCTTCCCATTGCCCCTAGTTTACACAAGACTGTAACACTGATATACTTCTGGTCCTAATTCTTGTTACTCCCACCTTCCCATTGCCCCTAGTTTACACAAGACTGTAACACTGAGATACTTCTGGTCCTCATTCTTTTTACTCCCACCTTCCCTTTGCCCCTAGTTTACACAAGAATGTAACACTGAGATACTTCTGGTCCTAATTCTTGTTACTCCCACCTTCCCATTGCCCAAGTTAGCACAAGACTGTAACACTGAGATACTTCTGGTCCTCATTCTTTTTACTCCCACCTTCCCATTGCCCCTAGTTTACACAAGACTGTAACACTGAGATACTTCTGGTCCTCATTCTTTTTACTCCCACCTTCCCATTGCCCCTAGTTTACACAAGACTGTAACACTGAGATACTTCTGGTCCTCATTCTTTTTACTCCCACCTTCCCATTGCCCCAAGTTTACACAAGAATGTAACACTGAGATACTTCTGGTCCTCATTCTTTTTACTCCCACCTTCCCATTGCCCCTAGTTTACACAAGACTGTAACACTGAGATACTTCTGGTCCTCATTCTTTTTACTCCCACCTTCCCATTGCCCCTAGTTTACACAAGACTGTAACACTGAGATACTTCTGGTCCTCATTCTTTTTACTCCCACCTTCCCATTGCCCCTTGTTTACACAAGACTGTAACACTGAGATACTTCTGGTCCTCATTCTTTTTACTCCCACCTTCCCATTGCCCCTAGTTTACACAAGACTGTAACACTGAGATACTTCTGGTCCTCATTCTTTTTACTCCCACCTTACCATTGCCCCTAGTTTACACAAGAGTGTAACACTGAGATACTTCTGGTCCTCATTCTTTTTACTCCCACCTTCCCATTGCCCCTAGTTTACACAAGACTGTAACACTGAGATACTTCTGGTCCTCATTGATTTTACTCCCACCTTCCCAATGCCCCTAGTTTACACAAGACTGTAACACTGAGATACTTCTGGTCCTCATTGATGTTACTCCCACCTTCCCATTGCCCCTAGTTTACACAAGACTGTAACACTGAGATACTTCTGGTCCTCATTGATTTTACTCCCACCTTCCCAATGCCCCAAGTTTATACAAGACTGTAACACTGAGATACTTCTGGTCCTCATTCTTTTTACTCCCACCTTCCCATTGCCCCTAGTTTACACAAGACTGTAACACTGAGATACTTCTGGTCCTCATTCTTGATACTCCCACCTTCCCATTGCCCCTAGTTTACACAAGACTGTAACACTGAGATACTTCTGGTCCTCATTGATTTTACTCCCACCTTCCCAATGCCCCTAGTTTACACAAGACTGTAACACTGAGATACTTCTGGTCCTCATTGATGTTACTCCCACCTTCCCATTGCCCCTAGTTTACACAAGACTGTAACACTGAGATACTTCTGGTCCTCATTGATTTTACTCCCACCTTCCCAATGCCCCAAGTCAACACAAGAATGTAAGACTAAGATACTTCTGGTCCTCATTCTTGATACTCCCACCTTCCCATTGCCCCAAGTCAACACAAGAATGTAAGACTAAGATACTTCTGGTCCTCATTCTTGATACTCCCACCTTCCCATTGCCCCAAGTTAACACAAGAGTGTAAGACTAAGATACTTCTGGTCCTCATTCTTGATACTCCCACCTTCCCATTGCCCCAAGTCAACACAAGAATGTAAGACTAAGATACTTCTGGTCCTCATTCTTGATACTCCCACCTTCCCATTGCCCCAAGTTAACACAAGAGTGTAAGACTAAGATACTTCTGGTCCTCATTCTTGATGCTCCCACCTTCCCATTGCCCCAAGTCAACACAAGAATGTAAGACTAAGATACTTCTGGTCCTCATTCTTGATACTCCCACCTTCCCATTGCCCCAAGTTAACACAAGAATGTAAGACTAAGATACTTCTGGTCCTCATTCTTGATACTCCCACCTTCCCATTGCCCCAAGTTAACACAAGAATGTAAGACTGAGAGACTTCTGGTCCCGAGATCTTTAACATCATTCTTGATACTCCTACCTTCCCATTGCCCCAAGTTAACACAAGAGTGTAAGACTGAGAGACTTCTGGTCCCGAGATCTTTAACATCATTCTTGATACTCCTACCTTCCCATTGCCCCAAGTTAACACAAGAGTGTAAGACTGAGAGACTTCTGGTCCCGAGATCTTTAACATCATTCTTGATAGTCCTACCTTCCCATTGCCCCAAGTTAACACAAGAGTGTAAGACTGAGAGACTTCTGGTCCCGAGATCGTTAACATCATTCTTGATACTCCTACCTTCCCATTGCCCCAAGTTAACACAAGAGTGTAAGACTGAGAGACTTCTGGTCCCGAGATCGTTAACATCATTCTTGATACTCCTACCTTCCCATTGCCCCAATTTAACACAAGAGTGTAAGACTGAGAGACTTCTGGTCCCGAGATCTTTAACATCATTCTTGATAGTCCTACCTTCCCATTGCCCCAATTTAACACAAGAGTGTAAGACTGAGAGACTTCTGGTCCCGAGATCTTTAACATCATTCTTGATACTCCTACCTTCCCATTGCCCCAATTTAACACAAGAGTGTAAGACTGAGAGACTTCTGGTCCCGAGATCGTTAACATCATTCTTGATACTCCTACCTTCCCATTGCCCCAATTTAACACAAGAGTGTAAGACTGAGAGACTTCTGGTCCCGAGATCTTTAACATCATTCTTGATACTCCTACCTTCCCATTGCCCCAATTTAACACAAGAGTGTAAGACTGAGAGACTTCTGGTCCCGAGATCGTTAACATCATTCTTGATACTCCTACCTTCCCATTGCCCCAATTTAACACAAGAGTGTAAGACTGAGAGACTTCTGGTCCCGAGATCTTTAACATCATTCTTGATAGTCCTACCTTCCCATTGCCCCAAGTTAACACAAGAATGTAAGACTGAGAGACTTCTGGTCCCGAGATCTTTAACATCATTCTTGATAGTCCTACCTTCCCATTGCCCCAAGTTAACACAAGAGTGTAAGACTGAGAGACTTCTGGTCCCGAGATCTTTAACATCATTCTTGATAGTCCTACCTTCCCATTGCCCCAAGTTAACACAAGAATGTAAGACTGAGAGACTTCTGGTCCCGAGATCTTTAACATCATTCTTGATAGTCCTACCTTCCCATTGCCCCAAGTTAACACAAGAATGTAAGACTGAGAGACTTCTGGTCCCGAGATCTTTAACATCATTCTTGATAGTCCTACCTTCCCATTGCCCCAAGTTAACACAAGAGTGTAAGACTGAGAGACTTCTGGTCCCGAGATCTTTAACATCATTCTTGATACTCCTACCTTCCCATTGCCCCAATTTAACACAAGAGTGTAAGACTGAGAGACTTCTGGTCCCGAGATCTTTAACATCATTCTTGATAGTCCTACCTTCCCATTGCCCCAATTTAACACAAGAGTGTAAGACTGAGAGACTTCTGGTCCCGAGATCTTTAACATCATTCTTGATACTCCTACCTTCCCATTGCCCCAAGTTAACACAAGAGTGTAAGACTGAGAGACTTCTGGTCCCGAGATCGTTAACATCATTCTTGATACTCCTACCTTCCCATTGCCCCAAGTTAACACAAGAGTGTAAGACTGAGAGACTTCTGGTCCCGAGATCGTTAACATCATTCTTGATAGTCCTACCTTCCCATTGCCCCAATTTAACACAAGAGTGTAAGACTGAGAGACTTCTGGTCCCGAGATCGTTAACATCATTCTTGATACTCCTACCTTCCCATTGCCCCAATTTAACACAAGAGTGTAAGACTGAGAGACTTCTGGTCCCGAGATCTTTAACATCATTCTTGATAGTCCTACCTTCCCATTGCCCCAAGTTAACACAAGAGTGTAAGACTGAGAGACTTCTGGTCCCGAGATCGTTAACATCATTCTTGATACTCCTACCTTCCCATTGCCCCAATTTAACACAAGAGTGTAAGACTGAGAGACTTCTGGTCCCGAGATCTTTAACATCATTCTTGATACTCCTACCTTCCCATTGCCCCAATTTAACACAAGAGTGTAAGACTGAGAGACTTCTGGTCCCGAGATCTTTAACATCATTCTTGATAGTCCTACCTTCCCATTGCCCCAATTTAACACAAGAGTGTAAGACTGAGAGACTTCTGGTCCCGAGATCGTTAACATCATTCTTGATACTCCTACCTTCCCATTGCCCCAAGTTAACACAAGAATGTAAGACTGAGAGACTTCTGGTCCCGAGATCGTTAACATCATTCTTGATACTCCTACCTTCCCATTGCCCCAAGTTAACACAAGAATGTAAGACTGAGAGACTTCTGGTCCCGAGATCTTTAACATCATTCTTGATACTCCTACCTTCCCATTGCCCCAATTTAACACAAGAGTGTAAGACTGAGAGACTTCTGGTCCCGAGATCGTTAACATCATTCTTGATACTCCTACCTTCCCATTGCCCCAATTTAACACAAGAGTGTAAGACTGAGAGACTTCTGGTCCCGAGATCTTTAACATCATTCTTGATAGTCCTACCTTCCCATTGCCCCAAGTTAACACAAGAGTGTAAGACTGAGAGACTTCTGGTCCCGAGATCTTTAACATCATTCTTGATACTCCTACCTTCCCATTGCCCCAAGTTAACACAAGAATGTAAGACTGAGAGACTTCTGGTCCCGAGATCGTTAACATCATTCTTGATAGTCCTACCTTCCCATTGCCCCAAGTTAACACAAGAATGTAAGACTGAGAGACTTCTGGTCCCGAGATCGTTAACATCATTCTTGATACTCCTACCTTCCCATTGCCCCAAGTTAACACAAGAATGTAAGACTGAGAGACTTCTGGTCCCGAGATCTTTAACATCATTCTTGATAGTCCTACCTTCCCATTGCCCCAATTTAACACAAGAGTGTAAGACTGAGAGACTTCTGGTCCCGAGATCGTTAACATCATTCTTGATACTCCTACCTTCCCATTGCCCCAAGTTAACACAAGAATGTAAGACTGAGAGACTTCTGGTCCCGAGATCGTTAACATCATTCTTGATACTCCTACCTTCCCATTGCCCCAAGTTAACACAAGAATGTAAGACTGAGAGACTTCTGGTCCCGAGATCTTTAACATCATTCTTGATACTCCTACCTTCCCATTGCCCCAATTTAACACAAGAGTGTAAGACTGAGAGACTTCTGGTCCCGAGATCGTTAACATCATTCTTGATACTCCTACCTTCCCATTGCCCCAATTTAACACAAGAGTGTAAGACTGAGAGACTTCTGGTCCCGAGATCTTTAACATCATTCTTGATAGTCCTACCTTCCCATTGCCCCAAGTTAACACAAGAGTGTAAGACTGAGAGACTTCTGGTCCCGAGATCTTTAACATCATTCTTGATACTCCTACCTTCCCATTGCCCCAAGTTAACACAAGAATGTAAGACTGAGAGACTTCTGGTCCCGAGATCGTTAACATCATTCTTGATACTCCTACCTTCCCATTGCCCCAAGTTAACACAAGAGTGTAAGACTGAGAGACTTCTGGTCCCGAGATCTTTAACATCATTCTTGATAGTCCTACCTTCCCATTGCCCCAATTTAACACAAGAGTGTAAGACTGAGAGACTTCTGGTCCCGAGATCTTTAACATCATTCTTGATACTCCTACCTTCCCATTGCCCCAATTTAACACAAGAGTGTAAGACTGAGAGACTTCTGGTCCCGAGATCGTTAACATCATTCTTGATACTCCTACCTTCCCATTGCCCCAAGTTAACACAAGAGTGTAAGACTGAGAGACTTCTGGTCCCGAGATCTTTAACATCATTCTTGATACTCCTACCTTCCCATTGCCCCAATTTAACACAAGAGTGTAAGACTGAGAGACTTCTGGTCCCGAGATCGTTAACATCATTCTTGATACTCCTACCTTCCCATTGCCCCAATTTAACACAAGAGTGTAAGACTGAGAGACTTCTGGTCCCGAGATCGTTAACATCATTCTTGATACTCCCACCTTCCCATTGCCCCAATTTAACACAAGAGTGTAAGACTGAGAGACTTCTGGTCCCGAGATCTTTAACATCATTCTTGATACTCCTACCTTCCCATTGCCCCAAGTTAACACAAGAATGTAAGACTGAGAGACTTCTGGTCCCGAGATCGTTAACATCATTCTTGATACTCCTACCTTCCCATTGCCCCAATTTAACACAAGAGTGTAAGACTGAGAGACTTCTGGTCCCGAGATCGTTAACATCATTCTTGATACTCCTACCTTCCCATTGCCCCAAGTTAACACAAGAGTGTAAGACTGAGAGACTTCTGGTGCCGAGATCTTTAACATCATTCTTGATAGTCCTACCTTCCCATTGCCCCAATTTAACACAAGAGTGTAAGACTGAGAGACTTCTGGTCCCGAGATCTTTAACATCATTCTTGATAGTCCTACCTTCCCATTGCCCCAAGTTAACACAAGAGTGTAAGACTGAGAGACTTCTGGTCCCGAGATCGTTAACATCATTCTTGATACTCCTACCTTCCCATTGCCCCAAGTTAACACAAGAGTGTAAGACTGAGAGACTTCTGGTCCCGAGATCGTTAACATCATTCTTGATACTCCTACCTTCCCATTGCCCCAATTTAACACAAGAGTGTAAGACTGAGAGACTTCTGGTCCCGAGATCGTTAACATCATTCTTGATACTCCTACCTTCCCATTGCCCCAAGTTAACACAAGAATGTAAGACTGAGAGACTTCTGGTCCCGAGATCTTTAACATCATTCTTGATAGTCCTACCTTCCCATTGCCCCAAGTTAACACAAGAATGTAAGACTGAGAGACTTCTGGTCCCGAGATCGTTAACATCATTCTTGATACTCCTACCTTCCCATTGCCCCAATTTAACACAAGAGTGTAAGACTGAGAGACTTCTGGTCCCGAGATCTTTAACATCATTCTTGATACTCCTACCTTCCCATTGCCCCAATTTAACACAAGAGTGTAAGACTGAGAGACTTCTGGTCCCGAGATCGTTAACATCATTCTTGATACTCCTACCTTCCCATTGCCCCAATTTAACACAAGAGTGTAAGACTGAGAGACTTCTGGTCCCGAGATCTTTAACATCATTCTTGATAGTCCTACCTTCCCATTGCCCCAAGTTAACACAAGAATGTAAGACTGAGAGACTTCTGGTCCCGAGATCTTTAACATCATTCTTGATACTCCTACCTTCCCATTGCCCCAATTTAACACAAGAGTGTAAGACTGAGAGACTTCTGGTCCCGAGATCGTTAACATCATTCTTGATACTCCCACCTTCCCATTGCCCCAATTTAACACAAGAGTGTAAGACTGAGAGACTTCTGGTCCCGAGATCTTTAACATCATTCTTGATACTCCTACCTTCCCATTGCCCCAATTTAACACAAGAGTGTAAGACTGAGAGACTTCTGGTCCCGAGATCTTTAACATCATTCTTGATACTCCTACCTTCCCATTGCCCCAATTTAACACAAGAGTGTAAGACTGAGAGACTTCTGGTCCCGAGATCGTTAACATCATTCTTGATAGTCCTACCTTCCCATTGCCCCAATTTAACACAAGAGTGTAAGACTGAGAGACTTCTGGTCCCGAGATCTTTAACATCATTCTTGATACTCCTACCTTCCCATTGCCCCAATTTAACACAAGAGTGTAAGACTGAGAGACTTCTGGTCCCGAGATCTTTAACATCATTCTTGATAGTCCTACCTTCCCATTGCCCCAATTTAACACAAGAGTGTAAGACTGAGAGACTTCTGGTCCCGAGATCTTTAACATCATTCTTGATAGTCCTACCTTCCCATTGCCCCAATTTAACACAAGAGTGTAAGACTGAGAGACTTCTGGTCCCGAGATCGTTAACATCATTCTTGATAGTCCTACCTTCCCATTGCCCCAATTTAACACAAGAGTGTAAGACTGAGAGACTTCTGGTCCCGAGATCGTTAACATCATTCTTGATAGTCCTACCTTCCCATTGCCCCAATTTAACACAAGAGTGTAAGACTGAGAGACTTCTGGTCCCGAGATCTTTAACATCATTCTTGATACTCCTACCTTCCCATTGCCCCAATTTAACACAAGAGTGTAAGACTGAGAGACTTCTGGTCCCGAGATCTTTAACATCATTCTTGATAGTCCTACCTTCCCATTGCCCCAATTTAACACAAGAGTGTAAGACTGAGAGACTTCTGGTCCCGAGATCGTTAACATCATTCTTGATACTCCTACCTTCCCATTGCCCCAATTTAACACAAGAGTGTAAGACTGAGAGACTTCTGGTCCCGAGATCGTTAACATCATTCTTGATACTCCTACCTTCCCATTGCCCCAATTTAACACAAGAGTGTAAGACTGAGAGACTTCTGGTCCCGAGATCTTTAACATCATTCTTGATACTCCTACCTTCCCATTGCCCCAATTTAACACAAGAGTGTAAGACTGAGAGACTTCTGGTCCCGAGATCTTTAACATCATTCTTGATACTCCTACCTTCCCATTGCCCCAATTTAACACAAGAGTGTAAGACTGAGAGACTTCTGGTCCCGAGATCGTTAACATCATTCTTGATACTCCTACCTTCCCATTGCCCCAATTTAACACAAGAGTGTAAGACTGAGAGACTTCTGGTCCCGAGATCTTTAACATCATTCTTGATACTCCTACCTTCCCATTGCCCCAAGTTAACACAAGAATGTAAGACTGAGAGACTTCTGGTCCCGAGATCTTTAACATCATTCTTGATACTCCTACCTTCCCATTGCCCCAATTTAACACAAGAGTGTAAGACTGAGAGACTTCTGGTCCCGAGATCTTTAACATCATTCTTGATAGTCCTACCTTCCCATTGCCCCAAGTTAACACAAGAGTGTAAGACTGAGAGACTTCTGGTCCCGAGATCTTTAACATCATTCTTGATACTCCTACCTTCCCATTGCCCCAATTTAACACAAGAGTGTAAGACTGAGAGACTTCTGGTCCCGAGATCTTTAACATCATTCTTGATAGTCC
The DNA here is from genome assembly GCA_030765065.1 of Deroplatys truncata. Lineage (NCBI taxonomy): Eukaryota > Metazoa > Arthropoda > Insecta > Mantodea > Mantidae > Deroplatys > Deroplatys truncata. The sequence goes on along the minus strand of CM060981.1, from coordinate 965,549 downwards.
TACCTTCCCATTGCCCCAAGTTAACACAAGAGTGTAAGACTGAGAGACTTCTGGTCCCGAGATCTTTAACATCATTCTTGATAGTCCTACCTTCCCATTGCCCCAATTTAACACAAGAATGTAAGACTGAGAGACTTCTGGTCCCGAGATCGTTAACATCATTCTTGATACTCCTACCTTCCCATTGCCCCAATTTAACACAAGAGTGTAAGACTGAGAGACTTCTGGTCCCGAGATCTTTAACATCATTCTTGATAGTCCTACCTTCCCATTGCCCCAATTTAACACAAGAGTGTAAGACTGAGAGACTTCTGGTCCCGAGATCTTTAACATCATTCTTGATACTCCTACCTTCCCATTGCCCCAATTTAACACAAGAGTGTAAGACTGAGAGACTTCTGGTCCCGAGATCTTTAACATCATTCTTGATACTCCTACCTTCCCATTGCCCCAAGTTAACACAAGAGTGTAAGACTGAGAGACTTCTGGTCCCGAGATCGTTAACATCATTCTTGATACTCCTACCTTCCCATTGCCCCAATTTAACACAAGAGTGTAAGACTGAGAGACTTCTGGTCCCGAGATCTTTAACATCATTCTTGATACTCCTACCTTCCCATTGCCCCAATTTAACACAAGAGTGTAAGACTGAGAGACTTCTGGTCCCGAGATCGTTAACATCATTCTTGATACTCCTACCTTCCCATTGCCCCAATTTAACACAAGAGTGTAAGACTGAGAGACTTCTGGTCCCGAGATCGTTAACATCATTCTTGATAGTCCCACCTTCCCATTGCCCCAATTTAACACAAGAGTGTAAGACTGAGAGACTTCTGGTCCCGAGATCTTTAACATCATTCTTGATACTCCTACCTTCCCATTGCCCCAAGTTAACACAAGAGTGTAAGACTGAGAGACTTCTGGTCCCGAGATCGTTAACATCATTCTTGATACTCCTACCTTCCCATTGCCCCAAGTTAACACAAGAGTGTAAGACTGAGAGACTTCTGGTCCCGAGATCGTTAACATCATTCTTGATAGTCCTACCTTCCCATTGCCCCAATTTAACACAAGAGTGTAAGACTGAGAGACTTCTGGTCCCGAGATCGTTAACATCATTCTTGATACTCCCACCTTCCCATTGCCCCAATTTAACACAAGAGTGTAAGACTGAGAGACTTCTGGTCCCGAGATCTTTAACATCATTCTTGATACTCCTACCTTCCCATTGCCCCAATTTAACACAAGAGTGTAAGACTGAGAGACTTCTGGTCCCGAGATCGTTAACATCATTCTTGATAGTCCTACCTTCCCATTGCCCCAAGTTAACACAAGAGTGTAAGACTGAGAGACTTCTGGTCCCGAGATCGTTAACATCATTCTTGATACTCCTACCTTCCCATTGCCCCAATTTAACACAAGAGTGTAAGACTGAGAGACTTCTGGTCCCGAGATCTTTAACATCATTCTTGATAGTCCTACCTTCCCATTGCCCCAAGTTAACACAAGAGTGTAAGACTGAGAGACTTCTGGTCCCGAGATCTTTAACATCATTCTTGATAGTCCTACCTTCCCATTGCCCCAATTTAACACAAGAATGTAAGACTGAGAGACTTCTGGTCCCGAGATCGTTAACATCATTCTTGATACTCCTACCTTCCCATTGCCCCAATTTAACACAAGAATGTAAGACTGAGAGACTTCTGGTCCCGAGATCGTTAACATCATTCTTGATACTCCTACCTTCCCATTGCCCCAATTTAACACAAGAATGTAAGACTGAGAGACTTCTGGTCCCGAGATCTTTAACATCATTCTTGATAGTCCTACCTTCCCATTGCCCCAAGTTAACACAAGAATGTAAGACTGAGAGACTTCTGGTCCCGAGATCGTTAACATCATTCTTGATACTCCTACCTTCCCATTGCCCCAAGTTAACACAAGAGTGTAAGACTGAGAGACTTCTGGTCCCGAGATCTTTAACATCATTCTTGATAGTCCTACCTTCCCATTGCCCCAATTTAACACAAGAGTGTAAGACTGAGAGACTTCTGGTCCCGAGATCTTTAACATCATTCTTGATAGTCCTACCTTCCCATTGCCCCAATTTAACACAAGAGTGTAAGACTGAGAGACTTCTGGTCCCGAGATCTTTAACATCATTCTTGATAGTCCTACCTTCCCATTGCCCCAATTTAACACAAGAGTGTAAGACTGAGAGACTTCTGGTCCCGAGATCTTTAACATCATTCTTGATAGTCCTACCTTCCCATTGCCCCAAGTTAACACAAGAGTGTAAGACTGAGAGACTTCTGGTCCCGAGATCTTTAACATCATTCTTGATAGTCCTACCTTCCCATTGCCCCAATTTAACACAAGAGTGTAAGACTGAGAGACTTCTGGTCCCGAGATCTTTAACATCATTCTTGATAGTCCTACCTTCCCATTGCCCCAAGTTAACACAAGAATGTAAGACTAAGATACTTCTGGTCCTCATTCTTGATACTCCCACCTTCCCATTCCCCCGAGACAACACAAGAATGTAACACTGAAATACTTCTGGTCCTCATTCCTGATACTCCCACCGTCTGATTGCCCCAAGTTAACACAAGAGTGTAAGACTTAGATAATTCTGGTCCTGCGTTCTTTCACATCAATCTTGATACTCCCACCTTCCCAATGCCCCAATTTAACACAAGAGTGTAAGACTGAGATACGTCTGGTCCCGCGATCTTTAACATCATTCTTGTTACTCCCACCTTCCCATTGCCCCAAGTTTACACAAGAATGTAACACTGAGATACTTCTGGTCCTGCGTTCTTTAACATCATTCTTGTTACTCCCACCTTCGCATTGCCCCAAGTTTACACAAGAATGTATAACTGAGATACTTCTCGTCCTGCGTTCTTTAACATCATTCTTGTTACTCCCACCTTCCCATTGCCCCAAATTAACACAGGAATGTAATATTGAGATACTTCTGCTACTACGTTCTTTCACATCATTCATGGTATTGTATGATATTGATATATTGTATGATATTCTCCTCTGGTACTGTGCATGTTAAACTGCGTTCTGAATGCTGCATGAGTCTTAATTCTACCCCACTGTACACCTATGATACTTCAGTTAGTGTATGGTAGTCTCTTCTGTTACTTTGCGTGTCATACTGTGTTGTGAATGCTGTATGAGTCTTAATTGGACAACTCTGTATACCTATGATAGTCCAATTAGTGTATGATAGTCTCATCTGGTACTGAGCATGTTAGACTTCGGTCTGAATGCTGTATGAGTCTTAATTGGACCTCACTGTACACTTATGATAGTTCAGTTAGTGTATGATAGTCTCATCTGGTACTTTGCGTGTGATACTGTGTTATGAATGCTGCATGAGTCTAAATTTGACAACACTGTACACAATGATAGTCTAGTTGGTGTATGATAGTCTCATCTGGTACTGTGTATTTTAGAACTGTGTTGTGAATGCTGTATGAGTCCTAATGGGACAACACTGCACAACTATGATAGTTCAGTTAGTGTATGATAGTCTCATCTGGTACTGTGTTTTATAGAACTGTGTTGTGAATGCTGTATGAGTCCTAATTGGACAACGCTGCATATCTATGATAGTCCAGTTAGTGTATGGTAGTCTCATCTGGTACAGTGTTATGTGAAACTGTTTTGTGAATGCGTCATGATTCCTAATGAGACAACACTGTACATTTATGATAGTCCAGTTAGTGTATGGTAGTCTTATCTGGTACTGTGTTATGTGGAGCTGTGTTGTGAATGCTGTATGAGTCCTAATGGGACAACACTGCACAACTATGATAGTTCAGTTAGTGTATGATAGTCTCATCTGGTACTGTGTTTTATAGAACTGTGTTGTGAATGCTGTATGAGTCCTAATTGGACAACGCTGCATATCTATGATAGTCCAGTTAGTGTATGGTAGTCTCATCTGGTACAGTGTTATGTGAAACTGTTTTGTGAATGCGTCATGATTCCTAATGAGACAACACTGTACATTTATGATAGTCCAGTTAGTGTATGGTAGTCTTATCTGGTACTGTGTTATGTGGAGCTGTGTTGTGAATGTTGTATGAGTCCTAATGTGACAACACTGTACATCTATGATAGTCCAGTTAGTGTATGATGGTCTCAATTGGTACTGTGCATGTGACACTGTGTTGTGAATGCTGTATGAGTCCTAATGGAAAAACACTGTACAACTATGATAGTTCAGTTAGTGTATGATAGTCTTATCCGGTACTGTGTTTTGTAGAACTGTGGTTGAATGATGTATGAGTCCTAATTGGACAACAATGTATATCTGGGATATTTCAGGTAGGGCATGATAGTCTCCTCTGGTACTGTGATTTGTGGAACGGTGTTGTTAATGCTGTATGAGTCCTACTTGGACAACACTGTACATCTATGATAGTTCAGTTAGTGTATGATAGTCTCATCTGGTACTGTGTTTTGTGGAGCTGTGTTGTGAATGCTGTATGAGTCCTAATGGGACAACACTGTACATCTGTGATACTTCAGTTAGTGTATGATAGTCTCCCGTGGTAGTGTGTCATGTGAAACTATGTTGGGAATGCTGTATGAGTCCTAATTGGACAACACTGTACATCTATGATAGTTCAGTTAGTGTATGATAGTCTCCTCTGGGACTGTGTTTTGTGGAACTGTGTTGTGAATGCTGTATGAGTCCTAATTGTGACAACACTGTACATCTATGATAGTTCAGTTAGTGTATGATATTCCCATCTGGTACTGTGTTTTGTGGAGCTGTGTTGTGAATGCTGTAGGAGTCCTAATGGGACAACACTGTACATCTATGATAGTTCAGTTAGTGTATGATATTCCCATCTGGTACTGTGTTTTGTGGAACTGTGGTTAAATGCTGTAGGAGTCCTAATTGGACAACACTGTACATCTATGATAGTTCAGTTAGTGTATGATATTCCCATCTGGTACTGTGTTTTGTGGAGCTGTGTTGTGAATGCTGTAGGAGTCCTAATGGGACAACACTGTACATCTATGATAGTTCAGTTAGTGTATGATATTCCCATCTGGTACAGTGTTTTGTGGAACTGTGGTTAAATGCTGTAGGAGTCCTAATTGGACAACACTGTACATCTATGATAGTTCAGTTAGTGTATGATATTCCCATCTGGTACTGTGTTTTGTGGAACTGTGGTTAAATGCTGTATGAGTCCTTATTGGACAACACTGTACATCTCTGATAGTTCGGTTAGTGTATGATAGTCTCCTCTGGTACTGTGTTTTGTGGAACTGTGTTGTTAATGCTGTATGAGTCCTAATTGGACAACACTGTACATCTCTGATAGTTCAGTTAGTCTATGATAGTCTCATCTGGTACTGTGTTTTGTGGAACTGTTTTGTTAATGCTGTATGAGTCCTAATTGGACAACACTGTAGATCTATGATAGTTCAGTTAGTGTATGATAGTCTCATCTGGTACTGTGTTTTGTGGAACTGTGTTGTTAATGCTGTATGAGTCCTAATTGGACAACACTGTACATCTCTGATAGTTCAGTTAGTCTATGATAGTCTCATCTGGTACAGTGTTTTGTGGAACTGTGTTGTTAATGCTGTATGAGTCCTAATTGGACAACACTGTATATCTCTGATAGTTCAGTTAGTCTATGATAGTCTCATCTGGTACTGTGTTTTGTGGAACTGTGTTGTTAATGCTGTATGGGTCCTAATTGGACAACACTGTACATCTATGATAGTCCAGTTAGTGTATGATAGTCTTATCTGCTACTGTGTCTTGTGGAACTGTGTTGTTAATGCTGTATGGGTCCTAATTGGACAACACTGTACATCTATGATAGTCCAGTTAGTGTATTTTAGTCCCATCTGGTACTGTGTTTTGTGGAACTGTGACTGAATGGTCTATGAGTCCTAATTGAACAACACTGTACACCTATGATAGTCCAGTTAGTGTATGATAGCCTCATCTGGTTCTGTGTTTTGTGAAGCTGTGTTGTGAATACTGTATCAGTCTTTTTTGGACAACACTGTGCACCTATTATAGTCCAATTAGTGTATGATAGACGCATCTGGTACTGTGTTTTTGGGACTATGTTGTGAATGCTGTATGTGTCCTAATGGGACAACACTGTACATCTATGGTAGTTCAGTTAGTGTATGTTACTCTCATCTGGTACTGTGCATGTGAAACTGTGTTGTGAATGCTGTATGAGTCTAAATTGGACAACACTGTACATGTATGATAGTTCAGTTAGTGTATATTAGTCTCATCTGGTACTGTGTCATGTGGAACTGTGTTTTGAATGCTGTTTGAGTCGTAAGGAGACAACACTGTACATCTATGATAGTCCAGGTAGTGTATCATAGTCTCTTCTGGTACTGTGTTATGTGGAACTGTGTTGTGAATGCTTTATGAGTCCTAATTGGACCAAACTGTACACCTATGATAGTCCAGTTAGTGTATGATAGTCTCTTCTGGTACTGTTCCATGTGGAACTGTGTTGTGAATGCTGTATGAGTCTTAATTGGACAACACTGTACACCTATGATAGACCAGTTAGTCTATGATAGTCTCATCTGGTACTGTGTTTTGTGGAACGGTGTTGTGAATGCTGTATGAGTCTTAATTGGACAACACTGTACGTCTATGATAGTCCAGTTAGTGTATGATTGTCTCATCTGGTACTGTGTTTTGTGGAACTGTGTTGTGAATGCTGTATGAGTCTTAATTGGACAACACTGTACGTCTATGATAGTCCAGTTAGTGTATGATTGTCTCATCTGGTACTGTGTTTTGTGGAACTGTGTTGTGAAAGCTGTATGTGTCTTAATTGGACAACACTGTACAGCTATGATAGTCCAGTTAGTGTATTATTGTCTTGTGGGTTAAGGTTGAAGTGAAATGTAAACACCACAGATATGTATAACACTAAATTTATTAACTCCGCGTACACGATACAGGAACAATATACGAACTAAGAAATAAACTCAGCAGTTTAAGTTCTGGTATGCAATCGTTTGTTTTCGGCAGAATGCCAGTCCCGACTCCCTGCCTTAGTGTTGCTTCCCGGCAGGGGTGGCTTAGCGCCCCAAGCGCACAGCTGTTCCTTGTCACTCACTGCTCGGTGTCTGGGAGATGCTGCCCTCTGAAGACGTGCCCACCCTTGGAAACTGCTTGCAAAGGGATGGTTAAGTAGCTGCTTTCTGTGTGGTGGTTGAGCCGCCACATCACCCCCCTTATGAGAGAGGTGCCTAGGACCTATAATAGTCCGGGAAACAGACATGTCGTCCAGAACGAGTGATTGTCGATGGTGTTGGTACCAGCAGAGTTGTGTGGGATGATGGAGTTTCAGGAATGATGGCGTCTGTGAGAATGAAAGCAGGTTTCACGCGATCAGCTGATACCAGCACTGCTTTGTTCCTGATGGCAATGCGGTCAATCACTTTGTAAGGTCCAGTGTAAGGTGGCTGTAAGGCACGGCGGAGGGAGTCTTGGCGAAGGAAAACATGAGTTGCTGTGGACTGGGATGGGTGGACGAATGTGGATGGTGAGCAATGGTGACTGGCTGGCTTTGGTCGCAATCCTTCCATCCTCCTCCTTAGGTTTGCGAGGAATTGAAAGGTGTCAGCTGGTAGAGAAGCCGGTTGGATGAACTCTCCCGGGATGCGTAGCGATTCACCTTACACCAGCTCTGCCACCGAAGCCTGGAGGTCCTCCTTGAAGGCCGTGCGAATGCCCAGGAGAATGAGCGGCAGCGCGTCGCTCCAACTGGTATCTTCATGGCACATCAAGGCGGCCTTGAGAGATCGGTGTAATCTCTCTACAAGGCCGTTAGACGCTGGGTGATATGCTGTGGTCCGAGTAAGATGGATACCACAAAGTTTGGATAGTGTTTGGAAGAGCTGGGAAGAGAATTGAGTGCCCTGGTCGGTGGTGACTGTTGTGGACATCCGAAGCGTGCAATCCATCCAGTTAGGAACGTCTTTGCTTGTTTCTGCAGTGATGTCCGGTATAGGAAATGCCTCTGGCCATCGGGTGTATCGGTCGATAGCTGTCATGCAGTAGCGATTGCCTGTAGAGACGGGCAGGGGACCAACAATGTCAATGTGGACATGAAGGAAGCGCCCTGGTGGAACTGGATACTCTGCAGGTGGTGTTACAGTGTGTCGGGTGATCTTTGACCGTTGGCAGGGTTGGCAAGTCTGTGCCCAGAGGCGGCAGTCCTTTCTCAAACTTGGCCACACGAATCGCTGGGAGACCAACTTGACAGAAGCTTTTGTTCCCGGGTGGCTAAGGATATGGAGAGAGACAAAGACCTGTAGACGAAAAGGTTGGGTGACAAAAGGACGTGGTCTACCAGTAGAAGTGTCACAGTACAAAGATACTGCAGTACCGGGTAGAGGAATCTTTTGTAAGAGGAGAGAAGAATCATTGTTATGGAGTAGCTGGCGAAGCTCGACATCCTGCTCCTGAGACTTAGCGAGCGCCACCAAGTCCACGGGGTCAGATAGGGCGTCGATACGAGAAAGGGCATCGGCAACGACGTTATCTAAACCAGAGACGTGTTCAATGTTGCTGGAGAATTGGGAAATTAAGTCTAGGTATCGGAACTGACGAGGAGAGAAGCTTTCGCTCTTTTGCTGGGAGGCATATGTAATGGGTTTATGATCGGTGAAAATGGTAAAGGTTTGTGCTTCTAACATGTGCCGGAAGTGTTTAACGGCCTCGTAGATAGCCAGAAGTTCTCTGTCATAGGCACTGTACTTGTTGTTGGGAGGTGAGCTTCTTGGAAAAGAAGCCGAGTGGTTGCCAGTTCCCATTTATCCGCTGCTGTAGAACTGCTCCAAGTGCGGACCAGAGCCAGAGGGACAGAGCTATTTGGATGGGCTAGAAGAGTTGCCTGTGAGAGACTCTCTTTGCAGTTCTCGAAAGCCTGAAGTAGCTCAGGTGTCCAGTTCACAGGATCAGAGCCTTTGACTCGTGAGCCTGAGAGAATGGCGTGAAGGGATGCCTGAATGGCAGCAGCATTTGGTAGGAAACGACGATAAAAGTTTATCATTCCCAAGAACCTTCTGAGCTGTCGGATGGTCTGGGGTGGTGCATAGGATTGCAAGTCAACCACTCGGTCGGGCAAGGGACGAGAACCTTCTCCCGAGACGGTGTAGCCCAGGAAGACAACATCCGGAACCTTAAAGGTACACTTGGAAGGGTTGATGATAACTCCGAATTCCCGTAGTCTGGTGAAGAGTTGGCGAAGGTGCTGGAGATGCTGTTCCGAAGTCTGGGAGAAGACTAAGATGTCGTCCAAGTAGGCGAAACAGAAATCCAGTCCACGGAGAACTTCATCCATAAATCTTTGAAACGTCTGAGCTGCGTTTCTGAGCCCAAATGACATAAAGGGAAATTCAAACAAACCGAAAGGAGTAGTGATGGCTGTTTTAGGGATATCATCAGAGTGTACAGGTATCTGTTTATATGCTCGGACGAGATCGATTCTGGAGAAGACGGAACAACCGGAAAGATGATGGGAATAATCGTGGATATGTGGTATAGGATATCGGTCAGGAATGGTGCGAGCATTAAGAGCACGGTAGGCACCGCAACAGCGCCAACCGTTGTCTTTCTTGGGTACTAGGTGTAGCGCCGAAGACCAAGGCTCTCAGAACGGTGGGCTGTACCCTCCTGCAGCATGTTGTCGAACTTGGTCTTAGCTATCTTGAGGCGCTCAGGAGCGAGTCGACGAGGGCGGCAAGAAACAGGTGGGCCGGGCGTTGTTCTGATGTGATGAACAACCTGATGTTGCACAGTTTTTGGCATTCCCGCAGGCCGAGTGAGCTCGGGGAACTCTACAAGAAGGTCATCAAGTGATGTACCTGTGAGAATAGTTTTAACACTAGGAACTGCAGTGTTTGTGGTAGAACCGGGCATTGACAGTTTGGTAGTGCCATGCAGTAAACGTCCATGACGACAGTCGACCAGAAGATTGTAATGGGACAGAAAGTCTACAACAATTATTGGAATGCTAACATCAGCCACCACGAAGCGCCAAACAAATGCTCGCCGAAGTCCAAAATTTAGATTTAAATGGATATAGCCGAAAGTGTGAATAGTCGTGCCATTGGCGGCGAACATTTGGTAATCTAAATGCGCTCTCCTGCCAGAAGCTAACCTTTTAGGAAACACGCAGAGATCTGAACCGGTGTCTATTAGGAATCTGTGCTTGCTTCTGCTGTCAGTAATGAACAGGCGGCCTGATGAAGAGGTGCAGTCGTTTGCCGCCACTAACGGCTGCTGCAGTCGTTTTCCGGGATATAGGTACAGGGTGACGTACACTTCCGGGCAGCGTCGCCGAACCGACGGTGGTACCAACATTGACTCCGAACTGCCGACGAGTCGCGCGAGGAGTGTGGTGACTGACTTCGCTGTCGTACTGGATGGGTTGTTAAGGCTGCCACTTGCTTAGATAGCTCTTCAACTCGCTGTAGAAGCATGGTGAGTTCAGATGAAGGGTTAACGCTCGCCACGCAGGGAGTCTGCCAGTAACGAAACGACATCAAGGTTAGCGTCCATTTGGCAGGCGATAATTGTCTGGATATGAGATGGCAAACGACTCGACCATATACTCCTCAAGAAGTCGTCTGGAACGTCTGGTGCGAGGCTTTTGAGGTGCCGCAAAAATTGGGATGGCTTGCGGTCCCCCATTTCCTCGTGAGTTAGCAACTGCCGAACGCGTTGCTCCTTGGAGGTGGACAACCTGCGTACCAATTCCACCTTGAGTTTTGTGTAGGGACCTTCAGCTGGTGGATTAGTTATTATATCCTCCACTTCTACGGCATATCGGTGGTCGATCTGAGCAATTGCATGATTGAATTTAGTTCTTTCACTCGTAATACCACTGAGTTCGAATTGCCCTTCTGCTTGGGCAAACCATAGTGCAGGTTTGTCGGCCCAGAAAGGAGGCAATTTCACCGCCACACGATAAACAGTACCTGCAGCTGCCTGCTCCGTAGCCATGTTTATTGTATGCGTATACGCGGCACCAAACACAAGTTAAATTGTCGCTTTTTGACGATCACTTTTCACTTTTTCACGGTAGCTTTTACACGATCACGTCGGGGTCACCAGATGTGGGTTAAGGTTGAAGTGAAATGTAAACACCACAGATATGTATAACACTAAATTTATTAACTCCGCGTACACGATACAGGAACAATATACGAACTAAGAAATAACAAACTCAGCAGCTTAAGTTCCGGTATGCAATCGTCTGTTTTCGGCAGAATGCCAGTCCCGACTCCCTGCCTTAGTGTTGCTTCCCGGCAGGGGTGGCTTAGCGACCCAAGCGCACAGCTGTTCCTTGTCACTCACTGCTCGGTGTCTGGGAGATGCTGCCCTCTGAAGACGTGCCCACCCTTGGAAGCTGCTTCCAAGGGATGGTTAAGTAGCTGCTTTCTGTGTGGTGGTTGAGCCGCCACAGTCTCATCTGTTACTGTGTTTTGTGGAACTGTGTTGTGAATGCTGTATGAGTCTTAATTGGACAACACTGTACACCTATGATAGTCCAGTTAGTGTATGATTGTCTCATCTGGTACTGTGTTTTGTGGAACTGTGTTGTGAATGCTGTATGAGTCGTAGTGGGACAAAACTGTTCATCTATGATATTCCAGTTAGTGTATGATTGTCTCATCTGGTACTGTGTTTTGTGGAACTGTGTTGTGAATGCTGTATGAGTCCTAATGGGACAAAACTGTTCATCTATGATAGTCCAGTTAGTATATGATAGTCTCATCTGGTACTGTGTTTTGTGGAACTGTGTTGTGAATGCTGTATGAGTCCTAATTGGACAACATTGTACACCTATGATAGTCCAGTTAGTATATGATAGTCTCATCTGGTACTGTGTTTTGTGGAACTGTGTTGTGAATGTTGTATGAGTGCTAATTGGACAACACTGTACACCTATGATAGTCCAGTTAGTGTATGATAGTCTCATCTGGTACTTTGTTTTGTGGAACTGTGTTGTGAATGCTGTATGAATGCTAATTGGACAACACTATACACCTATGATAGTCCAGTTACTGTATGATTGTCTCATCTGGTACTGTGTTTTGTGGAACTGTGTTGTGAATGCTGTATGAGTCTTAATTGGACAACACTGTACATCTATGATAGTCCAGTGAGTGTATCATTGTCTCATCTGGTACTGTGTTTTGTGAACTGTGTTGTGAATGCTGTATGTGTCTTAATTGGACAACACTGTACACCTATGATAGTCCAGTTAGTGTATGATTGTCTCTTCTGGTACTGTGTTTTGTGGAACTGTGTTGTGAATGTTGTATGAGTGCTATTTGGACAACACTGTACACCTATGATAGTCCAGTTAGTGTATGATAGTCTCATCTGGTACTTTGTTTTGTGGAACTGTGTTGTGAATGCTGTATGAGTGCTAATTGGACAACACTGTATATATTTGATATGTCATTGTGTCTGACACTAGATTTTAACCACCTTGGCTTTAAAGGTGCTTAGGTATGGTTATATTGCAGCGTGCTTTGGTTTTCCATAGTTGATGTAATGCATATTTTCCATTCATAATGTGTTTCTTTTTGCACAGGCTCATAAATAAACTGGTAGTTGTGAGTTGAACACAAACATAGTAATGAAAGGAGAGGATCTTTTCGCAGACAATCTGCCTCATGGAAGAAAGGGCGTTCGTTATCAGGAATATTAAGAATGAAGATGTGCATCTGGACAATGATTGTGACATCGCAATTAAAATGGGACTCTTATTCCAGATTTTTGTTAAGAGAATGAGAGAAATGTTGTTAACCAGACATCGTGTAGAGCGTTTTAAATCTCAAGCTGGTACATGAGCAATAACTGCAAGATAGATACCAAAACAGAAATTGAGGAACAGAATCAATTTCTGTTTTGGTATCTATCTCGCAGGAGTTGTAATTTCTTCTAGACTATCCTGTAACGAAGGTTAAGAAAAACAACAGTGATCATGAAATAAAATTTATAGGAAAACCTCGGTGGCTGGAAACAGAAACTTTGTGAGGACATTACAGTAAGTCAGACCTTTTGTTTATTTTACAAAATATTTTAATGAGGTTATACCATATTTATAATGCTAAATATGTAAAGTGGTGTATAATTTCCTGTAACCCTGTAATGTCTGTTTCCAGGTAGTTCAAACAGGCACATGCTTGACATAAGGAGGTTATGATCTTGTAATGCAAGACTTTTGTCCAGATGATTATATTTTTAGTTTGGGGTTAATGATAGTTGTAAATTCTAGGATAGTGAGGAAAGTTTTGGTCAAATTCTACCCAAGTTAAGGCTGGTTCAGAATATCAATGATCATATTGATAACAAAGTGCAAGATCGATTTTGTGCACTGCGATTTCATTTATTTTTAACTGACCAATAACATGTTTTCACCAGTTTCCAATTCAGCCAATATAATGCAGGTTAGCCAACGTCAAAATCTGATAAAGTGAACATTCTGTAAATGGAGATCCATTACTATTTCTATTTCCGCAAGCTTTCATACCTTTATTAACAGCGTGCTACATTAAAGATATTTATTCTTTGTTAATTTCTACCGGTGTTTGCTGTTCTTTGTAGATTTTGCTATTTTTTGAGGCAATAATTAGGTTTTATTTGCATATAAACAAACTTCAAATGGCACTTTGGATCTGAGGTCAGGACACACATTTGCTGGAATTTCTTCCAGTTTCATTTTCCCAGCTTCTGACTAGAGAGAGCTCCAGCGACTGTTTAGTGTTGCAGCTGCCTTGAATATCCTTTACGTGAAGAGTCTAATATGCCATGCTTGGTTACAAGAATAAGATATTTAAATCCTGGCTGAGTCTTTTTTTTTTTTTTCCATTTCTAGGACTTGGGAAAGTTTCTCGTTACATAGGGTGACTCCAAACGTTTTGAGAATGGATGCAATAAAATATTAAACATTTAGATCTGATCATTGTACCTTTTGAAAATATTCTCCATATACACCATCTCATCCTTTCAAACCATTTTTCAAATGCTGAACGCCGTTCTTCTTTGGAGAGAGTGCAAATAAATTCTTCATAAGCAGCTTCAGGTGACCCAAATGGTGTACCTGGAATTTTTCCTTTCATTTTGGGGAATAGAAAAAAGTTGTATAGGGCCAGATCTGGGCTGTAGGGAGGATGGAACAAATATCTGACTCCTGCAGAAATTGGGTTGTTTCTTGTGTAATGTTGACAGAGGCATTGTCATGGTGCAGCAAAATTCCACGCAGACCAGTCTTGTGGTGTACCATCTGACAGTCTTTTGTCCCTCACAATGTGGCCACTTGCTGAGAAGAAGGAACAGTTCATCTCCTGGCTCAGTGGTGAAGGCATTATCAACTCATTTTATTTTAAATGGAGTGGCTATGCCATAAAAAATGTAATGCTTTAAGAAATCAAGTGTGTTCATATTCTAGTACTAGCATGCATGTTGACAATATAATTGTTTTTATATACCTCTCCCTGTGTTCTTTATGAAATTGTTGAAGATGTTTAGGACTGCACTACAATTTCAATAGTCCTGGAGATATTACTAATAGATGATCAAGCATTTACAGAAATGTCTGTACCTCTTCCTAAGTTTTGGAAATACCTATGGCCTGCTGCTGGTAAACAGTTATTAGAATGTTTGCGTATTCTGAAATGTTAAACTTTCTCTTTGGTCCTGTATTTATTTAATAACACTAAAGAACAAGATGATTCCCCATCAGTGCCACCAAGTTTGGAAATAATTCACAATCACCAACTCTCAGTTGTTAATTTTAAATATTTCTGATGTAAAATTAGTTTGGTAATAAACATACAGCAACACTTTTAGTCAGTTATTAAAACATTTTGGCATAAATGTACTATTATATTTCTCAACACTAATTAAATTACATCATTTTAGAGTATAATAATATTTGAAAATATTAGGCTACTTATGCTATAAATTCAGTTCTTGGTTGCTTGAATATATGCTAATTTACAGTCCCAGTACACACAACTGGTTTTCTCTGTATTAATGACCCACTGTGTATTTGCTTAAATTATTAGTTTATTTGTCTGCCTTTAGCCCCTTTCTCTTTCACCTTACCCAAGTACTTGTCCTTCATAGATTTTATATTTTTATTTTCTTCTACAGTCAGAATCTTCCTTATTAATACTTTCTCATCCAGATTTTTCGATTTCTGTTACCAAAATTGTCATCTCTATGTTTTGTTTGATTACAATATAATATACAGTGGAAATCTTTCACCATGCATTGGACGTTTTTGTATATCCTCATCATACCTTATGCCTTTCAAGTTTCTATTTCCTTTTCTTGCCCATGCAAATCCTTCCCACCCTAGTTTATTACATATTTCTATGTATTTTTCCCTCTCCCATACTGTTTTTATTTCCCAATATACCCTTAAGGAGCTTTCCTCATTTGTACTGCCAAAAATATTCTGCCTGTCAATATCTTCTGGCCTTAATGAAGCCTTTGATGTGATATGCATTTATCCATGCATTTGCTTACCTATCTGTTCCATAACTTCCTGAATCTTTAATAAACATGAACCTTTCCATTTACTTTTCTCTTGTCTATGTCACTATCTTCCAGATTGGAAATTCTATATAAATGCTGTTGTGATCATGGTGGAGTATTGACTTTGTCAACCTCTCATGTTGTTTCCTATGTCTGGCAGTTTGATCTCCTGTCTATAGACATGTACTGGCTTTGACTTTTCTCTTATTTTTTGTGGAGTAACAAGAATATTGTTTATTAACGGCATTCTCAATGAAGAGTGAGTGTTCTTTGCAAGTTCATGAGTCCAGTATGTTGATATATAATATTCAGGTCTTGTAAATCCTTTTTAGTATCTTAATCATATAGAAGTTGAAATTAGGTATCTTATGTCCATTGTGGAGAAGAGAGCTTTTCAGTTGTAAAGGAATAACCAAAATTGAGTAGTTTCCGAGATTATCCTATGCACATGAAAGTTCTCTTTACGTATTCTTACAAATGTGATATTACTACGTTGTTAAATGGCCAAATAGGGAATTAATATTGTTGAAGGTTTAGATACAGGGATGCTTGAAATAATTGGCATTTCAGTCGTAGGCAGTTGTTAACAAAGTTCCAAAAAACCATATGCTTTGTTATATGTGAAAACATAAGATGCTTTTGAAATCAGTATTACACCATTAAGAATTAGTTTTGGAGCATATATGTAAAGAAATGTTCTTAGTGTATGTCTGGTCTCCACTTTTTAAATATGTAAAAAAGTAGGATGTTGCTTGGCAGGCATGTGGAGTAGACTTGGAGCAGATCAACAACACAAGTCCCCAAATCCTTCACCTGTTAAATTGTATGCACAGGAAAACGCCATAAATAAGTATGCAGAAATACTGTGTGTTTCATTTATAGCTGGGCTAACTTATTTTATAAAATTGCTGAATATATTAGCCAGCATGGTTATTATAAATGAAACATTTGGAAATGTTTAGAGTTGGATGACTCTACTTATTTTATAAAATTGCAGAATATATTAGCCAGCATGGTTATTATAAATGAAACATTTGGAAATGTTCACAGTTGGATGACTCTACTTATTTTATAAAATTGCAGAATATATTACCCAGCATGGTTATTATAAATGAAACATTTGGAAATGTTTACAGTTGGATGACCCTACTTATTTTATAAAATTGCAGAATATATTAGCCAGCATGGTTATTATAAATGAAACATTTGGAAATGTTCACAGTTGAATGACTCTACTTATTTTATAAAATTGCTGAATATATTAGCCAGCATGGTTATTATAAATGAAACATTTGGAAATGTTTACAGTTGGATGACCCTACTTATTTTATAAAATTGCAGAATATATTAGCCAGCATGGTTATTATAAATGAAACATTTGGAAATGTTTACAGTTGGATGACTCTACTTATTTTATAAAATTGCAGAATATATTAGCCAGCATGGTTATTATAAATGAAACATTTGGAAATGTTCACAGTTGGATGACTCTACTTATTTTATAAAATTGCAGAATATATTACCCAGCATGGTTATTATAAATGAAACATTTGGAAATGTTTACAGTTGGATGACTCTACTTATTTTAAAAAATTGCTGAATATATTAGCCAGCATGGTTATTATAAATGAAACATTTGGAAATGTTCACAGTTGAATGACTCTACTTATTTTAAAAAATTGCAGAATATATTACCCAGCATGCTAATTATAAATGAAACATTTGGAAATGTTTACAGTTGGATGACCCTACTTATTTTATAAAATTGCAGAATATATTAGCCAGCATGGTTATTATAAATGAAACATTTGGAAATGTTCACAGTAGAATGACTCTACTTATTTTATAAAATTGCTGAATATATTAGCCAGCATGGTTATTATAAATGAAACATTTGGAAATGTTTACAGTTGGATGACCCTACTTATTTTATAAAATTGCAGAATATATTAGCCAGCATGGTTATTATAAATGAAACATTTGGAAATGTTTACAGTTGGATGACTCTACTTATTTTATAAAATTGCAGAATATATTAGCCAGCATGGTTATTATAAATGAAACATTTGGAAATGTTCACAGTTGAATGACTCTACTTATTTTATAAAATTGCTGAATATATTAGCCAGCATGGTTATTATAAATGAAACATTTGGAAATGTTTACAGTTGGATGACCCTACTTATTTTATAAAATTGCAGAATATATTAGCCAGCATGGTTATTATAAATGAAACATTTGGAAATGTTTACAGTTGGATGACTCTACTTATTTTATAAAATTGCAGAATATATTAGCCAGCATGGTTATTATAAATGAAACATTTGGAAATGTTCACAGTTGGATGACTCTACTTATTTTATAAAATTGCAGAATATATTACCCAGCATGGTTATTATAAATGAAACATTTGGAAATGTTTACAGTTGGATGACTCTACTTATTTTATAAAATTGCAGAATATATTAGCCAGCATGCTTATTATAAATGAAACATTTGGAAATGTTTACAGTTGGATGACTCTACTTATTTTATAAAATTGCAGAATATATTAGCCAGCATGGTTATTATAAATGAAACATTTGGAAATGTTCACAGTTGGATGACTCTACTTATTTTATAAAATTGCAGAATATATTAGCCAGCATGGTTATTATAAATGAAACATTTGGAAATGTTCACAGTTGGATGACTCTACTTATTTTATAAAATTGCTGAATATATTAGCCAGCATGGTTATTATAAATGAAACATTTGGAAATGTTTACAGTTGGATGACCCTACTTATTTTATAAAATTGCAGAATATATTAGCCAGCATGGTTATTATAAATGAAACATTTGGAAATGTTTACAGTTGGATGACTCTACTTATTTTATAAAATTGCAGAATATATTAGCCAGCATGGTTATTATAAATGAAACATTTGGAAATGTTCACAGTTGGATGACTCTACTTATTTTATAAAATTGCAGAATATATTACCCAGCATGGTTATTATAAATGAAACATTTGGAAATGTTTACAGTTGGATGACTCTACTTATTTTAAAAAATTGCTGAATATATTAGCCAGCATGGTTATTATAAATGAAACATTTGGAAATGTTCACAGTTGAATGACTCTACTTATTTTAAAAAATTGCAGAATATATTACCCAGCATGCTAATTATAAATGAAACATTTGGAAATGTTTACAGTTGGATGACCCTACTTATTTTATAAAATTGCAGAATATATTAGCCAGCATGGTTATTATAAATGAAACATTTGGAAATGTTCACAGTAGAATGACTCTACTTATTTTATAAAATTGCTGAATATATTAGCCAGCATGGTTATTATAAATGAAACATTTGGAAATGTTTACAGTTGGATGACCCTACTTATTTTATAAAATTGCAGAATATATTAGCCAGCATGGTTATTATAAATGAAACATTTGGAAATGTTTACAGTTGGATGACTCTACTTATTTTATAAAATTGCAGAATATATTAGCCAGCATGGTTATTATAAATGAAACATTTGGAAATGTTCACAGTTGAATGACTCTACTTATTTTATAAAATTGCTGAATATATTAGCCAGCATGGTTATTATAAATGAAACATTTGGAAATGTTTACAGTTGGATGACCCTACTTATTTTATAAAATTGCAGAATATATTAGCCAGCATGGTTATTATAAATGAAACATTTGGAAATGTTTACAGTTGGATGACTCTACTTATTTTATAAAATTGCAGAATATATTAGCCAGCATGGTTATTATAAATGAAACATTTGGAAATGTTCACAGTTGGATGACTCTACTTATTTTATAAAATTGCAGAATATATTAGCCAGCATGGTTATTATAAATGAAACATTTGGAAATGTTTACAGTTGGATGACTCTACTTATTTTATAAAATTGCAGAATATATTAGCCGGCATGGTTATTATAAATGAAACATTTGGAAATGTTCACAGTTGGATGACTCTACTTATTTTATAAAATTGCAGAATATATTACCCAGCATGGTTATTATAAATGAAACATTTGGAAATGTTTACAGTTGGATGACTCTACTTATTTTATAAAATTGCAGAATATATTAGCCAGCATGCTTATTATAAATGAAAGATTTGGAAATGTTTACAGTTGGATGACTCTACTTATTTTATAAAATTGCAGAATATATTAGCCAGCATGGTTATTATAAATGAAACATTTGGAAATGTTTACAGTTGGATGACTCTACTTATTTTATAAAATTTCAGAATATATTAGCCAGCATGGTTATTATAAATGAAACATTTGGAAATGTTTACAGTTGGATGACTCTACCTATTTTTTAAAATTGCAGAATATATTAGCCAGCATGGTTATTATAAATGAAACATTTGGAAATGTTCACAGTTGAATGACTCTACGTATTTTAAAAAATTGCTGAATATATTAGCCAGCATGGTTATTATAAATGAAACATTTGGAAATGTTCACAGTTGAATGACTCTACTTATTTTAAAAAATTGCAGAATATATTACCCAGCATGCTAATTATAAATGAAACATTTGGAAATGTTTACAGTTGGATGACCCTACTTATTTTATAAAATTGCAGAATATATTAGCCAGCATGGTTATTATAAATGAAACATTTGGAAATGTTCACAGTAGAATGACTCTACTTATTTTATAAAATTGCTGAATATATTAGCCAGCATGGTTATTATAAATGAAACATTTGGAAATGTTTACAGTTGGATGACCCTACTTATTTTATAAAATTGCAGAATATATTAGCCAGCATGGTTATTATAAATGAAACATTTGGAAATGTTTACAGTTGGATGACTCTACTTATTTTATAAAATTGCAGAATATATTAGCCAGCATGGTTATTATAAATGAAACATTTGGAAATGTTCACAGTTGGATGACTCTACTTATTTTATAAAATTGCAGAATATATTACCCAGCATGGTTATTATAAATGAAACATTTGGAAATGTTTACAGTTGGATGACTCTACTTATTTTATAAAATTGCAGAATATATTAGCCAGCATGCTTATTATAAATGAAACATTTGGAAATGTTTACAGTTGGATGACTCTACTTATTTTATAAAATTGCAGAATATATTAGCCAGCATGGTTATTATAAATGAAACATTTGGAAATGTTTACAGTTGGATGACTCTACTTATTTTATAAAATTGCAGAATATATCAGCCAGCATGGTTATTATAAATGAAACATTTGGAAATGTTTACAGTTGGATGACTCTACCTATTTTATAAAATTGCAGAATATATTAGCCAGCATGGTTATTATAAATGAAACATTTGGAAATGTTTACAGTTGGATGACTCTACTTATTTTATAAAATTGCTGAATATATTAGCCAGCATGGTTATTATAAATGAAACATTTGGAAATGTTTACAGTTGGATGACTCTACCTATTTTATAAAATTGCAGAATATATTAGCCAGCATGGTTATTATAAATGAAACATTTGGAAATGTTCAGAGTTGGATGACTCTACTTATTTTATAAAATTGCTGAATATATTAGCCAGCATGGTTATTATAAATGAAACATTTGGAAATGTTTACAGTTGGATGACTACTTATTTTATAAAATTGCAGAATATATTACCCAGCATGCTTATTATAAATGAAACATTTGGAAATGTTCACAGTTGGATGACTCTAGTTTTTTATAAAATTGCAGAATGTATTAGCCAGCATGGTTATTATAAATGAAACATTTGGAAATGTTCAGAGTTGGATGACTCTACTTATTTTAAAAAATTACTGAATATATTAGCCAGCATGGTTATTATAAATGAAACATTTGGAAATGTTCACAGTTGAATGACTCTACTTATTTTAAAAAATTGCAGAATATATTACCCAGCATGCTAATTATAAATGAAACATTTGGAAATGTTTACAGTTGGATGACCCTACTTATTTTATAAAATTGCAGAATATATTAGCCAGCATGGTTATTATAAATGAAACATTTGGAAATGTTCACAGTTGAATGACTCTACTTATTTTATAAAATTGCTGAATATATTAGCCAGCATGGTTATTATAAATGAAACATTTGGAAATGTTTACAGTTGGATGACCCTACTTATTTTATAAAATTGCAGAATATATTAGCCAGCATGGTTATTATAAATGAAACATTTGGAAATGTTTACAGTTGGATGACTCTACTTATTTTATAAAATTGCAGAATATATTAGCCAGCATGGTTATTATAAATGAAACATTTGGAAATGTTCACAGTTGGATGACTCTACTTATTTTATAAAATTGCAGAATATATTACCCAGCATGGTTATTATAAATGAAACATTTGGAAATGTTTACAGTTGGATGACTCTACTTATTTTATAAAATTGCAGAATATATTAGCCAGCATGCTTATTATAAATGAAACATTTGGAAATGTTTACAGTTGGATGACTCTACTTATTTTATAAAATTGCAGAATATATTAGCCAGCATGGTTATTATAAATGAAACATTTGGAAATGTTTACAGTTGGATGACTCTACTTATTTTATAAAATTGCAGAATATATTAGCCAGCATGGTTATTATAAATGAAACATTTGGAAATGTTTACAGTTGGATGACTCTACCTATTTTTTAAAATTGCAGAATATATTAGCCAGCATGGTTATTATAAATGAAACATTTGGAAATGTTCACAGTTGGATGACTCTACTTATTTTAAAAAATTGCTGAATATATTAGCCAGCATGGTTATTATAAATGAAACATTTGGAAATGTTCAGAGTTGGATGACTCTACTTATTTTATAAAATTGCAGAATATATTAGCCAGCATGGTTATTATAAATGAAACATTTGGAAATGTTTACAGTTGGATGACTCTACCTATTTTATAAAATTGCAGAATATATTAGCCAGCATGGTTATTATAAATGAAACATTTGGAAATGTTCAGAGTTGGATGACTCTACTTATTTTATAAAATTGCTGAATATATTAGCCAGCATGGTTATTATAAATGAAACATTTGGAAATGTTTACAGTTGGATGACTACTTATTTTATAAAATTGCAGAATATATTACCCAGCATGCTTATTATAAATGAAACATTTGGAAATGTTCACAGTTGGATGACTCTAGTTTTTTATAAAATTGCAGAATGTATTAGCCAGCATGGTTATTATAAATGAAACATTTGGAAATGTTCAGAGTTGGATGACTCTACTTATTTTGAAAAATTACTGAATATATTAGCCAGCATGGTTATTATAAATGAAACATTTGGAAATGTTCACAGTTGAATGACTCTACTTATTTTAAAAATTGCAGAATATATTACCCAGCATGCTAATTATAAATGAAACATTTGGAAATGTTTACAGTTGGATGACCCTACTTATTTTATAAAATTGCAGAATATATTAGCCAGCATGGTTATTATAAATGAAACATTTGGAAATGTTCACAGTTGAATGACTCTACTTATTTTATAAAATTGCTGAATATATTAGCCAGCATGGTTATTATAAATGAAACATTTGGAAATGTTTACAGTTGGATGACCCTACTTATTTTATAAAATTGCAGAATATATTAGCCAGCATGGTTATTATAAATGAAACATTTGGAAATGTTTACAGTTGGATGACTCTACTTATTTTATAAAATTGCAGAATATATTAGCCAGCATGGTTATTATAAATGAAACATTTGGAAATGTTCACAGTTGGATGACTCTACTTATTTTATAAAATTGCAGAATATATTACCCAGCATGGTTATTATAAATGAAACATTTGGAAATGTTTACAGTTGGATGACTCTACTTATTTTATAAAATTGCAGAATATATTAGCCAGCATGCTTATTATAAATGAAACATTTGGAAATGTTTACAGTTGGATGACTCTACTTATTTTATAAAATTGCAGAATATATTAGCCAGCATGGTTATTATAAATGAAACATTTGGAAATGTTTACAGTTGGATGACTCTACTTATTTTATAAAATTGCAGAATATATTAGCCAGCATGGTTATTATAAATGAAACATTTGGAAATGTTTACAGTTGGATGACTCTACCTATTTTTTAAAATTGCAGAATATATTAGCCAGCATGGTTATTATAAATGAAACATTTGGAAATGTTCACAGTTGGATGACTCTACTTATTTTAAAAAATTGCTGAATATATTAGCCAGCATGGTTATTATAAATGAAACATTTGGAAATGTTCAGAGTTGGATGACTCTACTTATTTTATAAAATTGCAGAATATATTAGCCAGCATGGTTATTATAAATGAAACATTTGGAAATGTTTACAGTTGGATGACTCTACCTATTTTATAAAATTGCAGAATATATTAGCCAGCATGGTTATTATAAATGAAACATTTGGAAATGTTTACAGTTGGATGACTCTACTTATTTTATAAAATTGCTGAATATATTAGCCAGCATGGTTATTATAAATGAAACATTTGGAAATGTTTACAGTTGGATGACTCTACCTATTTTATAAAATTGCAGAATATATTAGCCAGCATGGTTATTATAAATGAAACATTTGGAAATGTTCAGAGTTGGATGACTCTACTTATTTTATAAAATTGCTGAATATATTAGCCAGCATGGTTATTATAAATGAAACATTTGGAAATGTTTACAGTTGGATGACTACTTATTTTATAAAATTGCAGAATATATTACCCAGCATGCTTATTATAAATGAAACATTTGGAAATGTTCACAGTTGGATGACTCTAGTTTTTTATAGAATTGCAGAATGTATTAGCCAGCATGCTTATTATAAATGAAACATTTGGAAATGTTCACAGTTGGATGACTCTACTTATTTTATAAAATTGCAGAATATATTACCCAGCATGCTAATTATAAGTGAAACATTTGGAAATGTTCACAGTTGGATGACTCTACTTATTTTATAAAATTGCAGAATATATTACCCAGCATGCTTATTATAAATAAAACATTTGGAAATGTTCACAGTTGGATGACTCTACTTATTTTATAAAATTGCAGAATATATTAGCCTGCATAGTTATTATAAATGAAACATTTGGAAATGTTCACAGTTGGATGACTCTACTTATTTTATAAAATTGCAGAATGTATTACCCAGCATGCTTATTATAAATGAAACATTTGGAAATGTTCACAGTTGGATGACTCTAGTTTTTTATAAAATTGCAGAATGTATTAGCCAGCATGCTTATTATAAATGAAACATTTGGAAATGTTCACAGTTGGATGACTCTACTTATTTTATAAAATTGCAGAATATATTACCCAGCATGCTAATTATAAATGAAACATTTGGAATTGTTCACAGTTGGATGACTCTACTTATTTTATACAATTGCAGAATATATTACCCAGCATGCTAATTATAAATGAAACATTTGGAAATGTTCATAGTTGGATGACTCTACTTATTTTATAAAATTGCAGAATATATTACCCAGCATGCTAATTATAAATGAAACATTTGGAAATGTTCACAGTTGGATGACTCTACTTATTTTATAAAATTGCAGAATATATTACCCAGCATGCTAATCATAAATGAAACATTTGGAAATGTTCACAGTTGGATGACTCTACTTATTTTATAAAATTGCAGAATATATTACCCAGCATGCTAATTATAAATGAAACATTTGGAAATGTTCACAGTTGGATGACTCTACTTATTTTATAAAATTGCTGAATATATTAGCCAGCATGGTTATTATAAATGAAACATTTGGAAATGTTTACAGTTGGATGACCCTACTTATTTTATAAAATTGCAGAATATATTAGCCAGCATGGTTATTATAAATGAAACATTTGGAAATGTTCACAGTTGAATGACTCTACTTATTTTATAAAATTGCTGAATATATTAGCCAGCATGGTTATTATAAATGAAACATTTGGAAATGTTTACAGTTGGATGACCCTACTTATTTTATAAAATTGCAGAATATATTAGCCAGCATGGTTATTATAAATGAAACATTTGGAAATGTTTACAGTTGGATGACTCTACTTATTTTATAAAATTGCAGAATATATTAGCCAGCATGGTTATTATAAATGAAACATTTGGAAATGTTCACAGTTGGATGACTCTACTTATTTTATAAAATTGCAGAATATATTACCCAGCATGGTTATTATAAATGAAACATTTGGAAATGTTTACAGTTGGATAACTCTACTTATTTTATAAAATTGCAGAATATATTAGCCAGCATGCTTATTATAAATGAAACATTTGGAAATGTTTACAGTTGGATGACTCTACTTATTTTATAAAATTGCAGAATATATTAGCCAGCATGGTTATTATAAATGAAACATTTGGAAATGTTTACAGTTGGATGACTCTACTTATTTTATAAAATTGCAGAATATATTAGCCAGCATGGTTATTATAAATGAAACATTTGGAAATGTTTACAGTTGGATGACTCTACCTATTTTTTAAAATTGCAGAATATATTAGCCAGCATGGTTATTATAAATGAAACATTTGGAAATGTTCACAGTTGGATGACTCTACTTATTTTAAAAAATTGCTGAATATATTAGCCAGCATGGTTATTATAAATGAAACATTTGGAAATGTTCAGAGTTGGATGACTCTACTTATTTTATAAAATTGCAGAATATATTAGCCAGCATGGTTATTATAAATGAAACATTTGGAAATGTTTACAGTTGGATGACTCTACCTATTTTATAAAATTGCAGAATATATTAGCCAGCATGGTTATTATAAATGAAACATTTGGAAATGTTTACAGTTGGATGACTCTACTTATTTTATAAAATTGCTGAATATATTAGCCAGCATGGTTATTATAAATGAAACATTTGGAAATGTTTACAGTTGGATGACTCTACCTATTTTATAAAATTGCAGAATATATTAGCCAGCATGGTTATTATAAATGAAACATTTGGAAATGTTCAGAGTTGGATGACTCTACTTATTTTATAAAATTGCTGAATATATTAGCCAGCATGGTTATTATAAATGAAACATTTGGAAATGTTTACAGTTGGATGACTACTTATTTTATAAAATTGCAGAATATATTACCCAGCATGCTTATTATAAATGAAACATTTGGAAATGTTCACAGTTGGATGACTCTAGTTTTTTATAAAATTGCAGAATGTATTAGCCAGCATGGTTATTATAAATGAAACATTTGGAAATGTTCAGAGTTGGATGACTCTACTTATTTTAAAAAATTACTGAATATATTAGCCAGCATGGTTATTATAAATGAAACATTTGGAAATGTTCACAGTTGAATGACTCTACTTATTTTAAAAAATTGCAGAATATATTACCCAGCATGCTAATTATAAATGAAACATTTGGAAATGTTTACAGTTGGATGACCCTACTTATTTTATAAAATTGCAGAATATATTAGCCAGCATGGTTATTATAAATGAAACATTTGGAAATGTTCACAGTTGAATGACTCTACTTATTTTATAAAATTGCTGAATATATTAGCCAGCATGGTTATTATAAATGAAACATTTGGAAATGTTTACAGTTGGATGACCCTACTTATTTTATAAAATTGCAGAATATATTAGCCAGCATGGTTATTATAAATGAAACATTTGGAAATGTTTACAGTTGGATGACTCTACTTATTTTATAAAATTGCAGAATATATTAGCCAGCATGGTTATTATAAATGAAACATTTGGAAATGTTCACAGTTGGATGACTCTACTTATTTTATAAAATTGCAGAATATATTACCCAGCATGCTAATTATAAATGAAACATTTGGAAATGTTCACAGTTGGATGACTCTACTTATTTTATAAAATTGCAGAATATATTACCCAGCATGCTTATTATAAATAAAACATTTGGAAATGTTCACAGTTGGATGACTCTACTTATTTTATAAAATTGCAGAATATATTAGCCAGCATAGTTATTATAAATGAAACATTTGGAAATGTTCACAGTTGGATGACTCTACTTATTTTATAAAATTGCAGAATGTATTACCCAGCATGCTTATTATAAATGAAACATTTGGAAATGTTCACAGTTGGATGACTCTAGTTTTTTATAAAATTGCAGAATGTATTAGCCAGCATGCTTATTATAAATGAAACATTTGGAAATGTTCACAGTTGGATGACTCTACTTATTTTATAAAATTGCAGAATATATTACCCAGCATGCTAATTATAAATGAAACATTTGGAATTGTTCACAGTTGGATGACTCTACTTATTTTATACAATTGCAGAATATATTACCCAGCATGCTAATTATAAATGAAACATTTGGAAATGTTCATAGTTGGATGACTCTACTTATTTTATAAAATTGCAGAATATATTACCCAGCATGCTAATTATAAATGAAACATTTGGAAATGTTCACAGTTGGATGACTCTACTTATTTTATAAAATTGCAGAATATATTACCCAGCATGCTAATCATAAATGAAACATTTGGAAATGTTCACAGTTGGATGACTCTACTTATTTTATAAAATTGCAGAATATATTACCCAGCATGCTAATTATAAATGAAACATTTGGAAATGTTCACAGTTGGATGACTCTACTTATTTTATAAAATTGCTGAATATATTATCCAGCATGGTTATTATAAATGAAACATTTGGAAATGTTTACAGTTGGATGACCCTACTTATTTTATAAAATTGCATAATATATTAGCAAGCATGGTTATTATAAATGAAACATTTGGAAATGTTCACAGTTGAATGACTCTACTTATTTTATAAAATTGCTGAATATATTAGCCAGCATGGTTATTATAAATGAAACATTTGGAAATGTTTACAGTTGGATGACCCTACTTATTTTATAAAATTGCAGAATATATTAGCCAGCATGGTTATTATAAATGAAACATTTGGAAATGTTTACAGTTGGATGACTCTACTTATTTTATAAAATTGCAGAATATATTAGCCAGCATGGTTATTATAAATGAAACATTTGGAAATGTTCACAGTTGGATGACTCTACTTATTTTATAAAATTGCAGAATATATTACCCAGCATGGTTATTATAAATGAAACATTTGGAAATGTTTACAGTTGGATGACTCTACTTATTTTATAAAATTGCAGAATATATTACCCAGCATGCTTATTATAAATGAAACATTTGGAAATGTTTACAGTTGGATGACTCTACTTATTTTATAAAATTGCAGAATATATTAGCCAGCATGGATATTATAAATGAAACATTTGGAAATGTTTACAGTTGGATGACTACTTATTTTATAAAATTGCAGAATATATTAGCCAGCATGGTTATTATAAATGAAACATTTGGAAATGTTTACTGTTGGATGACTCTACCTATTTTATAAAATTGCAGAATATATTAGCCAGCATGGTTATTATAAATGAAACATTTGGAAATGTTTACAGTTGGATGACTCTACTTATTTTATAAAATTGCAGAATATATTACCCAGCATGGTTATTATAAATGAAACATTTGGAAATGTTTACAGTTGGATGACTCTACCTATTTTATAAAATTGCAGAATATATTAGCCAGCATGGTTATTATAAATGAAACTTTTGGAAATGTTTACAGTTGGATGACTCTACCTATTTTATAAAATTGGTAGAATATATTAGCCAGCATGGTTATTATAAATGAAACATTTGGAAATGTTTACAGTTGGATGACTCTACCTATTTTATAAAATTGCAGAATATATTAGCCAGCATGGTTATTATAAATGAAACATTTGGAAATGTTCAGAGTTGGATGACTCTACTTATTTTATAAAATTGCTGAATATATTAGCCAGCATGGTTATTATAAATGAAACATTTGGAAATGTTTACAGTTGGATGACTACTTATTTTATAAAATTGCAGAATATATTACCCAGCATGCTTATTATAAATGAAACATTTGGAAATGTTCACAGTTGGATGACTCTAGTTTTTTATAAAATTGCAGAATGTATTAGCCAGCATGCTTATTATAAATGAAACATTTGGAAATGTTCACAGTTGGATGACTCTACTTATTTTATAAAATTGCAGAATATATTACCCAGCATGCTAATTATAAATGAAACATTTGGAAATGTTCACAGTTGGATGACTCTACTTATTTTATAAAATTGCAGAATATATTACCCAGCATGCTTATTATAAATAAAACATTTGGAAATGTTCACAGTTGGATGACTCTACTTATTTTATAAAATTGCAGAATATATTAGCCAGCATGGTTATTATAAATGAAACATTTGGAAATGTTCACAGTTGGATGACTCTACTTATTTTATAAAATTGCAGAATATATTACCCAGCATGCTTATTATAAATGAAACATTTGGAAATGTTCACAGTTGGATGACTCTAGTTTTTTATAAAATTGCAGAATGTATTAGCCAACATGCTTATTATAAATGAAACATTTGGAAATGTTCACAGTTGGATGACTCTACTTATTTTATAAAATTGCAGAATATATTACCCAGCATGCTAATTATAAATGAAACATTTGGAATTGTGCACAGTTGGATGATTCTACTTATTTTATACAATTGCAGAATATATTACCCAGCATGCTAATTATAAATGAAACATTTGGAAATGTTCACAGTTGGATGACTCTACTTATTTTATAAAATTGCAGAATATATTACCCAGCATGCTAATTATAAATGAAAACATTTGGAAATGTTCACAGTTGGATGACTCTACTTATTTTATAAAATTGCAGAATATATTACCCAGCATGCTAATTATAAATGAAACATTTGGAAATGTTCACAGTTGGATGACTCTACTTATTTTATAAAATTGCAGAATATATTACCCAGCATGCTAATTATAAATGAAACATTTGGAAATATTCACAGTTGGATGACTCTACTTATTTTATAAAATTGCAGAATATATTAGCCAGCATGCTTATTATAAATGAAACATTTGGAAATGTTCACAGTTGAATGACTCTACTTATTTTAAAAAATTGCAGAATATATTACCCAGCATGCTAATTATAAATGAAACATTTGGAAATGTTTACAGTTGGATGACCCTACTTATTTTATAAAATTGCAGAATATATTAGCCAGCATGGTTATTATAAATGAAACATTTGGAAATGTTCACAGTTGAATGACTCTACTTATTTTATAAAATTTCTGAATATATTAGCCAGCATGGTTATTATAAATGAAACATTTGGAAATGTTTACAGTTGGATGACCCTACTTATTTTATAAAATTGCAGAATATATTAGCCAGCATGGTTATTATAGATGAAACATTTGGAAATGTTTACAGTTGGATGAGTCTACTTATTTTATAAAATTGCAGAATATATTAGCCAGCATGGTTATTATAAATGAAACATTTGGAAATGTTGACAGTTGGATGACTCTACTTATTTTATAAAATTGCAGAATATATTACCCAGCATGGTTATTATAAATGAAACATTTGGAAATGTTTACAGTTGGATGACTCTACTTATTTTATAAAATTGCAGAATATATTAGCCAGCATGCTTATTATAAATGAAACATTTGGAAATGTTTACAGTTGGATGACTCTACTTATTTCATAAAATTGCAGAATATATTAGCCAGCATGGTTATTATAAATGAAACATTTGGAAATGTTTACAGTTGGATGACTCTACTTATTTTACAAAATTGCAGAATATATTAGCCAGCATGGTTATTATAAATGAAACATTTGGAAATGTTTACAGTTGGATGACTCTACCTATTTTTTAAAATTGCAGAATATATTAGCCAGCATGGTTATTATAAATGAAACATTTGGAAATGTTCACAGTTGGATGACTCTACTTATTTTAAAAAATTGCTGAATATATTAGCCAGCATGGTTATTATAAATGAAACATTTGGAAATGTTCAGAGTTGGATGACTCTACTTATTTTATAAAATTGCAGAATATATTAGCCAGCATGGTTATTATAAATGAAACATTTGGAAATGTTTACAGTTGGATGACTCTACCTATTTTATAAAATTGCAGAATATATTAGCCAGCATGGTTATTATAAATGAAACATTTGGAAATGTTTACAGTTGGATGACTCTACTTATTTTATAAAATTGCAGAATATATTAGCCAGCATGGTTATTATAAATGAAACATTTGGAAATGTTTACAGTTGGATGACTCTACCTATTTTATAAAATTGCAGAATATATTAGCCAGCATGGTTATTATAAATGAAACATTTGGAAATGTTCAGAGTTGGATGACTCTACTTATTTTATAAAATTGCTGAATATATTAGCCAGCATGGTTATTATAAATGAAACATTTGGAAATGTTTACAGTTGGATGACTACTTATTTTATAAAATTGCAGAATATATTACCCAGCATGCTTATTATAAATGAAACATTTGGAAATGTTCACAGTTGGATGACTCTAGTTTTTTATAAAATTGCAGAATGTATTAGCCAGCATGCTTATTATAAATGAAACATTTGGAAATGTTCACAGTTGGATGACTCTACTTATTTTATAAAATTGCAGAATATATTACCCAGCATGCTAATTATAAATGAAACATTTGGAAATGTTCACAGTTGGATGACTCTACTTATTTTATAAAATTGCAGAATATATTACCCAGCATGCTTATTATAAATGAAACATTTGGAAATGTTCACAGTTGGATGACTCTACTTATTTTATAAAATTGCAGAATATATTAGCCAGCATGGTTATTATAAATGAAACATTTGGAAATGTTCACAGTTGGATGACTCTACTTATTTTATAAAATTGCAGAATGTATTACCCAGCATGCTTATTATAAATGAAACATTTGGAAATGTTCACAGTTGGATGACTCTAGTTTTTTATAAAATTGCAGAATGTATTAGCCAGCATGCTTATTATAAATGAAACATTTGGAAATGTTCACAGTTGGATGACTCTACTTATTTTATAAAATTGCAGAATATATTACCCAGCATGCTAATTATAAA
This sequence comes from Deroplatys truncata, assembly GCA_030765065.1. Lineage (NCBI taxonomy): Eukaryota > Metazoa > Arthropoda > Insecta > Mantodea > Mantidae > Deroplatys > Deroplatys truncata. Next base: position 932,866 of record CM060981.1, on the reverse strand, counting down.
TGAAACATTTGGAATTGTTCACAGTTGGATGACTCTACTTATTTTATACAATTGCAGAATATATTACCCAGCATGCTAATTATAAATGAAACATTTGGAAATGTTTACAGTTGGATGACTCTACCTATTTTATAAAATTGCTGGATATATTAGCCAGCATGCTTATTATAAATGAAACATTTGGAAATGTTCACAGTTGGATGACTGTACTTATTTTATAAAATTGCTGGATATATTAGCCAGCATGGTTATTATAAATGAAACATTTGGAAATGTTTACAGTTGGATGACTCTACCTATTTTATAAAATTGCTGGATATATTAGCCAGCATGGTTATTATAAATGAAACATTTGGAAATGTTTACAGTTGGATGACTCTACCTATTTTATAAAATTGCTGGATATATTAGCCAGCATGCTTATTATAAATGAAACATTTGTAAATGATCACAGTTGGATGACTGTACTTATTTTATAAAATTGCTGGATATATTAGCCAGCATGGTTATTATAAATGAAACATTTGGAAGTGTTTACAGTTGGATGACTCTACCTATTTTATAAAATTGCTGGATATATTAGCCAGCATGCTTATTATAAATGAAACATTTGGAAATGTTCACAGTTGGATGACTGTACTTATTTTATAAAATTGCTGGATATATTAGCCAGCATGGTTATTATAAATGAAACATTTGGAAATGTTTACAGTTGGATGACTCTACCTATTTTATAAAATTGCTGGATATATTAGCCAGCATGCTTATTATAAATGAAACATTTGGAAATGTTTACAGTTGGATGACTCTACCTATTTTATAAAATTGCTGGATATATTAGCCAGCATGCTTATTATAAATGAAACATTTGTAAATGTTCACAGTTGGATGACTGTACTTATTATATAAAATTGCTCAATCTAGTAGGCAGCATTGCTTATTATATGTGAAACATTTGGTAATGTTCAGAGTTGGATGAGTGTACCTATTTTATTAAATTGCTCAATTTATTAGTCAGCATGCTTATTATAAATGAAACATATGAAAATGTTTACTTTTAGATGACTGTACTTATTTTATAAAATTGCTGAATCTAGTAGCCCGCATGCTTATTATAAATGAAACATTTCAAAATGTTCAGAATTCAACACTGTACTTTTTTATACAATTGCTGAATATTTTAGCCAGCATGCTTATTATAAATGAAACATTTCAAAATGTTCAGAATTCAACACTGTACTTTTTTATACAATTGCTGAATCTAGTAGCCCGCATGCTTATTATAAATGAAAGATTTGGAAATGTTCAGAGTTGGAGGAATATACTTATTTTATAAATTTGCTGAATCTAGTAGTCAGCATGCTTATTATAAGTGAAACATTTCAAAATGTTCAGTGTTGCAAGACTGTAGTTATTTTATAAAATTGCTGAATGTTTTAGCCAGCTTGCTTATCATAATTGAAACATTTGGAAATGTTCAGAGTTGGATGAGTGTACTTATTTTATAAAATTACTGAATGCATTAGCCAGCAATCTTATTATAAGTGAAGCATTTGGAAATGTCCAGAGTGGGATGACTGTAATTATATTATAAAATTTCTGAATTTATTACCAGCTTACTTATTATAAGTGAAATATTTGTAAATGTTTATATTGGATGAAAGTATTTATTTTATAATATTGCTGAATCTATTAGCCAGCATGCTTATTATAAGTGAAACATTTGGAAATGTTCAGAGTAGGATGACTAATTATATTATAAAGTTTCTGAATTTATTACCAGCTTACTTATTTTAAGTGAAACATGTGGAAATGTTTACTATTGGATGACTGTACTTATTTTATAAACTCGCTGAACCTACTAGCCAGCATGCACATTATAAGTGAAATATTTGAAAATCTTCAGAGTTTGATAACTGTACATATTTAATAAAATTGCTGAGTATATTAAGCAGCATGCTTATTATAAGTGAAATATTTACTATTGGATGACTGTACTTATTTTATAAAATTGCTGAAAATATTACCAGCATGCTTGTTATAAGTGAAACATTTGGAAATGTATACAATTGGATGACCGTACTTATTTTATAAAATAGCTGAATCTATTAGCCAACATGTTTATTATGAGTGAAACATTTGGAAATGTTCAGAGTTGGATGACTTTACTAATTATATAAAATTGCTGAATATATTAGTCAGCATGCTTATAAGAAATGAAACTTTTGGAAATTTTCAGAGTTCGATAACTTTACTTATTTAATAAAATTACTATTCTGTTACCCAGAATGCTTATTATAAGTTAAAAATTTGGAAATGTTCAGAGTTGGATGAATTTACTTATTTTGAAAATTGTTGAATATATTAGCCAGCATGCTTATAATAAGTGAAACATTTGGAAATGTTCAGAGATCGTTAACTTTACTTATTTAATAAAATTACTATTCTGTTACCCAGAATGCTTATTATAAGTTAAAAATTTGGAAATGTTCAGAGTTGGATGAATTTACTTATTTTTAAAATTGTTGAATATATTAGCCAGCATGCTTATAATAAGTGAAACATTTGGAAATGTTCAGAGATCGTTAACTTTACTTATTTAATAAAATTACTATTCTGTTACCCAGAATGCTTGTTATAAGTTAAAAATTTGGAAATGTTCAGAGTTGGATGAATTTACTTATTTTTAAAATTGTTGAATATATTAGCCAGCATGCTTATAATAAGTGAAACATTTGGAAATGTTCAGAGTTGGGTGACTGTAGTTATTTTATAAAATTGTTGAATATATTAGCCAGCATGCTTATAATAAGTGAAACATTTGGAAATGTTCAGAGTTGGGTGACTGTAGTTATTTTATAAAATTGTTGAATATATTAGCCAGCATGCTTATAATAAGTGAAACATTTGGAAATGTTCAGAGTTGGGTGACTGTAGTTATTTTATAAAATTGTTGAATATATTAGCCAGGATGCTTATAATAAGTGAAACATTTGGAAATGTTCAGAGTTGGGTGACTGTAGTTATTTTATAAAATTGTTGAATATATTAGCCAGCATGCTTATAATAAGTGAAACATTTGGAAATGTTCAGAGTTGGGTGACTGTAGTTATTTTATAAAATTGTTGAATATATTAGCCAGGATGCTTATAATAAGTGAAACATTTGGAAATGTTCAGAGTTGGGTGACTGTAGTTATTTTATAAAATTGTTGAATATATTAGCCAGCATGCTTATAATAAGTGAAACATTTGGAAATGTTCAGAGTTGGGTGACTGTAGTTATTTTATAAAATTGTTGAATATATTAGCCAGGATGCTTATAATAAGTGAAACATTTGGAAATGTTCAGAGTTGGGTGACTGTAGTTATTTTATAAAATTGTTGAATATATTAGCCAGCATGCTTATAATAAGTGAAACATTTGGAAATGTTCAGAGTTGGGTGACTGTAGTTATTTTATAAAATTGTTGAATATATTAGCCAGGATGCTTATAATAAGTGAAACATTTGGAAATATTCAGAGATCGTTAACTTTACTTATTTAATAAAATTGCTGAATCTATTACCCAGCATGCTTATTATAAGTGAAAAATTTGGAAATGTTCAGAGTTGGATGACGTTTCTTAGTTTATTAAATTGCTGAATATATTTGGCAGCATGCTTATTATAAATGAAATATTTGGAAATGTTCAGAGTTAGATGGGTACTTAGTTTATAAAGGTGCTGAATATATTAGCCAGGCTGGTTATTATAACTGAAACATTTGGAAATGTTCAGATATGGATAACTTTTTTTATTTTATAAAATTGCTAAATATATATTAGCCAACATGCTTATTATAAGTGAAACATTTGGAAATGTTCACAGTTGGATGACTGTACTTATTTTATAAAATTGCTCAATCTAGTAGCCAGCATGCTTATTATAAATGAAACATTTGGAAATGTTCAGAGTTGGATGACGGTACTTATTTTTAGAATTGCTGAATATATTACCAGCATACTTATTATAAGTGAAACATTTGGAAATGTTCAGAGTTGGATGACTGTACTTATTTTATAAAATTGCTGAATATATTACCAGCATACTTATTATAAATGAAACATTTGGAAATGTTCAGAGTTGGATGATTGTACTTATTTTAAAAAATTGCTGAATATATTACCAGCATACTTATTAAAAATGAAACATTTGGAAATGTTCAGAGTTGGATGACTGTAATTATTTAATAAAATTGCAGAATATATTAGGTAGCATTTTTATTATAATTGAAACTTTTGGAAATGTTCAGAGTTGGATGACTGTACTTATTTTATAAAATTGATGAATATATTAGCCAGAATGCTTATTATAAGTGAAACCTAATGTTCAGAGTTGAATATCTATACTTATTTTATAAAATTGCTGAATATATTAGCAAGCATGCTTATTCTTAATGAAACATTTGCATTATTCAGTGTTAGATGGCTACTTATTTTATAAAAGTGCTGAATATATTAGCCAGCATGATTATTATAAATGAAACATTTGGAAATGTTCACAGTTGGATGACTCTACTTATTTTATAAAATTGCTGAATATATTAGCCAGCATGGTTATTATAAATGAAACATTTGGAAATGTTTACAGTTGGATGACTCTACTTATTTTATAAAATTGCATAATATATTAGCCAGCATGGTTATTATAAATGAAACATTTGGAAATGTTCACAGTTGAATGACTCTACTTATTTTATAAAATTGCTGAATATATTAGCCAGCATGGTTATTATAAATGAAACATTTGGAAATGTTTACAGTTGGATGACCCTACTTATTTTATAAAATTGCAGAATATATTAGCCAGCATGGTTATTATAAATGAAACATTTGGAAATGTTTACAGTTGGATGACTCTACTTATTTTATAAAATTGCAGAATATATTAGCCAGCATGGTTATTATAAATGAAACATTTGGAAATGTTCACAGTTGGATGACTCTACTTATTTTATAAAATTGCAGAATATATTACCCAGCATGGTTATTATAAATGAAACATTTGGAAATGTTTACAGTTGGATGACTCTACTTATTTTATAAAATTGCAGAATATATTACCCAGCATGCTTATTATAAATGAAACATTTGGAAATGTTTACAGTTGGATGACTCTACTTATTTTATAAAATTGCAGAATATATTAGCCAGCATGGATATTATAAATGAAACATTTGGAAATGTTTACAGTTGGATGACTACTTATTTTATAAAATTGCAGAATATATTAGCCAGCATGGTTATTATAAATGAAACATTTGGAAATGTTTACTGTTGGATGACTCTACCTATTTTATAAAATTGCAGAATATATTAGCCAGCATGGTTATTATAAATGAAACATTTGGAAATGTTTACAGTTGGATGACTCTACTTATTTTATAAAATTGCAGAATATATTACCCAGCATGGTTATTATAAATGAAACATTTGGAAATGTTTACAGTTGGATGACTCTACCTATTTTATAGAATTGCAGAATATATTAGCCAGCATGGTTATTATAAATGAAACTTTTGGAAATGTTTACAGTTGGATGACTCTACCTATTTTATAAAATTGGTAGAATATATTAGCCAGCATGGTTATTATAAATGAAACATTTGGAAATGTTTACAGTTGGATGACTCTACCTATTTTATAAAATTGCAGAATATATTAGCCAGCATGGTTATTATAAATGAAACATTTGGAAATGTTTACAGTTGGATGACTCTACTTATTTTATAAAATTGCTGAATATATTAGCCAGCATGGTTATTATAAATGAAACATTTGGAAATGTTTACAGTTGGATGACTCTACCTATTTTATAAAATTGCAGAATATATTAGCCAGCATGGTTATTATAAATGAAACATTTGGAAATGTTCAGAGTTGGATGACTCTACTTATTTTATAAAATTGCTGAATATATTAGCCAGCATGGTTATTATAAATGAAACATTTGGAAATGTTTACAGTTGGATGACTACTTATTTTATAAAATTGCAGAATATATTACCCAGCATGCTTATTATAAATGAAACATTTGGAAATGTTCACAGTTGGATGACTCTAGTTTTTTATAAAATTGCAGAATGTATTAGCCAGCATGGTTATTATAAATGAAACATTTGGAAATGTTCAGAGTTGGATGACTCTACTTATTTTAAAAAATTACTGAATATATTAGCCAGCATGGTTATTATAAATGAAACATTTGTAAATGTTCACAGTTGAATGACTCTACTTATTTTAAAAAATTGCAGAATATATTACCCAGCATGCTAATTATAAATGAAACATTTGGAAATGTTTACAGTTGGATGACCCTACTTATTTTATAAAATTGCAGAATATATTAGCCAGCATGGTTATTATAAATGAAACATTTGGAAATGTTCACAGTTGAATGACTCTACTTATTTTATAAAATTGCTGAATATATTAGCCAGCATGGTTATTATAAATGAAACATTTGGAAATGTTTACAGTTGGATGACCCTACTTATTTTATAAAATTGCAGAATATATTAGCCAGCATGGTTATTATAAATGAAACATTTGGAAATGTTTACAGTTGGATGACTCTACTTATTTTATAAAATTGCAGAATATATTAGCCAGCATGGTTATTATAAATGAAACATTTGGAAATGTTCACAGTTGGATGACTCTACTTATTTTATAAAATTGCAGAATATATTACCCAGCATGCTAATTATAAATGAAACATTTGGAAATGTTCACAGTTGGATGACTCTACTTATTTTATAAAATTGCAGAATATATTACCCAGCATGCTTATTATAAATAAAACATTTGGAAATGTTCACAGTTGGATGACTCTACTTATTTTATAAAATTGCAGAATATATTAGCCAGCATAGTTATTATAAATGAAACATTTGGAAATGTTCACAGTTGGATGACTCTACTTATTTTATAAAATTGCAGAATGTATTACCCAGCATGCTTATTATAAATGAAACATTTGGAAATGTTCACAGTTGGATGACTCTAGTTTTTTATAAAATTGCAGAATGTATTAGCCAGCATGCTTATTATAAATGAAACATTTGGAGTTGGATGACTCTACTTATTTTATAAAATTGCAGAATATATTACCCAGCATGCTAATTATAAATGAAACATTTGGAATTGTTCACAGTTGGATGACTCTACTTATTTTATACAATTGCAGAATATATTACCCAGCATGCTAATTATAAATGAAACATTTGGAAATGTTCATAGTTGGATGACACTACTTATTTTATAAAATTGCAGAATATATTACCCAGCATGCTAATTATAAATGAAACATTTGGAAATGTTCACAGTTGGATGACTCTACTTATTTTATAAAATTGCAGAATATATTACCCAGCATGCTAATCATAAATGAAACATTTGGAAATGTTCACAGTTGGATGACTCTACTTATTTTATAAAATTGCAGAATATATTACCCAGCATGCTAATTATAAATGAAACATTTGGAAATGTTCACAGTTGGATGACTCTACTTATTTTATAAAATTGCTGAATATATTAGCCAGCATGGTTATTATAAATGAAACATTTGGAAATGTTTACAGTTGGATGACCCTACTTATTTTATAAAATTGCATAATATATTAGCCAGCATGGTTATTATAAATGAAACATTTGGAAATGTTCACAGTTGAATGACTCTACTTATTTTATAAAATTGCTGAATATATTAGCCAGCATGGTTATTATAAATGAAACATTTGGAAATGTTTACAGTTGGATGACCCTACTTATTTTATAAAATTGCAGAATATATTAGCCAGCATGGTTATTATAAATGAAACATTTGGAAATGTTTACAGTTGGATGACTCTACTTATTTTATAAAATTGCAGAATATATTAGCCAGCATGGTTATTATAAATGAAACATTTGGAAATGTTCACAGTTGGATGACTCTACTTATTTTATAAAATTGCAGAATATATTACCCAGCATGGTTATTATAAATGAAACATTTGGAAATGTTTACAGTTGGATGACTCTACTTATTTTATAAAATTGCAGAATATATTACCCAGCATGCTTATTATAAATGAAACATTTGGAAATGTTTACAGTTGGATGACTCTACTTATTTTATAAAATTGCAGAATATATTAGCCAGCATGGATATTATAAATGAAACATTTGGAAATGTTTACAGTTGGATGACTACTTATTTTATAAAATTGCAGAATATATTAGCCAGCATGGTTATTATAAATGAAACATTTGGAAATGTTTACTGTTGGATGACTCTACCTATTTTATAAAATTGCAGAATATATTAGCCAGCATGGTTATTATAAATGAAACATTTGGAAATGTTTACAGTTGGATGACTCTACTTATTTTATAAAATTGCAGAATATATTACCCAGCATGGTTATTATAAATGAAACATTTGGAAATGTTTACAGTTGGATGACTCTACCTATTTTATAAAATTGCAGAATATATTAGCCAGCATGGTTATTATAAATGAAACTTTTGGAAATGTTTACAGTTGGATGACTCTACCTATTTTATAAAATTGGTAGAATATATTAGCCAGCATGGTTATTATAAATGAAACATTTGGAAATGTTTACAGTTGGATGACTCTACCTATTTTATAAAATTGCAGAATATATTAGCCAGCATGGTTATTATAAATGAAACATTTGGAAATGTTCAGAGTTGGATGACTCTACTTATTTTATAAAATTGCTGAATATATTAGCCAGCATGGTTATTATAAATGAAACATTTGGAAATGTTTACAGTTGGATGACTACTTATTTTATAAAATTGCAGAATATATTACCCAGCATGCTTATTATAAATGAAACATTTGGAAATGTTCACAGTTGGATGACTCTAGTTTTTTATAAAATTGCAGAATGTATTAGCCAGCATGCTTATTATAAATGAAACATTTGGAAATGTTCACAGTTGGATGACTCTACTTATTTTATAAAATTGCAGAATATATTACCCAGCATGCTAATTATAAATGAAACATTTGGAAATGTTCACAGTTGGATGACTCTACTTATTTTATAAAATTGCAGAATATATTACCCAGCATGCTTATTATAAATAAAACATTTGGAAATGTTCACAGTTGGATGACTCTACTTATTTTATAAAATTGCAGAATATATTAGCCAGCATGGTTATTATAAATGAAACATTTGGAAATGTTCACAGTTGGATGACTCTACTTATTTTATAAAATTGCAGAATATATTACCCAGCATGCTTATTATAAATGAAACATTTGGAAATGTTCACAGTTGGATGACTCTAGTTTTTTATAAAATTGCAGAATGTATTAGCCAACATGCTTATTATAAATGAAACATTTGGAAATGTTCACAGTTGGATGACTCTACTTATTTTATAAAATTGCAGAATATATTACCCAGCATGCTAATTATAAATGAAACATTTGGAATTGTGCACAGTTGGATGATTCTACTTATTTTATACAATTGCAGAATATATTACCCAGCATGCTAATTATAAATGAAACATTTGGAAATGTTCACAGTTGGATGACTCTACTTATTTTATAAAATTGCAGAATATATTACCCAGCATGCTAATTATAAATGAAAACATTTGGAAATGTTCACAGTTGGATGACTCTACTTATTTTATAAAATTGCAGAATATATTACCCAGCATGCTAATTATAAATGAAACATTTGGAAATGTTCACAGTTGGATGACTCTACTTATTTTATAAAATTGCAGAATATATTACCCAGCATGCTAATTATAAATGAAACATTTGGAAATATTCACAGTTGGATGACTCTACTTATTTTATAAAATTGCAGAATATATTAGCCAGCATGCTTATTATAAATGAAACATTTGGAAATGTTCACAGTTGAATGACTCTACTTATTTTAAAAAATTGCAGAATATATTACCCAGCATGCTAATTATAAATGAAACATTTGGAAATGTTTACAGTTGGATGACCCTACTTATTTTATAAAATTGCAGAATATATTAGCCAGCATGGTTATTATAAATGAAACATTTGGAAATGTTCACAGTTGAATGACTCTACTTATTTTATAAAATTTCTGAATATATTAGCCAGCATGGTTATTATAAATGAAACATTTGGAAATGTTTACAGTTGGATGACCCTACTTATTTTATAAAATTGCAGAATATATTAGCCAGCATGGTTATTATAGATGAAACATTTGGAAATGTTTACAGTTGGATGAGTCTACTTATTTTATAAAATTGCAGAATATATTAGCCAGCATGGTTATTATAAATGAAACATTTGGAAATGTTGACAGTTGGATGACTCTACTTATTTTATAAAATTGCAGAATATATTACCCAGCATGGTTATTATAAATGAAACATTTGGAAATGTTTACAGTTGGATGAGTCTACTTATTTTATAAAATTGCAGAATATATTAGCCAGCATGCTTATTATAAATGAAACATTTGGAAATGTTTACAGTTGGATGACTCTACTTATTTCATAAAATTGCAGAATATATTAGCCAGCATGGTTATTATAAATGAAACATTTGGAAATGTTTACAGTTGGATGACTCTACTTATTTTATAAAATTGCAGAATATATTAGCCAGCATGGTTATTATAAATGAAACATTTGGAAATGTTTACAGTTGGATGACTCTACCTATTTTTTAAAATTGCAGAATATATTAGCCAGCATGGTTATTATAAATGAAACATTTGGAAATGTTCACAGTTGGATGACTCTACTTATTTTAAAAAATTGCTGAATATATTAGCCAGCATGGTTATTATAAATGAAACATTTGGAAATGTTCAGAGTTGGATGACTCTACTTATTTTATAAAATTGCAGAATATATTAGCCAGCATGGTTATTATAAATGAAACATTTGGAAATGTTTACAGTTGGATGACTCTACCTATTTTATAAAATTGCAGAATATATTAGCCAGCATGGTTATTATAAATGAAACATTTGGAAATGTTTACAGTTGGATGACTCTACTTATTTTATAAAATTGCAGAATATATTAGCCAGCATGGTTATTATAAATGAAACATTTGGAAATGTTTACAGTTGGATGACTCTACCTATTTTATAAAATTGCAGAATATATTAGCCAGCATGGTTATTATAAATGAAACATTTGGAAATGTTCAGAGTTGGATGACTCTACTTATTTTATAAAATTGCTGAATATATTAGCCAGCATGGTTATTATAAATGAAACATTTGGAAATGTTTACAGTTGGATGACTACTTATTTTATAAAATTGCAGAATATATTACCCAGCATGCTTATTATAAATGAAACATTTGGAAATGTTCACAGTTGGATGACTCTAGTTTTTTATAAAATTGCAGAATGTATTAGCCAGCATGCTTATTATAAATGAAACGTTTGGAAATGTTCACAGTTGGATGACTCTACTTATTTTATAAAATTGCAGAATATATTACCCAGCATGCTAATTATAAATGAAACATTTGGAAATGTTCACAGTTGGATGACTCTACTTATTTTATAAAATTGCAGAATATATTACCCAGCATGCTTATTATAAATGAAACATTTGGAAATGTTCACAGTTGGATGACTCTACTTATTTTATAAAATTGCAGAATATATTAGCCAGCATGGTTATTATAAATGAAACATTTGGAAATGTTCACAGTTGGATGACTCTACTTATTTTATAAAATTGCAGAATGTATTACCCAGCATGCTTATTATAAATGAAACATTTGGAAATGTTCACAGTTGGATGACTCTAGTTTTTTATAAAATTGCAGAATGTATTAGCCAGCATGCTTATTATAAATGAAACATTTGGAAATGTTCACAGTTGGATGACTCTACTTATTTTATAAAATTGCAGAATATATTACCCAGCATGCTAATTATAAATGAAACATTTGGAATTGTTCACAGTTGGATGACTCTACTTATTTTATACAATTGCAGAATATATTACCCAGCATGCTAATTATAAATGAAACATTTGGAAATGTTTACAGTTGGATGACTCTACCTATTTTATAAAATTGCTGGATATATTAGCCAGCATGCTTATTATAAATGAAACATTTGGAAATGTTCACAGTTGGATGACTGTACTTATTTTATAAAATTGCTGGATATATTAGCCAGCATGGTTATTATAAATGAAACATTTGGAAATGTTTACAGTTGGATGACTCTACCTATTTTATAAAATTGCTGGATATATTAGCCAGCATGGTTATTATAAATGAAACATTTGGAAATGTTTACAGTTGGATGACTCTACCTATTTTATAAAATTGCTGGATATATTAGCCAGCATGCTTATTATAAATGAAACATTTGTAAATGATCACAGTTGGATGACTGTACTTATTTTATAAAATTGCTGGATATATTAGCCAGCATGGTTATTATAAATGAAACATTTGGAAGTGTTTACAGTTGGATGACTCTACCTATTTTATAAAATTGCTGGATATATTAGCCAGCATGCTTATTATAAATGAAACATTTGGAAATGTTCACAGTTGGATGACTGTACTTATTTTATAAAATTGCTGGATATATTAGCCAGCATGGTTATTATAAATGAAACATTTGGAAATGTTTACAGTTGGATGACTCTACCTATTTTATAAAATTGCTGGATATATTAGCCAGCATGCTTATTATAAATGAAACATTTGGAAATGTTTACAGTTGGATGACTCTACCTATTTTATAAAATTGCTGGATATATTAGCCAGCATGCTTATTATAAATGAAACATTTGTAAATGTTCACAGTTGGATGACTGTACTTATTATATAAAATTGCTCAATCTAGTAGGCAGCATTGCTTATTATATGTGAAACATTTGGTAATGTTCAGAGTTGGATGAGTGTACCTATTTTATTAAATTGCTCAATTTATTAGTCAGCATGCTTATTATAAATGAAACATATGAAAATGTTTACTTTTAGATGACTGTACTTATTTTATAAAATTGCTGAATCTAGTAGCCCGCATGCTTATTATAAATGAAACATTTCAAAATGTTCAGAATTCAACACTGTACTTTTTGATACAATTGCTGAATATTTTAGCCAGCATGCTTATTATAAATGAAACATTTCAAAATGTTCAGAATTCAACACTGTACTTTTTTATACAATTGCTGAATCTAGTAGCCCGCATGCTTATTATAAATGAAAGATTTGGAAATGTTCAGAGTTGGAGGAATATACTTATTTTATAAATTTGCTGAATCTAGTAGTCAGCATGCTTATTATAAGTGAAACATTTCAAAATGTTCAGTGTTGCAAGACTGTAGTTATTTTATAAAATTGCTGAATGTTTTAGCCAGCTTGCTTATCATAATTGAAACATTTGGAAATGTTCAGAGTTGGATGAGTGTACTTATTTTATAAAATTACTGAATGCATTAGCCAGCAATCTTATTATAAGTGAAGCATTTGGAAATGTCCAGAGTGGGATGACTGTAATTATATTATAAAATTTCTGAATTTATTACCAGCTTACTTATTATAAGTGAAATATTTGTAAATGTTTATATTGGATGAAAGTATTTATTTTATAATATTGCTGAATCTATTAGCCAGCATGCTTATTATAAGTGAAACATTTGGAAATGTTCAGAGTAGGATGACTAATTATATTATAAAGTTTCTGAATTTATTACCAGCTTACTTATTTTAAGTGAAACATGTGGAAATGTTTACTATTGGATGACTGTACTTATTTTATAAACTCGCTGAACCTACTAGCCAGCATGCACATTATAAGTGAAATATTTGAAAATCTTCAGAGTTTGATAACTGTACATATTTAATAAAATTGCTGAGTATATTAAGCAGCATGCTTATTATAAGTGAAATATTTACTATTGGATGACTGTACTTATTTTATAAAATTGCTGAAAATATTACCAGCATGCTTGTTATAAGTGAAACATTTGGAAATGTATACAATTGGATGACCGTACTTATTTTATAAAATAGCTGAATCTATTAGCCAACATGTTTATTATGAGTGAAACATTTGGAAATGTTCAGAGTTGGATGACTTTACTAATTATATAAAATTGCTGAATATATTAGTCAGCATGCTTATAAGAAATGAAACTTTTGGAAATTTTCAGAGTTCGATAACTTTACTTATTTAATAAAATTACTATTCTGTTACCCAGAATGCTTATTATAAGTTAAAAATTTGGAAATGTTCAGAGTTGGATGAATTTACTTATTTTGAAAATTGTTGAATATATTAGCCAGCATGCTTATAATAAGTGAAACATTTGGAAATGTTCAGAGATCGTTAACTTTACTTATTTAATAAAATTACTATTCTGTTACCCAGAATGCTTATTATAAGTTAAAAATTTGGAAATGTTCAGAGTTGGATGAATTTACTTATTTTTAAAATTGTTGAATATATTAGCCAGCATGCTTATAATAAGTGAAACATTTGGAAATGTTCAGAGATCGTTAACTTTACTTATTTAATAAAATTACTATTCTGTTACCCAGAATGCTTGTTATAAGTTAAAAATTTGGAAATGTTCAGAGTTGGATGAATTTACTTATTTTTAAAATTGTTGAATATATTAGCCAGCATGCTTATAATAAGTGAAACATTTGGAAATGTTCAGAGTTGGGTGACTGTAGTTATTTTATAAAATTGTTGAATATATTAGCCAGCATGCTTATAATAAGTGAAACATTTGGAAATGTTCAGAGTTGGGTGACTGTAGTTATTTTATAAAATTGTTGAATATATTAGCCAGCATGCTTATAATAAGTGAAACATTTGGAAATGTTCAGAGTTGGGTGACTGTAGTTATTTTATAAAATTGTTGAATATATTAGCCAGGATGCTTATAATAAGTGAAACATTTGGAAATGTTCAGAGTTGGGTGACTGTAGTTATTTTATAAAATTGTTGAATATATTAGCCAGCATGCTTATAATAAGTGAAACATTTGGAAATGTTCAGAGTTGGGGGACTGTAGTTATTTTATAAAATTGTTGAATATATTAGCCAGGATGCTTATAATAAGTGAAACATTTGGAAATGTTCAGAGTTGGGTGACTGTAGTTATTGTATAAAATTGTTGAATATATTAGCCAGGATGCTTATAATAAGTGAAACATTTGGAAATGTTCAGAGTTGGGTGACTGTAGTTATTTTATAAAATTGTTGAATATATTAGCCAGGATGCTTATAATAAGTGAAACATTTGGAAATGTTCAGAGTTGGGTGACTGTAGTTATTTTATAAAATTGTTGAATATATTAGCCAGCATGCTTATAATAAGTGAAACATTTGGAAATGTTCAGAGTTGGGTGACTGTAGTTATTTTATAAAATTGTTGAATATATTAGCCAGCATGCTTATAATAAGTGAAACATTTGGAAATGTTCAGAGTTGGGTGACTGTAGTTATTTTATAAAATTGTTGAATATATTAGCCAGGATGCTTATAATAAGTGAAACATTTGGAAATGTTCAGAGTTGGGTGACTGTAGTTATTTTATAAAATTGTTGAATATATTAGCCAGCATGCTTATAATAAGTGAAACATTTGGAAATGTTCAGAGTTGGGTGACTGTAGTTATTTTATAAAATTGTTGAATATATTAGCCAGGATGCTTATAATAAGTGAAACATTTGGAAATGTTCAGAGTTGGGTGACTGTAGTTATTTTATAAAATTGTTGAATATATTAGCCAGCATGCTTATAATAAGTGAAACATTTGGAAATGTTCAGAGTTGGGTGACTGTAGTTATTTTATAAAATTGTTGAATATATTAGCCAGGATGCTTATAATAAGTGAAACATTTGGAAATATTCAGAGATCGTTAACTTTACTTATTTAATAAAATTGCTGAATCTATTACCCAGCATGCTTATTATAAGTGAAAAATTTGGAAATGTTCAGAGTTGGATGACGTTTCTTAGTTTATTAAATTGCTGAATATATTTGGCAGCATGCTTATTATAAATGAAATATTTGGAAATGTTCAGAGTTAGATGGGTACTTAGTTTATAAAGGTGCTGAATATATTAGCCAGGCTGGTTATTATAACTGAAACATTTGGAAATGTTCAGATATGGATAACTTTTTTTATTTTATAAAATTGCTAAATATATATTAGCCAACATGCTTATTATAAGTGAAACATTTGGAAATGTTCACAGTTGGATGACTGTACTTATTTTATAAAATTGCTCAATCTAGTAGCCAGCATGCTTATTATAAATGAAACATTTGGAAATGTTCAGAGTTGGATGACGGTACTTATTTTTAGAATTGCTGAATATATTACCAGCATACTTATTATAAGTGAAACATTTGGAAATGTTCAGAGTTGGATGACTGTACTTATTTTATAAAATTGCTGAATATATTACCAGCATACTTATTAAAAATGAAACATTTGGAAATGTTCAGAGTTGGATGACTGTAATTATTTAATAAAATTGCAGAATATATTAGGTAGCATTTTTATTATAATTGAAACTTTTGGAAATGTTCAGAGTTGGATGACTGTACTTATTTTATAAAATTGATGAATATATTAGCCAGAATGCTTATTATAAGTGAAACCTAATGTTCAGAGTTGAATATCTATACTTATTTTATAAAATTGCTGAATATATTAGCAAGCATGCTTATTCTTAATGAAACATTTGCATTATTCAGTGTTAGATGGCTACTTATTTTATAAAAGTGCTGAATATATTAGCCAGCATGATTATTATAAGTGAAACATTTGGAAATTTTCCAAGTTGGATGGCTGTACATATTTTATAAAATGCTGAATATATTTCCCAGCAAGCTTATTATAAGTGACGCATTTGGTAATGTTGGATGACTGTACATAATTTATAAAATTGCTGATTATATTAGCCATCATGCTTATTATAAGTTTGGAAACGTTTAAACTTGGATGACTGTACGTATTTTATAAAATTGCTGAACATATTAGCCAGCATGCCGATTATAAGTGAAACATTTGGAAATCTTAAAACTTGAATGACTGTACTTATTTATAAAATTTCTGAATATATTCCCTATCAACTTTATTATAATTGAAACATTTGGAAATGTTCAGATTGGGAAGACTGTATGTATCTTATAAAATTGCTGAATATATTAGCCAGCATGCTTATTATAATTGACACTTTTGGAAATGTTCAGAGTTGGATGAATGTACTTATTTTATAAAGTTACTGAATGTATTAGCCAGCAATCTTATTATAAGTGAAGCATTTGGAAATGTTCAGAGTGGGATGACTGTAATTATATTATAAAATTTCTGAATTTATTACCAGCTTACTTATTATAGGTGAAATATTTGTAAATGTTTATATTGGATGAAAGTATTTATTTTATAAAATTGCTGAATCTATTAGCCAGCATGCTTATTATAAGTGAAATATATGAAAATCTTCAGAGTTGGGTAACTGTACATATTTAATAAAATTGCTGAATATATTAAATAGCATGCTTATTATAAGTGAAATATTTACTATTGGATGACTGTACTTATTTTATAAAATTGCTGAAAATATTACCAGCATGCTTGTTATAAGTGAAACATTTGCAAATGTTCAAACTTGGATGACTGTACTTATTTTATAAAATTGCTGAATATAATAGCCAGAATGCTTATTATAAGTGAAACATTTGGAAATGTTCAAACTTGGATGACTGTACTTATTTTATAAAATTGCTGAATATATTAGCCAGAATGCTTATTATAAGTGAATTATTTGGAAATGTTCAAACTTGGATGACTGTACTTATTTTATAAAATTGCTGAATATAATAGCCAGAATGCTTATTATAAGTGAAACATTTGGAAATGTTCAAACTTGGATGACTGTAGTTATTTTATAAAATTGCTGAATATATTAGCCAGAATGCTTATTATAAGTGAATTATTTGGAAATGTTCAAACTTGGATGACTGTACTTATTTTATAAAATTGCTGAACATATTAGCCAGCATGCCGATTATAAGTGAAACATTTGGAAATGTTCAAACTTGAATGACTGTACTTATTTATAAAATTTCTGAATATATTCCCTATCAACTTTATTATAATTGAAACATTTGGAAATGTTCAGATTGGGAAGACTGTATGTATCTTATAAAATTGCTGAATATATTAGCCAGCATGCTTATTATAATTGACACTTTTGGAAATGTTCAGAGTTGGATGACTGTACTTATTTTATAGTATTGCTGAATATATTACCAGCATACTTATTATATGTGAAACATTTGGATATGTTGTATGACTGTACGTATTTTATAAAATTGCTGAATGTATTAGCGAGCATACTTATTATAAGTGAAACATTTGGAAATGTGCAGAGTTGGATAACTTTACTTATTTTATAAAATTGCTGAATATATTAGCTAGCATACTTATTATATGTGAAACATTTGGATATGTTGTATGACTGTACGTATTTTATAAAATTGCTGAATGTATTAGCAAGCATACTTATTAAAAGTGAAACATTTGGAAATGTGCAGAGTTGGATAACTTTACTTATTTTATAAAATTGCTGAATATATTAGCCAGCATGCTTATTATAATTGACACTTTTGGAAATGTTCAGAGTTGGATGACTGTACTTATTTTATAGTATTGCTGAATATATTACCAGCATACTTATTATATGTGAAACATTTGGATATGTTGTATGACTGTACGTATTTTATAAAATTGCTGAATGTATTAGCGAGCATACTTATTATAAGTGAAACATTTGGAAATGTTCAGAGTTGGATGACTTTACTAATTATATAAAATTGCTGAATATATTAGTCAGCATGCTTATAAGAAATGAAACTTTTGGAAATTTTCAGAGTTCGATAACTTTACTTATTTAATAAAATTACTATTCTGTTACCCAGAATGCTTATTATAAGTTAAAAATTTGGAAATGTTCAGAGTTGGATGAATTTACTTATTTTTAAAATTGTTGAATATATTAGCCAGCATGCTTATAATAAGTGAAACATTTGGAAATGTTCAGAGATCGTTAACTTTACTTATTTAATAAAATTACTATTCTGTTACCCAGAATGCTTATTATAAGTTAAAAATTTGGAAATGTTCAGAGTTGGATGAATTTACTTATTTTGAAAATTGTTGAATATATTAGCCAGCATGCTTATAATAAGTGAAACATTTGGAAATGTTCAGAGATCGTTAACTTTACTTATTTAATAAAATTACTATTCTGTTACCCAGAATGCTTATTATAAAATAAAAATTTGGAAATGTTCAGAGTTGGATGAATTTACTTATTTTTAAAATTGTTGAATATATTAGCCAGCATGCTTATAATAAGTGAAACATTTGGAAATGTTCAGAGTTGGGTGACTGTAGTTATTTTATAAAATTGTTGAATATATTAGCCAGCATGCTTATAATAAGTGAAACATTTGGAAATGTTCAGAGTTGGGTGACTGTAGTTATTTTATAAAATTGTTGAATATATTAGCCAGCATGCTTATAATAAGTGAAACATTTGGAAATGTTCAGAGTTGGGTGACTGTAGTTATTTTATAAAATTGTTGAATATATTAGCCAGGATGCTTATAATAAGTGAAACATTTGGAAATGTTCAGAGTTGGGTGACTGTAGTTATTTTATAAAATTGTTGAATATATTAGCCAGCATGCTTATAATAAGTGAAACATTTGGAAATGTTCAGAGTTGGGTGACTGTAGTTATTTTATAAAATTGTTGAATATATTAGCCAGGATGCTTATAATAAGTGAAACATTTGGAAATGTTCAGAGTTGGGTGACTGTAGTTATTTTATAAAATTGTTGAATATATTAGCCAGGATGCTTATAATAAGTGAAACATTTGGAAATGTTCAGAGTTGGGTGACTGTAGTTATTTTATAAAATTGTTGAATATATTAGCCAGGATGCTTATAATAAGTGAAACATTTGGAAATGTTCAGAGTTGGGTGACTGTAGTTATTTTATAAAATTGTTGAATATATTAGCCAGCATGCTTATAATAAGTGAAACATTTGGAAATGTTCAGAGTTGGGTGACTGTAGTTATTTTATAAAATTGTTGAATATATTAGCCAGGATGCTTATAATAAGTGAAACATTTGGAAATGTTCAGAGTTGGGTGACTGTAGTTATTTTATAAAATTGTTGAATATATTAGCCAGCATGCTTATAATAAGTGAAACATTTGGAAATGTTCAGAGTTGGGTGACTGTAGTTATTTTATAAAATTGTTGAATATATTAGCCAGGATGCTTATAATAAGTGAAACATTTGGAAATGTTCAGAGTTGGGTGACTGTAGTTATTTTATAAAATTGTTGAATATATTAGCCAGCATGCTTATAATAAGTGAAACATTTGGAAATGTTCAGAGTTGGGTGACTGTAGTTATTTTATAAAATTGTTGAATATATTAGCCAGGATGCTTATAATAAGTGAAACATTTGGAAATATTCAGAGATCGTTAACTTTACTTATTTAATAAAATTGCTGAATCTATTACCCAGCATGCTTATTATAAGTGAAAAATTTGGAAATGTTCAGAGTTGGATGACGTTTCTTAGTTTATTAAATTGCTGAATATATTTGGCAGCATGCTTATTATAAATGAAATATTTGGAAATGTTCAGAGTTAGATGGGTACTTAGTTTATAAAGGTGCTGAATATATTAGCCAGGCTGGTTATTATAACTGAAACATTTGGAAATGTTCAGATATGGATAACTTTTTTTATTTTATAAAATTGCTAAATATATATTAGCCAACATGCTTATTATAAGTGAAACATTTGGAAATGTTCACAGTTGGATGACTGTACTTATTTTATAAAATTGCTCAATCTAGTAGCCAGCATGCTTATTATAAATGAAACATTTGGAAATGTTCAGAGTTGGATGACGGTACTTATTTTTAGAATTGCTGAATATATTACCAGCATACTTATTATAAGTGAAACATTTGGAAATGTTCAGAGTTGGATGACTGTACTTATTTTATAAAATTGCTGAATATATTACCAGCATACTTATTATAAATGAAACATTTGGAAATGTTCAGAGTTGGATGATTGTACTTATTTTAAAAAATTGCTGAATATATTACCAGCATACTTATTAAAAATGAAACATTTGGAAATGTTCAGAGTTGGATGACTGTAATTATTTAATAAAATTGCAGAATATATTAGGTAGCATTTTTATTATAATTGAAACTTTTGGAAATGTTCAGAGTTGGATGACTGTACTTATTTTATAAAATTGATGAATATATTAGCCAGAATGCTTATTATAAGTGAAACCTAATGTTCAGAGTTGAATATCTATACTTATTTTATAAAATTGCTGAATATATTAGCAAGCATGCTTATTCTTAATGAAACATTTGCATTATTCAGTGTTAGATGGCTACTTATTTTATAAAAGTGCTGAATATATTAGCCAGCATGATTATTATAAGTGAAACATTTGGAAATTTTCCAAGTTGGATGACTGTACATATTTTATAAAATGCTGAATATATTTCCCAGCAAGCTTATTATAAGTGACGCATTTGGTAATGTTGGATGACTGTACATAATTTATAAAATTGCTGATTATATTAGCCATCATGCTTATTATAAGTTTGGAAACGTTTAAACTTGGATGACTGTACGTATTTTATAAAATTGCTGAACATATTAGCCAGCATGCCGATTATAAGTGAAACATTTGGAAATCTTAAAACTTGAATGACTGTACTTATTTATAAAATTTCTGAATATATTCCCTATCAACTTTATTATAATTGAAACATTTGGAAATGTTCAGATTTGGAAGACTGTATGTATCTTATAAAATTGCTGAATATATTAGCCAGCATGCTTATTATAATTGACACTTTTGGAAATGTTCAGAGTTGGATGAATGTACTTATTTTATAAAGTTACTGAATGTATTAGCCAGCAATCTTATTATAAGTGAAGCATTTGGAAATGTTCAGAGTGGGATGACTGTAATTATATTATAAAATTTCTGAATTTATTACCAGCTTACTTATTATAGGTGAAATATTTGTAAATGTTTATATTGGATGAAAGTATTTATTTTATAAAATTGCTGAATCTATTAGCCAGCATGCTTATTATAAGTGAAATATATGAAAATCTTCAGAGTTGGGTAACTGTACATATTTAATAAAATTGCTGAATATATTAAATAGCATGCTTATTATAAGTGAAATATTTACTATTGGATGACTGTACTTATTTTATAAAATTGCTGAAAATATTACCAGCATGCTTGTTATAAGTGAAACATTTGGAAATGTTCAAACTTGGATGACTGTACTTATTTTATAAAATTGCTGAATATAATAGCCAGAATGCTTATTATAAGTGAAACATTTGGAAATGTTCAAACTTGGATGACTGTACTTATTTTATAAAATTGCTGAATATATTAGCCAGAATGCTTATTATAAGTGAATTATTTGGAAATGTTCAAACTTGGATGACTGTACTTATTTTATACATAATTGCTGAATATAATAGCCAGAATGCTTATTATAAGTGAAACATTTGGAAATGTTCAAACTTGGATGACTGTAGTTATTTTATAAAATTGCTGAATATATTAGCCAGAATGCTTATTATAAGTGAATTATTTGGAAATGTTCAAACTTGGATGACTGTACTTATTTTATAAAATTGCTGAACATATTAGCCAGCATGTCGATTATAAGTGAAACATTTGGAAATGTTCAAACTTAATGACTGTACTTATTTATAAAATTTCTGAATATATTCCCTATCAACTTTATTATAATTGAAACATTTGGAAATGTTCAGATTGGGAAGACTGTATGTATCTTATAAAATTGCTGAATATATTAGCCAGCATGCTTATTATAATTGACACTTTTGGAAATGTTCAGAGTTGGATGACTGTACTTATTTTATAGTATTGCTGAATATATTACCAGCATACTTATTATATGTGAAACATTTGGATATGTTGTATGACTGTACGTATTTTATAAAATTGCTGAATGTATTAGCGAGCATACTTATTATAAGTGAAACATTTGGAAATGTGCAGAGTTGGATAACTTTACTTATTTTATAAAATTGCTGAATATATTAGCTAGCATACTTATTATATGTGAAACATTTGGATATGTTGTATGACTGTACGTATTTTATAAAATTGCTGAATGTATTAGCAAGCATACTTATTAAAAGTGAAACATTTGGAAATGTGCAGAGTTGGATAACTTTACTTATTTTATAAAATTGCTGAATATATTAGCCAGCATGCTTATTATAATTGACACTTTTGGAAATGTTCAGAGTTGGATGACTGTACTTATTTTATAGTATTGCTGAATATATTACCAGCATACTTATTATATGTGAAACATTTGGATATGTTGTATGACTGTACGTATTTTATAAAATTGCTGAATGTATTAGCGAGCATACTTATTATAAGTGAAACATTTGGAAATGTGCAGAGTTGGATAACTTTACTTATTTTATAAAATTGCTGAATATATTAGCTAGCATACTTATTATATGTGAAACATTTGGATATGTTGTATGACTGTACGTATTTTATAAAATTGCTGAATGTATTAGCGAGCATACTTATTATAAGTGAAACATTTGGAAATGTGCAGAGTTGGATAACTTTACTTATTTTATAAAATTGCTGAATGTATTAGCGAGCATACTTATTATAAATGAAACATTTGGAAATGTTCAGAGTTGGATGACTGTACTTATTTTATAAAATTGCTGAATATATTACCAGCATGCTTATTATATGTGAAACATTGGAAATGTTCAAACTTGGATGACTGTACTTATTTTGATAATATTGCTGAATATATTACCAGCAAGCTTATTATATGTGAAACATTGGAAATGTTCAAACTTGGATGACTGTACTTATTTTGATAAAATTGCTGAATATATTACCAGCAAGCTTATTATATGTGAAACATTGGAAATGTTCAAACTTGGATGACTGTACTTATTTTGATAAAATTGCTGAATATATTACCAGCATGGTTATTATATGTGAAACATTGGAAATGTTCAAGCTTGGATGACTGTACTTATTTTGATAAAATTGCTGAATATATTACCAGCAAGCTTATTATATGTGAAACATTGGAAATGTTCAAACTTGGATGACTGTACTTATTTTGATAAAATTGCTGAATATATTACCAGCAAGCTTATTATATGTGAAACATTGGAAATGTTCAAGCTTGGATGACTGTACTTATTTTGATAAAATTGCTGAATATATTACCAGCATGGTTATTATATGTGAAACATTGGAAATGTTCAAACTTGGATGACTGTACTTATTTTGATAAAATTGCTGAATATATTACCAGCAAGCTTATTATATGTGAAACATTGGAAATGTTCAAACTTGGATGACTGTACTTATTTTGATAAAATTGCTGAATATATTACCCGCAAGCTTATTATATGTGAAACATTGGAAATGTTCAAACTTGGATGACTGTACTTATTTTGATAATATTGCTGAATATATTACCAGCAAGCTTATTATATGTGAAACATTTGAAATGTTCAAACTTGGATGACTGTACTTATTTTGATAAAATTGCTGAATATATTACCAGCAAGCTTATTATATGTGAAACATTGGAAATGTTCAAACTTGGATGACTGTACTTATTTTGATAAAATTGCTGAATATATTACCAGCAAGCTTATTATAAGTGAAACATTTGGAAATGTTCAGAGTTGGATAACTTTACTTATTTTATAAAATTGCTGAAAATATTAGCAAGCATACTTATAATAAGTGAAACATTTGGAAATGTTCAGAGTTGGATGACTGTACTTATTTGCAGACCTAGAGTCAATCTCTCAGGAAGTAGGTTTGTATGATTTTTGGAGTTTTTGTTTATAACTAACCATTTGTACGACAGTTACACAGCTGGGACTTGAACCGCGTAACTTTGATCGAAGTTGTTAACACTTAACATGCCTTGGTGAGGGGCGCATGCAAGCATTAAGCCTTCTCATTTGATTACATTATGATAGATATGTACCTCTAAGGTGACTTGTAATGTTACAGTTGCTGCATGGTTAACCACTATTACAGATAATTGTTCAACTTATTTCTTTCAAATGACTGTTGTGGAACAACTATTATCAAAGCACTTAGTAGTCAATAAGTGTAAACCAGCTGCAAATGCGTTAGTTGCTTTGAGGTTTGTGTAATATTTGAGATTACCTTGAAGGTTATACCGTGATGTTTCAATCAGATAAGTTTCAATGCTTGCACAGGTATCTCAACATGGTTGCGAGAGTGGTAATAGCATTGGCATGAAGGGACGAACATCCATGGTTCAGGTCCTGGAAATGGCATTGAATTTTTCAACTAGGATTCTATTTTCCAAGAAGTGTGTTTGTTTCCGAGAGCACTTGGAAGTGATTTCAAATTTATAGATTTTGTTTTGTATACATAATGTGTTTCTTTTTCCAAGACTTGTTAATGGAATTAACTGATGCAGCAGCAGTTGTTAAATGGATATCAAAGAAGAGGATCCACTCTCAGACAACGTAGCTGTGTTCACTCAGAATGTTGCAATGAAGACAAACAGTGATTCTCTGCTGCACTGTTTGTCTTCATTGTAACATTTTTGGTAAAGAATATTTGTCTTTACTGAATGTTAAGCGGCAATTAAGGCAGAGACGTTTGTTCACAGAAACAGAGATTATGTTTTAACCAAACATCTCATAAAGCAGGTTACATGCAGCAACAAATACAGGAACAGATTCTGGTTTGAGGCTTTGGTTCACACAACAAGAGAACTAGAGCATGAAATATAAATTAAAGAAGAACCTTGGTGGTTGGAAACAGGAAGTTCATCTGTTTGTGATGACATTACGGTAAGTTTTGGAGAAATGAATGTTTGTTGTACACTTGATAAAATATTTAAGTATGTAATGGAACTTAAGGATAAGAAATGTGTAGGGTGTTCGTCAAATGGTGTATTTAAGTTACTTGAGGGAGGTTTTGTTGAAAACATAGTTTCCTGTTATACTTCAGCACCTTACAATCAGCTATACTTGAAATAAAAAAATTAAATGAATGGTAAATGAAGTCAGAACAAAATTCACTGACTCAAAAAGAACAGAGAACACTATAAACCTTAATGCTCACCTTTTATCCCTTAAAACTGTGAATCCACCAAAAAAAGCAGCTTTTTAACACCTTTTTGGGATAACACGTGAGGTTTTTTTTGACATTTATATGCACGAATTGAAATTCTTATTACTCTAGGTAGCTTCAATTTCTACTATAGAATTTATTGACACATGCTTCAGAGACTGTTGTCTCCATCATCAATCTAGACTGTGACTTGTAGATGTTTCCTTGGATGTACTGTTTTCACATGGGACATCAAACCTTACTGGAACGTGTTTCAGAATCTGTTCTCTCCATCATCAGCCTAGACTGTGACTTGTAGATGTTTCCTTGGATGTACTGTTTTCACATGGGACATCAAACCTTACTGGAACGTGTTTCAGAATCTGTTCTCTCCATCATCAGCCTAGACTGTGACTTGTAGATGTTTCCTTGGATGTACTGTTTTCACATGGGACATCAAACCTTACTGGAACGTGTTTCAGAATCTGTTCTCTCCATCATCAGCCTAGACTGTGACTTGTAGATGTTTCCTTGGATGTACTGTTTTCACATGGGACATCAAACCTTACTGGAACGTGTTTCAGAATCTGTTCTCTCCATCATCAGCCTAGACTGTGACTTGTAGATGTTTCCTTGGATGTACTGTTTTCACATGGGACATCAAACCTTACTGGAACGTGTTTCAGAATCTGTTCTCTCCATCATCAGCCTAGACTGTGACTTGTAGATGTTTCCTTGGATGTACTGTTTTCACATGGGACATCAAACCTTACTGGAACGTGTTTCAGAATCTGTTCTCTCCATCATCAGCCTAGACTGTGACTTGTAGATGTTTCCTTGGATGTACTGTTTTAACATGGGACATCAAACCTTACTGGAACGTGTTTCAGAATCTGTTCTCTCCATCATCAGCCTAGACTGTGACTTGTAGATGTTTCCTTGGATGTACTGTTTTCACATGGGACATCAAACCTTACTGGAACGTGTTTCAGAATCTGTTCTCTCCATCATCAGTCTAGACTGTGACTTGTAGATGTTTCCTTGGATGTACTGTTTTCACATGGGACATCAAACCTTACTGGAACGTGTTTCAGAATCTGTTCTCTCCATCATCAGCCTAGACTGTGACTTGTAGATGTTTCCTTGGATGTACTGTTTTCACATGGGACATCAAACCTTACTGGAACGTATTTCAGAATCTGTTCTCTCCATCATCAGCCTAGACTGTGACTTGTAGATGTTTCCTTGGATGTACTGTTTTCACATGGGACATCAAACCTTACTGGAACGTGTTTCAGAATCTGTTCTCTCCATCATCAGCCTAGACTGTGACTTGTAGATGTTTCCTTGGATGTACTGTTTTCACATGGGACATCAAACCTTACTGGAACGTGTTTCAGAATCTGTTCTCTCCATCATCAGCCTAGACTGTGACTTGTAGATGTTTCCTTGGATGTACTGTTTTCACATGGGACATCAAACCTTACTGGAACGTATTTCAGAATCTGTTCTCTCCATCATCAGCCTAGACTGTGACTTGTAGATGTTTCCTTGGATGTACTGTTTTCACATGGGACATCAAACCTTACTGGAACGTGTTTCAGAATCTGTTCTCTCCATCATCAGCCTAGACTGTGACTTGTAGATGTTTCCTTGGATGTACTGTTTTCACATGGGACATCAAACCTTACTGGAACGTGTTTCAGAATCTGTTCTCTCCATCATCAGCCTAGACTGTGACTTGTAGATGTTTCCTTGGATGTACTGTTTTCACATGGGACATCAAACCTTACTGGAACGTGTTTCAGAATCTGTTCTCTCCATCATCAGCCTAGACTGTGACTTGTAGATGTTTCCTTGGATGTACTGTTTTCACATGGGACATCAAACCTTACTGGAACGTATTTCAGAATCTGTTCTCTCCATCATCAGCCTAGACTGTGACTTGTAGATGTTTCCTTGGATGTACTGTTTTCACATGGGACATCAAACCTTACTGGAACGTGTTTCAGAATCTGTTCTCTCCATCATCAGCCTAGACTGTGACTTGTAGATGTTTCCTTGGATGTACTGTTTTCACATGGGACATCAAACCTTACTGGAACGTGTTTCAGAATCTGTTCTCTCCATCATCAGTCTAGACTGTGACTTGTAGATGTTTCCTTGGATGTACTGTTTTCACATGGGACATCAAACCTTACTGGAACGTGTTTCAGAATCTGTTCTCTCCATCATCAGCCTAGACTGTGACTTGTAGATGTTTCCTTGGATGTACTGTTTTCACATGGGACATCAAACCTTACTGGAACGTATTTCAGAATCTGTTCTCTCCATCATCAGCCTAGACTGTGACTTGTAGATGTTTCCTTGGATGTACTGTTTTCACATGGGACATCAAACCTTACTGGAACGTGTTTCAGAATCTGTTCTCTCCATCATCAGCCTAGACTGTGACTTGTAGATGTTTCCTTGGATGTACTGTTTTCACATGGGACATCAAACCTTACTGGAACGTGTTTCAGAATCTGTTCTCTCCATCATCAGCCTAGACTGTGACTTGTAGATGTTTCCTTGGATGTACTGTTTTCACATGGGACATCAAACCTTACTGGAACGTATTTCAGAATCTGTTCTCTCCATCATCAGCCTAGACTGTGACTTGTAGATGTTTCCTTGGATGTACTGTTTTCACATGGGACATCAAACCTTACTGGAACGTGTTTCAGAATCTGTTCTCTCCATCATCAGCCTAGACTGTGACTTGTAGATGTTTCCTTGGATGTACTGTTTTCACATGGGACATCAAACCTTACTGGAACGTGTTTCAGAATCTGTTCTCTCCATCATCAGCCTAGACTGTGACTTGTAGATGTTTCCTTGGATGTACTGTTTTCACATGGGACATCAAACCTTACTGGAACGTGTTTCAGAATCTGTTCTCTCCATCATCAGCCTAGACTGTGACTTGTAGATGTTTCCTTGGATGTACTGTTTTCACATGGGACATCAAACCTTACTGGAACGTATTTCAGAATCTGTTCTCTCCATCATCAGCCTAGACTGTGACTTGTAGATGTTTCCTTGGATGTACTGTTTTCACATGGGACATCAAACCTTACTGGAACGTGTTTCAGAATCTGTTCTCTCCATCATCAGCCTAGACTGTGACTTGTAGATGTTTCCTTGGATGTACTGTTTTCACATGGGACATCAAACCTTACTGGAACGTGTTTCAGAATCTGTTCTCTCCATCATCAGCCTAGACTGTGACTTGTAAATGCTGGTTCCTGTCAATGGGATCATTTTCATATGGAACATCAAAGTTTAATAAATTGTGATTATTCTTATGTATGCATAATTCTCCCCAAATTGAGTGTTCTACCAGTTTTCTACGTGCCTTAAAAAGCTTAGGTTTGACTAATTTTGAAGATTTAGAAGTTAGTGTCATAATTTAAAATAAAGAGAGTTGAGGGTTGTTACACTACATCACTAAAATATTCTTACTTGAATGCGTTTCGGGAGACGGTTGAGGACATGCTGACGATGGGAGCAAATCGTCTACCGAAATGCGTTCAAGTAAGAATATTTTAGTGATTCAACTCTCTTTATTTTAAGCTTAGGTTTCTCTTTCAGCTGCGGACCTAAAATGATCTCCAACTGCTGATACCTTTTGTTGATGTTCCACTACCTATAAGCAAGCGTTCTCAGATTGATGTGCTTTGGTAAGTCAGCGAGCGAGTATTTGCTGTGCAACATCAACAGCGATTCTCTGAGCGAGTTGGTGACGTGTAGCGAACCGTCGGGTGTGTAGATGCGCAATATTGCACTAGTTCACCTTAGTGAAGTAACTCCCAGTGAAACTGTGACATTTGAAAGAAAAACTGGAAAAAGCCACAATATTTTCCCATATACAATTTCATAAATACCAGAGATTTCCCAATAAAATTTGTTGCTTTTGTTGGTCGGAGTATTTTTTTAAAAATGGACTGAGGTTAGGGTTTTGTCATATTCCTTGAATATTTTAATGAATTTCTGGAAGCCCCTTCGGTGGAAGGTGAAAGGTTGCTGGGCATATGTAAGGAGGCATCAATCTTTCTCCCTCTAAAATTTGAATTTTACAGTGAGAATAGACTTGCCTGTTTTCTTGTTTAACGTGTTTGTTCACATCATCGTCAATTGAAACAAAGGCATTGTTTTGTGGTTTATTAGTCATGAGATTAACGGCATGTACGTGACTTTACAAAAACAAGGTTTTCAAGAAAAAGGATCAGGTGCAGCTTGCTCAACAAACTTTTTGTAGAGAAGGTACAGTGTGCCAGGAAAGTTTCTCCGCAGCAGCTACGTGCAACAGGAGTTATGTTAGCACCACGGACTGCCACTTGTATTGATATAAACTATAAACCTTTTACTCAATGCAGTCATAACAGATGCTGGAAGTGTTGTACTAGTGTCCGAAGGCAAAGTTACACTCGTTTACACATATTGTCAAAGACATTCACTAAAGTTTCTTACGCAATTAACTGCACATAATTAATGATATTCACTTTAAGTTCGTCGATCGGTTTTTGATTAGTTTTGCACACCTCAAATTTTTCCTCACCCAAAAGAAAATAATGTGGTGGAGTCATATCAAAAGACCGTGGTGGCCCGAGACCCTTCGTTGTTATTCTCTCCCCCAAAAAACTGCGTTAAAGTGTGAAGTGACTGGTTTGACGCATGTGCTGTAGCATTGTCCTGTTGAAAGAGGGAGCATTCAATTTCGTCTTAATTCAACTGAGCTATAAATTTGTATATTATCTCAGAGCAATAGACATCAGAACCAAAGAAGATTGGTCTTATTACTCGTTCTCGTGATATGAAACACATACCCCAGTTTTCGGAGTTTTGAGAATTCACATAGCCGGGTAAGTGAAACCATGCTTCATCTGTAAAAGAAGTTTTGTTTAAAACTTCAAAAGTGAAAGTAAATTTTATTTATGGATGCTCTTTAACTGCTGTGGTCCTTAGCGTCCCATTCTATATCGGAGTGAAAGAGCGGTAATTTTGTACAAAGGGCTCTTTATCAGACTTGAGGTTCTTTTATGTGCCGTAAATCTATGACACGGGACCACCGGCTTTACTTCCCTTCTGAAGGAAACCATGCTAATGATTTTTACGCCCTAAAAAAATCTATCGCCCTCCGCTGGGTTTGAACCCGCGATGTTTGGAAATAGAAGCTATCATGGTAACCACTACACCACGGAGGATGACTTAAAACTTCCATGTCGATTTTTGAATCTTTGTAACCATTCACAGTACAGCAGTCTCTTTTTGTAATGACTTTGTTTTAGTTCGTAAAGCTCAGTAACTTTATAAAGGAACAACTGAGTTTTGTCTATTACAGTTTTATGTGCTGTCCATTTAGAGATTCCGGTTTCTTGAGCTAATTTGCGTGTTCATTTATTTGGAGTACGCAACATCATATTCGAGCTTTGATATATTGCTGACAGAATTAAGGGTAAAATTCCTGTTGTCACTAGTAGGAAGTCTTTTTTAGGTTAAGTATGTCCCATAGTCAACATAATCATCGGCACTTAAAGCAAATTGAGATAATCATCCCAAATACCTCTGTATCCACAAGTAACTATAGAAATAATGCTTCTGACATCAATAGTAATGATGATAATAAAAATAAAAACTGCCTGTCTGTATTTCATCAGAATATAAGAGGCTTAAGAAACAAAGTAGATGAACTTAATACTGAAAACCCACTGCCACACATTTTATGTTTATCCGAACAACACTTGACACAACAGGAATTTCAGCCAATTTTACTGCATGAGTACTCTTTAGCAGCAGAGTTTTCAAGAAAAACTTACATAAAGGTGGGGTTTGTATATACGTCAGAAATGATGTGACTTATACAGTTTTGGATTTATCCAAGTTTTGTAGTGAACAAAACCTTGAACTCTGAGCAGTTAAGCTAAATGAAAGTAAATTGAATTTAACAATAGTAGCCCTTTATCGATCTCCCTTAGGCAATTTTGAAATATTCAGAAAGCAACTTGAACATCTAAAATTTTTATTCAAACCAAAAAGAGAATTAATCATATGTGGTGATATAAATGTTGATTATTTGAAACCTAGTCCTCAAAGGGAACAACTCAGCACTTTACTTACAACAAGAATCCAAAACAGCTCCTCTACAGCTATAGATAATATATTTGTAAATTCAGATAGCATTAATTTTTGCAATGTCTCATCAAAATCTCATGGCCTTTCGGATCATGATGCACAAGTTCTACACATTAAAAAGTTAAATTTAAAGTCCAAATCTAAATATACTTATCAGAAATCTAGGGAAATAAATGAAAATACTCTGAGTGAGTTTAGTAAAATACTTAAACTTCAATCATGGAGTCAAACTTACCAAACGAATGGAACCAATAATAAATATAACATCTTTCTTCAATGTTTCAAAACCCACTTTGATGCTTGCTTCCCGGTCAAGTTAAACAAAATATCTAACTTCAAAAGAGAGAATGCCTGGATCACTTTAGCAATTAGGACGTCATGTAGACGTAAAAGAGAATTATATGAACAAGTAAGAATTAGTAATAATATAGATTTAAAACACTACTTCAAAAAATATTGTAAGCTTCTAAAGAAGGTAATAAAAGCGGCTAGAATGTTGCATTATAATAAAAAGAGAAGCCGGTAAATCCCCATTACAAAATGACTTATTAACACTAAACATTGATAATCAAGAAATTAGTAAACCTCACAAAGTTGCAGAAATTTTTAACAAATTCTTTTTGGATGTAACAAACAAACTGAGTATTAATTTTGGAAGTAAAGAGGCAGCTTTGGAATTTCTAAGATCAAATTTCATTAATGAAGTGCCTAAATTGCAAGTTAACCTGACAACACCTTCTGAAATAAACAAACTTATTAACTCCTTCAAAACAAAAAATTCTTCTGGTTATGATGAAATAATAATAAACATCTAAAAATGGTGCTCATCTCAAATTTCCAGTCCCCTTAGTTATTTGTGCAACGAGTCACTAAGGTCAGGAATTTTCCCTGACAGAATAAAATTTTCCATTGTTAAACCACTTTTCAAAAAAGGCGAACGCAATAATGTTTCAAATTATAGACCAATATCTCTCTTGCCAATTTTTTCAAAAGTTCTTGAAAAGCTGATGTTTAATAGACATTATAAATACCTTGAATGTAACAACATACTTGTCAGGGATCAGTTCGGGTTCAGAAAAGGAATGTCGACAAATAATGCAACTTATAAACTTACTCATGAAGTGTTAACTGCATTAAACAAAAAAAAATGCATGTAGATGGGATTTTCTGTGACTTAGCAAAGGCATTTGACTGTGTTAATCATGATATTCTGATAGCAAAATTGAAATTCTATGGACTAAAAAATGAAACTCTAAGTTGGTTTGTATCATATCTAAATGATAGAAAACAAAGTGTTGAAGTAGTCAATGATATTGAATTTGGAAAACATACATCAAAATGGAAAACAGTAACACATGGAGTGCCCCAAGGTTCAGTCCTAGGACCTTTATTATTTTTTATCTATATAAATGACCTATCATTTTATATAAAGGATATTGCAAGTATCATTCTATTTTATGATGATACGAGTGTTCTGGTGACTAGTAAAAACTTGAATGAGTGTGTAATTAAATTGAATTATGTTTTGAACTATGTCACACTGGTTTAAAGCTAACAAATTATCTGTAAATCTAGACAAAACTAAAGTTTTTAAATTTATAACCCACCGATCATCACACACTCTGATAGAAATTGGGATTAATGACATGTCACTAGAACAAATAGACAACATTAAATTTCTGGGCCTCCAAGTAGACAGATATTTAGATTGGAAATTTCACACTACGTATATCTTACCCAAACTCAGTTCTGCCTGTTATGCTATCCGAGCAATGGTAAATGTCAGTTCTATAGATACACTTAAATTAGTATACTATGCATATTTTAACTCTATCATTGAATATGGAATATTATTTTGGGGAAACTCGGTAGAAAGTGAAACAAATATTCCTCATGCAAAAGAAGGTTATAAGAATCATTTCTAGCATCCATAGCAGACACTCATGCAAACATCTTTTTAGAAGACTGAAGATATTAACCCTACCTTGCATGCATATAGTTTCAGTCTTAAAATTCTATGTATGCAATCGAACCACATTTATTACAAACATAGAAATTCATGAGATAAACACTAGACAAAAGGGTAACATCTATCATCCCAGTGCAAAGCTTTCTTACTTCCAGAAAGGTGTATATTACGAGACCATAAAAATATTTAATATACTCTCCCTAATGATCTTAAAAGAAAAGTTGACAATTTCAATGTCTTTAAAACTGCTGTTAAAGAGTACCTATGCTCAAAAGCATATTATTCTGTACAAGATTATCTGAATGACAAATTATCCTGATGATAATACATATATAGCTCTGTAGGTAGTATTAGTAAATATTAATGACAATTGCCAGTTATATTTGATGCCAGGACTAGAATTAATGAAGTTATTTAAATGTATGTATTAAGAACTGACAGTAAATGCTATGGATTAGAAATCAAATAGAACAAAATGATGAGACGAACAAAGGTACAAGCCTAGTGAATGTTAAATAACTGTTCTTGCCTATACGTATGTTAACCTTATAACGGTAAGGAGGTATTCGACTCTGTACAAAATTACACTTGATTTGTTTCATTTTGTATATAATTTATCTTTATTTTATTTTAAATGTTCTGTATACTATGTAATATTTATGTATATGTGTAACTTTATTGTACATTTTCTTGACACGCATATAGTATGTGTCTATTTTATTTCAAATGTTCTATATTCTGTGTAATATTTATGTTTATATGTAATTTTTGTACATTTCCTTGACATGTTCCATGTTCACAAGTCTTTATGGCTGCTAGTGAACTCACCGATACAATCTAATCTAATCTAATCGTCTCTTAAAAGCGTAGGCCTGTCCACTCTCGGTACATCGTAAAGTGAGCCGGTCACACGAAATTTATTTATAAAATCTCGAAGAGTATCATCGATTTGGACACTTTGAATTAGGAAAACGCCTTTACGAAAAATGTGTTCTACCAAAAAACCCCTCTTCATTGCTGAACATTACCACTAGTTTACTGTACCAAGACAACCACGGTTACATCTGTAGCCTATTTGTTGTTGGCTTGTTTTTAGACGCTACTGCTCCACCATGAGGTGTGCTACTGCGTCTCAGGAATACGGTTAACAGCAGTGATACCAGTCGCCGTGTTTAAACTGAGGGGTTGGGACACCATCGTCTACAGCTTCATTTTAGTACGTGTGGTAAATCGGAATAAAGCCCTACAAAGATGTCCGGAAAAGGGTAGGAGAATCGAAGGTAAGTGATATGGACCCATGATATTCATGTTGTGTAAGTCGGTAAAAAGATCGGTCGTAGCGGCCTGGTGAAGGGGGCACTCAAAAAACAGGTGATTAACATCGCCCCGATTACCACAGGTACAGAGATCCGTGTCTCGGTAGCCAATACGAAAGAGATACGCAGGAGTCAAGGCTACATTGAAGAGAAGGCGAAAGTAAGAAGAGAAAGCTCGGTTAGGTAGTCGTCGAGAACTAGATAAAAATGTGGTGAGGTGAGCTAACGTTAGATGTGGTGTCTGTCCCATATCGGGCACCACACGTAGTGTATGTCGTGCAAAGTCCGAAGGAGGCGTTCGTAACTGTTCACAGGTCGTCATATTCCTCGTCACGTCCCGCGTAGCTGCGTCCACTCGTTCGTTGCCCGGGATTCCTACATGGCTCGGTATCCAGGTTATAACTAGTTGTACTGTCTCCGGTAAGTTATATAAGAGATTGCGGATAAGAACTTCATATATAGGGACCTTGGGCCATCGAACCGGGCATTGTAGTACCGTTAGAAGACTGCGGCAGTCTGTAAATATAATACAGTGCGGTACTAGATGACAATGTAAGTATTTCAGAGCTCTGTAGAGTGCAATAGACTCCGCAGTATAGATAGTAGTAACGGCATCCAGCCGCCACGTAAAAGTTTCGGACGTTGTGTCGACATAGATTGCTGCACTAGTGCCATTCGGGGTTTTGGAACCATCTGTGAAAATCAGGAGTGGTGAATCGTCCTTCCAGCAGACCTTCCGGTCATCTCGGTACGCGTGCCATAGTGGCTTATAATCCGAACTCTGAATGTGGAACGTCCGGGTGTCAACTTGTACGTAAACTGGGAGTGTGTGGGCCGGAATGTCCAGCAGATATGCCGGGTATACCGGCGTACTGTAATTTTTGCCGGGTCGTCGGAATAGGGCTAGACCGCGCACTAGTGGCAAAGGTAAATGTGCCACCCCATCGGGTCTGGCGCAAAGTAAGTCGTATAAAGGGTAAGTTTTGGTAAGAATGGTGTATGCGAATGGGTCAGTAGGTCAGCAATAAAGTGTATACTGAGCGTGAACAGCCGATCTTCCAAATGATATTGCGGGAAATGTCGTTGGGAGAGGTATTTAGCCCGGAATGTGAAAGTTGGTAGAAAAAGGTGTCCGTCTAGTTCCACACGATAACGGTGGCACAAGGAGTTGTCCGTATTCCAGTCTGGCGCAAAGTAAGTCGTATAAAGGGTAAGTTTTGGTAACAATGGTGTATGCGAATGGGTCAGCAATAAAGTGTATACTGAGCGTGAACAGCCGATCTTCCAAATGATATTGCGGGAAATGTCGTTGGGAGAGGTATTTAGCCCGGAATGTGAAAGTTGGTAGAAAAAGGTGTCCGTCTAGTTCCACACGATAACGGTGGCACAAGGAGTTGTCCGTATTCCAGTCTGGCGCAAAGTAAGTCGTATAAAGGGTAAGTTTTGGTAACAATGGGTCAGTAGGTCAGCAATAAAGTGTATACTGAGCGTGAACAGCCGATCTTCCAAATGATATTGCGGGAAATGTCGTTGGGAGAGGTATTTAGCCCGGAATGTGAAAGTTGGTAGAAAAAGGTGTCCGTCTAGTTCCACACGATAACGGTGGCACAAGGAGTTGTCCGTATTCCAGTCTGGCGTATATCAGTGGCGGAATGAGTCGGAGAAGTAGGAGGGGATGCATACCCCAATGTCGGGCCGCCATGGCTCTGAATAAGTTTTTGGAGCGAGTCAAGGAAGTCACAAGAAATTTGTAATGTGTTGTGTTGCAGATGGAGGCCTAAATATTTTACCGTCGGTGTCGGGCTCAGATCGTGGTCCTGTATGTGTAGTATAAACGGTGAAGGTCTGGTGGATCTACGGAAGTGCTGGAATTTCGTTTTCCGGATATTTACCCGCACACCCAAGAATTCCAAAAAATGTATAGCACGTAGGCAGTCCTGTTCAAAGAGGCGAAAGTCGCTCCTGGCATTCGGTTGTATCGGTGCATATATCACCAGGTCGTCCGCATATTGTACCACACGCGCAGTCATTGCCACCTCGGATCGAATATCTCCTACATATAAAAGAATATAACAAGGGACTAAGAGTTCGAACCTTGTATCAAACCTCGGGATGTAGTACGGGTGTGAGGGTTATGAAAATGTGACGCGAGGTGGTATCGGCGATTGTGAAAAAGGGCATAGAGTAACTCACATAAACGTGAAGGAATGGAATATCTGAAGAGACGGTCTATAAGGGTCGGCAGAATGATATGGTCATACGCTACCGACAAATCAAGAAAAAGTGCAAGTACCTGCCGGTGTGTGTGTGAAAAGCTATATTGATGTCGGTAAGGAGGATGCATAGAGGGAATGTGGTGCCATAACCCTTTCGAAATCCATATTGCGTGGCGGGCCATAAGTTATAACGTTCCAAGTAAAGGCTTAAACGGTCTTGTAGGAGTCTTTCAAAGATTTTACGTAGGGTAGATAGCATTCCAATGGGGCGATAGTCTGCCGCGGTTAATCCGGTGCTACCCGGTTTCAAGATCGGGTAGATAATCACCTCTTGCCAGGATGCTGGTGGTACACCAGTACGGAGGATATGGGTAAAGGCATTCGCTAGAAGCGTATACCATCTGATGGGTAAAGCCTTCAAATGTCGATAAGTAATGTCGTCAAGTCCCAGGTAGATTTGTCAGATTTATCGATCACGACGCTGCGGACATCTGTTCCCGTGACAGGTCGATACATTAGTATCAACCGGCAGAGATAAGGGGGGTCCAGGACTGAATCAGGTGCTACATGGCTCAAGAATTCAAACTGCAACTGTGGACGTCCCGATATCGGTGTTGGTTCTGATTGCCTGGCTTTCGTGAACCACGCAAGACGTTTCCAAACCTGAGCGGTAGGGGTGAGTGTCGTAGTAGAATTACAAAAGATGGCCCAAGCCGCGCGTTTAATCTGACGGAAGCGACGATGAACGTGTGCCTCTTTAGCCCGCACTAGAAAGAAGTTCTCTCTGGTACGTTCCCGGTGATATTGGGCGTAAAGCCGACGTTTTTCTGCCACTAGTCGGGCGCATTCGGGTGTCCACCAAGGCGGTCTCGGTATTCGGCGCGGGCGTCTAGGTGTTTTAGGGTGGAAGTGATCTAGATATCCGGTAAGTGTGTTCTCTAGGTGTTCATAAGTGATATCGGTGTCATTGAGTAGTCGGGTATTGTGCTGTAGGTGGGCCTGAAAGTGATGCGGAGTAAAGTCACCTGTGCGGTAAAGTTGCCGGTCAGGAGGTATCATCCCTGTGGTGTAAAGGATGAACGGGTAGTGATCGCTACCCATGGTGTAGTCAAGGCGGTATATATGCAGTTTTTGTGTCACGTCCGGCGTAGCTAATATTATGTCCGGCGACGAATCGATCTGCTGTAGCGATCCTTGCCGAGTAGCATATGATTGCGTAAGAACATGCCATCTATGTCTTGCTGCCAGTTGTCCTAATGGTAAGTTTCGTCCCCTTTGCGGTGTGAGAGTCGCAAAATTACCAAGATTAAAGTCGCCTACAAGTAAGTACTTCGAGTCACGGGGGACAAGAAAGCTCTCCCACTCTTGGATTGTGAATCTAGAGCCTGAGGTGTAAACACCGACGACAGTAATATCCCGCAGCACGACACGCACCGCCTCGAGGTGCGGTGGGAATCTAATGCCCGTCCTCCAATTGTATACTCTCAGGTTGTCTGCGACACAAATAGCTACACCCCACCAGGTGAGAGTCTGTCCGTCCGAAATGACTGCCCTTCCCTCAACGAGGTCTCCACGATGATCACCACTAGGGGCCGGACACTATGTAGTTCCGCCTTCTACTTCCAATAGTAAAATGTTGGCTGAAGATCCATATGGTAACACGCCTAAGCTTATAAGTGTAGCTGGTGCTGCAGCCCCACCAGGTGAGAGTCTGTCCGTCCTATAAAGTCGAAATGACTGCCCTTCCCTCAACCAGGTCTCCACGATGATCACCACTAGGGGCCGGACACTATGTAGTTCCGCCTTCTACTTCCAATAGTA
Organism: Deroplatys truncata; assembly: GCA_030765065.1. Taxonomy (NCBI): domain Eukaryota; kingdom Metazoa; phylum Arthropoda; class Insecta; order Mantodea; family Mantidae; genus Deroplatys; species Deroplatys truncata. The sequence continues at coordinate 893,055 of CM060981.1, read as the reverse complement.
AAATGTTGGCTGAAGATCCATATGGTAACACGCCTAAGCTTATAAGTGTAGCTGGTGCTGCAGCCCCACCAGGTGAGAGTCCGTCCGTCCTATAAAGTCGAAATGACTGCCCTTCCCTCAACCAGGTCTCCACGATGATCACCACTAGGGGCCGGACACTATGTAGTTCCGCCTTCTACTTCCAATAGTAAAATGTTGGCTGAAGATCCATATGGTAACACGCCTAAGCTTATAAGTGTAGCTGGTGCTGCAGCCCCACCAGGTGAGAGTCTGTCCGTCCTATAAAGTCGAAATGACTGCCCTTCCCTCAACCAGGTCTCCACGATGATCACCACTAGGGGCCGGACACTATGTAGTTCCGCCTTCTACTTCCAATAGTAAAATGTTGGCTGAAGATCCATATGGTAACACGCCTAAGCTTATAAGTGCAGCTGATGCTGCAGCCCCTGGAGGTGCCATCGTACACAATTTTACAAAGAGTGTCTGGAGTTGTATACTAACCCCGGGCATCCCCGTGGGCTCACGTGTCTGTGGTGTATGCTGGACTCCTTCCGGAGTCAACATACTATCTCCCCTACCCATTTCTTCAAACCAAGTTGTCGGGTTCTCCCGATGGCGTGGGTCTCCCTCCACCATCTCTCCCCTGTTCGTGTGTGTCTCTGTTCCTACTATTAACTGTGCCCCTTCGGGCCACCTACCATGTGGTGCCCAGCGCTCCTGTACCCACTCCGGGGTCGTCGGTGTAATAGACGCCGTACATTTACGTTTGTTGGAGCCGTTAATCCCTGCGGCGCCATCGTGCCACCCGGTACGGGAGCTGTGGCATGGTTGGGGAACTATCCCCCGGTTGTGTCCTAGGTAACTGAATACTTGGTGTACGCAGAGCCATCTGTCGGGCTTCATACCGCGATACTGGTATGTGTTATCTGTGTTTCCAACTGAAATGCCGAGCATTTCTCCTTTTCCGTGGGTAAGTGTTCCTGTTTGCAATTAATGCATCGCAGTCCGGTTGCACATTCAAGTGATCCTGTCCACATTTGAGACAACGTTTCTTATTTTTGCAAAATTTTGCCCTATGGTGGAATTAGTGCAAACTACTACCCTGGTATTGTATCGGTCCACCTGAAACCGTTGATAATAGAGATATATATGGGAAGGCAAAGTTTGCGTGCGGAAAGTAATTTTCAGTGAACGTGTCGGGTATACTGGGTTTCCCCATCCAAATGTGTCCTGCGATTAAAACGCATAATATGGTGCACTGGCAATTGTCCAGTCATGCTAAGATGAGTGCGAATCTCGTCGAGATCCACGCCTATATCTATCCCCCGTACTACTCCTGACACAAAAAGGTTATATGAAGGTATATATGAGCGTGTATCGTGTATCGAATCAAAATCGGAATCTAAGAAGTCATTCGCACTCTGCGCCGAAGCACAATGTACTTCAAGTTGGTTAAACCCCGATTTATTGCTATGAGTAACTTCTCTGGCGTGTAAAAACAGCCATTTACGCAGCTTTAAGGGGTGGAAATCTCTTATATTTTGGCTATTACCACGCACAATCACAAAGTATGGGCCTGCGTCCGTATGCATGTATCATAAGGGTGGCAGTGGCGGATTCGTAGCCGAAGCAGCACGTGGTGCTATCACCTCTCCATTTGACGGTTGCTCCAATATAGGCGCATTGGACGAGTGTAATTGTTCCGCACTTTGAACCTGAGGGATTATTGGTGTGCTAGTAATCACCTCCGTTTCCATTCCTACTATCGGCGTCTCACAAATAATAGTCTCCTCTGCCGCCGCCATGGTACGGCTTGGCGCCCCTTTCTGGGACTCTCAGAATCACGCACTAATACAATAAAGAAAAATCACACTTACCAACAGAAGACAGCCACACTCTAACTACACTAAAAAGCAAGAAAACTACAAAAAAAAAACTGCGCAATACAGGAGTAAAGCGGTGCACGTACAAACCTGCACTTCAGGCAACCACGTGCTCAAACGCGTATCCCCACCCCTCCCCACTGAAATCGATATGCACTGTGCGACTTTCCAACCTGCTGCCGTGCCGTTCCTGAGACGAATGTGGTAGCCTATTTACCGTTAGCCATTGAAGAAAGTGCTGATGACTGGTGCTGCCAACTGAAATACGAGTAGTAGCAGTAGGCATGTACTCGACAGTGGTGCACAGAGAGTTCTTTGGAACCTTTTATTTATTAAAAATGAATCATACATTCTATTTATTATATTTGGTTTTCGTGTAATTTTGCTGTTTAAATTTGCAACTTTAATTTTTTACTTTGTATGTTCCTTCCTGTTTGGTTACAGACTGATATCTTATAAACTACATGTTATTAAATTTAATGTTTTCAAAGTCTGAAATTCCTGAATCCACTTCAGATCTCTGATACCCAGCAAATATGGGAGATACCCCAGATACTTTTTTTATTTCTCTTATGTAAACCCTGATTATGAACTGGAGGGAGGTATGAGTTCCGAGGACGGAATATATATTACTATATATATTTAAAGCATTAACAATCAGTATTTGAAATTAGAAAAATTTATAAAAATAATTCACTAATAGTAATAGTGAAATAAAATTAATATCGGTACAATTTATTTTGGAATGTCACACAAATTAGTGTTCCCGAGCTGTCGCTACACTGTAAATAGGAACATTAAAGTAAAGAAACGAGGTAGAAAGAGAATCTCTTAATTTGGAAACAAAGTACATAACGCTAATGGTGTACCCTCCAGGAGTGGAAAAGATGTAGCAACCCGTACACATGCAGACAGCAATGTACTGTTCTGAGCAGTAGATCGGACATCTGTTTCCGGGTTATCAGTTATGTTTGCAAGGCGCACATCCACAGGTGGAGAGTAACATAGACGATGGAGGTTTTTTTAGGCTCGTGTCCGCGAGTGATGTAGTGTATCATAGCGTTGATTAGTATTACATGTTGTGTGTGTTTATGTGAAAACATTCATTTATTTTCTGCGTGTTCTTTGCAATGTCATTAATGCTGAGAAAACTCAAAGGAAAGGTGCTATATTCACAGACTCGTGAAGTGAACGGTTTCATGGCACAGAGTGGTAGGCTCGATATTAAGAACGTTGGTAAAAGTGTACCTGAGGCTACAGCGTAAGGCGAATAATTAAGATGTGCATTCTGGTGCTTCTACTTCTTTTTCTACGGCTTAAAAATGATACCCTAGACAGTTTCATTGAGGCCTAGTTCGTCGAACACTCAGCGAGTTCTACATTAAGGAAGGTGCATGCCATCAATTTTAAGGAAGTACATCTACTCTAAGAAGAATACTTCTGAGGTTAGTCTTCAAATAGAGGATGACTGAAAACAAGAGAAACATTCTAATGGAGCACCATGAGATCAGACTCCATTACCTCAGGATGATCCAACCGTACCAGAATGAGGATCATCCTGCTATATACATGGATGAAACTTACATTCACACTTGCCATACCTCAACACGTGGTTGGAGTGATGGCAGCATCCAAGGGACAACGCTTGATAATCACTCAATCCCAATGCATATGCTCGATTTAAGTCCCACCAAAGGACAGGTGATTAGTATAACGGCATGAAATATGCGGATTATGAGAAGTGGTTAAAGCAGCGATTGATACGTCCTAACCTGTATTGGTTGTTGATAATGTTCATTTTCATAAAGTACCCACTTGCAGATGTAATGATAAACTGTCCTAGACAAAACCTTCCAATCCAGGCCACTAACTTCTCTAATCCCGATATTTACCACTTAATAATTCCTTAAAAACCAAAATAGATACTCTTCTCCACCATGACATTTATCTTCCTGAACTGATTTGGGTGGCAAACAGTAATGTTACGTTCAAAATGGACATCATTCAGCTACCTGGTGATAACTTTGTGAGCATTTCGGCACAGGAGTGAACAGAAGTTGAAGCAGATTATATGCAGAAAGAAGGCTTCTTGAATGTGGGGCAGGAAATATAATTCACTTGGGTCAGGATAGCGATAATTTTGCTACAGGCTCTTCAAGTGCAGACGACGGCTTAGAAACAAAAGGATTAGTGAGAGATCAAGTTGAAGACATTTATCGGCGTTAAAAATATCGCAGACTGCAACAATACACAGTGCATGAAACCGGCCTCAAGGTAAGAATTGTCCATTCAGCGTTCAACAGTTACGATAAACTAGCACATACCTGCATGTTCCCCCTTCTCCTTAACTGCGCCACCACATATGAATCGAACAGTACAAAGAAATGGCTTATTTTAAGTTATTTTGGAACAATTACTCTTCTTGGAAGCAAAAGCCTGAGGTAAAAGCCGGTCTAGCTCTCGTTACTTCTGAAAGAATGAACATTATAAATTTTGTATGCTCAATGAAAATGTAATTCTAGTGTGTAAAAAATGCTTTTGTGCACTCTGGCTGTAGCAGATAAATTTGTTAGGAGTTAAATTGACGAAAACCAATTTTAACAGTATTGACTAATAAAAGAGGAAAGTAATGGAATACTAAAGGCTACAGTGAACATATTTCCAAGTTACAAAAGTCATTCCAGAACAAGAACCAAGGGAAAGTACCCTGCACCTGACCTCAAGCTTTCTAACATGTACAGAGTATATATAACAAAATGTTAAGGAAAGCATCATTTCTGTGAGGATCATCTAAGGATTGGCTTTACAGGGAAATGTTCAGTGAGGATTTAAACTGCCTCACAAAGTTACTTGTTATTACTTTAAGAAAGTATCAGTACCAGCAACGAAGAAGGAAAGACTGAAAGCAGGGAAAGCTCAACGAAGCAGATAATAGATTTGCTTTGAATGTTGCGAAGGAGAGTGCTGACTAAAGATGTCTTCCAACACCTAGCCCAAGCAACTGCCAATCATTTTACTTGTAGAAGCTTTGGACTCATCCATGATGCAGCATCTTGTTTCCAGAAATGGGCTCAATTATATTTGAAGGAATAAACAAAGATATTAACTATTTGTCACACAATTGCACTGGACAAAATCAAAATGCCAAAATCTTTCACAGCTTCCAGATCTTCAGGAGATTAATCATAAGTGTATTTTAAAAGGTCCTTTGCACACAAAAGTTAATAATAACCCTCTCACAATAGAAAGAGAAAGATCAAAGCTACTTAACTTGCGTATTACTGTACTACCTTGTTACTGTGTTCATTTTATCCGAATTTGAAGTAAAGGAACCCTTTATGGTCCATGAAATGCAAGCTCAGGGTTTCCAAGAGTCTCTTTCCTTGATGGCAAACTCTTCAGCTCCGTTTGTCCAAAAAAGATCTATTAAAGGTGAGATGTTTTAGATTTCGAAAACGCTTTGACTTAAAACCTCTGCCTCAGATTATTTCTTAAAAGAGACATCTTTCTCCGATGCTACATGGCAAGAGGTTGATCTCGTACGTCAACACAGATTTGCTCTACAGTTACCAGAAGAAATACCACTCATTTGGATTGGAATCAAATCCATGAGCTCCATAAAAGTATGCAGACCTGCAAACATTGACAAAATGGATGCCCGAATGTTACGTCAGAGTTTTACAGAACTACTCCACTGATGAAAAACAAAGACAATGTCTCCAGAATGGGTAAGTAACTTGTTATTGGAGAGATTCATAATAAAAAATAACTTTTCTTTTTGTTGTAGATAATCCTGAGTCATATAAATCGTAATATAAACCTTTTTTAATTCTTTTCTTCTGAACGATGTTTTAATTTGTGAGTCAACGTCATTACAATTGTGTGCTATTGGCTGGTTTTAATAAATATGTGTACATTTAGAAGCTTCATACAATTTATATTGCCCACAAGGGTTCTTAGGATCACTCTGAAAGTTTTGAGAACGGGCAACAATGAGTTCTGGTAAGACAAAGCCGTCGTCCTCCGTGGTGTGGTTACCATGCTAGCCTCTAGTTCCCAATGTCGCGGGTTCAAACCCGGCGGAGAGCGATGGAATTTTTCGGGCGTAAAAATCCTTAGCATGGCTTCCTTCGGAAGGGAAGTAAATATGGTGGTCCCGTGTCGTAGATTTACGGCACGTAAATGAACCTCAAGCCTGACAAAGAGGCATCTGAGCAAAATCGCCGCTCTTTCACGCTCATCCCCTCAGGGACTCACCTTATGTGAGTACGGGTTTGCGTACCTGGGGGTGTCCGAGCCACTCATCGCCATATTCATCCCTCCATCCCCTTTCCGGTCGAGGTGGGTTCGTTCTCGTGACCGGGGAATCAAGGTAGGCTCTCGTGCGTTCTGTGCATTACATTCCATGACGCCCCTCGCCATCTTTCTTTCTTCTCTACTCTATTTACGCACATTTCGCCCACGTCCATTCATTTACACATCTACTTTCCTTCTTGCCGGCCTACCTTGCGCGCGAAACGCCCACACACTTATAGTTTCTTTTACCCTTTTATTTTAATCCTCCTGACGGATACCCGCGCACTGGGGGTTTTATAAGTGACAGTAGTTTTAATCGGCGCACTTGATGCGCTGAGCGTCTTTTAGCTTTGTGATTTTATATTGTCTGTTTTAATGGGGCTCTCCTCCCCGGCACTCATGTCCCTCGCATTCTACAGTTCTTGAAACGTCGTTTTACCCTTTTATTGACCATGATTTTAGAGTGATAGTTTTTAGAATTTGGTCCTTTGTTTTTAGTGCTTTCTACCAACCGGGTTTGTGTGTAGTATTTTAATTTTTGGCTTTTCTATTTTATATTATCATATTTTATACACTGTAAGGGCGCTGATAACCTTAGATGTTGAGCACCGTTAAACCCCATCTCATCATCATCACTTCACGCTCAATATGGAATGGGACGCTAAGGACCACAGCAGTTAGAGCGCCCATAAATAAAACTCAATTTCATTTAAGCCAAAGCAGGTCTCCCGATCGTTAGGTTGTCGGTCCGGCTAACTCCGGCTGGCCTTCTGATCCCAAGTTTGCGGAATAAAACCCGGCATAGATCAATGGTTTTTTAAGAATGCTTAAAGGCGACAGCTCCAGGTCAGTAGATTTACTATAAAGAACTGCGGGACGAAATTCCGGCATACAAGCGGCGCTGTTATCGTCCTGGCAATTGTTAACAAACAATATGTGCATGCAGGTGTTGGTGCGGCGCTGCGTTGAATCTCAGGTGAGAGCATTTCCGTGCTATGATTTTTTCTGATTTCAAAGTCGATTTAGGGTAGAGAAAGACTGTATTGGGATCTTTGAGGAAGGGATTTCCTGGAAGACGAAGACGTACAGCAACAACGGATGAAAGCAGAGCAAGAAGCCCTGATCGGCAGCAGTGAACACCATCCCCCACCAACAGGCATGTGTGTAATTGTGCCAGAAAATGATAAACAATTTGATGGGGGACAAAATTTGGATATACTGACAGTTATCAGTCTGGGACTTCCCGACAAACAAGTCTTGGTGAGAAAATAATCTGTTCGTTCTTCTCAGCTAGTGATCTTATTCGACAAAAGACTTTCACTGCCAGTGAACCAAGAACAAAGCGTCCTATGTCTGGTCCTCTGCTCACACTACACTAGAAACAACCCAATCTGGAGTCAAATATTTATTCCGTCCTTCCTACAATCCATGCAACCTTTTTCTATTCACCGAAATCAAAGAAAAAATTCGAGATCAATTTGAATTACGTGAAGCTGTTTATCAAAAAGGTATTTGCACGCTCTCCAAAGAAGAATCCGTTTGGCATTTGAAAAGAAGTGTCAAAGGATGACAGAATGCAATGATCAGATATGAATTTTTAAAATTGTATTGCATTCTCAAAACTTTTAGAGTGACCCTATACATACCAAAATGTAAATAAAATAATTGGTCGAAAAGGATATATCCATATTATTTTTAAAATAATATTAGTTTTTTTATTTAACTTATAAATAAAGTCGTACATAAATTAGCACAACAATGCTACTGTATGCCCTAATAACATAAGTAAATACCAAAACTTCAAACATTGGATGTCACGAGCAATGTACCACTATTGTAACATGGAAAATAGTTTTTCCATTCTCCTAAAAATGAACATTGTTTCTCAAGTATGAATATATTGAAGCCTTATATGCAAAGGCAGTTGGTTCTGAAGTTTTTCTTTACTTATTTGTACTTAAATTAATAGGAAAAAATGAGCGACCACTAATAATTCGGTGCTCAAACGTACTTTCAGTTGTTCTCATGGAAATATTGACCGTATAAGCTGTTGCAGAGTCTTATTGAAAAAAGGCAAAATCGCGCTCCCTGGCTGTTAATTGTCTAAAAAATTGTAGACATTGACGATTTAAACCATCTGACATTAATCACCTTGGGTCGTTTACAAAAAAAAATAAAATCTGGAGTCTATCAGAAAGAAATGGAGTATGCTCATTCAAGAGGTTATTATGAATAGAAAATGGATGGAATGTGCTGTGTATTTGTTTATTTTAACAACAAACTACACGTTATTTTCATCTTGTAGTTAAACAGCGACACACACGGTGCCATCTAATGGATAAAGTGGGAACTACTCAATGCAATATAAAATTCTCATATGATTGTGACTGTGTGAACACTTTAGGTTTGTTAGTTGGTCGTGAAAATGAATAAAGGACTGTTTAACTTGAACAGCTGATTACTGGACAGATATAATCTAATTACTAAATTGCACTAAAGCATATATTCAGCTTCAATCACCTCTTTTCATTTCTCCTGCCACCGCTTGCATTATTGTGCCAGGCAAGATAAACCATCTCGTCCTATCTGACGCGACTGCTTGCCGCGACAAAGTAGATGTTGATGGAAGAGCGACAGTTGACTCCAAACATTATTTATTTGTGTGTAATTACTCTTGTTAACACCTAACTTTACAAAGTCTGGAGGAACAATAAAAAATATAAAAGCTTTGCAAAACCAAACGAAAAATGATAAACAAGAGTACAAACAGATACAAAAACATGAAGTGTAAGGTGTTGGCAACATTAACAGGTTAACATAAAACTTCTCACGACACGTCTATCGCAGCCATTTACTCCCCTCCAAGTGACAATGACATCATTTGTATTTCAATGTGTTTTCGCTGTGCGTTCCACATCGAGTACTAAGAGTTCGATGGTTTCCTTGAGAAGCTCGTTCTGCTTTCCAATTTGAATGTTATCTGACAGTGGTTGGATTTTGTTGTTACACGCATCTTGTTGGTTGTAGTATATTTGATGAATTATGTTATTTTTAGATCAGGAAGCAATAAAAATGCTGCTTTGAGTCTTTCAAGGAAACAGTCTTCGCCTCGGGGTAAGTCAGCGAGTGATAACACTATATGGTCCTTCGTAGATCGGCCGAAGTGACTTTTTCCTTGTATCAGTTCGGATAAATACATGAGAAGCAGTCATCATTTCGGAATAAAAAAAATGCAATTTTGATGATGGTGTTTGCAAGGGATTTGGTGGATAGATCTAACATGGTCTTGTAGTTTACTCAGTAGTGATAAAATGTCTGTGTAAAGATCAATGTCGTCGAGAAAATCAACTGGCAGGGTGATCGGTTCTCCATAAATTAATTGTGCTGGAATAACATTGTGCCCAAGAATGATGGCTGAATGAAGACCTAGCAGGATGAGAGGTAAGCGTGCTCTAAGGGCAGATTTGAGAGAGTGGTGCCACCATTGGCGGCTGGATGATATGAAGTGGTTGTAATGTGTTGTATGCCAAGCAGGTGAGAGAAAAGTTCGCAGTCGAATTGCTTTCCTCTGTCAGTGCTGATATGCCTGGCTAGACCAAAACGGGATATTCATGTCTGAAGGAGAGTAGAAGCAACAATATCTGCAGTTATGCTACTGATGGGAGTCGCTTCTGTCCATATGGAAAAACAACTGATAATGATTAGAACACATTGATACACTTTAGATGATGGTAAAGGTCCCACGATATCCATATTGATGTGATAAAATCTTTTCGTGCTTGGAATATAACTGCCGGTAACACTGGAGGTATGACGCCTTATCTTGTAGCGTTGGCAAGGAATGCAAGTTTTTGCCCAAAAGAGGACTTTACGCCTGAGTGAAGGCCAACGGAATCTTCCCTGAGTCATTTTTATGGAACCTGCTATTCCTGGATGAGACAGGTTATATAGTGAAGCAAAAAGATGTCTTCTGTATTGTAGTGGTATGAAAGGTCGTATGAATTTTTTGATGATTCACATACAAGTTCTAGACCATCTTCAAGTATCATTGTTTGGAACTTGAGTGAAGTAGTCTTCGAGTTCCTGATATGTTTCAATTCTTCACAGGTGCTTTGTACTTTGGCAATGCCGCTGAGTGATACAACTGAAGGAATTGATGTTTCAGAATTACGTCAGCAGTAATGTTCTTTATTCCTCGTAGATGTTGAAGGTCGGTTATGATATATAGCCTAGTTGACGAGGTGACACTTTATCAGGTCCCTGTTCAAAAGCGTGAGAGGCATGTGATCTATGTGGATGGAGAATTGTCTTCTTTCCAAAAGTCCTACACAGTAGGCAGTTCACGGTCGTACGTGATGTAACCTTGTTGAGCTTTTCTGAGCCCTCTTGAAAAGAAACCTAACGGCTGAGGTTTGCTGACTCGGATTTACTGAAGTTAAACACCAATTGCGAAATCGAAAGTGTCTGCACAGAGTACTAGCGGGAGGGTGTGCTAGTAGTGTCGCATTCGCTAATTCATTCTTTAGTCGATGGAAAGCTGGTATAGCGGTAGCTGTACATTCAAAATTTCTCTTGTCTCTCTTCTTGGGTGACAGGCAAAGATTATAAAGAGGCTGCAGAAAGAGTTACTGCAGAATTAGGTAGGCATCGTCTATAGAAATGTATAATACCCAAGAATCGTAGTCGTTCGACAGTGTCTGGTAGTGGATAGTTGAGAATTGGAAGGGGAAAAATACCAGACTTATTTATGCGATATCCAAGGAATGAAACTTCTTCCAGCTCAAAGTCACACTTGGAGAGATTGTTGCAAAAATCATATTGAGAGAGACGTTCAAAAAGAAGACGAGGATGTTAAATGTGCTCTTCTTCAGGCTGAGATGCAACAAGGGTGTCATCAAGAAATGCAAACGCGAAAGGAAGTCCTTACAATACATAATTGATATATAGCTGAAAATTTGGACCAACGGTTTCAAGACCAATTGGTATTAAGGAAATTCAAATAAACCAAATGGAGTTATTATTGGTGTTTCTGCTAATTCATCAGGGTGAACTGGGATGTGATGAAATGCTCTGACAAGATCTATTTTAGAAAATATTATGTTGCCGCTAAGCTGAGAATTGGAATAGAGAGCACGTACTCGGCACATCCATCCTTTGAAACTAGGTGTAGTGGACTGGAACAGCAACTTTTCGACGGTTTACAGATGCTGATCAACTTCTGGAACTGCATTTTTACTTGAGCCAGCTTGTCAAGTGCTAATCTTCTGGTTTTGGCGGTGACTGCAGATCCGGTGATATTGATGGTGTGAAAGAAGTCCACACCAGAATCGCAGTTCCAATTAAAGATTTGATTCTAATGGCAAATATTGCACTAACCATTTTAAGTTTGGATGGGTAGACAACCTTGCGCATGGAAATGTCCGACCGAACGGCGAGTTCATCTGTCGATAATAATGTAAGTAGCTGTAAACACCGATTGTTTGTTCGTGATAGTAAAACAAGTGTTTCTTACTGACAGTGGTGCAGACGTGTCAACAATTCCTGCTAAAACAGGTGATAAAATTTATTCTACATATAAGCTTTACGCAGCAAATGCAACCGAAATACTAATTATGGAATTAAAATCCTAACTTTGGATTACGTAGAAATTTTCAATGGCCATTGCTAACATTTACAAAGGAATTTTAGGAGCAGATTTCCCGAACATATTTAATTTATGGACTAGTGTGCATAAGAAGCGATTGCTTGATAGCATATTCAAGCTTAACATTAAAGGTGAAATTATGTCAATATCATTTAACTACATTTTAAGCACAATAAATTAACACGTTACGTTTACCACTTTGCTTAAATTTTATCCGGAAATCACGACAACAACTCTTAATCAAAGTAAGGTGATACACGGTCATCGAGTTTACTCTAAAGTAAGAAGCTAAACAGCTAAACAGGAGTTCAACTTGAAGATGGGATCATCAGACTATCGAAATCCGAATGGGGCAGTCCACGTGGAAACTACAGAAAATTAAACGATTCCTGGAATTGAAGATTTCCATAATATCCTGAAAGGTACTAACATATTTTTAAAAATAGATTCCAATTGCACAGGAAGATTAACCAAAAACTGCCATAATCAGACCGTTTGGTTGTTCAAATTTAATGTTACGAGTCTTGGACTCTGCAATGCACCAGCGTTTTATCAAGAAAGTACTTTTCGGATTAGATTTTGTATTTGCATATGTGGATGATATATTAATAGCTTTACATCAGAAGAAGAACACCAAAAGCATTTAAAACTCGTTCTGAATGGATTAGGTAAATGCGGACTACGTATTAACCGTACTAAGTATATTTTAGACGCAAAAAATAGAATTTCTAGGACAATTAATCACACCAAGTGGATCAAAATCTCTTCCAGAGAAGATACAGATCATTAAAGATTACAAGTTGCCAGAGACAATAAAAGAGCTTTGAACCTTTATTGGACTAATTAATTTCTATCGTCGATACTTGAAGAATGCCGCACAAGCAAATCAATCCTACATAATTGTTTGAAAGGTGCCAAGAAAAACGACAGAAAAAAATCTGATGTGTTACACTCACGTGACTTTCTCTACTCTTGTACAAGCTATTTTTACAAACGCTTATTCTCCATCTACTTCATGTTAAATGAGATAAACATTTGCAAACTCTATCTTATTGCTAAGTTTCTTGTAGATGTAAGGGCAATATAGAAATACAGTAGCCTTTAAGCATATACATATCTCTTAATAGCTGGTTGCTAGGTGCAGCACCATTCTCTTTTCCACAGATTAATACTCTTTGCATATCCAAGACAAAAAAATCTGATGTGTTACGCTCACATGGCTTTCTGTACTCTTGTTCAAACTATTTTTACAAACGCTTATTCTCCATATGCTTCATGTTAATCGAGATATCGAGATGTCAACCTTATTAGTAATTTTCTTGTAGATGCAAGGGGAATATGGTAGGTTTTAAGCGATAGTCAAATATTTAACGCTGGTTGCTATGTGACGCATTCCATTCTCTTTGCATGTCCAGGACATAAAAAAATGAATAACGAATTTGAGAAAAAGTATAAGTATTGGAAAATTTAAGGGAATAACAAGCAATATCTCGAAAACGGTTCACTCAACAAAAGAAATGTATAAGACATAAACTGTGTATTTTAACGCGATCTACATTTTTGTCTATTAAAATTTTGTCTATCTCTTATGGTTTACCAGTTATGCAAAAGTCGTTCACAATGAAGAACACTTTTGGAGACATTCCCAGAAAATTCAAGATATACATTTTATTTGTCATGAAAATATCTTAAACATATCATATTTTAATCAAAACGTTAGAGCCATTTTTGAGAAAATTAAAATTTTCGAAAAATCTTCCATGTTAAGGATAATCTGGGGTGGGGGGATTTTCTTGAAAAACTTCGTGTCGCATCTCTGGAAGATACTGAACCTAAATACCAAGTTTGGTGTTTATCCGACTGTTCGTTTCTGAGTTATGCTGTTCACAGACACACACACGGACATGTTTCCAAAAATGCTTTTTTACTTTCTCTACTACGTATAGTACGTAGGGGAAGTATTGTATTCCACCCAAAAGTTCGATACCGAGATTTCACCGGAAATACATGTTTTGAGATCCCCTGAATCCAAAAAAAGCATTTTGGAAACATGTCCGTGTGTGTCTGTGTGTCTGGCTGTGTGTCTGTGTGTGTGTCTGTCTGTGAACAGTATTTTCAATACTTATTTTCTCAAATGGGAATTCGTTATTCATTTTTTGTCTTGGATATGCAAAGAGTATTAATCTGTGGGAAAGGGAATAGTGCTTCACCTAGCAACCAGCTATTAAGAGATAAGTATGTGCTTAAAGGCTACTGTATTTCTATATTGCCCTTGTAAATATATATTCCCCTTACATCTACAAGAAAATTAGCAATAAGATAGACTCTGCAAATGTTTATCTCGATTAACATGAAGTAGATGGAGAATAATTCATTCATTCATTATCTGTTTACCCTCCTCTTATATAGGACTTACACCCCCCAGGACTTACAAGTGGGTGCCTGGGGTCAGAGGCCCGTCGAGGAGCAGACACTCATGGATCAGACAGAGCATCCAGGATGGGTGATCAGCCCGATGCCTGGTATGGGATGAAGGAAGTAGATGAAACGAAATGTTGGTGAAATGGATGAAAGGAAAGGTGATGATGGAGCAGTTGGTGGAATGAATGGCGGGGGAAACCGGAGAACCCGGAGAAAACCCGCCCAGACGCCGCTTCGTCCACCACAAATCCCACATGCAGGTCCCTGGGATTGAACCCGGGCCGCCTCGGTGGGAGGCGAGCGGTCTAACCACTCGGCCACGGCGCCGCCTAGATGGAGAATAAGCGTTTGTATAAATAGTTTGTACAAGAGTAGAGAAAGTCATGTGAGTGTAACACAAGATTTTTTGGATTCAAGGGGTCTCAAAACATGTATTTCCGTTGAAATCTCGGTATTGAATTTTTGGGTGGAATACAATACTTCCCCTACTTACTATACGTAGTAGAGAAATACGAAGCCAGGCTGAGAAGTGGAAAGAAGATCTAATTCACGCAACACTTTCCACTTATGCTTTAGATCAAGTCATAGGAGCAGTATTACATGAACGGGAAGGTGAATCGCATTCTATTCTAAAAAACTTAAGATGCTCAGACAGTGCTTATGACAAAGGATTACTACTAATTTATTTGGCAATTAAACAGTTCAAACATTACGTTGAAGGAAGAAATTTCAGAACCACAAACCAATTATATATACATTTCACCAGAAGAACCACCACGTCAATTACGACATCTGCAGTACATTTCTCAATTCACAACTGACGTAAGTGGTAGCTGATACATTATCAAGGCTGGAGGAGATTAAATATGTTTAATTACGCAGATATTGCGAGTTGTCAACACACCCAGGTGTTAAAAGCACAGTTGAACATATTACTTCCAAATTCATATAGCCAGGAATGAGAAACGACATTCGCAAATGGATACAAACTTGTATCAATTGTCAGCTGAACAAAGTGACAAGAGATACAAAATAAAAACTTGGAGAATTCAAATGATCAGATGACATTCTATGTAGTGCATATACATAGACATCATTGGACCATTACCATCTTCAGAGGGAATGTACTGTCTAACATGCATTGATCGTTTCAGTGGATGGTTGGAAGTTGCACCTTTGTGTAATATTACAGCTGAAACCGTAGCACGAGTTTTGGAACACCTATTTCAATTATAACTGATGGAATACAGCTTGAATCGGAATTATTTATAAACTTAGCGATGCTCTGTGGTGCAAAAGTTCAATATAGCACCCCTTATCACCCACAATTAAACAAGAAAATAGAGTGGTTACACAAAACACTCAGGACAGCAATCAGAACTCACAACAATATTAAATGTACCGAGAGTTTGCCAACAGTTCTTCTAACATTACGAACAGCTTTTCGAGAAGATATTAAATATTCAGTTGCCGAAATGATATATAGAACAATTAACTTCCTGGAAATTTTTTTGAGCAATCTACAAGACCAGATGTAAATCCAGACGCATTAGTATCACAACTTCGAAATAGTATTACGCCAGTTTCAATTCGCAAAGATTCATCAAAACAAGTTTTTCTTCCATAAAGATCTTCGTTCTTCTTCACACGTGTTCCTCAGAAAGAACAGGGTCAAAATGGCTCTAAAATCTCCGCATGAAGGACCGTATTTAGTAGTGAAGAGAGAAGAAGAATATTTCACAATAAATGTTAAAAGTAAGGACATGAATATCTCTATTGACAGACTGAACCCTGCCTGTCTACTAGCTGATGACGAGATGACATCTACAATGATTCCACCTATACCTGATCAGCAGAACACTAGTTCGGATGGCAGCAGGGAATCGCAAAAAAAAAAACAAAAACTGTACAAATAAAAGCTTCAAGAAAAGGCAAGTTCCCCGATAAATATCTGGACTATCAACATTGCAGTTTCCAATGAATTTGATAAATTGTGCTATAGCATTTAAAAATGTGTTTTTTCAGGGTACTGTAAATGTGTTTTATATTGTATGATTTTTAACTTGTCTTATGTGTATATCTAAACGAAACTTCATTACTGGCAGAGGAGTTATGTGGCAGTAATTCCAGCATAGACAATCTAAAGAAGTTTACATTATATCCATGTTATGAAGTAAATTTTCTCCTTTGATTTTATATACTCTTTGGAGTTAGATTGCAGCAGTTCGATGGAGTTGTTGATTAAAATCAATAAAATTTCTGCTTACAATTGGAATTCTTTCACTTAATATGTTTAAATAATAACTGGGCAGAAGAAAACAATAAATATTTAAAATTGTATCCGCCAATGAAACTAAGGCATCAAGAGTTTCAGCACTAGAGGCTAGTATCGTGTGTACATGAAGTGGTAAACGTTTGATAAAAAGTGTTTCAAGAAAGTCGTCTTTGCACCGCCTGCTAAAGCTCTCATATCTCGTAGTAAATGACACTGCTTATATCTAACCAGCTCTAATTTGTCCATTAATCCGGTAATTTTGCGGCCCTCAGACTCTTCGAATTCAGAAATTAGCCTGGCGCTAACATCTCTGTAGGGCGTAGAAATTAACGGCTTCTCAAGCAAACCAGGTACGATCTCTGTATAAGCTACCTATAACGAAGTTAGCTCACTGGATGAATCTCTTGTATAGTATTGCGCATCTACCTACTTAAGCCAAACTTTTACATTTTTTCACTAAAAAGGGGGTATTTTATTTGACACCGGCGAAGTATCGGCAGATTTTGGCGCAAAATTTGATTGATGATTACTTAGTTGCATTCATGTTAAGATTCTCCTCCGACATTATGAGATTTTTTTTTTTTTGCGATGTCGAATTTAGTTTTGCGTTGCTGTTGTATCACGTAGATGTTGATAGAAGAGAGATAATTGACTCCAAAAGCTATTTATTTGTGTGTAACTACTCTTGTTAACATCTAACTTTACAAAGTCTGGAGGAACAATGAAAATTATAAAACTTTTACAATACAACCAAATGAAGAAGGTGTTGCCAACATAGGTTAACATAAAACTTCTTACAACACGTCTATCGCAGCCATAACAGCTTCCATTAACATGGTAATAAAAATCAAATGCATCTGAACGAAGAGCATGGGGCAACTTCACCATAACACCCGCAGAAATCGTACAACGCCACCTAACCAAGCTAAGCATGGCAAATATAATTAAATGTGAAGAACTACCAACCAAAACACTAGGAGTAGCTGTATCTTTACAAGGACTGACGGCGTTGTCGCGAGGCGATATCGACTTTCTCGCTCCCGCAAAACGGGAATCACACTGCCAACCTAACCAACTATGCCTTTTGCTATGGAATATCGAAGGCCTGAAGAGCGCCCTAGAACTGGCAACCAATAACCTACTGTAATTACACAATATACTGCTTGAGACCCTATCGACCAAATCCCCAGAATTAAATGGATTTTACACATGCAAATGCCGGCAACATAAGAAAACCAATGCACGGTACCTACCTCATGCTACTACACACCAATAACAGGACACAGTGATAATAAACTTCGACAGGCTTTGCGTGATAGCCATATACGCAGAACTAATAACACCGTCACAGGGCAACATAATTCTAGCCGGAGTTGCAGACTAGGCAACACCAACCATAGAACAAAAGAGCTAATGGATCTGATGACAGAAGAAAGCTTCATACTTGTCAACAACCTGAAGACAATCACGGAGCAACTCTATAAATTATCGTTTTCAAAGGACACAACATTACTTAATAAGTTATACCGTGTGTCACACAACAGAGGAGACGATAATAAACAAGCTGCCCAGTATTGGCACTTTTAACGTCACAACAATGGATGGACAGGAAAATCCGAAGTTAGCAACCCCTTGAGATAACTAGTCAACAACGTATTAAGGCAACAATCTGAGGAACGGAAGGAACACATAAAGAGAAACGACATAGAATTATCACTGGAGAAGAGTCAAGTCAGCACTTGTGTATAACTGGAAAAGTAGATCGCACAAATTGTTCTACAGAGAATGCTATTCGAACAGAAAGAGCACTCTAAGCCACGCATGCAGCTAAGGACAATAAGAATCCGGAGGCAATAAAGCAGTATGGCATTACAAGGAAGATGATAGAAGAAGAGAAATACGACCTATTTGTATCACTGAGGCCTAGGAAAGCACAACATGGTGGGAAAATAGAAATGGCCATATGGGAAGAGCACTTCAGGAACATACTAAACACAGGAGAAACCGAGCCAGTAAAAGGGGAACATACCAAGTAGTAATCGATTCGCTGATGAAGGAGATTCACCTCGCTGAAAAAAAGGCTCCAGGACCTGATGACATATGCAATGAACACATCAACAGAGACACTGACCTGATGAGCCTCAGTCTACAAGTGTGCAACATCCCCACAACCTCGACAATCAGATCCGAACTCGTACAGAGGAATAGCTCTAGAAAACAATATGCTGAAGCTTTCACCAAAAGCATTTCAGAAGAAGTATACCACAAAATCCCAGATGAGCAATTCCGCTTCATTAAGGTAAGGTGCACCCTGCACGCCATCAACAACCTAATTAATGACATCGAAGAACCATTAAGACATTCAAGAGGCAAATTTCACACAGTACTCATCAATTACGCAAAAGTCTTCCAAATGCTAAACAGACCACTAATACTCGCGAAACCAGAAGCCATGGTAGGTAAAGATAACAAGTTCACGACGCCGATACGCAACATGCTGATAACTATGTACAAATTGTAGAGAGAGTCGCATTTCCAAATTGATAACACAAATCAATGGAGATCCACTAAGTCCCTTGTTATTCACCATTATGGCGTACGATGTGGTGAAGACAATTAGACATTTAATTATACACCGACGACATAATCACGATCCCTACAGGAAGTACAAAAAGCCACCAACCACCTGGAGAGGTGGGCAAAGGACAGCAAGCTGATCATCAACACAGAGAAAACTGAGAATCGCATTCCGAAAAGGAGTCAGCAGGAGAAAGGAAACCCCTTATGTCTGGTAATACTCAGGACTGATCGAAGTCCTGAGCAACGGCGGCAACAATAGCCATAGCTCTCGCTGCCAAGATACTATTTGACATGAGACCATCGCCTCATACGGACAGGACATCATATGCCAAAAACTGAGCCTTGCGGACCGAAGGACACTGGAAACAGTCAAGTCGCGTTTCCTTAAAGCTACCATTGCAATTTCGGAACGCACAAAATCTAGGTTAGCGTGTGAACTTGCCAAGGACACATTCTTGATTGAAGACCTGCCCATAAAGCAGGAAGAGGTAAGAAATCTGTCTCAACTACTACTTAACGGAGGCCATGGACACACATGACCTTTGGCACATGGGTACCACCATAAACTGTGAGGCCTCATGACCCAGATACCCTCTAATGCTACATATGCCGCCATTCCCCAATTGCTAAACTGGCACCACAACTCGAATAGCAGTGATGGACTGGCCATCCATTCAAAGCCAAACGTCGCGAGTTCGTGCAGTCAAATGTGCCTGTGATAAAGAAAGGGTAGTACCCACGTAAAATAACCAATGTAATGGCACATTTGGATGCTGATGGGGTTACATTTGAATTATGTTAAAAAGTGCAGTTTTTGGAAGAATTTTAATGCATTTACAGTGCTATGAATAGTTCAGTTTTATTGCTGAAGGTTACTGTAATATTAAATTAACAAAAAGAAGGAAAGTAAACACTGTTAAGATATTCTAAACATCATTGTTTACTCAAGGAAATAGAGGGTTAAAATACGGGAAACATCCACTTTGGTGCGAAGTGACTAATCAACTATGTTAAAACACAATGCACAACTCGCACGCTCTATCTTTATTATTATAAAAATGAAAATCACGGTAGTAACAAAGCATATAACAGTGTTTAAAATCTATATCCTCAGTATTAAAGTATTGTATCTTAACGACATGAATACATTTCAACAGTTACACATTTAAATCACTGAAATAGCAAATATATCACTGAAAATGTAGCAATAAGTCAATTGTAATGAAAATCACGGCAGTAAGAAAGTATATAGTATGCAACAAAGATTTACAACCTACACTGCCGTTTGTGAAAATTGCAACACAAAGAAAGAATTTCCCGAATAACTCCAAACTTGGTGGAAGTGTAGAAGAGTGTGCAAGCAGTAAGTGATTAGGTTTGCAGAGAGATGGGGTACACATAGAGCAGAGCCCGCTCGTGTCGGTCCGACAAGGTCAGTGTTGCGCCCAGTGTAGTCGGTGCAGAGCTGTCAAACAAGGTGGAAACAATAAGAAAATTTCAGTATTCCTCGTCGACGTCAAAGGGAGCCATATCGGCATGTGAGAGTTCGAACGGGGCAGAATGATCGGGAAGCGGGTTTGTCATACCGTGACATTTCGGCTCGTACAGGGCATGCTGCTACGACAATGATGCGTGTGTGGAATCAGTGGATATATGAAGGTCGTACGCAGCGAAGAGCAGGTACTGGACCACAGCACGGGATGACCGTCATCTTGTCCGCATGGCCATAACGGACCGTACAGCTTCGTCCACAGTGTTGGCTCGACGCTGGAGCACTGCAGTAGGTGTGAACTTGTCTGCATCAGCGGTTCGTCGCTATCTGCTGCAGGTTGGACTGGTTGCGTTCATGGCATTACGGCGGCTTCCATTGTCCAGAAACCACAAGCCCCTCCGACTGCAATGGGCACGTAAACACCGTCACTGGGGTGCTGAGTGGCAAAATGTCTTTTCGGACGAGTCCCGCTTCAACGTGTCCTACAGTGATGGCCGCATACGTGTCCGGCGGTACGTGGTGAGCGCAACCTGGAGGGCTGCATTGTTGAGCGGCATAGCGGACAAACACCAGGTGTGATGGTTTGGGGTGCCATTGGTTACGACAACCGATCTCGCCTCCTACCAATTGAGGGCTTTTTGAACAGCAACCGGTACCTAACGGTTTTTCTAGAGCCTGGGGTACTCCCCCTGCTTCAGGCATCTTCACAGGCCACATTTCAACAGGACAATGCCCGGCCACATATTGCGAGGAATGTACAGGCCTTCTTCGAAGAGCGACGGGCACCATTGCTTCCCTGGCCTGACCTGTCGCCCATCCAACATGTCTCGAATATGGTTGGTTGGCACCTGGTGCGTCACGGTCCTCTAGTAACCAGTGTCACGGATTTGTGG
The DNA here is from genome assembly GCA_030765065.1 of Deroplatys truncata. NCBI lineage: Eukaryota > Metazoa > Arthropoda > Insecta > Mantodea > Mantidae > Deroplatys > Deroplatys truncata. The sequence continues at coordinate 871,571 of CM060981.1, read as the reverse complement.
GCTCGAATACATACTGCGTGGAGGAATATCCCTCAGGAACTTATTCAGATCCTTTTTTATTCAATGCCACGGCATATAGCAGCTCTAACTGCAGCGCATGGAGGCCACACTCCAAAATACTGAATATTAGAGCTCCAAGGGCATGTATAGATTTGAAAAGTTTATCATTTGTTACATGTACCTAACCTGTGGTATTAAATTCATTGAATTCATGCGTTTCCTTCTTGGTGTTGCAATTTTCACAAACGGCAGTATGTATCCTAAAATCACAGTAGTGTATAACAAATAAATGACATAAATATATGTACTTCAACAGTTACACGCACATATCGCTGAAGCATCAAATATATCACAAAAACCTAGTAAGAACTCAACTGAAAGATCGAAGAAAACGCTGGAAATGTTAATAACGGTAAATTGAAATCAGCAACAGTGTACGTGCTCACGCTCCGAACAAGGGTGGGCGAATCCGCTATTTTAGCCAATCCAGAGCTTGGGGTACTTGAAGGGACACTGTGCCACATGACGAGAGCGTACCTCCCGCTTAACGTATGCAGAACTTTCATAAGTTTATGTTGCAATAAGGCGTATGTTACGAAAATATGTTTTAATAAATCAGTTACCTTTATGAAATTGAGCCTCTGCTTTATTTTGTCCGTACTTTACTAAAACAGTGATGAAATCATATCACAGGTTAACTGATTGGCGCACATGGGTAATATGTAAATACTTATTCGCAGATTGCACAAGCGTGCATTCTAAGATATTACATAATGCTGCAGGAAAGTGTATAATTTATTGCTCTAATGTTTATTAATTTTCCATATAGCTTGGTACTACTTCGGTACTGGATTATAGTCAAAATAGAGTCTTTTTACTTACTAAGTCGGTTTTTTTGCTATCCAGAGTAGTCCTTGTTTAGTGGTGAAGGTTTTGGTGTAGTAGATGTTGCTCCGTCCACACGTGCCCGAGTCCGAGTGCATCTGGTAGGTTCGTGGTGAACCTAAGTGGATTTTTCCATGTACCTACCCTTTGAAGGGCTTAACCATAGGTAGAAAGGAAATTTTTAGGGTGGCGGTTTGGTTTTGATGTAGATGGTGTGATGGGAGGTAGCGCTAAGTTTTTATAGGCTCCTCATTGGCTGCCTTTTCAGGAACAGAGCCCAATACCCTGCTCCGCTGCTGTTTGTTTTTGTTTTAGAATCTTGTTGGATGATGAAATTTTGAAGACCTCTCCCGAAGGAGGGGGGGGGAGTACTTGTTGTCAGCATGTTCTTGCTGTTGGCTGGTTTAAAGCCTTCGTTACCGGGGATGCCCGCATGCCATGCGAGGAACCCGGTAACTTCTGAACTGGCGTTCTTGAGGTACGTAGTCCCCCAGAGATCTGACAAGGGCGTTCTCATGGTAAATCAACTTTCCGTAAAATTTAGTTGCCCGGTGTCTAATCACCTCCTCCACATATGGTATGGCCGAGGCTTCGTGCAGTAGTCTGATCGGGAAGGCAATACCGACAGAATAGATGGACCGAAGTCCCCTATTCTGTATTCGCTGGAGCCAGAGAAGCCAGCTATCCGCTGCCATGCCCCACACCTCACAGGCATAGAGCATCAGAGGTAGTATAAGCGCCTTGTAAAGGCGTAACTTTAGGTGAACCGGCATATTGGAAGCCAGAACCGGGTATAAGGCGGCTACCGCCCCCTTAGCCCTGTTCGTTGTTCCCTGCACGTGTTCACGAAAAGTTAGGCCCTTGTCTAGAGTGACACCCAAATAGCGGATAGAATTTCCCCACTCTATCTGTTGGCCTCGATAGGTGAAGTGTGGTCTGTTTGCGGGAATTCTTCTCTTGGTGAGCAGGACAGCTTGGCTTTTGCCCGGATTAACGGACATCCGCCACTGCCAGCACCAGAGTTCAATGAGGCGGAGGTGTCGTTGTATGGGGTTGAAGGCTCTGAGAATGTGTCTGTTGGATGTGTATAACAGGACGTCATCAGCATACTGGGCCATTTTGACGTCCTGTGCCACTGGAAAGTCTGCCATGTACAGACTGAACAGTGTGGGGGATAATACAGAGCCTTCGGGGACTCCGCCTCGTAGTGGGTGTTGTGTGGATGTTTTACCCGCTACTGCTACAATGAATGTGCGTTGGTGTAGGAAGCTGTGTATAATGTGGGTAATCTGATTGTGTAGACCAAGGTGAATTAATTTGAATAGGAGTCCCTCATGCCAGGTCGTAGAGAAGGCCTTCTCCACGTCCAGAGACACCGCAGGAGTGAAAGCCCTGTCCTGGAAGCCCAGGGCAGCGGCTTCCACTACCCGCAGCAGCTGTTGGGCGGTGGAGTGCCCAGGACGAAAACCGAACTGATGGGTTGGGATTGCTTGAATGTCAGCCAGGAGTGGTGACAAGCGGCGTAATATGAGCCTCTCAAAAACTTTTGAGAGGATGGGTAGGAGGCTAATGGAACGGTAACTGGAGGGAAGAGCCGGATCCTTACCAGGCTTCGGGATGCACACCACCCGGGCCACCCTCCACTCACGCGGAAAGTGTCCCAAGGTGATGCACATATTAAAAACCTTCGTGAGGAAAAGTACAGCTCTGAAGGGAAGGTTGTGGAGCATGGCGGGGGTCAAACCGTCTTGTCCACAAGCCTTTTTCTTGTCGAGACGCCGGAGTGCGCCTTGGACCTCACTCGGGCGGATGACTGGGAGGGGATTCTCCGCTCCATCAGGGGGTAACCGCAAATAATGATCCACCTCCTGATGGACGCGGGCAGTAAAGTCGGCGTCCTGAGGGTCATCTCTGGGCCTGCAGGTGTTCTCAATATGGTCAGCGAGCACATTTGCTTTTGCTAAGGGTTCGTAAACAAGGCCTTGGTTACCTTGAAGCGGGGAGTGGTATTGGTTGCGTTGGCGACGGAGGTTTTTAGCTATCCGCCAAACGTCTCCACCATCGAGATTCTGACGAGCAATCGTGGGCTCCCACGCTTGCACTCTGTGCTCGCGCAGTCGGTCACGAACCTCTCGGCGAAGTTGCCGCAGGAGCTCTCGATTGTGGGGCGTTCGGCGGCGCTGATATAGCCTTCGGGCTGCCCAGGAGCGGCGGATGAGCAGTTCTAGGTCCAGTGGTAGGACGTCAGGGTGAGGTGGGGGTGGTGATAAGATGGTGAGGTTATGAACCGTTCGTACCACTGTGGATGTGAAGGATTTGACTGCTGTCTCTAGGGATGGGATGTCTGTAATCCTGGGGTTAGGCGGGATTGTTGCGTGGAGGCAACCCTTTACGCAGTTCCAATCAATTTCTCTGGTGTGTCCAGAAAAATCGTTACTGGCAACCCTTGTGTTGATCTCCGTCAACACGGGGTTGTGGTCGGAATGAAGCGCTGAGAGTGATGTGAGCGTGAAATGGAAGGGGTAATGCTTAATGATCGCAAAGTCGATGACAGAGGGTCGTCCTCGACCTTGCGGATGGTGGGTGGGTTGCCAGGGACCCATAACTCGAAGTTGAGGGTCACTATCTATCATGCGAATCAGTGCGTTGCCTCTTGCATCCGCTCGAGGGCCTGAATGCCAACGCTGATGTTTGGCATTGAAGTCCCCCGCGAGGATCACGCAAGGATGAAGGGCTAATATGGATTGGTAGTCAGCTGGTACAAACAGTCTAGCAGGTGGGTGGTAAATGGAAGCTATTATAACCTCCGTGCCGCCCAGTTCAACACACACCGCCGTCGCTTCAAGGGTTTGCAGGGGTGGGAGAGGGATGGGTTTATGGACCACGTTTTGCCTCACAAGCACCGCGGTACCGCCTCCTGGGCCAGGTACTCGGTCACTGCGGTGGCAAACGTAGCCAGGTAGACGGAAAGGGATGTCGGGACGCAAATGTGTCTCGGAGACCAAAATGAGGTCCAAAGCATAGAGGTTGGCAAAGCGATGTAGCTCATCCCTATGATTCCCTACGCCATTTGCGTTCCAAAAGACGAAACGGAAGGAGGTACGAGACCTAGTTCCGTCCGCCATTCTGGGGCAATGGTGCAAGGGAGAGCAAAAAGGTGAGTCCCTCAAAGAGGATCATCGCCTTGCTGGATGGATCTGTGGCCTGAAGGAACTTGGTGATGAGCTCCTGCACCCGACGACCGTGGTCTTGCAGTAATAGCTGCAGCCACCGGGCCAGGCCCATGAGGTCAACACCAGAGGTGGTTGGTGTGGTTGGGTTTGGAGCTGGTACAGGGGATGGAAGAGGCGATGGACGAACCCCATCCTCCTCGGCCCCGGAGGCGCGTGATGGCTGAGGCGCAGGACCTGCAGCCACAGGCTCCCCCCGGTCCGAGTCGGTCCCAGGATTCGGCCTTCTCCTCTTCTGACTGGGTGGAGGTTTCTGTTTTGGTGGTTGGTCTTGTGTTGTATTGTTGGGGGTGTTCTGTGTGGTACCCCGACCAGAGACCTTCTGCGCGTATGAGACGCCCCTAGGTGCTGGTGTTGGTGGAGGCGCTGGTCTTGGCGCCTGTCGTGCTGTTGATCTAGATGGTTGCTGGGTAGCCGTGGTTGCCTCCCTGCGTTGAGTCTCCACCCTCCTGGGTTGTGGTGCTGTTCGCTCTCTCGGTGCCTGGTCAGGCTGCCCACGCGTCGAGCGCATGGAGGCCATCACCTTGAGGCGTGTTGAGCATCCTCCATAGCAAGCGATGTGTTCACCCTTGCAGTTTGCGCAGGTGGGCACATCTGTGAGGGACCTAGGGCAGACGTCTTTAGGGTGCATGCCACCGCACCTAAGGCAGCGCAGTAGACGGTGGCAGTAGTTGCTGGAATGATTGAACCCCAAGCAACGATGACATTGTGCAGGGCCGTCAGGGCGTCGGGAGGCTTCTACTGTTACCCGGAGATAACAGATCGAAGTGACTCGATCAATCTTAATCTCAGGGTCATTTGCCCGCTCCACCACTACTAAAAAGAGGGGGATGGGGATTCTGTTGGGCTGCTGCCCGGTTGGAGCGGGTTTTGTGAGCTGCTTCACAAGGCGGGGCTTAATGCCCTGACGGGTGAGGTCATACTCTATGTCCCCCACTGGTGTGTCCACAGGTAGGCCTCTGATAACTCGCTTTAGGTCTCTGGTCTTGTCGAGGCCAAAGGTGAAGTGAGGAATGTTCCTCTTCTTTAGGGCACTCAGTAAGAACGCATAGTCCTCTGAGGTCCTAGGCTGGAAGACGTAGCGGCTCTTCCTGCGAGTCACTGTACACTCCTGGCAGAGAGCAGGCATGACTTCTCTGAGGAAGCCCACCACTCCCTGGAAGGAGTCCACAATGACTGGAGGAATATGGCGCCGTTGTTGTCCGCTCGCAGCGGGTTTGTCAGATACCTGGTGGCTCTGACTGGCTGTAGGCATTGGCCTTCCCCTCTTGCCCACTACACGAAAGCCGTCGCCACTGGTCCCCGGGGGGGGGCATTGGGACCATCCTCGTCGCCTCCCATAATGGAGGAGTGTACGGAAAAGACCGAAGCCTTATCCGAATGTTCCGAATAGCTTGTGACGTCACTGTCACATTCCGAGTCCTCAGACTCGACACTTTTGCCTAATCTCAGCGGCGAACGCTCGCGTGAGATGCCGTTGTCAGACTCGTCTGATGATGAATGGGTGAGGTCCCCTTGACCGCTTGCGCGTTTTCGGGATCTCCTGGGATTTCTAGCCTTTCCCGACCCGGAGGCCCGGGAAGAGGCGTTGGTTACACCAGTGCTGGTGCTGGGTTTTGGCTCCTGCTCCTTCAAGGCAGGGCCGCTGGTAGCCTCGCTACTGGGAGCGGGTTGCATGGTGTAGGAAGAGGGAAAGCAAGGGTAGGTACAAGTGCACTGCACACTGGCGTGCAGTGCACTCCTATCTCACTTAGTCACCACTTACCTACAGGCAGCGGGGGCCCACGGCGTGACAACAGCGGGCCGGACACTTAAACTTTAAGTGCGCCGTACCTTACCTTGCGGCAAGATGGCTGTGGCCTTGTTGTTCGCCCGCTACTTGTTATCTCAGCTGGCTGAGATGAATTAAAGTTGTTCGCTGCTTTAATAAAAGCAGTGAAAGTGGTGTGTACTGCTCAAAATTTCAGAATTTTTTTTTTTTTTTTTCCGTGGGGGGAAAAATGCATTGCTGCATTCGACCCCCAGCCGGTGTGCAATGGCTGAGGGGATATGTGGGGCTCGCCGCTCAAAGCGCGGAATACCCACTAAAAAACCCCACCACGTGTTAATCTATGAAAGCTAGAAGTAATTTCGTGCAATTTTAGTCGGGTCCCGCATAGCACCCCGGTTAGTCAATGAAAGGTGTGTAGCTGGCATGCAATGCATGCGAGCGCGTCAATAGTTAGTTACCCGGAATTACACATGACAAAAGCCCTGAGTAACCCCGGGTGATTAATCGTGCATTATACTAGGTAATTGTGATGTTATACTAATTTGATACATTCTATGGTATAACTAGTGTTTACTTTCTTGCAGATTAGTGCAATCGTTATTATTGTATGTCTAATCTATGTTAGAGCAAAAAGTTGTGTGGAAATACTCTTAGGCTATGGGCATAGCCTGTCGTCATGTGTGCTTCTGAGTTCCTTCCCTTGGGAAGGTCGTCAAGTATTTCAGCCAGGAGGATGTCCTGGGTCGTCCGATTTGCAAGGCTGTCTTGCTCGTCTTCTCTTGGTCCTTGGATGAAGCCGTTCGTCGTTGTGCCCACACAGATAAGCAGCCAACCCATCTCGGCGCAGCTGCACGAGTGTGTCACGTGGGGAGGCCTTCTTCTCCCGGAGCCGCCTTGGCTGGGTAGCGCAAGGACTTGAAGGCTTCTGCATGGACTGGAACTCTGTAACAGTGAGAAGGTCATGAAGTGATATTAGTTTTAGTCCGTTTTGTGGTATTTAGGGGAGTCTTAGGAGGTTCTCTAGGAATTCTTGGATGTTAGGCTCTATCTCGTAGTGGAACAATGTTCGATCGAAAATTGAAAGAGGACGCCTATGTTTATTCGCTTCTGTCGTGTAGTTGCCTAAGTTGTGAACATGAGCGTTGTGATGTGTAGGAAGCTTTTTGTATGTGTCAAACGTGAGTTTCTTAATAAATTCCTCGATTGTGTGCATTTTTAATTCATTGTGTAGTATGTCAGCTGGAGCTATCCTTGGTACTTTTGATACTAGACGTAAGATTTTGTTTTGGCAATTTTGTATTCGTTTGATGTGTGTTTTAGCGGCGTATCCCCACACAGGCGCCGCATAGGTTAGAATGGGGCGAATTAATGTTTTGTAGAGAGTTAGTCCTAATTTAAGGTTTAGTTGATTATTTAGGTTTATTAGAGGGTATAATTTGCCCAATTGGGCATTTGCTTTTCCCCTGACTTGATTTATGTGTGGTTTCCAGGTTAATCCTTGGTCCATTTTAAGCCCTAGCCATGTTACATTCGATGTCCAGTTTATGTTCTCACCAAAGAGTGTGAGTGGTTGTAAACTGTGTCTTGGTGATCTGTGATTTGTTCGTTTCGTGAAGATTATTGCTTGGGTTTTTGGGGCATTTACTTTGATTCGCCAGTTCGTGAGCCAACTCTCCAGCTCTCGGAGAGCATTTTGGAGACGGGTGTGTATGGCTTGTGGTTGAAACGATTGCGCCATTATTGTTGTATCGTCCGCGTATATGTAGAGGGTGGTGTTTGCAGTTTTCGGGATGTCGTTAATGTATAAGTTGAACAGTGTGGGCCCGAGTATGCTTCCTTGAGGGACGCCCGCTTTGATAGGTCTAATGGAGGACCGGCTGTTGTTCACTGTAGATTGGAACTTTCTGTCCTTGAGGTAGTTGGACATTAGTTTTACTAGCGAGTCCTGAATACCTAATGAGGCTAGCTTTTTCAGAATTCCCGCGTGCCATACTTTATCAAAAGCTCGTTCCACGTCGAGGAGTAAAGCTCCTGTGGACTTTCTTATGTTGAAACCGTAAGTGATGTACTCAGTTGCTCTTAAAAGTTGTAGAGACGTTGAGTGTTTCGCTCGGAAACCGAACTGTTCCGGGATGAGGATGTCGCGCTTAATGATTGCTGCGTTGAGTCTTTTTAGTATTACTTTTTCTAGCAGCTTGCCTAATGTGTTCAGTAGGCTAATAGGGCGATAGTTATTTGGATTGGAAAGATTCTTTCGCTTTTTCGGGAAGTGAAGTACGTGGGCAATTTTCCACCTTTCGGGGAAGAGCCCTCGTGTTAGTACGAAGTTGAATATCTTTGCTAATAGTTGTACCGCATCATCGGGTAGGTGTTTAAGAGCTATGTTAGGTATTTTGTCTGGGCCCGGGGCTTTTCGTTGGGATAGATGTTTGATTAACCATTTAATTTCGGATGGGCAGGTTTTACGAACTAAGTTGTACAATTGTTGTTGGTGGAAGCCGCGGGTTTCCATCTCTGTGTCTGCTGTGAATTGTGGACAAGATGGAGTTTCATTCGGGGTAAGAGTATCTTGAAGGGCATCTGCCAGTGTGTCGGCTTTTTCTTGGTCGGTGGTAGCTATTTTTCCGTTGTGGTGAAGTGGGGGTATGAGTACTTTATCTCGGGTCAAGCATCTCGCAATGCGCCATACTGAGTTGGTTTCGTGATCAAGATTTTCTAGCGTGTTCTGCCATTGTTGGGCAGTGTAATTTGAGTTTCGTTGCCTAACCAAGTTGTTGAGGTAGTGGAAGGCTTCGAGATCGACTATGTGGCGAGTTTTCTGCCATCTACGTCTTGCTCGATTTCGTTCCGCAGCCAGCTCTTTGAGGTCTGCTGGAAGTTTGGTGTCGGGTGCCTTTGGTACGTGTACTGGGACTGCCGTAATTGTTGCCAGCTTGATGGCATGTTCGAACTGCGTTACGGCCTCGTTTTTTTTTTTTTTTTTCCGTGGGGGGAAAAATGCATTATTGCATTCGACCCCCAGCCGGTGTGCAATGGCTGGGGGGGATATGTGGGGCTCGCCGCTCGGGAGCGGAATACCCACTAAAAAACCCTACCACGAGTTAATTGTATATTGCTGTGTTATCGTGCATTTGTTTGCATGCTTTTAGTCGGGTCCCGCATAGCACCCCGGTTAGTATGTGAATAGCTACTTAGCTGGCATGCATTGCATGCGAGCGCGTCAAATGTTACTTGCTGGTATTGCCCATGGAACCTGAGCAATACCAGTGGGTTATTTGCGTATGTTTCTTATATTGCTAGTATGTGTTAAATAATGCCTAAGATCTAAAATGTGTGTTGTTTGCAGGGAGTGCCTGCGTGTCACATGACTTAGCATTAACTTACTGCTAGGTTGTACTATTATTGTTATATTAGATTTAGATAAATTGAACAATTTTGTATTGTGTCCTGTGCAGTCAATCGGGCACAGGCGTCTGTCTTGAGATCCGGCCTTCTCGGTCCTTCGTTGAGCTCGTTGTCCTGTTGGTAGCCATTGTCGTCTGTGTGAACGACTCCATAATGCAGCGGCCCGTCTTACGCTGCGCACGTCGTTCACGTTGGGAGGCCCCTTCTCCCGGGCCGCCTCAGCTGTTGCTGAGGACTTGAGGGCTCTGCGACGGGCGTGGGCTGAAACAAGGGTAGAAAGCAAGAGAAAGATTAGTGCTGGGATATAGAAATAGGAAGTCTTGGGTCAGTGTCCTTGTCATGTTTGGAGTAGATTGTTTAAGAACTGTTGGATTTGTTCTTGCGTGTCGTCTCGGGAAAGCGTTCTATCGAATAGCGAGAGTGGTCTGTTATGCTTGTAATTTACGGAATCGTAGTTGCCTAATGCTTTGACTAGATCATTGTGGTGTACGCGTAAGCTTTTGTAGATGTCGTAAGCTAGCTTTTTAACGAATTCTTCTACTGTATGCATTTTAAGTTCCTCGTGGAGTAAATCAGATGGCGCTACGTACGGTACCTTAGCTACCATGCGCAATGTTTTGTTTTGAAATTGTTGTAGTTTTTTGATGTATGTTTTGGCGGCATACCCCCAGACAGGTGCAGCATATGTAAATATTGGTCGTATTAGTGTTTTATATAACGTGAGACCCATGTTGAGATTCAGCTGGGTGTCCATGTTTATGAGCGGGTAGAGCTTGCCTAATTTGGGCGTTTGCTTTTCCCCGTAATTGTGTGATGTGTTTCTTCCACGTTAGGCCTTGATCCATTTTGAGGCCAAGCCAGGTTACCGTGTCCTTCCACTTTATGTTTTCACCGAATATGGTAAGCGGTGGAAGCTGGTGTTTCGGGAATCTGTGGTTGATTCGTTTTGTGAATATTATCGCTTGCGTTTTGGGGGCGTTTACTTTAATGCGCCAGTTTGTGAACCAGTCCTCCAAACCATTGAGGCTGTTTTGGAGTCTTCTGTGAATAAGTTCGGTTTTGCCCGATTGTGTCATAATTGCTGTGTCGTCCGCGTAAATGTATAAGTTTGTGTTAGCTGTTTTTGGAATGTCGTTGATATATATATTGAACAGTGTCGGCCCGAGCAAACTCCCTTGTGGGACTCCTGCTCTGATTGGTCGCTTTGTGGAAAGATGGTTGTTAACTTTCGATTGAAATTTTCTGTTGTTTAGATAATTCGCTATAAGTTTGATCAGCGAGTCATGAATGTTAAGCGTTTTAAGTTTCTTTAATATCCCGGCGTGCCATACTCTGTCGAACGCACGTTCAACGTCAAGAAACAGTGCGCCTGTGGATTTTCTTGTATTGAATCCATACGTGATATTTTCCGTTGCCCTGAGTAATTGTAGGGTAGTTGAATGTTTGGCGCGGAATCCAAACTGTTCGGGGATTAATGTATTTTGTTTAATTAAGTGAATGTTGAGGCGTTTGAGTATCACTTTTTCTAGTAGTTTGCCTATTGTGCTGAGTAGACTAATTGGTCTGTAGTTGTGCGGGTTGGACAGATCTTTCCCTTTCTTGGGGAAGTGGGCCACTGTGGCCAGTTTCCATCTGTCTGGAAAGTGCCCGCTTGTTAGCACGAAGTTAAAGATTTTCGAGAGTAGTTTTATTGCATCCTCAGGCAAATTCATGAGCACTGAGGTGGGAATGCTGTCTGGGCCAGGGGCTTTTCTCTTCTTGAGATGCCTGATTAGCCATTTAATTTCGCTTGGGCATGTTTTACGTATCATGTTATGTGTTTCTTGTTCTTTGTAGTTTTCTGTTTCTGCCTCCGTGACTGCCGTGAAAAGTGGGCAAGATGGAGTGGGATTGGGAGTTAGTGTTTCTTGTAGCGCATCCGCTAGCGTGTTCGCTTTTTGTTGGTCAGTTGATGCGATCTTTTGGTTGTGATGTAATGGGGGAATGTGGACCTTATCTTGAGTTAGATAACGGGCTATTCGCCACACCGAGTCTCTCTCATAGTTGAGGTTGTCGAGTGTGTTTTGCCATTGCTGGGATATGAACTGTGTAGTTCGTTCCCTGACGAGTGCGTTGAGGTGTCTGAAGTATTCTTGGTCCACCAGATGCCTCGATTTCTGCCATTTGCGCCTGGCACGGTTTCTTTCTTGCGCTAACATATGTATGTCTTGCGGAAGTTGCGAGTTATTTGATTTCGGTTTGGTTACCGGTACCGCTTCTGTTGTTGCGGTTTGGATAGCTTTTTCTAGTTGTTCAACAGCTATGTTCAAATTTTCAATGGTGTTAGGTTCTGCTGTAGGGAGGTTTTCGCTCACAATCATTGCGAACTTGTCCCAGTTCGCTTTGTTGTAGTTGCGGCGCTGGGCAGGGGGTTCTTGAGTTATAGAACCCTCCAGAGTTATCATGACCGGTAAGTGGTCAGAGGATAGCTCATTTTTGACCTGGAGGTTTATTCTGCGCGTTAAGTTGCGTGTGATTGCTATGTCCAGGATTTCTGGGCGCTGGTTTCTGCTGAAAGGAATGTACGTTTGTTCGGTTGGTGTGTGAATTATATAGTCCGAGTTGTTTTCTAGGTTTAGGAGGGCGGACCCTTCGCGGTTGGTCTCGTTGCAATCCCAAATTTGGTGTTTTGCGTTGAGGTCGCCTGCAATTATTGCCCTGTTGTTTTGTTGCATGAGCGCATCTATGTCTGCTGTGTCCAGTGTGCCTGGTGGAGCATATGCCGCCGTTACTAATACGCGATTTTGATCTATGGTGGTGTATATACTTGTGGCTTCAAGTGTTCTTAGCTGAGGTAGTGGTGCTAAATCGTGAGCAATGTTTTGTTTTATTATTATTGCGGTTCCTCCTCCGCGCCTGTTCCTGTCATTACGGTGTATTGTATATCCTTTTAGGCTGAATCTGTCGCGATCACAGAGGTGGGTTTCGGTAATTAGCGCTATGTGTGTATTGTGTTGCGAGAGAAAGTCTTTTAGTTCGGTCTTTCGTCTGCGCACTCCTCGGGCATTCCAGTTAGTGATATTTAGGAAGGGTGTGTGATTCATAGGAAGCCTGGAGAGGTAAGGAGCTGGAAGAAGTCACGATACGAGGCAAGGATGGAGCGGGTCTCCGACGGTCCCGACGTTGCCAGAAGTTCTAGGATCTGCATGCTGGATTCTCGAAGGTCATCAGAATCCCAGCCTGTGCGGAGGATGTGGTGGTAGGTGTTTCGCTGGTGCTGGAGTCTCGGATCTGCGAGGGTCTCTTCTCTCGTCGGCGCCTCCCTCGCAGATTGACGTGGCTTACGTGGTGGTTGGTTCGGTTTCTGAACCCTAGGCCTTTCCACCCGAGCGGTCGCTTCTGCCGGCCGCACCGACACACTGGAGGAGGGAGGCACCCGCGCCGGAGCCGCCCCTCGCGCACGGCCCACCACTTTCCGCTCGCCCGAGCGACCACCATTCCCCGAAAGGTTGCGCGCCGCTGCCACCTGTCTCTGATACTCGGGACAAGCCCGGTACCTGGCCCCGTGGCCCGAAGTGAGACACAGTGCGCACTTCCTCTCGGGGATGGAGACGTCGCAGGTCCGCGAATCGTGGGGAGCCGTGCACTTAGAGCAGACCACCGCGCTCGCCGTGCACTTCTCCTCCGTGTGTCGAAGCTGCTGGCATCGGCTACACTGCACCGGGATAACCGGTCTACGGTACTGCTCCACCTTCACTCGAAAGTGGAGCACGTACTCGCGATGCCGCAAACGGTCTAGGTCGTCCGCCGTCGCCAGGTCCACCAGGTAGAACGGAAGAGGCGTTCGGGCCCGGTCGAACCGTCGTAGTTGCACGACCCGAAGCACTGAAAAGTGCTCGGCACGCAACTCTGCCTTAATCGCCTCCTCCGCGCCGTCAAAGTAGACGTGCTTCACCACAGCACGGAAGGTCTGGCGGTCGTTCCTCGTCGTCATGGTGAAGGTTACCCTGCGCTCCCTCAGAAAGGCAGTCAACAGCGCGTAGTCCCCGGCGGACCTGGTGCGCACGAGGAAGTCCCGAGAAATCGGGGCCCTCGAAATGACATACCCATCGTTGGGGTGCAGGGCGTCGAAATCTTGCAGCGTCTGAAACAGAGTGACGTGGGTCTTGGACACATAGATGGGAGGTTGGAGACGGGAGGAGAGGGCTTGGGCGTAAGAGGAAGGAGGGTGCCTGGGGACTGGGTTGGGGGTTGGAGCGGGTTGAGAAGGGGAAGGAATAGGAAGGAAACCAGGAGGGGGGTTGACGGGATGGGCAAGAAGGGCAGGGATGGGAGAGGACGGGCCGGGGATGGGGGAGACAGGACGAGGGGGAGGGGTGGGCTGAGGGACACAGGAGCGGACGGAAGAGGACGAGGATGAACGGGAGGCAGGGAGTGGAGAGTCGAGGGCAGCCGGGGTGATGGACAGGCATGGAATCGCAGCCGGGCTGCTATCCATACCAGCAGGGTTAGGGGTGGAGCGAGGAGAGGGACCAGAAGAACGAGGAGTGGATGCAGAGGATCGAGGAGTAGGAGCAGAGGAGCGAGGAGCAGGAGCAGAGGAGCGGGTGGTGGGTGCGGAGGATCGAGGAGTGGGAGCAGAGGAGGGGGGAGAGGGTCCAGAGGAGCGAGGAGTGGGTGCAGCGGATCGAGGAGTGAGTGCAGCGGATCGAGGAGTTGGTGCAGAGGATCGAGGAGTAGGAGCAGAAGGAACAGCGGAAGCACCAAACTGAAGCTGGGTCTTGGCAACCGCTTGCCTAGTGACCCGCAACTCCGACGGGGAGCCCTTCTTGGTCTTACGCTGCTTGGTCATGGAGAAGAATGGAGGGTAATACAAGAATGCAAGTATGTAAAATGAAAAAGTGGAAAGAAGGAAGAGTAGAAAAAGCTTACGCTACCTAGCAGGGGGCTTAAAAACTATAAAAAGAGGAAAAGATAGGACAGTGGAAGAGAAAGAACAGCTAGTGGGCGCTAAAAAGCCCGAAAAGCAGAGGTCCTACCCGAAGGTGCCGAGATTCCAGTCAAGAGACTGTTAGCAGCGGACGTGCTTTTCTACCCAGTTAGACTGTTGGGTGCTTTTGCTAGCCCAGGTGGACCAGCAAAAAGTGGCGGACCGTGTGATGAACGGCCGCCGCTGCGTAGGTAGATGTTGCCGGCAGTTGCTGGCTGGCTCGCCGAGGAGGTCGCTTGGAGGCTTGCGCTGGCTGTCTGCTCTGCGTCAGCCAAAAAAGGCTGGAAGAGCGGAAGCTGGCTGCTCTGCTTCAGGCCAAGAGGCTGGAAGAGCGCCTCTCGTAGATCTCTAGTAGTCCTTCTCACTTGCGGCCTCGTTTTTTTTTTTTTTTTTTTTTTTTTTCGAGTGGAGGAGAAAATGATTTAATCACTTACCCCAGCCCCGATGGGAGTCGGGACTGAGAGTGTGGGAATCTCCAATAGTCGGCATACCCACTAAAAACTCCTCCACCGGTGGAAAAAGGAAGAAGGTAAAAGTGGAATGACGTGGCTTTGTGCGGTCCCGCATAGCACCCGCGTTAGTATGTGATAGATGGATGTCTCCGCCCTATGGGCTGGAGCGGGATAGGTGGGTACTAGGTTGCAGCCATGAAACCTGACTGCAACCCTAGTGAAAAATGGCGAGGGTTTAGGTAAGGGTTAGAAAGGTGATTGTATGGAAGGTGTGTGTTGACGTGGAACTTACTTCCTGTGAAGTTGCATCCTGCTGATGTATTCCTGAGAGAATGCTGCGCTAGCCGGAGGCTTTCGGCGGTTGCTTGGAGCCTCCGGTATGGTTGTCTGCTGGAAGTAGGCCCGCAGTTGGTGCTGCTGCTCTTCCAGGGATCTGATGGCGATGTCGATTGAATCTAGATGTTCTGTGATGGTGTCTGTTGCTGATGATGAGTTCTGGCTGGAGGTTTCTATGGTGTTGAGTCTTGAAGTGAAGGTCTCGAACTGCCCAGCTAGAAAAACTTGCTGAGCAGCTGAGGTGTCTTGAAGGTCCCTGATGAGTTCCTCCAGGGCTGTAAGCTTCGTCGTCATGTTCAGGAACTCCGCGTGGAGATCCTGAACGGCGTCGCGTAGGCCCTGGACTTCCTCGATGATTGCTGCTGATGATGGTGTCGGCGCTGGTGGTGGAGCTGGTGTCGACGTCTGTGGAGGTGATGCTGGCTGCGATGAAGGTGCTGGCGGCTTCTGCGTTGCCTTCCTGCGAGGATGCAGGGGGCAGAGCGCTTGGCCGGTGAAATGTGTTGACCCTCCACAGGTCGCACAGTAGCGGCGTCGGCGGCGAAGATCGTGCTGCTTGCACGAAGACGTGGTGCTGGAAGCGCCACAGTAGTGGCACCTGGGTTGAGCTGCGCAGGTCGTCTCACTGTGCCCGTAGGCACAGCAGCGTCTGCAGGGAGCCTGGCGTTCCACTCGGCTGGCCTCGATGCGTAAGCACCGCCCTAACAAGAGCAGGCCCGCCCTCAAGGCAGCCTCGTAGTCTGCTGGATCTGCAAACTCCAACCTGACGAGCGATGTGGGTCCCTGAGCTCCGTGAATCCTGGTGGCCTTCAAGGCTGAAGGCCACTGCTGGTGGGCTGCGGTGACGAGGAACCTGGCTGGCAGGTCCCTCGGGACCCCACGAACGACGGCGCTGTACCTCCCATGAGGCACAGGCTGGATCTGCGGTGGCTGGGAAGTGCCCAGAATCGGCAGCGTTGATGCCGGTGAGTGACGCGGCGACTGCCGAGGCAGTCGCGGCGAGGCGGCGCTGGCTGGCGGCGAAGCGGCGGTTACGGCATAGGTTGCCCTAGGCTGCGGTGGCTGCGGCGAAATCTCCTCGGCGGGTGCCGGAGGAGAAGAGGAGGTTCCTGCCTCAGCAGGAGCGGCGACAGTGCGACGCTTCCTTCTCGCCATCTCGGAGCTGTGTGGGCCTGTGGAAACCGGCCTCGTTTTTTTTTTTTTTTTTTTTCGAGTGGAGGAGAAAATGATTTAATCACTAACCCCAGCCCCGATGGGAGTCGGGACTGAGAGTGTGGGAATCTCCAATAGTCGGCATACCCACTAAAAACTCCTCCACCGGTGGAAAAAGGAAGAAGGTAAAAGTGGAATGACGTGGCTTTGTGCGGTCCCGCATAGCACCCGCGTTAGTAAGTGATAGATGGATGTCTCCGCCCTATGGGCTGGAGCGGGATAGGTGGGTACTAGGTTGCAGCCATGAAACCTGACTGCAACCCTAGTGAAGAATGGCGAGGGTTTAGGTAAGGGTTGGAAAGGTGACTGTATGGAAGGTGTAGGTTGGCGTGGAACTTACTTCCTGTGAGGTTGTATCCTGCTGATGTACTCTTGGGAAAATGCTGCGCTGGCCGGAGGCTTTCGGCGGTTGCTTGGGGCCTCCGGTATGGTTGTCTGCTGGAAGTAGGCCCGAAGTTGGTGCTGCTGCTCTTCCAGGGATCTGATGGCGATGTCGATGGAGTCTAGGTGTTCTGTGATGGTGTCTGTTGCTGATGATGAGTTCTGGCTGGAGGTTTCTATGGTGCTGAGTCTTGAAGTGAAGGTCTCGAACTGCCCAGCTAGAAAAACTTGCTGAGCAGCTGAGGTGTCTTGAAGGTCCCTGATGAGTTCCTCCAGGGCTGTAAGCTTCGTCGTCATGTTCAGGAACTCCGCGTGGAGATCCTGAACGGCGTCGCGTAGGCCCTGGACTTCCTCGATGATCGCTGTTGAAGATGGTGTCGGCGCTGGTGATGGAGCTGGTGTCGGCGTTTGTGGAGGTGATGCTGTCTGCGATGTTGGTGCTGGTGGCTTCGGCGGTGCCTTCCTGCGGGGATGCAGGGGGCAGAGCGCCTGGCCGGTGAAGTGGGTCGTTCCTCCACAAGTTGCGCAGTAGCGGCGTCGGTGGCGGAGGTCGTGCTGCTGACACGAAGCAGTGGTGCTGGTGGCGCCACAGTAGTGGCACTTTGGCTGTGCTGCGCAGGACGTCTCGGAGTGCCCGTAGGCACAGCAGCGTCTGCAGGGAGCCTGACGTTCTACTCGGCTAGCCTCAATACGTAAGCGCCTCCCTAATAAGGGCAGGCCCGCCTTCAAGGCTGCTCCGTAGTCGCCAGGGTCTGCAAACTCCATCCTGACGAGCGAAGTTGGTCCCTGTGCTCCGATGATCCTTGTGGCCTTCAAGGCAGAAGGCCAGTGCTGGTGAGCTGCGGTGGTGAGGAACCTGACTGGCAGGTCCCTCGGGACCCCTCTGATGACAGCGCTGTACCTCCCATGAGGCACAGGCTGGATCTGCGGTGGCTGGGAAGTGCCCAGAATCGGCAGTGTTGATGCCGGTGAGTGACGCGGCGACTGCCGAGGCAGTCGCGGCGAAGCGGCGCTGGCTGGCGGCGAAGCGGCGGTAGCGGCATAGGTTGCCCTAGGCTGCGGTGGCTGCGGCGAAATCTCCTCGGCGGGGGCCGGAGGAGAAGAAGAGGTTCCTGCCTCAGCAGGAGCGGCGACAGAGGACCCTTCTTCCTCGCCATCTCGGCCTCGTTTTTTTTTTTTTTTTTCCGTGGGGGGAAAAATGCATTATTGCATTCGACCCCCAGCCGGTGTGCAATGGCTGGGGGGATATGTGGGGCTCGCCGCTCAGAAGCGGAATACCCACTAAAAAACCCTACCACGAGTTAATTGTATAATGCTGAGTGTTAACGTGCATTTGTTTGCATGCTTTTAGTCGGGTCCCGCATAGCACCCCGGTTAGTATGTGAATAGCTACTTAGCTGGCATGCATTGCATGCGAGCGCGTCAAATGTTACTTGCTGGTATTGCCCATGGAACCTGAGCAATACCAGTGGGTTATTTGCGTATGTTTCTTATATTGCTAATATGTGTTAAATAATGCCTAAGATCTAAAATGTGTGTTGTTTGCAGGGAGTGCCTGCGTGTCACATGACTTAGCATTAACTTACTGCTAGGTTGTACTATTATTGTTATATTAGATTTATATAAATTGAACAATTTTGTATTGTGTACTGTGCAGTCAATCGGGCACAGGCGTCAGTCTTGAGATCCGGCCTTCTTGGTCCTTCGTTGAGCTCGTTGTCCTGATGGTAGCCATTGTCGTCTGTGTGAACGACTCCATAATGCAGCTGCCCGTCTTACGCTGCGCACGTCGTTCACGTTGGGAGGCCCCTTCTCCCGGGCCGCCTCAGCTGTTGCTGAGGACTTGAGGGCTCTGCGACGGGCGTGGGCTGAAACAAGGGTAGAAAGCAAGAGAAAGATTAGTGCTGGGATATAGAAATACGAAGTCTTGGGTCAGTGTCCTTGTCATGTTTGGAGTAGATTGTTTAAGAACTGTTGGATTTGTTCTTGCGTGTCGTCTCGGGAAAGCGTTCTATCGAATAGCGAGAGTGGTCTGTTATGCTTGTAATTTACGGAATCGTAGTTGCCTAATGCTTTGACTAGATCATTGTGGTGTACGCGTAAGCTTTTGTAGATGTCGTAAGCTAGCTTTTTAACGAATTCTTCTACTGTATGCATTTTAAGTTCCTCGTGGAGTAGATCGGATGGCGCTACGTACGGTACCTTAGCTACCATGCGCAATGTTTTGTTTTGAAATTGTTGTAGTTTTTTGATGTATGTTTTGGCGGCATACCCCCAGACAGGTGCAGCATAGGTAAATATTGGTCGTATTAGTGTTTTATATAACGTGAGACCCATGTTGAGATTCAGCTGGGTGTCCATGTTTATGAGCGGGTAGAGCTTGCCTAATTGGGCGTTTGCTTTCCCCGTAATTGCGTGATGTGTTTCTTCCACGTTAGGCCTTGATCCATTTTGAGGCCAAGCCAGGTTACCGTGTCCTTCCACTTTATGTTTTCTCCGAATATGGTAAGCGGTGGAAGCTGGTGTTTCGGGAATCTGTGGTTGATTCGTTTTGTGAATATTATCGCTTGCGTTTTGGGGGCGTTTACTTTAATGCGCCAGTTTGTGAACCAGTCCTCCAAACCATTGAGGCTGTTTTGGAGTCTTCTGTGAATAAGTTCGGTTTTGCCCGATTGTGTCATAATTGCTGTGTCGTCCGCGTAAATGTATAAGTTTGTGTTAGCTGTTTTTGGAATGTCGTTGATATATATATTGAACAGTGTCGGCCCGAGCAAACTCCCTTGTGGGACTCCTGCTCTGATTGGTCGCTTTGTGGAAAGATGGTTGTTAACTTTCGATTGAAATTTTCTGTTGTTTAGATAATTCGCTATAAGTTTGATCAGCGAGTCATGAATGTTAAGCGTTTTAAGTTTCTTTAATATCCCGGCGTGCCATACTCTGTCGAACGCACGTTCAACGTCAAGAAACAGTGCGCCTGCGGATTTTCTTGTATTGAATCCATATGTGATATTTTCCGTTGCCCTGAGTAATTGTAGGGTAGTTGAATGTTTGGCGCGGAATCCAAACTGTTCTGGGATTAGTGTATTTTGTTTAATTAAGTGAATGTTGAGGCGTTTGAGTATCACTTTTTCTAGTAGTTTGCCTATTGTGCTTAGTAGACTAATTGGTCTGTAGTTGTGCGGGTTGGACAGATCTTTCCCTTTCTTGGGGAAGTGGGCCACTGTGGCCAGTTTCCATCTGTCTGGAAAGTGCCCGCTTGTTAGCACGAAGTTAAAGATTTTCGAGAGTAGTTTTATTGCATCCTCAGGCAAATTCATGAGCACTGAGGTGGGAATGCTGTCTGGGCCAGGGGCTTTTCTCTTCTTGAGATGCCTGATTAGCCATTTAATTTCGCTTGGGCATGTCTTACGTATCATGTTATGTGTTTCTTGTTCTTTGTAGTTTTCTGTTTCTGCCTCCGTGACTGCCGTGAAAAGTGGGCAAGATGGAGTGGGGTTGGGAGTTAGTGTTTCTTGTAGCGCATCCGCTAGCGTGTTCGCTTTTTGTTGGTCAGTTGATGCGATCTTTTGGTTGTGATGTAATGGGGGAATGTGGACCTTATCTTGAGTTAGATAACGGGCTATTCGCCACACCGAGTCTCTCTCATAGTTGAGGTTGTCGAGTGTGTTTTGCCATTGCTGGGATATGAACTGTGTAGTTCGTTCCCTGACGAGTGCGTTGAGGTGTCTGAAGTATTCTTGGTCTACCAGATGCCTCGATTTCTGCCATTTGCGCCTGGCACGGTTTCTTTCTTGCGCTAACATATGTATGTCTTGCGGAAGTTGCGAGTTATTTGACTTCGGTTTGGTTACCGGTACCGCTTCTGTTGTTGCGGTTTGGATAGCTTTTTCTAGTTGTTCAACAGCTATGTTCAGATTTTCAATGGTGTTAGGTTCTGCTGTAGGGAGGTTTTCGCTCATAATCATTGCGAACTTGTCCCAGTCCGCTTTGTTGTAGTTGCGGCGCTGAGCAGGGGGTTCTTGAGTTATAGAACCCTCCAGAGTTATCATGACCGGTAAGTGGTCAGAGGATAGCTCATTTTTGACCTGGAGGTTTATTCTGCGCGTTAAGTTGCGTGTGATTGCTATGTCCAGGATTTCTGGGCGCTGGTTTCTGCTGAAAGGAATGTACGTTTGTTCGGTTGGTGTGTGAATTATATAGTCCGAGTTGTTTTCTAGGTTTAGGAGGGCGGACCCTTCGCGGTTGGTCTCGTTGCAATCCCAAATTTGGTGTTTTGCGTTGAGGTCGCCTGCAATTATTGCCCTGTTGTTTAGCTGCATGAGCGCATCTATGTCTGCTGTGTCCAGTGTGCCTGGTGGAGCATATGCCGCCGTTACTAATACGCGATTTTGATCTATGGTGGTGTATATACTTGTGGCTTCAAGTGTTCTTAGCTGAGGTAGTGGTGCTAAATCGTGAGCAATGTTTTGTTTTATTATTATTGCGGTTCCTCCTCCGCGCCTGTTCCTGTCATTTCGGTGTATTGTATATCCTTTTAGGTTGAATCTGTCGCGATCACAGAGATGGGTTTCGGTAATTAGTGCTATGTGTGTATTGTGTTGCGAGAGAAAGTCTTTTAGTTCGGTCTTTCGTCTGCGCACTCCTCGGGCATTCCAGTTAGTGATATTTAGGATGGGTGTGTGATTCATAGGAAGCCTGGAGAGGTAAGGAGCTGGAAGAAGTCACGATACGAGGCAAGGATGGAGCGGGTCTCCGACGGTCCCGACGTTGCCAGAAGTTCTAGGATCTGCATGCTGGACTCTCGAAGGTCATCAGAATCCCAGCCTGTGCGGAGGATGTGGTGGTAGGTGTTTCGCTGGTGCTGGAGTCTTGGATCTGCGAGGGTCTCTTCTTTCGTCGGCGCCTCCCTCGCAGATTGACGTGGCTTACCTGGAGGTTGGTTCGGTTTCTGAGCCCTAGGCCTTTCCACCCGAGCGGTCGCTTCCGCCGGCCGCACCGACACACTGGAGGAGGGAGGCACCCGCGCCGGAGCCTCCCCTCGCGCACGGCCCACCACTTTCCGCTCGCCCGAGCGACCACCGTTCCCCGAAAGGTTGCGCGCCGCTGCCACCTGTCTCTGATACTCGGGACAAGCCCGGTACCTGGCCCCGTGGCCCGAAGTGAGACACAGTGCGCACTTCCTCTCGGGGATGGAGACGTCGCAGGTCCGCGAATCGTGGGGAGCCGTGCACTTAGAGCAGACCACCGCGCTCGCCGTGCACTTCTCCTCCGTGTGTCGAAGCTGCTGGCATCTGCTACACTGCACCGGGATAACCGGTCTACGGTACTGCTCCACCTTCACTCGAAAGTGAAGCACGTACTCGCGATGCCGCAAACGGTCTAGGTCGTCCGCCGTCGCCAGGTCCACCAGGTAGAACGGAAGAGGCGTTCGGGCCCGGTCGAACCGTCGTAGTTGCACGACCCGAAGCACTGAAAAGTGCTCGGCACGCAACTCTGCCTTAATCGCCTCCTCCGCGCCGTCAAAGTAGACGTGCTTCACCACAGCACGGAAGGTCTGGCGGTCGTTCCTCGTCGTCATGGTGAAGGTTACCCTGCGCTCCCTCAGAAAGGCAGTCAACAGCGCGTAGTCCCCGGCGGACCTGGTGCGCACGAGGAAGTCCCGAGAAATCGGGGCCCTCGAAATGACATACCCATCGTTGGGGTGCAGGGCGTCGAAGTCTTGCAGCGTCTGGAACAGAGTGACGTGGGTCTTGGACACATAGATGGGAGGTTGGAGACGGGAGGAGAGGGCTTGGGCGTAAGAGGAAGGAGGGTGCCTGGGGACTGGGTTGGGGGTTGGAGCGGGTTGAGAAGGGGACGGAATTGGAAGGAAGCCAGGAGGCGGGTTGACGGGATGGGCAAGAAGGGCAGGGATGGGAGAGGACGGGCCGGGGATGGGGGAGACAGGACGAGGGGGAGGGGTGGGCTGAGGGACACAGGAGCGGACGGAAGAGGACGAGGATGAACGGGAGGCAGGGAGTGGAGAGTCGAGGGCAGCCGGGGTGATGGACAGGCATGGAATCGCAGCCGGGCTGCTATCCATACCAGCAGGGTTAGGGGTGGAGCGAGGAGAGGGACCAGAAGAACGAGGAGTGGATGCAGAGGATCGAGGAGTAGGAGCAGAGGAGCGAGGAGCAGGAGCAGAGGAACGAGTGGTGGGTGCGGAGGATCGAGGAGTGGGAGCAGAGGAGCGGGGAGAGGGTCCAGAGGAGCGAGGAGTGGGTGCAGCGGATCGAGGAGTGGGTGCAGCGGATCGAGGAGTTGGTGCAGAGGATCGAGGAGTAGGAGCAGAAGGAACAGCGGAAGCACCAAACTGAAGCTGGGTCTTGGCAACCGCTTGCCTAGTGACCCGCAACTCCGACGGGGAGCCCTTCTTGGTCTTACGCTGCTTGGTCATGGAGAAAAATGGAGGATAATACAAGAAGGCAAGTATGTAAAATGAAAAAGTGGAAAGAAGGAAGAGTAGAAAAAGCTTACGCTACCTAACAGGGGGCTTAAAAACTACAAAAAGAGGAAAAGATAGGACAGTGGAAGAGAAAGAGCAGCTAGTGGGCGCTAAAAAGCCCGAAAAGCAGAGGTCCAACCCGAAGGTGCCGAGATTCCAGTCAAGAGACTGTTAGCAGCGGACTTGCTTTTCTACCCAGTTAGACTGTTGGATGCTTTTGCTAGCCCAGGTGGACCAGCAAAAAGTGGCGGACCGTGTAGAGACCGGCCGCCGCTGCGTACGCTGAAGTTGCCGGCGGGTGCTGGGTGGCTCGCCGAGTGGGCCGCTTGGAGGCTTGCGCTGGCTGTCTGCTCTGCGTCAGCCAAAAAAGGCTGGAAGAGCGGAAGCTGGCTGCTCTGCTTCAGGCCAAAAGGCTGGAAGAGCGCCTCTCGTTGACCTCTTGTAGACTTGTAGACTTCCTCTCTCGGCGAACTCTCGGGTTGAGTCGTGTGTGCGGCCTCGTTTTTTTTTTTTTTTTTTTTTTTTTTTTCGAGTGGAGGAGAAAATGATTTAATCACTAACCCCAGCCCCGATGGGAGTCGGGACTGAGAGTGTGGGAATCTCCGAGCGTCGGCATACCCACTAAAAACTCCTCCACCGGTTAGGTCGTGGGTTTGAAAGGAAGTTCAAGGGAAAGGTAGCACGGTCCCGCATAGCACCCGTGTTAGTCGATCGAAAGCTTCTAAGCTGCCGCCCAATGGGCGGGAGCGGCGTGAAGTGCGGTCCTAGCCTACAGCCATGACATAAAGCCCTGACTGCAGCCTAGGGGTTATGAGGTGGTAATAGGAAGGGGGGTTCTTAAGGAGATAGTACGAAGGGATGGTGATGAAGGTGGACTTACTCTGGCGCTGGAGGCCGTCGTCGTTTGGGCTGGTCTTGCACAAGCGCACGGCATTGTGCAAGAATCCGCTGCTGGCTCTCTGAGATGACCAGCGGAGTCCTCTCTGATGGTGGTGAAGGTCTTCCTTTCTCGAAGCTGGTCTCCAGGTTTTGCAGCCGTGTGGAGATGTGGTGCAGTTTGGCCAAAAGGTCAGCGGCGGTGGTTTGCTGCTGAGTAGTACCAGCAGTGATGGTGGACTGCAAATCCTGGAGCTTCTCGGTGGTGGTGGTGATGAAGTCGTCCAGAGCCGCAATGCGCACACCAATGTCCAGGACCTCCGCGTGGAGATCCTGAACGGCGTCACGCAAACCCTGGATTTCCTCGTGAAGCTCCGTTGAGGATGCTGATGTCGGCGCTGGTGATGGTTCTGGTGTCGGTGGAGGTGCTGATGACTGCGTTGTTGGTGCTGGTGGCTTCGGCGGTTCCTTCCTGCGGGGATGCAGGGGGCAGAGCGCCTGGCCGGTGAAGTGGGTCGTTCCTCCACAGGTTGCGCAGTAGCGGCGTCGGTGGCGCAGGTCGTGCTGCTGACACGAAGCAGTGGTGCTGGAGGCGCCACAGTAGTGGCACTTTGGCTGTGCTGAGCAGGACGTCTCGGAGTGCCCGTAGGCACAGCAGCGTCTGCAGGGAGCCTGGCGTTCTACTCGGCTAGCCTCAATACGTAAGCACCGCCCTAATAAGGGCAGGCCCGCCTTCAAGGCCGCTCCGTAGTCGCCAGGGTCTGCAAACTCCATCCTGACGAGCGAAGTTGGTCCCCGTGCTCCGATGATCCTTGTGGCCTTCAAGGCAGAAGGCCAGTGCTGGTGAGCTGCGGTGGTGAGGAACCTGACTGGCAGGTCCCTCGGGACCCCTCTGATGACAGCGCTGTACCTCCCATGAGGCTGGGTCTGCGGTGGCTGGGAAGTGCCCAGAATCGGCAGCGTTGATGCCGGTGAGTGACGCGGCGACTGCCGAGGCAGTCGCGGCGAAGCGGCGCTGGCTGGCGGCGAAGCGGCGGTAGCGGCATAGGTTGCCCTAGGCTGCGGTGGCTGCGGCGAAATCTCCTCGGCGGGTGCCGGAGGAGAAGAAGAGGTTCCTGCCTGAGCAGGAGCGGCGGCAGAGCGACCCTTCTTCCTCGCCATCTCGGAGCTGTCCTCTTGGCGGCCTCGTTTTTTTTTTTTTTTTTTTTTTTTTATTTTTTTTTTTTTTGAAAGGGGAGATAGTTGAAGAGTTGGAAAGGAAGAAAGATTTGGCTTATTTCGCCAGGTCAAGGAAGTTCAGGTGGTAGATAGGATTGTGTTAGGGTAAAGATGGTGGAGTTCCGCATGAGCACCTCCGTCAGTCTCGTAATGTGGTTGCTGCCGGCTGTGCCGGTCAGGCGCATTGATTGGATTCTCAGGTGGACAGCCATGGCGCTAGTCCCTGACTGTCACCTGGGGGATTTGTGGTGAACATTTATTTGTAAAGTGAGGTGTGTTTTCATCGGTTGAAGCGTCTCTGTGAGTGTGGTTGTCGAAGAAGATGTGATTCTATGTACGAGCCTATGAATGTGTTGCTTTCGTCAAGTTTGTTGCAGTTCTCCTCGAGTAGCTGGAGCTTCTGAAGAACAGTGGCTTCGGAATGCTGGTGCTGCTCTCGAAGTCCAGCGATGGCGGCCTCAAGGGCTCCCAGTCGCGTGGGCCGGTCGTTGCAGCTGCTGTCTGTGGCGTCATCTGGTTCCAAGAGGTGAGTTTCGATGCGTGCCAGCTTGCGCTGACACGAGTTGACTACTGGGTTCTGCTTGTCCTGGACGTTCTGCCGAAGTCGCAGGAACTGTGAGGCAATCGTTGAGAGGTGTCGGATTGTTGTGCGATGTTTGGCCTCCATCGCTGCCAGGCGTGCATTGGAAGACCGTTGCAACGCCTCGAGGCGGAGGCCGATGTCCCGTAGGCTGAGTTGTATGCTTTCCACAGCGGTCTGCAGGCTTGATGCTGTGGAAGCGCAGGAAGGCTCGTGTTGATGATGTGGAGCTGAAGCTGTTGTCTGTTTGTCGTGATTTGGCGCTGATAGTGCTGAAAGGTTTGGTGATTGAGCTGGCGGCGTTGTTCGTTGTGTTGCTGTTGCCCTCGGATAGAGCGGGCACTGCGCCTGGCCTGTAAAGTGGCCGTGGCCACTACAGGTGGCGCAGTACCTGCGGCGTCGGCGGAGATCATGGTTTGTGCAGTGTGCAGTCAGTGTTGCGGCACCGCAGTAGTGGCACCTGGGAGGTGCGGCGCAGGAAGAGGCGGCGTGTCCATAGGAGCAGCATCTTCGGCAAGGCTGATGACCTTCCGTACGACTAGCCTCAGCTCGAAGGACCTGCCCTAGCAGGGGCAGGCCGGAACTCAAGGCTGCATCGCGGTCGGCCAGGTCAGCGAAGATCAGGCGAAACAGCGTTGATGGTCCCCGGGATGTGATGATCCGTGTGGCCTTCAGGGTTGAAGACCACCGGTGTTGTGCGGCGGTGAGAACATAACGTGATGGAAGGTCCCGGGGTACTCCTGATATCACGACGCTGCATCGTGGATACAGCGTCGCTGGTGATGTAGGTGGTGCTGTTGGCTGCTGCGTAGGTTGTTGAGTTGCGATGGCTGGTGTTGTCGGCTTCTGCGGTGGGAGGTGATGTGTGATGTTTACTGGAGATGAGATTGGCTGCTGCTGTAGTGAATGCCGGGGCGAGGCAGCGACCGTTGCCCAAGAAGGCACGGTCACCGGCGGCGTAGCGGCAGCACTCCCGGCAGATGCCAGGGGAGCGGCCGGTGATTCGGCGGCGGCAGGTCCCGGTGTAGTTCCAGCAGCGGACGGCGTGGACGCTTTCCCTTCTGCGGGTGCAGGAGGGTCAGCGGCGATTTCTGCTGCGGCGGTCCGGCGTGTCTTCCTCTTCCCCATCTCTGGCGAAGCTGCCGCCGAAAAAGTGGCGGACCTCGTAGAAATCTCGAAGCTGGAGCTGATGTTTCCTGTATGCCATCTAACGCCGGAATGATGATGATGATGATGCACGTGCCCGTTTTGTGCGTTCGTTCTTATATAGTTGTTTTTGGCGAGATTTGGAACTAAGTGGCGCCAACGTAATAGTGGAAATGACGCAAAATGGCTAATATAGTGTCGCCATATTGAAATGAGCAAAATATGGTGATTAAGACTGAAGCGAGGGGGTTGGAAATTTGGGAATACAGAATGCTGTAAGATGCATCATTTCCTTCTTTCTCAAAGCAACCGTTACATAAACTTCGCTCCTGTATCACCATGCACATGCATACACTGCAGTTTTTATTGGTTTCAATTTTAACAACTTCTGTAAATCCACTTAAGTAATATTTTGTAGTGTGTGCTTCATAAATAAACAGTAGAGGCTATGTAAACTATATTTTGCTATTGTTAATGGGAAGTCAGCGCATAAGGTTGCATTTAGGTTTCCCATCGCTGGATTCACTATAGCAAGCTTCATTTTTAATTTGTTTTGTTATAGTGGGTAAACATGTCTGAATCACAATGTTTATGTTAGGCGTGATTTA
Source organism: Deroplatys truncata (assembly GCA_030765065.1). Taxonomy (NCBI): domain Eukaryota; kingdom Metazoa; phylum Arthropoda; class Insecta; order Mantodea; family Mantidae; genus Deroplatys; species Deroplatys truncata. The sequence continues at coordinate 844,018 of CM060981.1, read as the reverse complement.
CGTTATAATTTATTGCAGAATTAGTTGGTGTTCCGGTTGTATTTTGTGTAAATTACCAATTTTTTTATAGATGCCGGTATAGTCTGTTTATGTTAATTTTATGTTTTTATCTTTATGAAGTAAATCACTTACCATTGTTTAACCTTCTATTGTGTCAAACAAGTACATAAATTACGATTTTATAACTCAAACAATTAATTTAGATGAAACAGACAAACTTAACCTTAAGTACAAGTAATATGTTATAAACTTATAGAGCAGCAGATTTGAGTTAAAGATTCATAGCCCATTTCAAGAAAGTTATATTACCAATGAAATAAAATATATAGTTCATTATAGTATTCTTGTGAAATAGTTTCTTATTTTGTAACATGTTTGCGTGGTGTCTACTGAAACTAGAGATGAGAATGCTCTTTGTTGAGTTAGTAGGTAGTATCATTTAGAGCAGTGCATTCTTGTGATAATGACAGTGTCTTTGGCCATTGAAACCATGTTTTACAAAATGTTTGGTAATTTACAGTTGAAGCAGTATTCGAATAGTGGGTTTCCTATTATTCCTTTTATTTATTTATTTATTTATTTATTTATGGACGCTCTTAAACTACTAGGGTCCATAGCGTCTCATTCTATATTGGGCGTGAAAGCCTGGAAATTTTGCCCAGAGGCCTCTTATCAGGCTTGAGGTTCTTTTACGTGCCGTAAATCTACTTCCGAAGGAAGTCATGCTAAGGATTTTTACGCTCCAAAAAATCCATCGCCCTCCGCCGGGTTTGAACCCGCGACCTTGGGAACTGGAGGCTAGCACGGTACCACTAGTCCACGGAGGACGACCCTATTATTCCTGTGTAAGATAGCTGTTCATTGAGCATTCCTAAATGGACGGTAATTTAAATTATTATTTTGGGTGTTTGGTGAACCAAGTTCAAAAAGGCAGAAAATGGACAACACTGCTCATTGTTCTCGATGTGAAGTGAACAAATTGAAAGCTGACTATGGTGTTGAATACTGAGTGTGTGTTTTTTTAGATTATTTTAATGTCATGCTTTGAGATTTTGATTCAAATTAACTTAGATAGCATTAAGCATTTTTTTACAACCATCTTGCCAATTTTTTTACAACCATCTTGCCAATTTTTTTATGTAACAAGTTGCTCCAGGGATGAACACACAGTGCATGAATTTGTAAAAATACTTGCCAAGATTGTGCAAACAGTGTTCTGTGCTTATAAAACGATTTCCATGTTCAAGGTTAGGTTACATTTATAAGTGTTTTAATGTAAACTTCTAACTATGGTAGAGCTTACTTTTGTTTCTGTGTTTCAAAAGTAAAAAAACCCCTTTAAATAGTACTGTAAATATCCAAAATGTAGTGGAATCCACACAGTGAAGCAATTAGTCAAATACACTTAATGAAAGTGGAATCAACCTGAACACTCCTACTAGGTTCACTCACCTATTTATTTTGCAGAACATATATCTTGAGCATGAGCTCACATCTTGAACTGCCTGTTGACTGCCAGATCAACTCTTGAGTCGTTTTTTTGAAAGCGTGGGTTGTCCTATGGTCCTCAACAAGATTCGAGAGTTGATCCGGCAGTCAACAGGCAGCTGATGATGTGAGCTCATTCTCACAATACATGTTCTACAAAATAAATGGGTGAGTGAAGCTAATAATTGTTCAGGTTTACTCCACTTTCATTAAGTGTATCTTAGTACTGTAATTGTATTGTATAGCCTGCAATGTTTAAAATACATTTTATGAACAATGAACTCTCAGATAGTGTTTATGTTTATATTATGATTACTTTCAGAAGATGAGGAACCCTATTACGTTTGCTGAAGGTTTCCCAACTGCTTTAAGGCAACAACGATATTTAGATAAATCTCCTGTTACACATGAACTGATAGAGAATGGAATGGAAAGAGGTGTCCTGATAACTGCTCCAAGACAATATTTACGTGGACATGATTCATTGCTTTTTGCAGATCCATAATGAAGAGGTAGGCAAAGACATACCTGTAGAGCAGTGGTGGCGAAAGCGCAACTCCTTTTCTAGCCATCTATTCATTTGTTTTCCATGTACTGCTGAGTGCTGTAGTCCATGTTGCATATTAGGTGACCCGAGAGAGAAAGGCATTTTCACCATCTTTGATGTAGAGTATAAAAGGAACAGCTACTCATTTAAGGTTGAAAGTTATCCATGAGGACAGAAGAGATTTTGTTGAAAAGCACCTTGGTAAATATCCAGTTAAGTTGAATTTTCTCTGTGACAGAAATGAACAACAGTTATAAAGGTAAAAAGGGTAAGCATGTTGTCTGTAACCCTTTTGCTGTACCTACCTAGCAGATATGGGATCTAGTCATTTGTTAGCATCCAGCCTGTAGGAAAACTGTCAACTCTTTTTTTTTGTACCATTTGTTATCAAATTTAAAGTTGAAAAGGATGATCTTGTAGCCTTGGCTAATACTGGTGTTCGTTTTAAAAGCAAGGCTGTGTGTTTTATGTAGGCCATGAAAACTATGTAAAATTCCAAATGAAGGGTTTTACGCCACTCTCACAGACACTTAGATTACATGGATGCATGAAAATGCATTACTTTAGTGCTTGGATTCATTTGTAGAAGTGTTTGTTCTGTTGGATAGAAGTGTACAAATTTTTAAGTTGGTTTGAGTAATGTACAGGATAAACTGCAAGACTTATTTTCTGAGGAATAGTTAGCAACCATTCAGCAATGGAACAAATTGTTTTTCTTCCACTGTACAAGACAAATTTTGTGTATAGTAGTGAAATTTCAGCACCATTGAAAACAAGACCAGATATCCTTAAGTAAATGTGATCCTACAAACACTGCTCATGGGATTTAAATCAGGTAAAAGCAAAAAATTATTGTGAACTATTCAGCCAAATTTCATCTCGTATGAAAAACATATTTTAATAGGATAAAAAATGAATATTTATTTTCATCTTTCTTTGATACAGTATTAGAAATGAAGCTTGTAGCTAAAAGCTTTTAGAAATCTTGTGCATCTATAAACTAGCTCTCCCATTCATTAACCTCTAGGTTGTACGTATGGGATAAAGGTACTGTACCATCTGTTCGCCCTCTGTTGCTCCTTTCTTAGGTTCCTGGTCCACTTATCTCTTAAATTTGCTAATAATGGCCCCACCATTTTAATTCTGTCTCCTCTTGGGCTTGCCAACATTTCAGTGCTATTATTTCTTTGTACAACTTTTTTATTCCAAATATCATCGCTCCATTTTTTACCTTTTTCATTCTATTAGTCAGTGAAGAATACTACCCAATTTGTCACACATGAGCAGTTATTTCCTATTGTTTTTATAAATGTTACTCCTGTGCGCAGGACCCACTCTTTCAAATTGAATACAATGTCTAGTGCTTCTCCCTCCCCAATTCCTTTACACACATTCAGGAAACTTTTGTCCTCAAAACTAACCCATATATTTGCTTCTCTATGTCTTACACCCTCATTCCAAAATCTACTTTTTTGTTTTTATCTAGTAGCCAAATACTAAATATGACAAGTTTTTTCTAACACATTCCCCATCTCCCTAAGCCAACGTTCTCTTCCTAAAACATCTTTCTGGAACTGTATGCATTATTTTATTATATTGCTGTCATCTAGATTTAAATATCTGTACGAATATTTCAAAATTATCCCTACCATTATACATTTTCTCGCTACTTTCTCTAATTCTGCCAGTGCAATGCCCTTGCTGAGCACTTGGGTAGACCCGGTGTTTCTCTTCAGAACATTTCACAGATTACATGAATCTTTAGCCACCCCTTTGTCATTCCATATAGTGCGTTTGACACAACTACTGCTTCATAGTACTCCTTCTTGGTGTAGTGGTTACTATGCTAGCCTCTAGTTCCCGATGTTGTCGGTTTAAACCTGACGGAGAGTGATGGATTTTTTTTTTCAGGCGTAAAAATCCTTAGCATGGCTTCCTTCGGAAGGGAAGCAAAGCCGGTGGTGCAGTGTTGTAGATTTAGAACCTCAAGCCTAATAAACAGCGAACTAACCGGTCCTTCACTCCCAATACAGAATGAGACCTTAAGGACCACAGCAATTAAAACTCAGTTTATTGACATGTGTTTAGTATAATCAGAATCATCACAGCTGGTGATACATATTTGCTTTTAATAGCATTATGTTTCATTGCTGATTAAAACCGACTGTGATTAATGAAATTATGTTTCGTGTAGGTTAATTTTTCCCGTATATCGATGAACTTTTAAAATTGAAGTAAGTAAATTAATACAGAAGCAAAAATATTTTTCTGTTTTAAAGTGTTATAATATTTTTTGGCTAATATTTGTCAACATTATTCGCTGTAACAAAATAAATGTTTCTTGAAGTCTTATAATGTAATTTAACAATATTGTATATTTATTTATTTTTGCACGTGTGTTTTGTGTTCACCATGGCATAACATCCTATGATATTAATTTAATTAGAATCCCAAATTCTTAGATTAGGAAACTGCTTGGTATCTATTTTCTTATATACGAGTATGCATTACCAATTATCACAAATTTATAATTTTGAATAGATTTCTGTCTGTGAAAAATGCACCCAAGATGTTACAATCAGGAATTAAACAAGCTTGTTTACCGTGCAATGTCCAAAACCAAATTGTCATGTTGCTTACGAGGCAACGTTAGTTGTGTGCAACATTTCAACTTTGTTATTGATTAAATAGGCAGTCTTTGTACTTATCAAACTTGATTTGCTCCACATCATCTTGCTTAATTTCTTTACGGACTTTCTTTTCCTTAACATTTCTTTTGTATTTTATTTTACACCAACATACTCTACTAGGTATAGCAGAAAATTCATCTTTAAATAATAAGCCAGGTACGTTTTATGAGCTTATGGTATACCTATTAGAAAGTCATTTATGTGAAAATGTTTTATATCTTGCTTCTAATCTTCAAAAAATGTAATTAATGAATCTGCCTCTAAGTTTAATGTCGTCATCATATTTATATTTCAGATAGCCAGGGTAATATTTGCACATGAGTAACTTCAATATACAGAATCCTCCAAATATTGCTTTGTTTAGATAAATTCCTTTCGTTTTGCCATGGATAAGAACAATGTTTTAATTGACTGATAGAGACTAGAGCATTTTTTATATGTTCTTGTTACTTTAACATTTGTACAGTTTCTAAGATTTTCCATTTGCTTTCCATACACTATTATTCATCAGTTTGAAAAATTATTTTTCTGAGCAATTTTTTGCTTCCTGTATAAGCTCAATGTATGGTTTAGCCATTATTTCTTTATGTATTTTATACCTTTGTGTAGTTTTGTAAATTTTATACCGAGCTCAGTATATTCTTTCAGCTATTTGCAATCTACAGTAGGTATGTTCAGTTTTATTATAGAAGGTGAATATACATCAGTTTCAGTGTTGTGTTCGATTGTTTATGCCCCACATTGAGCAGCTGGTCATTAAATGTTCTGAAGTGTCACTTCATTATGTTTTGAATGTTTTCTAATGCTTCCGGTTTCAGCCACTTGCAAACTTTTGGAACATAGCCCATCCATATGCATTGTTGGCATCTAGATGCATAATAACGGTTCATCAACCACTTCCTCCGCACCGTGTTGGTGTCCACCGCTTGAGTTAAGGTTGGTATTTCTAAGATTTTTCCTCATTCCACTCCAAATCCCGGCTGCCAGCAGAACTGTGCTCTGAGTACTGATGTGTGTGTGAGGTAATATCAATGTAATATGTGGAGGAACGTGTGTTTTTGGTGGAGATTACCCTGAGAAAGTGACATTGCTAAGTATCCTAACTCAAAACTACCGCACCGAGATAGAGTGCGTGCTTTAATTAATGCATTTCAGGAGACAGGTTCCATGCAAGATGTGCAAGGACCGAGTGTCTTAAATAAGAAGCATTGGCAGATATATCGGATATAATGTTTAAAGATCCACAGAAATTAGTTAACAAATTGACTCAACAAAGTCATGCTTGTTACGGTTCCACATACAAAACAGTCTAATTAGAATAATGTGTAGCAAAAAAAGAAGATGGTCATCTTGTAGAATGTTCTTTAAAGAGTTAAAAATAGTACCTCTTACATGCGTATTTACCTCAGAGACAATAGTTCACATAAAAAAAATTGTAAAGAGCTCAAAACTCCATTAGCATAATACATGAGAAAGGGTTCATATACAGTTTTGCAGAACAAATATTGCTAAAATAATGTGAAGAATGTGGGGATAACATTATATAACTGCCTTGTGGACGTTAAACCAATTAATAACATTTTCCAGTTTAAAAAGCAGCTAAAATCCTTCCTGCTACTGCAAAAGTTTTACTGTTTATATGAGTATATGAAAATATTGTACACAGTGCATGTGTAAATTTATATATATATATATAACATTTCATGTTATTTTGAGGTGTCCAACATCAGTGTAATGATCATAAGGACAAAATGAATCTGAATCTGAGACTCGGTTTGTATCTAAAATGGGAAAAGAGTGCAGTATTGTGTGCTGTGGAATTGAGATAGGTCATTTTTACTGATGAAGCTTAATTTCATTTGTATGGGTATGTAAATTCAGAAAATACACAACTATGGTACTGCAAACCCTAATGTCATTCAGGAAAACCCTTACATTTGGAGTATAGTGTGCGATCTGTCACTCGCACACCTCACTTAATTCCGATTCCTCGGACATTCATTTTCCGTTTATAGTGCAGCTAAGTGAAGATGAGATAAATGGTGCATCGTGTCATACATCACATCTAGGGCTGTTAGTAGAAATGTTTGCGGAAAGACAAATTATCCAAGGTCTGTGACCCCCCCCCCCCGATTATTTTATTTGAGGAGCTGCTAAACCTTCGGTCTACAAGGACAATCCCAAAACAACTGGTGAGCTGAAAAGAGCAATTACAGGTTAAATAAGATCTGTAACGAAAGATACTTTAATTAGAGTGTTTGAAAATAAATTAAAGCGAGTACATCTGTGTATTCAAGAAAATGGTAGACATTTTCAACATCATCTACTTCAAACAGGTAAGTTTTATATTATTTATGTACTTACCTTGCATGAATGACATATCTATCAGAGCGGGACGTTATAATCATACGCTCGTGGTTGTTACAACTAACATTACCTTTTCCTTTAGATAATTTAACAACTTTGTCCTCTTTCTGATCATATAAATAACAATACTTACCATAGTAATGCCACTCTTTTGCATATGCTCATACACGTTTCAATAGTGTGCATTCGTGTAATAAACTTGATCCAATTTCTAGTTCATGTAAAATTTTTTCTGAAGTAGTTAAAAGCACCATATAATGAGAGGGTATCCAGTTTGAGATACAAATCATGATACTCGCAAACGTTTTATAACTAAAACAGTCCCACAATGTTGTATTTTTTATTACTTATGCTTTTGCCTCTTAATTTGGAAACAAAGCATTCTTGTAATGGGAATTCTGTATACCCAAATATATCATACGTGTTAACATAAAGCATAATTATCGTTCTTCAACACTTTGTTGAATATTGTCAACCACTTCTAGTCACATATTTCTTTTTCACAGATCTCACAGTCATAAGCATACTATTACATACAACATGAAGTGGGGGCGTTTTAAAGGCCTTGTTTTTTACAAGTACCACAAAATGCAGTGTTTATTTTCCTAAATCAGTTTAATTGCTTTATCGAAACTTGTTTTTAGTAAAATCTAATATCGATATATGATTTCTGTTTGCTACCTTTTTATTTATAGTTAAGTTTTTACAACCCTTGCACTGTTTAAGTTGTTCTTTAAATTTGCATTTACATATCCTGTTCGGTCATGCTTTTGCTCATATTCATCAACTTCAATTTTTACAGAAATAAGATTTATGGTTTTCACTAGAGTCAGGTAAAATGCTTAAATCATGTTAATTTTTGCAGAATTTGACAATTTATTCTATAAATATTTTACTATCAGATTAATTAAGACTGTGTATGAATCTAGAAATTTATGAGTAAAGATTACAGTAAATCTTGTAAAGCCCCACCACTGACACAGTCTACCTTCTTAGTACTGTCATTTGTAAAATCCCCCCATATATTATGAGGCATGAAGTCCCTGCTTTAAACTGGTTTATAGATTCATTTTCCCTCATAACATCCATGTAACATTCTTTTGCTAAGTTTAAAAGATCATATTTTGTTACCACATCTTTTTAAGATGCAATAACATTCTGTGTTTCTGTCAATGGAAGATGAGCCCCTTATAAATGAATGCCTGTTTGATGTATACTTTTTATCGATCTTATTTGACTCTTGTAAAAGACATTCCATGTCAATACTTATGCAATACTGTGCCATCAGATTTATATTTGTGTGTATTGGCATTTTAATATCCACATCTCTATTATCAATGATTTTACGTTTTGGAATATGTTTGTCATAAGTTTATATTTTCTTTCAGCATATACGAGGGTATTGATTTCTGTGATAAATTTTACCATTCATGAAAGAACTGCAATGCTTTACTCCAGCACAGTGATACATACCTTCTTTATCTTATGAGAGTTGTATGCCAATATGTCAACGTATTATCACTCTAATGCATCAAATATGGTTATTCCTCTCCATTTTCTTCAGCTGTACCATACACATTAATGCATATTCCTAACAAATTATCATTTTTTCTCTATTATGGTCTGTAATCTGAAGTGGATAAGTCATACTATCTACTCATTATATTTACTAACATTAAAGTGGCAAAGTCTGTCGGACTTTTTAGTGTGCAGAGGTGGATTCAAAATACTTTCACAATAACACTGGTCTTATTTAAAGGTGAGTCAGAATTGTTATACTAACAGCACTTAAGTTTACTCACTTAACATGTTTCGGGAAACAGTTGTTCCCATCCTCAGAAGCTAATCCGACTGGCCCGTGTTGTTGGTGTTTCCTTTTTGTGGACTGGATACTGTGGTGGCATCTTGTGTGGTGAAATGTACTTCCAGAGAGGATTTGGTGGCAGCAAATCAAAATTCATTAGATGTGTGTTGTGTTTTAGAATGGCGATCTTCTCCCATGCATCTAATTCGGCTGCAAATTTGGCTGGTTTGACTAATGTAATATTGGGTTTGATGTTGTGATTAGTGATCCAAAAATGGTGTGAAACTGCAGATTTGTCCATTTGTTTGTATTTGATACATCTCATGTGCTCCTTTAGTCTAGTTTCTAGGTTTCTTTTTGTCTTACCTATATATACTTTATTGCAATCTGAACAATTGATTTTGTAGATTCCAGCTTTTTTGTCTTGTGGGATGGGGTCTTTTAACTTGTTACAAAGTAATTTCTCTATGTTAAATTTGTTCTGTGGGGCTAGGCTGATGTTGTGTTTCATGAAAATCTTCTTAAATTTGTGAAATGTTCCTGGGTGGTATGTGAATTTCTTGAACTTTAGCTGTTTATCTTGCTGGCTGAGATTTGTTGTGTTTCTGATGTGCTTCTGTCATTTGAATTTTGCAATTTTTTTTGTCAATAGTTGTTTTGTTGTACCCATTATGTATTGCTGTGTCTACTATATGCTGGTATTCTAACTGGTATTCTTGTTTATTTAAGGGGGTATATACCAGTCTATGTGTTAGGCTGTTTAGTGCTGCATGTTTGTGTGTGGTTGGATTGAAACTCTTATTTTTTATGTAATTAGTAGAGTGTGTTGGCTTCCTGTATATGCCAAAGGTTAGGTTCTTTTGTTCTCTGATGATTTTTAGGTCTAAAAATGGTAGCATGCCTTCTTTTTATATGGTGAATTTTATTGATTGGTTCTGTAGGTTTAGTAAGGCTAAGGAGTCTTGTATGAAGCTATTAGGGACAACAGCGAAGATGTCATCGACATATCTGTGCCAAACTTTAAAAATGTATGGAAAGGAAGTTGTTATGTGTGTTTCTAAGTAGCTGATAAATAAATCTGCAAAGTAGGGTGAAAGTGGGTTGCCCATGGTTAGACCTGTTGGTTGTTGATAGAACTTCTTATTGAAACTAAAACAATTTTGTGTAATGCACAAATTGGTAAGTTGTATGAGGTCTTCTATTTCTTCTTCCGGCATGTTAGTCTACCAGTTAGAATACCAGCATATAGTAGGTAGACACAGCAATACATAATGGGTACAACAAAACAACTATTGACAAAAAAATTGCAAAATTCAAATGACAGAAGCACATCAGAAACACAGCAAATCTCAGCCAGCAAGATAAACAGCTAAAGTTCAAGAAATTCACATACCACCCAGGAACATTTCACAAATTTAAGAAGATTTTCATGAAACACAACATCAGCCTAGCCCCACAGAACAAATTTAACATAGAGAAATTACTTTGTAACAAGTTAAAAGACCCCATCCCACAAGACAAAAAAGCTGAAATCTACAAAATCAATTGTTCAGATTGCAATAAAGTATATATAGGTAAGACAAAAAGAAACCTAGAAACTAGGCTAAAGGAGCACATGAGATGTATCAAATACAAACAAATGGACAAATCTGCAGTTTCACACCATTTTTGGATCACTAATCACAACATCAAACCCAATATTACATTAGTCAAACCAGCCAAATTTGCAGCCGAATCAGATGCATGGGAGAAGATCGCCATTCTAAAACACAACACACATCTAATGAATTTTGATTTGCCACCACCAAATCCTCTCTGGAAGTACATTTCACCACCACAGTATCCAGTCCACAAAATGGAAACACCAACAACACGGGCCAGTCAGATTAGCTTCTGAGGATGGGAACAACTGTTTCCCAAAACATGTTAAGTGATGTTAGTATAACAATTCCGACTCACCTTTAAATAAATTCAATACATATCACTGTTTCCAGCTTCTTTTCAAATATCAGGTCTTATTATCATTTGTGCTCACAAACTGTGTTGTGTTTTCAATTAGATAGTATTTGTGAGTTGAAAGGTAATTTTACCTGGGCATGTTTTGAGGTTTGTTTACGTTAACATCACCATTGTCCAACTGGTGCAGTAGGGGTTGGCTTTGATGTGATTGGTGCTTGTATTATTAATTTTGAGGGAGTACTATGTGGCAAAAAATAAAAAATTAGGATGTTATGGTTTTATTGTAGATATTTTCCCAAACAGCTAATTCTGCTGTGTACCTTGTTAGTTTTATGAGCATTGTATTTTGTACCATTTTATGGTTGGTTGATCAGAAGTGGTGAGCAATGGCAGATTTCTCTGTTTGTATTTAATTGCTCTTTTGTTGCAGTTTGCACAGTCTATTTTGTAAATGCTGGATGGAATACTTTAGGTAAGTGCACAGTAGTTTTTGTAGACTGAAGTTGTTTTGGGGAGCCAATGTGATTCTGAATACTTTGGAATTTTTGATGTCCTGGATGGTACGCAGATATCTTGAAATTGGACTTCTCTTTCGTTTGACTTAGTTTTGCTTCTGTCATTTGAACTTTTATGATTTTCTTGTCTGTCGTGGGCGGAAACCATTGTTTACTAGTGCGAATGTTGTGTGTACATATTCAGTTTTATGCTCTTCTTCCTTGTAAATGGTCTTTACATCCTCATATGATTACCTACAGGATGCCTTCACATTTCATGTTAAAGCTTGTTTTGCATTTTCCTTCACATCCTACCTCTGTCAAAAGTTGGTAGCAGTTCTCACATTTGAATTGCTCCACTGATTTTACTTCTCGTATTGCCGGCATATTTTATGCCCTATCCCTCAGCGGGACGAATTGTAAATCTAATTGGAAAAATTATTAACTTCTCTCATACTGTATAACTTTTGCATAGAAGTTACAAGTAGCATGCTTTTGTTGCATACCAATCTTGAATACACTTGGATAATGGAAACTATCCCTTATAGGGGGTGAATATAGACAAAATTATTAACTTGTTTCTTAGTGAACACATGTTCATAAAGCTTTGTATAGAAGTTACAATAATTATATAAAATTATTATTACATTTGGATGATGGAAACTATCCCTTATAGGGGGTGAATATACACAAAATTATTAACTTCTTTGTTATTACACAGATTTTCATAAATCTTTGTCTAAGAGTTAGAGTAGGATGCTCCTAATGTGTACAAATTCTGAATACCTTTGGATAATAGAAATTATCCCTTTACAGAGGATGAATTTAGGCAAAATTAATAAGTTATTTCTAATTCAATAGATTTTCATAAAACTTTGCATAGGAGTTACAAGCAAGCAAGCTGTTATTATGTACAAATTCTGAATACGTTTGGTTAAAAGAAAACCCTTTTATAGGGGTGAATTTAGGCAAAATAAATAACTTTTTTCTTAGTTAACAGGTTTTTGTAAAACCTTGTGTACTAGCTACAGGTTTAGTATTGCTTTATGAACAAATTCTATATACAATTGTTTAATGGAAATTACCCCTTTATAGGGGGTGAATTTCCGTTTTGCTGCCCTTCGAGGTGTTTCAGAATTGAAATCTAGCACAAAAAAAAAAAAAAAAAAACAGTAATGAAACGGAGCTTTGGTTGATCTACCAATAATTGAAATTCTTTTCTAAATCATTCTATCATTCTTTACTCATCTCAACGTTCTTCTTGTTTTAACCTCTCACTTGTCAAGTGATAACATCCAAACGATAAGTTATATGTAGGCAACATCCAAAGGAATGTATACAGGAATGTAAGACTAACATCTGCGATCTTTATAGCCACTTTTTTTAAATTGTTCATTTCTCTTGGTTTTCATCTACACATGTAAAAGGCTAGGACTCACATATTTATTATTTTCTGAGAAGGATTTATCATATTCTGAATTATGATTGCAGAGGTACTATAGATAGCACAAACGTAGATGAATCATCCCCTTCACTTGTTTTTGTTTATAGTCACTTTGTCCCGAACTGCCATCACATCCCCATTTACATGTAGTTAACTATTTAGTTCACTAGAAACGGTTTCAATTCCTTGTCTTTCAGGTCACAATTACGCTTTGACGCAATGTCTAATATATCTCGAAGCGTTGCTGCTGGTCAATTTTCTTTAATTCCCTTTCGGGATAACACGTTTTCTTTGCTTCAATAACTACATCAAGAAGGATAAATGTTTACATTATGGTTCTCAGAATGAACCCTGGTGTGTACTTAACTTGGCATTGATTATTAAACAAAGCGCTTTTTTGGTGAATATGGACCAAATTTGTTCAATTGTTGATAGGACATTTACGAGAGGCTTTCAGTGTTTGAAAGCTGTCTTATCTCAGTAATGTCGTAAAGTATAGAAGCAGTGTATCATGTACTTCTGCCCTGCATACTGTCTCATTTGCTTTCTTCTAATGTTACATTGTTTATGATGTCGATGACTTCAGTTGTTACACAGTGAAAGTGAATTTGTTTTTAAACGTATATTATTTTGCTTTTGAAAGCGACCATCCATTCGGTTACACTTTTTCCAGCGAAATTATAAAATTTTAATAAACTTTACCACTTACTCTTTTGCCAGGATATTACCAATGCCTATTTTATGTCAATTAATCTGTTAGATGATTGAATATTTCTGTATTACTCAGATTTTTCACATTAGCCATTGACGGTATGTACTGACTGCACTGTACCTGCAAAACAAACAAAAAATTATAAAATCAGGGGAAAAGGGTGGAAATTAATCCCCTTACCCTTTCTCTTCAACATAATCGCAATTCGGACTCTTGCAAATACGTGCAGATTTTATTAACTGAACACACGGACGTAAATACTAAAGTTAAATAGGTGTAAAATTTGCTGACGATTTCATATTCTAACAATTCCAGAAATAAAAGGAAATACAAAAATTTATCAGCACAAGCCTGTAGAATCGCATTCATGTTCCACAGTTTATTGCCACAGCAACAACCTCTGATATAAATACACCTGATAAAACAAATAAAAGAGAATATACTGCTGACTTGAGGTTTCAGGTTGTTATCACTCTTGGGTTGAGATAATATAATGTTTCCTTATACTCTGAGGTGTTCTTTATTCGTCAGACCATAAGGGATCTCTTTAGGAGCAGCATTTTCCAGACAAAATTTACATAAAGGGGGGTCTGTATATTTATAAGGGATGATGTTCCTTATAAATGTATTCATCCATCTAAGTCTGCATTGAACCAGACATAGAAATGTGTGCGATTCAATTAGATATACATGAGGTAAATTTAATAGCAGTAGCTCTATATTGATTACCAAAGGGTAATTACGAGATGTTTAAAAAGCAACTTGAGAGCAGCTTAAAATTTCTGTTCAAACCTAAAAGAGAATTAATAATTTGCGGTGACATAAATATTGATTATCTGACTCTTAATCTTAGAAAGGATCAAGTTAGTTCTATATTCACAACGTACATGTCCCACACAGTAAACGTCCCTACAAGAATTTAAAATACCTCATCTACTGCAATAGATAATGTATTTATAAGCATAGACAGATTAAAAATCATATACCATTATCCCATTCGCAAATGGCCTATCAGATCATGAGGCACAAGTAAAGAAATAAATTTAAAGCTAAAACCAAAGCATAACTATCGGAAATCTAGAGTGATAGACAAAAGTAATCTAAAAAGCTTTAAGCAATCCAACAAGAATCTTGGAATGAAATGTATGTAATTAAGGGAATAAACGATAAGGTTAATAGTTTTTTACAACATTTCAAAACGCATTTTGAAGCATGCTTTCCAGTTAAATATACCAAAGTACATAACAACAAGAGGAATAATTCCTGGATTACGTTAGGTATTAAAACTTCCTGTAAACACAAAAGAGAATTATATCAGGAAATGAAATATAATAACAACCCAAATCTACAACGTTACTATAAGAAATATTGCAAACTCCCCAAAGAAATAATAAAAGCAGCTAAAGTATTGCATGATAATAAATAGATATGTAACTCAAATAATAAAATATAAACCATTTGGAACATAATAAAGAGAGAAACAGGTAGGCGCTTTCAGAAGAGACCCCCAATAATACCAAATACTGGCAATCAAGTAATTAGTGAACCTCAGAAGGTCGCAGAGATTTTTGACACTTTCTTTCTGGACATAACAGAAAAGTTAAACATAAAATATGGAAACAAGGAATCAACATTAAATTTCTTAAGAAACTCCTTGATAGATAAAATCTCTGAATTCAAAATAAATATGACAACACCATCAGAAGTTAATGGTATAATAAATAAAGACCAAAAGTTTTTCTGGTTACAATGAAATAATAAACAACGTCTTAAAAGCGTGTTCGAACCAAATAAGCACTTCTCTTAGCTATTTATGCAATGAATCATTAAATGCTGGAATATTTCCTGATAGAATGAAATACTCAACTGTCAAACCCCTTTTTAAAAAAAGGCAAACAGGACAATATTTCAAATTACAGACCAGTAGTAAGTATTCTTAAAAGTATCCAAGAAAGTAATGTTTTACAGGCTATAATTACATGGAAAATAACAGTCTACTTGTCAGCGAACATTTCGGTTTTAGAAAAGGAATATCAACAAATAATGCAACTCACAAACTTATGCATGACGTGTTAGCAGCACTAAATGAAAATTTACATGTGGTAGGCATCTTTTGTAACCTAGCAAAGGCGTTTTACTGTGTAAATCACGAGATTATGATAGCCAAACTGCAGTACTATGGAATAAAATATGAAAATTTAAATTGGTTAATCTCCTATCTAAAAAATAGAAAACAAAGGGTAGAAATTAACAACACCAATCAGTACCACAACAATACTTCAGAATGGAAATTAATAAAACATGGAGTTCCCCAAGGGTCGATACTGGGACCTCTATTATTTTTAATTTATATACATGACCTCCTGTTGTATATTAAACACATTGCTAGCATATACCTATTTGCAGATGATACCAGTTTTCTAGTAACAAGTAAACATTTAAATGAGTGTGTTATAAAATTATGTTCTAAATTGCATGTCATACTGGTTCAAAGCAAACAAACTTTCAGTAAACCTTGAAAAAACAAAAGTAGTCAAATTCATAACTAACCAAGTACAAATAGGAATTGATGAACAACCTAACGAAGTCTTTTACAATACAAGCTCTTAGATTGGAAGTCACATCACACCTAAGCTTAATGCAACATGCTATGCCATTCGAAACCTGGTAAACTGATACGCTTAAGTTAGGTTACTTTGCTTATTTTAATTTACTAGGGCAACTCAGTTCATAGTAAACACATATTTATAATACAAAAGAAAGTTATACGAATAATTTGCAACACTCATAACAGGCAGTCATGCAGATAACTATTTTAGAAACTAGGTATACTAACCGTACTTTGTGTTTATATATTCTCCATCTTAAAATTTTATGCAACTAATCGACATACAAACATGGAACTATATAACTTTAACACTAGGCAAAAAGGAAATATCCATCGTTCAAATGCAAAACCATCTTGCTTCCAAAAAGATGTTTACTATGAAACAATTAAGATATATAACGCTCTCCCCAGTAATCTCAAGGAAAAAATAGCAATTTCAAAGTTTTTAAACTCTCCCTAAAAGAGTACCTCTGTGATAAATCGTTTTACTCTCTAGAAGAATATTTAAACCACAATTTAGCCTGTTGACAATTAAGTTGTAGTATACTACATATTCCTATAATGTTAAGTTACTGTATTAAGCCAAATAAGAAATACCTTTAATACATTTAATATATATATATATATATATATATATATGATATTTTTTCTTAATACTGAATTTTGACCATCTTTTCATATAAGTAAAGATGTAATTTTTGAGCAGTGACACAGGCTGTAAAGGCTAAGCGAAGTGCATTTTATACTGAGTACCTAATCATGCTAAATTTCAAAGTAGTAGAAATTTAATATGTACTGTATATTTTAAGCACCATAATCTTAAACATTGTGCACTTTATATATATAACATATGCAAAAAATTTATTGTACATATTTAATATTTGTAAATGTATATCTTAAAATCCTGACATTCTTTCCATATAAGCAAAGGTTTAAGCATTGAAAGGAACAAATTTTGTATTCAGTAGACATAACAATTTTAATGTAATAGAAATTTGATGCTTGCTTTTTACATTTTAGCATCACAACTTAAAATATTGTACACTTTATGTGCACAAAAAGGATAAGTTTACTGTACATAATTGACAATTTTGTAAAATCTTGACACTCCTTGCATGCAAGTAAGGATGTAATACCTTGTGCAGTGACACAGGATGTATAAGCCAAGTTTTATTAAGGTCAATACAATAGAAATATGAATGTTTTCGCCATGTTCTATGCTCAAGGCCTTTTGGCCATCTAAGAACCTACAGAATGCATTCTAATCTAATCTAGTCTAGCTTCAGTATATGAAGACATTAGGTTTTCTTGTTTTCGCTCTAGATTTCAATTTTGAACCACTGCATGTTGTTTGTAGTCAACACTGGCTTTTATTTCTTAGTTTAACGTCCTTTGGTCTATTGGACGATGAATGAAATCAGTCAAATGAGTTCGAGAGCTTAAAGTTGCCCAGCATTTGTCTTCTCAGGGTAATGAACTAACAGCATGTTAGCGTGCCAAAATGTACGTTTATGCTATTTGGTGTTGACATGTTCTTCGACAATAGCGAGTGTGAAGTTTGTAAAGTTTGTTTTTTTGGATTGCACTGTGATAACTTAAAATGAACTTGAGAAGTCATTATGAAATGTTATTAAAGATAGCTTCATCCTCTAAAGCAGAATTGTCCCTGTTTTATGTGATGAACAACGGCTAACGTAAGAATCAACTTCTTCAAATGCTAAACCATATTAACAAATAAACACCTAATTTTGAAGATTTAGAAGCTGGTAACAGTGATGTGTCATAATTTAAAATAGAGAGTTGAGGGTTGTTACACTACATCACTATGCTATTCTTACTTGAACGCGTTTCGGGAGACGGCTTGTTCCCATCGTCAGCATTTTCTGAGAGAAATAGCATAGTGATGTAGTGTAACAACCCTCAACTCTCTATTTTAAAAAAATAAACACCTCTTTACATTTTTTGTATGTAGGCTGTTATTTATCGCTTCTACTTGGATTCAGTAAAGCTGTCTCTATTTAATTTGTATTTGTGGCTTTTTAATTGCGGAAGGTTCCTACAAAGCAATTAAATTTAACACCAAAACAACATATCTGACTCTTAAAAAGAGTTTCTGTGTCTCATGCTGTTTCATTTGACATCTCCATTATTTCCATAGCGCAAATTGACCAGAAAAGGAGTATGTATATATCTGCACATTCTTCAGAACATTTTTTTTTAACTTAAATATTACCTCATATTCTGTCAAATTGACCTAAAACAGTTTGAGGATTTTTTTTCCTCTCAAGAGTCTTACACTGTTTAGATTAGATTGTATTCTGTGAGTTCACTAGCAGCCATAAAGGCTTGTGAACATAGAACATGTCAAGGAAATGTACAAAAATTATATATAAACATAAATATTACATAGAATATGGAACATTTGAAATAAAATACAAATACTATATGCGTGTTAAGGAAATGTACAATAAAGTTACATAAATATTACCTAGTATACAGAACATTTAAAATAAAATAAGGACATATATTGATATCGTTAATTTGCTAAATAAGAAAGGGTGCAGGGGAATCCACAGCTTCTTGGGGGACAGCTGCTTCTTCCCTCTCTCTCGGTTTTGTACATCATCGTATTTAGGTTGGGATAAGGGTAGTAGATTGTTATAAGCTATTAAGAACCTCAATGTAAACACAAAGCAATCTAACCAAGTATAGTTTTCTAGACTCTTACCTTTTGTAATTTCAGCTTTTGTCTTTCTTCTCGTGTACAGTTGTATTAAATATTAACGTAAAGTAATTGTATCCACGTCTTGTTAAAGTAATACACTGAACAAATTTGGCACTTAAATTTTGTCAAAAAAATCTGATGTGTTACACTCACATGACTTTTTCTACTCTTGTACAAACTATTTTTACAAACGCTTATTCTCCATCTACTTCATGTTAATCAAGATAAAAATTTGCAGACTCTATCTTATTGCTAATTTTCTTGTAGATGTAAGGCGAATATATATTTGCAAGGGCAATATAGAAATACAGTAGCCTTTAAGCACATACTTATCTCTTAATAGCTGGTTGCTAGGTGCAGCACCATTCCCTTTCCCACAGATTAATACTCTTTGCATATCCAAGACAAAAAAAATCTGATGTGTTACACTCACATGACTTTCTCCACTCTTGTACAAACTATTTTTACAAACTCTTATTCTCCATCTATTTCATATTAATTGAGATAAACTTTGCAGAAACGATCTTTTGACATGCTAAGAGAATTACATTTTACACATAGCAACCAGTTTTAAAAATATTTGACTATCGCTTAAGGACTACTATGTTCCCTTTGTTTTGTAATTGCAAGGGCAATATAGAAATACAGTAGCCTTTAAGCATCGACATATCTCTTAATAGCTGGTTGCTAGGTGCAGCACCATTCTCTTTACCACAGATTAATACTCTTTGCATATCCAAGACAAAAAATTGAATAACGAATTCCCATTTGAGAAAATAAGTATTGAAAAATTTAAGGGAATAACAAGCAATATCTCGAAAATGGTTTACTCAACAAAAAAAATGTATATGACATAAATTATGTAATTTAATGCAGTCTACATTTTTTGTGTAGTAAAAGTTTGTATCTCTTATGGTTTACCAGTTATGCAAAAGTCGTTCACAATGAAGAACACTTTTGGAGACATTCCCAGAAAATTCAAGATATACATTTTATTTGTCATGAAAATATCTTAAACATATGATATTTTAATCAAAATCGTTTGAGCCGTTTTTAAGAAAATTAAAATTTTTGAAAAATGTTCCATGTAAAGGGTAATCTGGAATGAGGGGATTTTCTTGAAAACCTTCGTGTCGCATCTCTGGAAGATACTGAACCCAAATACCAAGCTTGGTGTTTATCCGACTGTTCGTTTCTGAGTTATGCTGTTCACAGATACACACACGGACATGTTTCCAAAAATGCTTTTTTTGGATTCAGGAGGCCTCAAAACATGTATTTCCGGTGAAATTTCGGTATCGAATTTATGGGTGGAATACAATACTTCCCCTACTTACTATACGTAGTAGAGAAAATAAAAATCTGATGTGCTACTCACATGACTTTCTCTACTCTTGTACAAACTATTTTTACAAACGCTTATTCTCCATATGCTTCTTGTTAATCGAGATGTTAATCTTATTGCTAATTTTCTTGTAGGTCCAAGAGGAATATGGTAGTATTTAAGTGATAGTCAAATGTTTTAAGAGCTGGTTGCTATGTGGCGCATTCCATTCTCTTTGTATGTCCAGGACATAAAAATGAATAACGAATTCCCATTTGAGAAAAAGCATTGGAAAATTTAAGGGCATAACAAGCAATATCTCGAAAATGATTCACTGAACAAAAAAAAAAAATGTATATGACATAAATTGTGTATTTTAACGCGATCTACATTTTTTGTGTAGTAAAAGTTTGTCTATCTCTTATGGTTTACCAGTTATGCAAAAGTCATTCACAATGAAGAATACTTTTGGAAACATTCCCAGAAAATTCGAGATATAAATTTCATTTTTCATGAAAATATGTTAAACATGTGATCTTTTAATCAAAATCGTTAGAGCCATTTATGAGAAAATTAAAATTTTCGAAAAATGTTCCATTTTTTGGGAAATATCGGGTGGAGGGATTTTCTTGAAAACCTTCGTGTCGCGTCTCTGGAAGATACTGAACCTAAATACCAAGTTTGGTGTTTATACGACTGTTCGTTTCTGAGTTACGCTGTTCACAGACGCGCGCGCACACACACACACACACACACACACACACACACGGACATGTTTCCAAAAATGCATTTTTTTAATTCAGGGGTCTCAAAACATATACTTCCGGTGAAATCTCGGTATCGAATTTTTGGGTGGAATACAATACTTCCCCTACTTACTATACATAGTAGAGAAAGTAAAACAAATCTGATGTGTTACACTCACATGACTTTCTCTACTCTTGTACAAACTATTTATACAAACGCTTATTCTCCATCTACTTCATGTTAATCGAGATAAACATTTGCAGAGTCTATCTTATTGCTAATTTTCTTGTGGATGTAAGGGGAATATATATTTACAAGGGCAATATAGAAATACAGTAGCCTTTAAGCACATACATATCTCTTAATAGCTGGTTGCTAGGTGCAGCACCATTCCCTTTCCCACAGATTAATACTCTTTGCATATCCAAGACAAAAAAAATGAATAACGAATTCCCATTTGAGAAAATAAGTATTGAAAAATTTAAGGGAATAACAAGTAATATCTCGAAAATGGTTCACTCAGCAAAAAAAATGTATATGACATAAATTGTGTATTTTAATGCGATCTACATTTTTTGTGCAGTAAAATTCTGTCTATCTCTTATGGTTTACCAGTTATGCAAAAGTCTTCACAATGAAGAACACTTTTGGAGACATTCCCAGGAAATTCAAGATATACGTTTTATTTGTCATAAAAATGTCTTAAACATATGATATTTTAATCCAAATCGTTAGAGCCATTTTTGAGAAAATTAAAATTTTGGAAATATCTTCCATGTAAAGGGTACTCTGGGGTGGGGGGATTTTCTTGAAAACCTTCGTGTCGCATCCTTGGAAGATACTGAACCTAAATACCAAGTTTGGTGTTTATCCGACTGTTCGTTTCTGAGTTATACTGTTCACAGACAGACACACACACACACACACACACACACACACACACACACGGACATGTTTCCAAAAATGCTATATTAATGTGATGTAATCGCTGAATTTTCCTGATTTAGCTTCGCTTCTACGCAACAATTACTCCTTCTTGCAACACAAGAGTAGTTATAAGGGATTTTAGAAGAACCGCTGTGTTAATAACGCGTGTTTTGAAGACAGCGCCCGGGCCACAGGCGACTCGCTCTGCTGAAGTTGCTGTGAATTCGAGGTTATGTCCCAGGTAAATACAATGTTTTCTAAACCCACTACTGTTAACCCATCTGAAAGTTATTCTGCAATAACACAGAGCGTACCCACTAAAGAACAAGCAATAGTTATTGAGGCACATGACAGTATATCCATCAAAGAATATATTTTTACTTTCCCTACTACGTATAGTAAGTAGGGGAAGTATTGCATTCCACCCAAAAATTCGATACCGAGATTTCACCGGAAATACATGTTTTGAGACCTCCTGAAACCAAAAAATCTGATGTGTTACACTCACATGACTTTCTCTACTCTTGTACAATCTATTTTTACAAACGCCTATTCTCCATATGCTTTATGTTAATCGAGATATCGAGATGTCAATCTTATTGCTAATTTTCTTGTAGATGCAAGGGGAATATGGTAGCCACAGAACAGCAAACTATTAGAAGTGCAACTCTCATGTTAAACGTTGGAAACACGAGGGCGATCGCAGCGTGAGTAGTGATCTGGGATGGAACTAAACTATGAAAAATCGTGCTCTCGGATGATGACGTCACTCGTAGCTCCCTCCACTCGTATTTTTCATACCTGCCTAGCTGTCTGCTCAGCTGATCATATGTTCCAATATTGTATCACTACTGACGACGTACAAAGTTAATTACGTGAGCTTCAATAATC
Organism: Deroplatys truncata; assembly: GCA_030765065.1. Lineage (NCBI taxonomy): Eukaryota > Metazoa > Arthropoda > Insecta > Mantodea > Mantidae > Deroplatys > Deroplatys truncata. The sequence continues at coordinate 821,291 of CM060981.1, read as the reverse complement.
GTGATTGCACTTGGAGTTATTCATATTTCTTTTTAAAGGAGTCGATTAAAGCTCACATAAAATAACTTGTCACTGTCATCTGTAGCAATACAATATTAGAACACAATTATGATCAGTTGAACACCTCACAGCTAGGCTGGTATGAAAAACACATCTGTTTATTCCTGTGTAACTTATTAAATTATCCAATAGTCGGCACATACATTGCTTTTTATATAATATTATCGGGGTTAATAGTGGTTGCTGAATGTTTCTATGTCATAATACATAATGGTCACATTTAAATTTTTGAGAGTGAATGAGATCCAGCACCTTGCAATAATTTCTTCTGCATGCTTCATAGTAAAATCTTTTGCACTTAAACTGCCTCCATGGTTTGTTTGAACTTCCAACCAACAGTAGGATGTGGAATTTGACAGGAAAATTGGAAGAATAACACATGTTTGACACTTGTTATTTTATTCTACTCTAGATAGTGCAATACAATTTGACATAACTTAAATCCATTTCCTACAATGAAACTTCTGCACACATTATATGCAATAGTGTAGCTATTGTTTATCATTCACTAAATTGCTATTAGCAGTGCAATAAATGTCATTAGCAAGTTTCACCACACCATTTAACACTATTAATGTCATTGACACTCTTTGTGCTCTGACTTGAAGCACCATCACTGGACACAAATAACCACAACTTAACTCCAGCTTTCCATTGTGTATATCCTAGAATTAAATAGAACACACATGTTTAAACTACCCTTAAAAGTAGGTTTCTGAAAAGAGAAATTGCTTACATTAAGGAAAAATTTGTGGTTACAAACACCTTGTTATTATATTACACACTATCCCCTGTAAACCAGAGTTCTCTCTGATGTAAACAAAGCATATGCTTCCTCTTGTCTTGAAACTAAGCACTACGCTTATGCCAATGTAAATAGTTCCTTAACGTATTGTGTCATGAAACATTGGAGTAGGAAAGGTATAGAACTACACATTTTATTGCGATTATCGTAAGAACTCATTGTTAAAGGTTATGGATATATAGTAGCTGTTAAGAGATTACAAAATATGATTTTCTTAATTCTACCTGCTATTGCATTAACAATCAAAGAGTATCTTTTTGTTAATTACCAACTGTATGCATGACTGCTATTCTCTTGCCTATATGAGAAATGCAGCAATGAATTCACAGCGGTGCTATCCGAGTACCAAAAAAACTCTTTGCATAACACAGGAAATATGATAAGCAAACAGTCATTCATAATACGCTCGCACTCATATGCTCAGCTCAGGTCAAATCTTCGATTTTATCAGTTAGTGTTTGAGTTGCCATGACAAAGGAAGAAGTGCATAGTGTGAATAAGCTGTTTTAACACAAAACTGGGAAACCGTTAAAAAGTGGCAAAAAAGTTTGGTTGATAAAGTGCTAAATGAGAAGGAAATTACACTTTTATTGTAAAACCACCACCACTTTGTGTTACTTGAACAAAATAAAATTCAGTATATGCAAAGGATCCATGGATCTTTTCGTTGAAGGTTCAATGAATCAGATCTTTTGAAGGATCCTTCGAACTGTTATTTATAGTGAAATTTTAAACACTTTTCATTAAAAAAATTACTAAGCTGTGAATTCAGAAAACTAAGCTTATATATATGTATATATATATATATATATATATATAAATAAGCAAACCTAATACTAACCTTCCATAAATTCAGAAACCTAAGCTTATATAAAAAAACCTAACCTCCCATAGTAACTTGGATGCAATGTGCTGTATATGAAAAGCGTTTAAAATACTCAGTGTGTTAAAATGTTCACTATAAATAACAGATCAAAGGATCATTCAGAAGATCCAATTCATTGAAAAGATTCGTGGAACCGTCATGAAAAGAGCCATGGGTTGTTTGCATATACACAATAGTGGATGAGTATATACAATCAGACAAAAAATTCAATGCCATGCCTGGGATTCAAACCAGCAATCTTTAACTTGCCATACCACTGCTCTGCCATCTAAGACTTTCTCTACTCACAGTAAGCTATTTTCATAAGTATTCTACAAATGATTCATCATATATCGTGATCAACTTCATGTTTATCATATGTGTTAACTTAAAAGGCTTCAATACATTTAAAAAATATTAAATGCCCATTACTTCAAAACTTTTGATTTTTGCACAAAAACAACACGATCATTTAAATGCCTATACATTTCTTATAATATCCTGCAACTTAATTACTAATGCACAATGTATCTTTAAGGGAAGGATTTTGTATCATCAAAATTGCTACAAAGTTTAAATGGTAGAAAACAGACACGAAAGATTGAAACCACTTTGGAATTTCAAAGCCTCAGAACACATACTGAAGCTGCTAATTTCACTCAAAACAAACACTTCAGTTATTCTTGGAAACAAATGCTTTTGAGCATCTGTAATAACAGATTACAAGGACATTGTCAAAAAAGCTACCAGAATTTCTATTTTCATACACCATGCCCAGTTCAAAAAAGGACATAGTGGCAGTTAGATAAAAATGCCCAAAAGAGGGTGAATTACTGAAATATATGTGAATGATATCAAATATCTTTCTTCCTTCTGTATTAGAAAATTTCATTTGGGCACTGTCTTAAAAGAATTATAGTATCATTGGCATGCTATCCTTGACAGTTAGTGTGTCAGTCCACCAATAATCCTACATTTTTTAATTATACAAGAGTATCACTCGCATGATCTGCATCTATGTGTTTGAATATTAGCACAGTAACATGCTAATTAATTTGCATTAAAGGTTGATTTTACCTTACCTACTTTTGGCTGTGATCTCCACCCATCAATTATGAAGTGCAAACACGAAAATTAATCGTATATTCCACTGTCTGGATGACTCACAATATCTGAAAAGTAAATCAGGACAATATAAAATTCAGGCAACACTAAGAAGCTCTTAAAAACTCAACCTTTCATCCAGCACTCTCATGCTGGAAACTTAATAACATACCTTCAGATTCTATGTCACCATTCGGGACTCGAACCACAACACTGGAAGGAATGTAAATCGTAGGCGTATCCCCTCTGTCTGGACGGCTCAATGTATCTGAAAATTAATTCGTTGTATAAAAATGTTGCAACATACAGTAACCTATCAGTTTTCTACCTCATTCTACGAATATCACTGAAGTTAATAGAAAATACCAATATTACAACAAATATACATTCAATCAGAAATAGCGTAAATGTATGATTACCGTCTCAGCATTGTTCCTGGTGAAAAAACTTCGGACGAAAACTTCCAGCTATAAAAATCTAAGATGGTCCCTTTCTTCGTGCCTCTACCATTTAGTTCGTTACGAACGTCGAAACTTGAAACAGCCAATCAGAAAATTCGCCTTTCCCGCAAAAGTACAACTAGTGACACACCGTGTCCATTTGGGGAGTTAGTGCCCTCGGTTTCCACTTAGCCAATACCACCATCACCCCTGTGATGGTAGCTTTTAAGCGATGGTCAAATATTTTAACGCTGGTTGCTATGCGGCGCATTCCATTCTCTTTGCAAGTCCAGGACATAAAAAAATGAATAACGAATTTGAGAAAAAGTATAAGTATTGGAAAATTTAAGGGAATAACAAGCAATATCTCGAAAACAGTTCACACAACAAAAGAAATGTATATGACATAAGTTGTGTATTTTAACGAGATCTACATTTTTTGTGTAGTAAAATTTTGTCTATCTCTTATGGTTTACCAGTTATGCAAAAGTCGTTCACAATGAAGAATACTTTTGGAGACATTCCCAAAAAATTCGAGATATACATTTCATTTCTCATAACATTATCTTAAACATATGATATTTTCATCAAAATCGTTAGAGCCATTTTTGAGAAAATTAAAATTTTCGAAAAATGTTCCATGTAAAGGGTAGTCTGGGGTGGGGGAATTTTCTTGAAAACCTTCGTGTCGCATCTCTGGAGGATACTGAACCTAAATACCAAGTTCGGTGTTTATCCGACTGTTCGTTTTTGAGTTATGCTGTTCGCAGACAAACACACACAGACACACACACAGACACACACACACAGACACACACACGGACATGTTTCCAAAAATGCTTTTTTTACTTTCTCTACTACGTATAGTAAGTAGGGGAAGTATTGCATTCCACCCAAAAATTCGATACCGAGATTTCACCGGAAATACATGTTTTGAGACCTGAATCCAAAAAAAGCATTTTTGGAAACATGTCCGTGTGTGTGTGTCTGTGTGTGTCTGTGAACAGCATAACTCAAAAACGAACAGTCGGATAAGCACCAAACTTGGTATTTAGGTTCAGTATCTTCCAGAGATGCGACACGAAGGTTTTCAAGAAAATCCCCCCACCCTAGACTACCCTTTACATGGAAGATTTTTCGAAAATTTTAATTTTCTCAAAAATGGCTCTAACGATTTTGATGAAAATATCATATGTTTAAGATAATGTCATGAGAAATTAAATGTATATCTCGAATTTTCTGGGAATGTCTCCAAAAGTATTCTCCCTTGTGAACGACTTTTCCATAACTGGTAAACCATAAGAGATAGACAAAATTTTACTACACAAAAAATGTAGATCGCGTTAAAATACACAACTTATGTCATTTACATTTCTTTTGTTGAGTGAACCGTTTTCGAGATATTGCTTGTTATTTCCTTAAATTTTCCAATACTTATACTTTTTCTCAAATTCGTGATTCATTTTACTTTCTCTACTACGTATAGTAAGTAGGGGAAGTATTGTGGCATGTGCACAGATGTTAGTCTTGTTAAGACGCTCTCTGGTTACCGGGGTCGGAGGGGGCAGATTGTCTGAGTAGGGGCGATTCAGGGGAAACAGTGTGTCATTGGAAGGGATATGGCGTTACTGACGCCAACTTGGCGTAGCTTCATTCTGTGAGTAGGCTTCGGGTAAGTCAGTCCGGCAACTGCTAACACACGATGTCCTCGTTGGCAGGCAATGGGCAAAGGTATGTAACTAACTTCATCCAATAAATTGTGTGCCATCCACGCCTTTTAACTTTTAATTATGGTATAATAGAGTTCCTTTCCTCTCCCTTCAGCCATATAATATGTTGGTGTAAGACTATTTTGTAACGTTAACTTAGCTGCGTCCTCGTCGATGCCTCGAGTTTAAAGTTCTTTGTTTGTTCAACGATCCCTCTCATAAGCGAGTAGCTCTCCTCTGAAGTTAAATAATACTAATAAGTGAGGCATACGACAAATTGGCGTGAGTCGCCGGGTAATTGGCGGTGGCGCCGAGTAATTGGTTTGATTGTTTTCAGATTTTAAGTGCAAAATTTTTTTCCCCTCCAAATGTAACGGTTTGTGCTTCTCCACGTGGTCGCGAAAAATGTAAAATTTGTTTCTGGCTTAAGGGTAACGATTTTTATACTTTAATTTGTGATTCTCTTCTTCTAAATTTTGTTTCTATCATATCTGAAAGTCTGGTTTCGAAATTTTAATTTTGAGCTCATTTTTACATTTTTCCCATTGTCTGCCGGCGTGACGCTAAAGCTTCTGACTCCATTTTCCCCCTGTTTTGGCTTCATTTCCTTTAAATTATATCACTGTGTTAAGTTCTTCGTGCTGGTCATTTTGAAGTATAAAGTTTTGAAAATTGTGGAAAGTGAATTGTGAAATTGGGTGATATTTGTGTCGTTGATAATGTGTTTGCGTGTGTGAGCTGATTTACGTAACATTGCATTCTAGATTGCGTCATATTGAAAGTATTAACGACTCGACAGTGCAACATTCGTTTAAAATTCGTGTGTTGCGTGTTTAAAATTTACGTGTGTATAAAAAGTGTGGCATCTGTTTGAAATATTTAAAGTAATGAAATGAAAGAGGTCACGTATATATATTGAAAAATTTTTGCATTGTACACTCGCGTTAAAATAGTGATAATAATCATGCTGATAATTTTGCTTCACCATTACCAAGTTTGGTTTATTTAATTACGCAATGCATATTTTTAGGGGAAAAATGCTTCACAATTACTCATGTAAGTAAAAGTTTCAGGAGCCTACCAGCCTTGCCAGTATCTGCACCTAATTAGGTTTGATGTGCTTCTAATATGGACCAGTACGATGTGGATGTTGATGAACCAGCTGTACGTGTGTTACCAGATTTTGGAAAATTTGCACGGGAATTTTGTGGTAAACGAGTAAGAGAAAAGAAAAAAAAAATCACCTGTAAGTATGTAAACATTGTGAGTGCTAAAGTTTGGACGAATGAAACAGTTTTACGACTCACAGAAGGTATGCTAAATTTATTGTTTCACTGACTGATGCTTAATTAAGCTTTGTTTTTCAGGAATAATGTGATATGAATGTCTCTGCTAAATTACAAGTGTATTATTATTTTGGGTGTAACTTAAATTTTAAATTATGTTTTGGGAACTGCAAATCATTTGTTTTGTTGTATTATGCTGCAGGAATGTGTTTCAGGTGTACTATGTGCTTAATTGAGCTTTCATTTTCAGGAATGTTATGTGACAATATTGTTTTGAGTAATGATGTGATGTTGTTTTGTTGCATTCGATTTGATTTGATATGATTTGATTTGACTCGATTTGATTTTGGGTTTCATAATGATGCTGTGATTTTTATTTGCAGAAAATTGTTGCATGAATAGTGTGTGTATTTGAGGTTATGTGATATATGTGAGATTTGCCTCGGTGGGAGTGCCAAAGTGTTACCCCGATGGCGTAGTGTGAGGTTATGTGAGAAATAAGAGTTGAGATTTGCCTCGGTGGAAGTGCCAAAGAGTAACCCCGACGGTGTTAATGAGATGAGGAGAGATGAGAAGAGACGAGATGATGTCAGCTTGTGTGGAAGTGCCATAGTGTAACCCCGACAGTTGTATGTTTTCAGAGATTTTGCTTATTGGTGTTGCTGTAACGTGCCCAGTATAGCGTGTGTGATGAATTCACACGAGAGATTAAATGCATGGAAGTGATTGTACTGTGAATAATTTTTTTTTCTGTTTATGCAACAAGTTTATTACCATCTTAGTTAGCAAATTTTAATACCACCTGTTTTCCAGCTTAATTTTCATTTGGAGGTTGTGGATGCAACAGTATAATGTCATGTTATTTGTGTAATTCCTGAAATTTTAATGTGCTTTCTTGAAGGTTATGCCTATGTTAGATGTTTTGAATTTGCAGCATGGTAAATGAGACACGTAAGTGAAGATGTTTTGTTTTGAAGAGAAAATTGAAAGTTGAGATAACGATGTTGCTGATTGCAATACTGCTGATGATACTGATGATGATTATGAAAGATGTTGATAATAATGAGATGAGAAAGATAGTGATGTGGACGAGAAGTTGTATTGGTGACAAGAGTAGGACAATAGTAGTTGAAAGCATGTCACGTGGCGTAGTTTAGAGATGTATTGTGGATGTAGTTTGTAGTGATGCATACACTAGTTTGAGTAGATAGTTAAGTGAGTGTTGTGTGTAATTTGGGCCATGGTCAGTGTGAATGAGTTCATTTCATTGTCATGTGTGATTGTCTTGTAAGTGCACTTACTTTCTTTTGTTAGTGATACCAGCTGGTTATTAAGATTTAATATTGGGATCCCAAAATAAGGTTATGTTTCATTTCTGTCATGTTCATGTATTCTGAGTCTGTTTTACTGTTTTATTTGGATTGTGAAGCATTGTAAGTTAAATTTTGGATGGCAACTCTGTAAAATTTAGTTCTTATGCCAATTTGTACCTATTTTTTTTCTCTTTCTTTGCCCCATGTCAAAAGAATTTTTAGTGTAAACTTTTTAACCTCTAAAATCTTTAATTGTACATGACATACCATTCTTTTATGTGTGATTGTTTGTGGGAGCACCCTGTTTATTGTGTGGTGGTTTTGTTTTAGTATTTCGCTGTGGCGGAGAGCGAGAAAATTCAAGAGCATCCCCGGGGCACACCAGAAGTCAAGACACACCACAGGGAAGCTGTCGGGCAGCCACTACACTGCCGTGGCATAAGGAGCCACCATGTCGGGGGGCAGTCCAAGCCAGCGACTGCCCACCCTGTTGTCATCACCAGAGACCTGCGGTGATAATTCTACACCAGGACAAATCGTCGTTGTGGGCACTGTCTAAACTCACCCACAAACAGTTACGGCAGACCATCGATATTTTGCGCAGTGTAGTGTGCTTGTGAACTGAGGCAGCGTGGTGTGTGCGTGTGCGGGATGCTAAAGATAAGTGCATTAACAATACTAGTCGACAGCACTTACATCTCTCGTATCTCGTCATCGCCCAGCACTATAGTGTTTCGTCGGCTGGGTGCTTACCACACATGTATATTGTTGTTATATTTTGGTTCATCACACATGTGTATGTCATTTTGTTTTGTTCTTTTCATGTTTATTATATTTATTTTCCTTATGTCGACGAGGGCGTCGACTTCGGTGGCCAGGGGGAGATGTGGCATGTGTGCACAGATGTTAGTCTTGTTAAGACGCTCTCTGGTTACCGGGGTCGGAGGGGGCAGATTGTCTGAGTAGGGGCGATTCAGGGGAAACAGTGTGTCATTGGAAGGGATATGGCGTTACTGACGCCAACTTGGCGTAGCTTCATTCTGTGAGTAGGCTTCGGGTAAGTCAGTCCGGCAACTGCTAACACACGATGTCCTCGTCGGCAGGCAATGGGCAAAGGTATGTAACTAACTTCATCCAATAAATTGTGTGCCATCCACGCCTTTTAACTTTTAATTATGGTATAATAGAGTTCCTTTCCTCTCCCTTCAGCCAGATAATATGTTGGTGTAAGACTATTTTGTAACGTTAACTTAGCTGCGTCCTCGTCGGTGCCTCGAGTTTAAAGTTCTTTGTTTGTTCAACGATCCCTCTCATAAGCGAGTAGCTCTCCTCTGAAGTTAAATAATACTAATGAGTGAGGCATACGACAGTATTGCATTCCACCCAAAAATTCGATACCGAGATTTCACCGGAAATACATGTTTTGAGACCTCCTGAATCCAAAAAAAAGCATTTTTGGAAACATGTCCGTGTGTGTGTCTGTGTGTGTGTCTGTGTGTGTGTGTCTGTGTGTCTCGATTAACATGAAGCATATGGAGAGTAGGCGTTTGTAAAATTAGATTGTACAAGAGTACAGAAAGTCATGTGAGTGTAACACATCAGATTTTGCTATGGGTAAACTCACTGACCCAACTAGCATCCGATTTGTCTCAAGCATATCTAACAATAGAGTATGCATGTTCTTAGCAAGCAAAAAGATAGCTGAGGAGCTTATTACTAGCAATCAATAACGTGATGCTGGAGCTTAGACCACTGATAACAGGAGAGTCATATTATCTAACGTAATACCTCACCACGAGATTGAAAAGTATTTGCTAAGTCATGGTATTCACCCTACATCTGCTATCTCTTATATTAGAGCTGGAATCAGCAACCCTGGTTTTGGCCACATATTAAGCTTTCGACGACAGTTGTATGTACATCCTGAAAGTTTTCAGATCAATCTCGAGGGCACTAACTACTGGGTATATGTATCTTCTGAAACACCCACTTGTTCCTTATGCAAGGCGGAAGGTCATCTGGCCCGTCAATGCAACAAGGGTCCAAGTGAATCTATCAGATCAGGAGTTCACAAATTCTAATGTATTTCCTCCTTTATCTACCAGTGTCCCAGCAGCAGTAAGTCCTACTCCGGCTCCCAGCTCTGACCTTCAGGAGAAGCCACCTGCTTTTAGTTCTACTGAACAACCTGCCAATCCTGATTCATTAGTAACTGCAACTGCGGCTCCTGATGTAGCTAGTACGCCTCTGAGGTGCCAAAACCCCACAAAACGAGCCATTTCTTCCTCCGAGAGCACTCATTTTCATGGGAACTGTGATTCACATGGACGCCAAGATGAGTCTTCCGATGACAACGCCGGTACTAGCTCCAAAGGTAAACCACTAGCAAAGAAAATAAAATCCTCAGAAACGGCGGTTAGTGAACCACTTTCAGCTGTCAAGTCCCTCATAGAGGAGAGTCCAAAAGAATATGTACTTGACTTTACTCAATTGTCGAGCTTTTATGAGAATGCCAAAGGATCTGCTGATATCCCTAAACTAGTATTAAATTACACATCAGACATAAAAGGACTAGCTCAAATGTTACGCAAACTGTACCCACATTTGAAGAATAATAGTCTTAAGAACAGAACCACACGGATGGAGAAGAAACTACTAGCTGCAATCGGAGATGTGCACATACTCCTATACCACCGGACATCTCTAAAGACCAGAATTAACGCAACTTACCGCCATGATTAACAGCTGCAGCGTAATCCAGTGGAACATAAATGGTTTTTTATCTCAGCTGGAATATTTACAAATGCTTATAAATACACACCAACCTAGCATTATCTGTTTGCAGGAAACAAATTTCAAACATGAAAACATAGCTTCCATAAGAAATTATTCTGGGTATAAACGTAATCGTCTTGAGGCCAGTCATGCCAGTGGTGGTGTAGTTACGTAACAATATACCCCATTAAGAAGTCTCCCTCAAAACAAGCCTGGATGCTGTAGCAGTGTCAGTTTTTTTGACTACATATATTTGTTTCTGTAATGTTTATTTTTCTAACAGTGTGGATATTGATTTTATTGCTCTCAATTACCTCAACCTTATATTATACTTGGCGATAACCTGCTCTGGGGTAGCAGTATCACTGATCATCGCGGCAAGATTATTGAGAAACTTATTTCTACCTATGATTTAGTACTTTTAAATTCTCCCGATTCAACTTATTACAGCGTTGCCTATAACTCCTTCACCAACATCGACCCTCTCTTTGCTCCCCCAGCATTGCACCGTTGTTTAGTTGGTCAGTGTACTCCACACCTTATGGAAGTGATCATTTTCCTATCACTATTACAGTCGATTATTCGACTAATCCGTATATACGTTATCAATATTGGAACTTAAGCAACGCAAACTGGTTGAAATTTAAACACCTTCTTGAGGTCGCTGTAGACAAACTTCCACAGCCCGAGACATTTACCAGCACGCCTATTGATACTATAGTCAACCTTTTCTCTACTGCTATCATAAAACAGGCTGAATTTTGTATTCCAACCAGTTCCTATGTATGTCATGTCCCTTGGTGGAACCGAGAATGCAGAGAAGCTATTAAACTAAAGAATAAAGCCTACTACAAATATAAACGCAACCCCACTATTGATAGCAAAATCGCTTACAAGCGACTTCGAGCAGCTGCCCCTTGGATTTTTAAGAGTAGCAAGAGAAATTCCTGGTTGACTTTCGTGTCTTCCTTTAACAATAGGACTACTCAATCTGAAATATGGCGTAAACTTCGAACCTTTTATGGTTCCAGAAGTTTAAATAAGATTTCTCATCTTTTGTTACCACATTCTGATATACCAGTTACAGAATCACGAATTATCGCAGATACTTTAGCAAAAACATTCTCCGATACCTCCGATCCTGAAGTTCCTCATAACAAAAATGTTCTCCAAGATGATAACTTGTTACTGAATGTTGTTGACACAAACCAACCGTATAATGAAAAGGTGTACCTTGATGAAATATTGGAAGCTCTTCGACAATGCAATAGCAAAAGCCCTGGACCAGACATTATTCCATATAAATTAATAAAACATATGCCAGAGAATGCACTACGGTATCTGCAAAGTATTTACAACCATGCATTTCCCTGATCAATGGCGAATGTCAACAGTGGTTCCTATTCCGAAACCAAATAAAGATCACTCTTTGCCTATAAATTACCGACCTATTTCTTTAACATGTACCGTGTGAAAGTATTCGTTGGTTTTTGGAAACTAACCATTTGCTTAGCAACATACAAACCGGCTTTCGTCAAAATTGTTCCACAATAGATAACCTGATCGTAGCTGAAGCTTTTGTTCAGTCTTGACATAGAAAAGGAATACGATTCCATCTGGCGAAATTACATCAGAGTCAATGGAAACATGATCTCATTCATCTATAATTTTCTGCAAAACTGACGGATGCGAGTAAGAGCTAATGGTTTTCTATCCCAGCCTGTTAATTTAGAAAATGGTATACTACAAGGGTCAGTCTTGACATAGAAAAGGAATACGATTCCATCTGGCGAAATTACATCAGAGTCAATGGAAACATGATCTCAATCATCTATAATTTTCTGCAAAACTGACGGATGCGAGTAAGAGCTAATGGTTTTCTATCCCAGCCTGTTAATTTAGAAAATGGTATACTACAAGGGTCAGTCTTGACATAAAAAAGGAATACGATTCCATCTGGCGAAATTACATGAGAGTCAATGGAAACATGATCTCGTTCATCTATAATTTTCTGCAAAACTGACGGATGCGAGTAAGAGCTAATGGTTTTCTATCCCAGCCTGTTAATGCATATTTATACGCTGATGATATTACCATTTTTATAAAGGACGAGACATAAAGACAACTCAAGAATTACTACAATTGACCCTTCAGAATCTCTATACTTGGAGCTGTAGTATTGATCTTCGATTCTCACCTCTAAAAAGCCAATGCGTAGTTTTCCCTAGGTCTAGAAAACCACTTCCACATCCTGAATTGCTAATGAACAATCATCGCATACCAATTGTCAATAACATTCGCATACTTGGATTGCAATTTGATCAAAAGTTAATTTGGATCTCGCATCTTAAAATACTTAAAGCTGACTGCTTAAGACGGCTGAATATTTTGAAAGTGTTATCGGCCAAAAATTGGGGAGCTGACTTTAATATCCTACTCCGCACATACAGGATGATTATACTATCTAAACTTGATTATGGCTGCATTATATATAACTCAGATAGTCCGACTGCCCTTAAGATGCTCGATTGCGTTCAGTTTTCTGCACTCAGGATTGCGTTGGGAGCATTTCACACAAGCCCTACTGAGAGTTTACAAATAGAAGCTAACGAGCCGCCACTGCACACAAGGAGGAAAGTTCTGAGTTTGATCTATGCTTCAAAGATTGCTGCCTTACCGGACTCTGCTGCTTTCCCATATCTTTTCATTTCTAACGACAACTGGATAATCTAATGGAACTTCCTTCAGCTATAGAATTTCAAAATATATGCATAAGATTAATTTAGGTTTTCCTGCTATGATAAAACTCAAATGTTTCAGCAATACCTCTTGGAAACCCGAAACCCCGCCTATCATCACCACTCTAGCCAAATACAACAAAATGAATATATATTACCCATTACCAGCGAATGTTTCACGAAATTTGTGGCATGCGTCAAAATTTCATACCTATATATACTGATTGATCAAAAATGAATGGGAGTAGTTCTTACAGTCTTCCGAATTACCTCTCTATATTCTCCTGTGAACTTTTTTCCATAAGATTTGCCTTGGAATACATAAAGAAAGCTGAACATTGTTATTATATCATCTTCACTGACTCGATGAGCGCCATTCTAGCTCTACAACAGAAGTCATCCAGAAACTCTTTAGTGCAGAACATTTTACAGCTGTATAATGATATAAAAGCCAGCAATAAGTGTGTGATACCATCTCACATGCGCATATCTGGAAATGAAAAAGCAACATGCCTGACCGACCTCAAGCTTCCGCATCACAATTTCCTCAAGTATGAAATATGGAAGCTACACATCCAATAGCAAACTAATCGCCTTAAGCTCCAATCCTAGTTTCAGTTGCCCAATAAAACTTCTCGTGACCAGGCTACGTATCGGACATACTGCAATTACACAGCCTACATGTCACTCATTCTCACAGTTCAGCATATAGTTACAGAGTGCCCTATCTACGATGTTCATCGGCTACAGTGTGGTATTCCTGCTAACCTCTCGGTGGCCTTGAGTGATCCAACCATTTGTCACAACATAGTAAAGTTTTTAAAAGAAATAAAATTGTATAATGTTATATAATCAATGTAATTTGTTTCAATATTGTAATTATTAAAATTTATTGTATTCGCATTATGACTTTATTGTTACAGCGACAATAATAAATTAATAAAAAATGCTAGATCCTTTTCGAAATGCTTCCTTACCGTCATAAGCTACACAACAACAATAGAGCACAGTCTTGTTGGCTGGTATAAATCTTGAATTTAATCGAACTGTAGGGGGGAAAATCACACGCTAAGCTCGTCCTGCATTCAGTGCTTATGCCTTCGTCAGCTGGTCGAGATGTTGGTTTCAAACGTGTGACGTCTTGCGCTCTATCCGTATACATGCTCAAAGTTTGTAGAAGTCACCATATATTACTTTTTGCAGGAATTTATCATCTGAAATGGTCTGACCCAAGACCAGCTGGAGTTACTTGGACCTCAATACGAAAAAATCTTATGTGTTGCACTCATATAACTTTGTCGACTCTTCTGCGATCTACTTTTACAAACGCTTATTCTCCATATACTTCATGTTAATCGAGATAAAGATTTGCAGAAACTGTCTTATTGCTAAATTTCTTGTAGGTGCAAGGGAAATACGGTAGGCTTTAAGCGATAGTCAAATGTTTTAGAGTGGTTGCTATTTGGAGCATTCCATTCTCTTTGCATGTCCAGGACATAAAAAGAAAAACGAATAACGAATTCCGATTTGAGAAAACGTATAAGCATTGGAAAATTCAAACAAATAAGGAATATCTCGGAGCTGGTTCACTCCACAAAAAAGTATTGACATAAATTGTGTGTTTTCACGAAGACTGTTGTGTACAAAAACTTTATCTATCTCTTACGGTTTACCACTTATGAAAAGCCATTCACAATGAAAAGGACTTTTGGAGAAATTCCCAGAAAATTCAAGTTATACATTTCATTTGTCATGAAAATATCTTAAACATGTGATATTTTAATCAAAATCGTTACAGCCATATTTCAGAAAATCAAAATTTTCGAAAAGTTTTCCATGTAAAGGATAGTCTGGTGTGGGGAGATTTTCTTGAAAATCTTCGTGTCGCATCTTTGAAAGATACTGAGCCTAAATACCAAGTTTGGTGTTCATCCGACTTTTCGATTTTGAGTTATGCTGTTCACAAACACACACGCGGACGTTTTTCTAAAAATGCTGCTTTTTATTCAGAGGGCCTCAATTTATTTGCGGTGAAATCTTGGTATCGATTTTTTGGGTTGAATGAAATAATTCCCCTACTTACTATACGTAGTAGAGAAAGTAAAAAATGGCCGTCATATCGGTTGATTCGAAGCAGCTCCGTAAATTATCAATTTTGTAATTGCTGTTACCCTTCCAATAACAAGAAAACGCATACATAATATTAAAGATCATTTCAGTACGCAAAATTCTGAAAAACGGGAACAAAATTTAAACATGTGAAACATGACGTGTGGCATGTTGCTACTTGGTTTTCAAGGCGTTGTAGTGGAATTAAAGGATGAATTGTAGATGCGCTAATTTTCTTTGTCTACTGACCATTCTAAAACTTGTAGATACGTTTGTCAAGTAAACTGGCAGATTAATTCAACCACTCTCTTCAGTTGAACATTTTAAGCATTAGCTTTTTATATAAAGTCAGGTTATCGATAAAAAAAATATTTTCCTTAGCCTGCATTGTACATCTACAGCTTAGGATGCGCTGTTCCCAGCATCTTTCCCGTTTGTATGTTAGCTTTGAATTCAGATAAATTTTGTCTAACAATGATCACTTATGTTGGCTTCGAAGCAGCATGCTTTTTTCAACAGACATTAGTGTGACCAAATGTTTAGGAATAAGGACAGTGCTGCAACCAATGCGATCGTCTCAATATTTTTGAAACTAACCGACCTCGAGCATTGTAATGCAAAGTCTATTGTAACAGAAGTTATGAAACAACACACGCAGAGAGAGCAAATACGAGTAATTTAATTGTATTTATAAAAACAATGCCTAATTAACAGTAGTTGGTTTAAGGAATGTTGAAGATAGCTAAGATAAGGAAATGAAAAAAAAAAAACCGTCGAGTACTTTGAGCCGGTTATGCATGCGCTTAGCAGTGCCGAGAAACGTTCAGATTAAGGGCACCAAAAATGATTCGTCATAATGCTTACCCTTTAATTTTTCATGTTAACCACAAATTAAATGATAAGGTAAACAAATTAGTCGATAAGAGAAATATACGGAATAGTCGCACACTTGTGCTACACGCCACCATATTGTTTGGAGAGGCAACATGACGACTTCATTATTCACTGGTTATAAATGTTTTGAATCAGTGAGCAGATTACTTGCAACTCTGATAGAGAAATCAATCTATTGATAACACTTTTTACTGGCTAGTAAGTAAAAATATATCAATTACTTCGAGCGCAAGGAGATTATTTGATCCCCTACACAGTGTATTTCATAGAATGTCGATCATACCTTATAGCGTAAAATGGCGCGTGGTCTCAACAACTGCACGTGCGCGATTCAATGATACATGCATGAAGGGTACAAGTACAAGACAGAGCTGAGCAATGAACATGCACGATTAAGAAATGTCCTGAATAGTCAGCGAGATTCATGTGCTGGATGTAGACCCCTTCGAGAAATCATTTTCACAGTCGCACAAGTAACGCAACAAAGAACAAGAAAACACACAATATCAATTAACTAATACAAGTAACAAATAACGCAGACACAAAACAACTGGAAAATACAAAACATGACATAATAAATTGCAAGGTGACGCCACGAACGTAACACGAAGAGTGAATACAAGCAATGAACGACCACGTGGTAATGTAGCGTAGGTAATCTTGACAACAATGCGGCTGTCGCCATAGCAACGGGCCTGCCGCGCTCACTTGTTTTTCCGACTGCAGCGCTTATATCAGACCCCAACTTACGAAAATAGGGCTATAGTTAGGGATACTTACTCTCGGCAACAGTTATGTCGTTATATTTATGAGACAAGGAAACAGCAGGACCTCTCTAAATTGCACGCACATGTGATAGAGTCTGCTGTAACACGAGTTAGAGCTTAGGACGCACTTTGAAATAACGCGAATTAAAGACAATACTTGCTGCACTGCGTTCTTATGAACACAATTTGGCGTATTTAATATGTTAAGGCCGATTCTTTCAGATCTGCAGAAGGTTATTAAAGATGTTGAATCCAACAGAGGGGATACTGTTAAATGACCTGGTTCTGCTAATAGAGTCATTAATGTCCCCACATATTATGTTGTTGAAAGAAAATTAAAATTAGACTTTGAAAAGCACTAAGATCCCAAGTCACATATAGGATATGAATTAGAAAAAAAGATTGAAGAATCTCAATTACACCCAGAACAAGAACACGTTCTACGTCAGAGATGCGTCCATTTGTCTGCCAGTTAATAATTGAGTAGTTGCAAACATTACAATTTGGGGGACAATTTCACTTCTTTCAGTGTGCAATGCTCTTCGGGTCGTTGAAGTGTCATCGAGTCCCCTCATTGTCCTCCGTGGTAAGGTCGCGGGCTCAAACCCGGTAGAGGGCGATGGGGGCGTAAAGATCCTTACCACGGTTTCTTTCGGAAGGAAATTAAAGCCGCTGGTCCCGTGTTCTAGATTTATGGCAGGTAAAATAACCTCAAGCCTGATAAAGAGGTATCTGAGCAAACTTTCCGGACTTTCACGCCCAATATAGAATGAGGCGCTAAAGACCACAGCTGTTAGAGAGCGTCCATAAATAAAATTCAATTTAATTTAATTCCTCTCCTTAAATTGTGTAATGCTGACTCTGGCACAATAACAAATTTATTTATAAAGGGAAAATTTAATTCTTGTCAAATGGTCCGAAACCACAGACACTTAATTCTGGTGTGAAGTGTTTAGCTATAGAGATGCAAATGACAGCCCATTTCGCAAAATAGCAACGTTTACATTGTCACGGGAAGTGGTAAGACTTGTTTGTTTTACGCCGCTTTAACTATATGGTCATATCGCATCGGATCTGTTAGTAGATGCCTCGTTGCTGACGGAAGCTACCTACTCCGAGACGGACGTGTCAGGAAAATGGGAATTCAACTTGAAGTATACAGCTAGAATCGGGCTATTTAATGGGTTCAAATTCAGCTCAGAAGAAAGGTTGGCAATGCCACCGTAGCTTGTATTTGTGCTATTGGTGGAGCTGAGCTGAACCCGGAACCGGAGACCGAAAATATAATGGCAATCTTAAAGCGTATCACAGACGACATAAATTTAAAAGGAATGGAGAGGAGAATCGATGAGAAAATAGACGGAAACTTGAAAAAATGAAAACCATGTGGGGAAATTTTGAAGGTGAAGTCAACAGAGAATTGGTAGAATGCATTCGGAGGGTTACATACTTGGAAAAATTAGAGGATAGGAGAAGAAAAGTATGATGATTTTTAGAGTAGAAGAGCTGTGAGAGAAAAGAGTCTACATTGTTGAGGCAATCAATATGGAGAATAGGCAAGTAGTGTGTTAACGCGGGATTTCACAACAGCTACGTATGTGTGTTTGTCCCCGTGTAATGAATAGACGGTTTTAGAAACCATCTATGTGAGTAACGTGAGGGGATTACGTGATGTTGAGAGTCTAAGGTGAAGTGTGTAGGAAGCTCGTCTCTCTCTCTCTCTCTCTCTCTCTCTGTGGGGTTTTTGAAACAGGTATGTATGTGTGTGTGTGTGTTAGAAGCCGTGTAATGAATAAACGGAGTTAGTACCCGCGTATACGAGTAACGTGTGGGATTACGTGACGTTTGGGAGTTTGAGTGGAGAATTCTGAAGTCCGTCCCCCTCCTCTGCGGTGCTCCCTGGAGCACGTTATTTCCCCTCGTGAAGTTGTTGATACACTTTATTATGTTGTGGAGTTAAATGAATAATAAAGATAATTAAAAGCCAAAAAAAAGTGAAATTTCGATCTGTGTGTGTCTGCGCGCGTGCGCGCTCACGTCCCCCCAGTTGTTTGCTAAACCGAAATGTATGCCTTAATTGCAAGAAGAACCCCGTTCAGAGGCAATGAAGCGTATATATATGAGAAAAAAAGACGTATGGTCTAAATAATATTCGAGTTATGTGTACGGTTACATCGGTTTGCTAAAAAAACTAATGTATGGCTCTGAAATGCATCAAGAACCGCGTTCAGAGGCACTAATAATTTTCGAGATCCCACAGCTAAAAACTTGGAATCTTTCATCAAGAAGGCAATGGACTATAAAATAAGAAAACCATGCGAGGCTAATATAATATTCGAGTTAGGTGTACGTAATGAATGTTAGGCTGCATGAGTATGTTACAGAAGACTGTGTATGCGAGAAAGAGCCCACGTGCGTAACGGTATAAACTAGGTCAGTGCAAGAACGAGCATGTTCAATCCCCACCACTGCCCTATCCATTAAATGTGAAACGAGAATGGATCGGCGTTTACAGTCGACTGTGAGCCAGCACGATGAATAGTGAAAATATCAGAATCGCGAGCGATAGTGACAATTGTTGCTGGGTGAACCTCGAGGAGTACGAGCAAATGAAACAGCACTGTCTCCATAAGCATGAGGAAATATGTGATGGCGATACGCATACCATCATCTGTAAGGAACCATCACAGCATCAACAAATGTCGTCATTCTTCCGTTGTGGAGAGTGGTGCGACGTGTATCTCAAAGCAAAGGGGTAAGTAAGTAAAGAACATGTGATAGAATAGATTTAGTAGGAGGAGAAAAAAGATAGCTAGCAAAAACCTGTGCCTTTGTTTTACAGAACGACCGAAGGAGATGTGCCACCGCATCGCGACGTGGATCGGTCGGTGTCGACATCCGAACCCGTGTAGGAGAAAGAAGAAGAAAGGTAAGCAGAATCATTGTGAATAAAAAGAAAGAGTTTTTTTTATTAATGACTCGTGTGTTAAAACAGAGATTGTATATGTCTACAGGTCCGAAAAAAAGCCTGACAAGAAGAGGAACAAGGCAAAGGTCGTAAACAAGAAGAAGATGTTGGAAGCCTCTCGAGAGAACGTTATAGTGCTCATCTTTGAACCCATTCCAGAAAAGTCAGAGGAAGATGAATCCAAATAGCGTGTTTATGCTCGACGACATCTCCATCAGCTCCAAGCATCGTATGAATATAGGACTGCATTACGAACTCGCATCCCTCTTCATCAAAGCAGTTGACGAAACTTTTGTATACATAACAAAAGAGGACTGGCAGATAATAGTTCGAAATATAGCTGTGATTGAAACGTATGTGAAAGACGGTAAGCTTCCTCGTTTATCGTACAGTGAGAATATAATCTATGCATATAACGTAACAGTGCATATGAATAAAGTTAATGAAATAGCATTTGTGAATACGTGTCTAAACGAAAATGTCATAAACCTGGACATTGTTGCAATAGCAGGACTGAAGAGACTAATTCCATACATTGAAATATATTTATTTCAATTGCATGACGTTCATAAATCAATGTGTTCATACGATGTTAGAGGTAGGAGTGTCAGAAAAAAGTTAAAGGAGATATATGCTAAAATCAATAAAAAAACATAAACATTTCATTCTTTATTGATATAAAAATACATTTTTCATTTCTTATATGATAGATTGAACAACATGAGTTAGGGGTATATAAGTGAACGATTTATCATGAATAATCAAACAAAACAAAGATGTTTGTGCAGGAAAATTCGCTGATGCTTGAACTTCCAATCTGATGTTAACGGTTCCAGGCACGGTATCCTCCGGTTGATGAGAACAGTCTATGACGAATAGTGGTGCATATTTCAGAAAATCGCCTCTCTTCAAAAGAGGGTAATTTTCTTTGCCATAATAAGAATATTGAAATTTAGAATACTGATCATACAGAGATGCAAACTTTGAATTTGCAAAATCCAAATTCATGTCATGACACGGATAACATTCGCTGTTGAGATAAAGCTTCAGATTGGTGATATTGCAGTGATCAAAGATAGAGCTATCTTTAGCAAGGTAGTTCAGTCTGTCGGTCTGTGCACCCACTATGACAAAACGCGGTTTCTCAAGCTTCGATGTCGTTGCAACGTTCCACGTGAACGCTTTAGTCTGCGGTACTGCAGGTTGAGTGTGAAGGTCCAGGGTTAGAAAAGCAACGTGCAGTGGGCGATCTGACTGGACGAGTTTAAGTTTCTCCACCCTCTCGGCATCAGAGAGTCTAAGTACGGGCATCCTCCATTCGATGCGGTTTAGTTTAATGATAGTCACATCGTTGCCCATCACACAATTATTAGAATTTTTAGATCTAATGAGAACGAGTTCAAACTTGCTATTAAGTATCAGCTCCTTGTGATCGTCTGCGAAACCCAGAAGCATCGAAAGAGGAACGATAGCGTTGAATACACCATTCGATGCGTTCACGATGTCTACAGCTTCTCCGGGATACGTCCAGCCGGCGTTCTGCAGGCGATTGGAGTCCAAAGTGTTGAGAGCCGCATAGTTGCGCATAGTCGTAGAAATTCCGGGATTTCTCGTTCTATCTATGGTAGTACCATTCATATCTAAGCGAACTTCATTGAACAGAAACGCCATGGCATTGTTGGTCAGTGTTGCAGATGAAGCTTCGCCAGTAGGTTTTGTCACATATCCCTCTATGTAGAGGTAACGTCTGCTAGGAAGCGTGTACAATTCCTCGGCTTGGCATGGTATTCTAATTTCATCATTCACATCTAGAGCAGACGTATTGTAAGGTAGGAAGACATGTTCCTCCTCTTTACTAATCTTATCGTCAAACGTCGGAACTCCGGTCACATCTAAAACATCCATTACAGAACCTTGAATCCCAGACGCTCGAGGAACTCTCGGTTGGATGGTGTTAGCAGTTTGCGTGTCGAAGACTGAGTAGGTATCAATCTCGAGAGAAGCTTTTTATTATAGTAATGCCTTTTAAAATTTATTCCCATTCCGTCTTATGTGCAGTCTCACTGTTATAGTTTCGTTTCTGAAGTCGAGCGTATCCCCGTTCTGGTCTACCACACGAATGCTGAGATGATCAATGAGATTCGTGTCGATGATGGGTAGATATATAGGACTGCGAGATGTGGTAGCCCGGAGGAACCGACGGGAAAAACTCGTGGAGAGAATGCCCACTTTTACCGTTGATGAAGGATCCAGTGGCAAGGCTCCACTCGACGCGTATGATGCTGACCTTAAAGATGTTCACCAGTTCGTCAGACTCGGTCAGTACACCCGGTTCCACCGTGCGCTTGCCGGTGAACCCGAGAAGAGAGCCCACCGATCTCTCTCGAGCGAAATCGATAATGTAGGGACACCGAACCTCAGACTTCATAGTGTTATTATTGGGACGGAGAAAAAAGTCATCGCCGGCTTTGAGTCTATCCTTAAGGAAGGTGTTTATATCTTCTATTTCATAAGTTCCAGGTGGAATTTCGACGGTTTCAAGTTTTCCATCCCGCACGTAATGGAAAAGGTTATTGCTAGGATCAACATTTGGTATCGAGTAAAATGTCTCGAAATGCAGTAGAGCAATCTCGTAAACTCCATCTGGATCCAGATGGAGTGGCGGATTCAAATGGGTAGAGAAACTAGAATCAGATCCGCTCACAGTGATAGTGTAACTCATTTTGACCATTCGAACATCCTGTCGAAAGTGTTTTATAACAGAAACTGCAAACACAGATGACCACAATGACAGAATCGAAATTCTGATACCTGTGTCTGTTATACATGATCTTAACACCATCGAGATAGGATTCTATCTCTCTTGGAGGTTTCAGATTGCCGAAACTGTCAGAATAAAAGGCTAAATTTCCATCCTTGCGTATAGCAACCCAATGGGTACCGGGATTCTGCGAGTTGACCAAATTGACGACGATCCTCTCTGCACGTCTAGGTCTTAGAGGCAGTTTATCTAGCATGTATACGCCTCTAAAATTAGGAATGCGTAGACGTTCAGCATAAGTTTCAATCTCCGCACCGCTTAAGGCTTTTTCCGGGATAAGTACAGACCTCGCCCCGAGTTTTTTGGAGGTAGATACAAGCCCCTTCCCTTCCTGCGTCTCCACCTCCCTTCTTAAGACCTTTGCCCTTGCTCGTGGCTAATGCTTCCATGTGCTGATTGTGACGAACCAGCTCGTTCAGTTGCTTTTCCACAGCACGTTTCTTATTCACCGAGGTAGCGATCTGTGCGGCTCCCCCTGCCAAGCTACCTGCAGCACCCAATGCTGCCAAAAGCGGTAGCAAAGGTAAAATCCCACCTCTAGCGGGTGGCGGTAGTATTCTCTTCCGACGTTTGCGCAATCCGGCACCCATGGCCAGCTTTCCCTTCATGATTGCGGTCACAAGTCTAGCGGCAAGCTTCTCGCCAAAAGTAGCGTCGGCAGACTGCACCCGATTCCAGGCTTTTTCCACAAGAACCTTATCAGCCAAATGCCTCGGAACAGTATCCTGATGTGTGGCGTAGGCGATATCGTGTTCTCGACACGCAGGGTCCAATTCGTTTATAGGAGGATCCCCTCGCTGCAATCGCTTATGTAGCTTAGTTCCGGGACCGCAGTACCTGAAGCCGGGCAAATGAGCCTCAAACGGTAGAGAATTAATCAAAGAATTAAGTACTCCGGAACTCTTCCGAGCGCGTCCAGAGCTCATGATACACTATGAAAATAAAAAGCGAAAGATATAACTTATAATCTTAGTCGCACGATGGAAGTAGTGAAGCAAAAGTGATCGTTACCCATACAAGTTTTAGACTTCGACAATGACATTCGCGAGGGAAGGCACGGCTCTCTCTTCCCGAGCAACGTAAGAGCGCTCATTCTGGGTAGCTTGAATGCGGGGAAGACGAATATCTTACTCAACCTGCTAATCCACGAGAACGGGCTAAGGTTCCAGAATCTTTACATTTACTCGAAATCACTGCATCAACCGAAATATCAGTACCTGCTCAAAGTGCTGAAAACCATACCCGATATAGGAGTGTACACATTCGAGGACGGTGAAAAAGTACTGGAAACCTCAGAAGCCAGAGAAAATTCCATATTCGTATTCGATGACGTCATCAACGAGAAACAGGGTAAAATAGCTTCGTATTACAGCATGGGCAGACACCGTAACGCCGATGCTGTATATCTAGCACAATCTTATGCAAAGGTACCCAAACATCTAATTAGAGACAATACAAATATGATCGTGCTATTCCGACAAGATAATCTCAACTTAAAGCACATATACGACGATTACGTAAATACTGACACGTCTTTTACGGAATTCAGAGAGTTGTGTAAGCAAGTATGGGAGAGTAATGACAGATCGAACTCGAGACCCTTTGTTGTCATGGTACCTGAATTTCCACTGAATGAAGGACGATACAGAAACGGTTTCGATGTATTTATCAGAGTGAATAAATAGAGAGTATCGCTCATTACAGCTATGAGTATCGACAGATTCGGATCGCGCAGGATCATCCCATCCAGGGGTGTGCTTAACCGTTATATTATAAATCGAGATGACATGGGAAACTATCAATTCAAGAAAAAGCGATTACGCAACATTCAGGATCCTGAAGAAGAATATGATGCAACGACTAAACACTATGTGGATACGTTTACGACTATCGTCGAGCATCGAATGCAGACGTTCACCGAAAAGACTTCATATCAGCGTATGGGCAAATTTGAAGCTATGCTTAGACAGCACGTGCAAACATCGCTCGAAGGTCAACATCAGAGCCTAATGGAATACCTGAGTAAATATGCTTTCAAACGCGATGCAGAAAATAATGTCATTCTGGATACGATAAGAATGACGGTACTATTGCCTCCAGTTGACGATCATGATGTTCCGAATAAAAAATATATTTTGGATTACATAAATGCACACACACCGCTTCCCGATTCGAACGGTAACGTTTCCTTTCGAAAGAAACGGATAATGGAGATAGCCGATCCCGTGGACGATAACGATGCCGCAACTAAAAAATATGTTAGACATTTAGTTGTAAAGAAAAATGCCGAAACACAGACAGTTTTAAACCGAACTCTAGCTTCTATGCCTCAAGAAATTATTGCAGCAGTAGAAAAAAATCTTGATACCGTGGTAGCCTTAATTATGAATAGTATTGCTAATCTTAATTCGCGAGTGAATCTAATAAATACTATTTTAGGGAAAATGAGTGGACAGCTCATCATTACATTGCAAACGAAACCGTACAGAGGTAACTCACAGAGATACATGCTAACTTTGGGACTCGAATACTACAGGTCCCCGGGTAGCGGGGAGGTGTTTGGCTGCAATATGATTTCATCATCGCATCCCAATACGAGAACGGATGCAATATTTGCAACAAATGATAAACGCGTTGAAAGTTATCCTGCACCCGTCATGATAGGCGATAAGTTGACCTTCACAGCTCCAGTTAATCGTGCTAACGATGGACATATTCTAAGCATCGAATTAAAAGTCTCCTATATATTGATGCCAGCAGCTTAAATCTGCATTCATTTTACGATGGATGTAGAAGGCATCAGACTCAAGCAGTCCATCGCTCGACACAGTAAAGTGATAAGGGAAAAGTTACGTTCCCTGAGGGGTCTCAGGTTCGAAACCCAACGCGTGATGTCCGAGGTTCTTCAGCCCGTCACCGTTCCTCTGAAGGATATACTAAAGAATCAAGAAAAAAGCAAAACCCCTCTCTCTCACCCCGAAGAAGAAGAAGCCGATACCCTCGTGAATTATCTGAAGAAGGTTCGAACAGCTAGCGGCAGCGATCTGGACGTTACCTTCGGAGTACGGTACTAAGACGGGGATTATAAGATAGGAAATAAATTAATTACATTTTCAGATAACAGTGTTCAGATAGGACGTGAGACTCATGTGGCTAGCCCCGGGCTGTACGAACTATTATTCAAGCGCGTACCTCAGACCTCATCGTATAGGAAGACGATCTGGATATTTACTGTCAGATTTTGAAACAAACTCTAGTTCACAGACAGCGCTACAGCAGGAGCGGTCGTCTGAGATCGAACAAGGGGTATAAATATAAGAATATCATACGCAGGCTAATCGACACTACGACCGGTTCCGGTCTCGAATGGAAGCAGCACGTTCCGGGTAGGAAGTTGGACTACGTATACTGGTCCGATCCTAATAGTCTGATTAGCAGACTCAGATTGCTAATTGCATCGAGGGAGGCTGGCAATTTGAATCATACAACGGAAATTCAAGAGATCATCACAGAATTGAAAAACTCGAAAATAATAGCATGATTAGACGAAACATCGTTAGTGAATTACATTCCCCCGCCAGAAGGAAATTTCTACGTAGGAAAATAATTAGTAAAGTTCTTAATGACTTATTACAAATAGACCTTATTGAAATGATACCATACGCAAAACATAACAGAAACTATAAGTACATTCTTATTGCTGTTAATTTTTACTCAAAAATGGCTTATGCAAGACCTGTGAAGGACAAGACCGGAGTGAATGTTACAAAAGCAATGCGAGATATACTGGAGGATCTGAATACAACACCTAAGAATATTCAATCCGATAACGACAAGGAATTTTACAATAAGCATTTCGAGCAATTAATGACCAGGTATGGAATTAATCACTATAGTACATTCAGTGTCATTAAGGCTGCTGCTGTCGAGCGTTTAATAAGAACGCTTAAAACTATGATGCATAAGGAATTTTTGACTAAAGGTTCATATAAATGGCTGGATCTCTTGCCAAGAATCATTAACATCTACAATAATACTTACCATTCGACGATTCAGATGAAGCCTCGCGACGTCAGGAACAACGATCTCCTCCTCACGGTGTATCGTCATGATGTTATGAGGTACGAAAAGAGGAATGCCAGGAGGTTCAATGTTGGAGAACATGTTAGGATCTCTAGGCATAAGGGACTACTTGAGAATGGTTACACACCTAATTGGAGGACTGAAATCTTTCGCATTGTCAGGGTAAGAAGCACAGTCCCACCCACCTATCATCTGGAAGATGGTGAGGGGAAGGTAATACAAGGTGGATTCTATAGTCATGAATTATTAAGAACTAGTTACCCTGACACATATCTCGTAGAAAAACTACTACGTCGACGTGGGAATAGGTTACTCGTCAAGTGGCTAGGCTTTCCAAAAAGTGAATGGATAGAAAGGAATACTGTAGTGTAGAAGATGCAAAAAAAGCTAAGACATTTTTTAACAACCTGTAAAATTTTTTTTAGGATTCAGGATGTGTGTGTGTTGTATAATTTTATTTATTAAGAAATAAAGCAACAGAATCCAAAAGTAATTGAGTTTTATTTATTTTTTAAAAATAACCCTACTTATTCCCCATCACCCCCCAAAAAGTATAAACATGTAAAAATGAGTACTTATTCAGGTGGACATGTGTTTGCATTTATAAAACAAGATTTTGTGAACTTCAAAGTATAAAAAGAAATCTCTCTAAAAATGAGTACTTATTGAGGACATGTAAAAAAAGTATGGTTTACATCATAAAAAGCTTTAAGTATAAGAAATGCACAACAATCTTTCACATTAAGCAGAATTACATTAAATGGGGAGGACATTCATAAACAACACTTGTGAACTCAAAAAAATTGGTTTACATAACATATACCATAAACTTTAAAGAAAATATAACCCTCATCCCAAAAAAGTATAAACATGTAAAAATGAGTACTTATTCAGGTGAGCATGTGTTTTCATTTATAAAACAAGATTTGTGAAGTTCAAAGTATATAAAAAATTCAATTACAAAGAAATCTCTCTCTCTAAAATGAGTACTGGACATGTGAACTCAAAAAAAGTATGGTTTTACATATCATACACCATAAACTTTAAAGTATAACAATCCCTCTCTCATTAAGCAGAATTACATGAAATGGCATACTTTCAATAAGGTAAAAAACACATAGTCTCTCTTCAACGAGAATTACATGAAATGGAACACCTTCAATCTCTGTCTCTCTCTCTCTCTCTCATTAAGCAGAATTACATTACAATGTCAGCTGTGCTCAGAGGTAGCAGGATCTCTTGGAATAGAAAAATGTCCCCAGGCCATAGTTTTATGCGAGTTTTCAATCATATAACGTTTGGTATCAAGCCCTCTCAATGCAATTTTGTTCATTTCTACTGTGTGAACGTTATGCTTACGACTTTGGGAAGTTGTTTGTCTGGCATAATGTGCTACAATCATGTCATTGAGACAAGATAAGTAATCATCAAAAGTTATTGAACGCATTGCAGCCTTTGAAACGCATTTTGACTTCTTAACGATCTGACCATCAAAACGGTATGAGTACAGCTTAGACCTTAGCCCAGCGTATTCTGTCATTAATTTGCCCGATAATTCGTCTTTAAATAAGCCCATTACTTTCCTGTTTACCGGAGGTATCAAATATATGTTATCGGGTGGGTAATTGGTTGTATCAAAATGCTGAATGTTGGTTTTGATAAAATCATAAACATCTGTACTAGTTTCAAACAAAAACGAATCGGTATCCATGTAATTTAAAGACAAATCATTTAGGTTCTTTTTTAGAACGTTATAATAAAAGTGGTACATCACATATTTAGAAATGTCAAGTATTGCCTGTCCTATGTATATGGGCTTACACATGTGAATTTCTTCCTTTGCCAGTTCGATACCCACAAGGTTCTCGTCAAATATAATGTAACGCAAAAACGTTTGACGCGATATCAGCTTTTTCGCTTGTTTCCAACTGGTAACGAGACGAAAATCGTTATACTTACGTACATTTTCCATAAATTTTCCATAAACACAATTATTCATTTTTTTCCATAGATTCTGACCGAATTTAGATTTCTCCTCAGCACGTTTTGCAGCGTTCAAGTCAATGTATGATTTTAACCAGAAGGATTGTTTGTAAGCCACTGCTCTATGTACGTATTTCAACTTCATTCCTAATTCTACACATTGCTGTAGATTACGGTAATGCAAGACATACTTAGACTTATCAGATAGTATTGCAAGGAGCTTATTGCATGTATCCTTTGGAGGTATTTCGCTCTTTGGACACAGTGGAAGATCGTTGTGTTCGTCGTGAATGGCTTTAGGATATTCGAGATCGACTTCGAGCACATAACCCGTTTCCGAATCTGGCGGTACGGTTAAGAATTCTATTGCATTAATTTCATCTCTATTTAACCATCTGAGTTCGCCACATGGAGTTGCATGTCTTAACCATAACATACCCGTATAAGTTTGTACAATCAAAAAGTGCTAAGTATTTAGCTGGTAGAGATTCGTTGTATTCATTCATGTACTTGTTATTGGCTTTGGAGTATCGCTGCGACACCTTGCAAAGCCCACCCCTGATTCCTGACTCGAAAATCTCTAGCATTTCTTTGTCGGTGATTAGCGATAATTTTGTTTTTGTCGTCTTTAACATCGCCTGATAGGCCAACCCGGGAGCAGTGTAGAAATGGCACGGATCTAGTTTATATAAATTTAGGCATAAGTTTCTGAAAGTTTCAAAAATATCAGTCAATAACAATGTGTCAATCTTAAGATATAGATCGCTGTATTCGCCTAAGTTTCTGATATTTAACTCTCGTCATACTGTTTGAGCATGCAAGTAATCTTCACTTATATCATCAAATTGTGATATATCTGGTAATGCGGTCTCTTTCAATTTCTCTCTGCAATCCAGATATGTGTATGGAAATACGCCTTTGCGTCTCCTTAGCTGCCGATGTGCAGGATTTTCGTATGCTCTGTTTGTATTTTTAAAGTCCTCGGGGTTTAGCATATCAGCTAAATTGCTCAATTTATCATCGAGGAATCTATAACTATCAAGAAATCTGAAATATATACTTTTTCCATTGGACGTATATCTCTTACTGAATGATAGATAGTTTTCAGATGTTTGTGAAATACATGATATGGGTTCTCGATCGTAAGCGAGATGTTTCACGAGAAAATGTGAATCGTAGTTTGACAGACAGTGAAAAAAATCGGTATGTAATTTGGTAACTTTCTATTCAGATTACACGAATTGTGGGCCGGTCCTATGAATCTACCGGTCAAATGGCAATGGTCTAATATTTTGTGAGATTCGGACTCAAATTTATCTTCACACAGATGACAGAAATCAGTATTTCTGAATTTTGTTTTATCTGCATCGGTCATATTTAACTCTTTGTTTTTCGAGTAAATATCGATTACATCGTCTGCAATTACAGTTAATTCACTGAAAAAATCTTGAATCGCATTAGGACCTCTAAAGATTTTGAATTTCGATAAGGTATCGTCATAATTGCATACAAGGTTTAAAGCTATTGATACTGCTTCGTGTTTTTGTAGCGATCTCGTCCAACTGCTATCTGCAGAGGGCTGACATGAATGCACTTTTTTAAGTATTGATTCGATATCTGCATATATGACAAATGGCACCGGAGAGCACTTCGAGTATGAATTGAATCGAATGGTGTCATTTACCCCTATTTCAGATATACTAACAACTTGCGATTTCATGCATCTCCTTTTATGTTTAGCTAGGTTGCTTTCATTCGAGAGGTATTTCATGCATGCCTCACATATACACATCCTACACTTCCGTTTAGTTAATTGTGAGGACAACAGGCGAGATAGATCATTTATTAAGCAATAGTGTGATCTAGCTTCATCGGAAATTCTTAAAAGGTTCACATGATGCTCTTTACGTTCCGAGGTTTGATATAATGGAATAATTGAATATTCGTCTACACCATATACCGTGATAGATATATAATCATTTTGCTTTTCAAATTTTTGTATGTCATCTAAAGATACTGGAAACTTTATTCCTGCGAAATTAAATTCTTTAAACATATTGTACTTGGAGTACGAACTCACTCTGTAGCTGTTACGCTTTACCGGAAATTTGGATGCCAGTAGGCAATATCCGAAACATTTGTTATCAGTATTCCTAATATTGGTCACTGCTCTCTTGTGTTTTATGAAATCAGGCACTTTTATGTTACAGCCTGCATTTAACGGATCGTAGTGACAGAAATTTAGAATTAACGAACATATTTGGTATAGTGATTTCGAACTGCTTTTCGATTCGAATGTATCAATGTTGAATAATATGGGATGTTTAAGTTTATTCTCATACCAATCGCTAATGTTTGTACCTTGTAAGATAGCATCCATTTTACTATTGAAATTAAATGTATCCATCTTTTCATTTTCGGGTGTTTGGATGACATATTTGCATACTAATGTAGCACATAACTTTATTCCTGACAAATGACGAGCGAGATTGCTCCAAATTTCACTGCTAACGAGCGGTTGACATTTATCTAGAAATGTTTCAGGATCTATCATTCCCACCGAGTTTTCTATTTGACTCGTATAGATCCGATTTTTAAATGCCGATTCAATAGTCATGCATGCAAGATCCTTCTGCCTCTGTTCACTCACCGATTCTGTTCTTGGTTTCTTTGATGGAGACGCGCTATCATCTTTCGAGGTGTTCGGTGTCGTCCTCTTGTTCGGGGCTCCGGTCTTATTTGAGATCACGTGCACGTGTTCCTCTGAAATTGAAATAAATGATGTGTCATCAGTAATACATATTTGATATCTTTTAAGCTGAAAAAAATGTTCAGGTAAAGTTTTTTTAAAAAAAACTGAAATCGAATTTTCTTTTTTTCGTGATATTAATTTGTTACTTTTTTGAAGCATGCATGAAAGCTGAAAAATCTATAACAAATAATTCATTTTTATTTACAGTAATGTTTGATGTCAAAGTATCTTTAAGCTGAAAAAATGTTGATTTTATTTCAAGTAAAGCTTTTTAAATCGAATTTTCTTTTTTCGTGATATTAATTTGTTACTTTTTGAAGCATGCATGAAAGCTGAAACAAAAATATATAGTTCACTTTATTAAGGCTGAAAACAAAATTGTCATTTTATTTCAAAGTAAAGTTTAAAACCTGAAATCTAATTTTCTTTAAAGCTGAAAAGAAAAATATTCCTTTTTAAGCATACATGAAAACTGAAATACACTTATATAACAAAACTGTTTCATTATTAATGTTTGATGCTACTGACATTAAAGTTATATATTAAAAAGAGGAAATAGAAGTTTACTTATAGCTGAAAAAGAAATATTGTCAAATTATATTTTTGTTGAATGTTTAAGCTGAAAGAGTTTATTATCTTATCCGATTGCTTTATTATTTTCAAAAAGTAATGTTTTGTTTTAACACATACATGCGAACAATAAGAAAAACAATAACTCACCTTTTGTTGTCATGGAGTCTAATTTTCTGTGGATTTCTTGTTTTACTGCAGTGTCTGCAGATGCATCTCCTCCGCTTGAGAATTCTCCTGCATGTTTGAACTCGTCTGAAAATTATACAATTCATTATTGCAACGATCTGAGAAGTGAAAATAGTATGTCATAAATAACATATATATGTTCATTTTATCGACTGGCTATAATCTGAAATTTCGAGATATTCATTTTTTACACGTACAAAGACAAGATTTTTATCCATGCAGTATAGTTATGTCAAATTAATCTTAAAAGGTCAAAAAGTTAGAACTATTCCATTCAAAAAATGACATTAAGAATTTGTTTCTCTTTTCCGAGATGCATTATTTTTTTTTCTGAACTGAGCTAACACATGCAAAAACTGTTTTAATATACCTTTTTTTGTAAAAAAGTAATCTTGTGACGTCGATACCCGCTAGCTAGCGTCTCTTGTCCCATATACACAAGGCGATAGCCTCCTTCATTTATAGCAGTTTTCTGTTCTGTAGTCATGCTGTTAAATCGCTCGGGAAGAAAGATCTGATACTCATCTAATATTACTACGACGCGTTCCCCATATCTTGTGCTAAGCGTCTTCACCTTGTTTATTTTGAACGGCACGTTTATCTCCAGATCTGCAAGTTTCTTTGTTGGTACTATTGGAGTGCCTTCTCCAATTTCATTGAGCTGGCTTATGATTTGATCTGAAACATACAGACGCGTTTCAACAGGATTATATTATTTAGGTGACGAAAAAACACGGAAATAAAAGACACATTGAATCGATTGTTTGGGTCACTGAAGTATATGTAAAAAGACACACAGATCGAAATTGTAACAAATAATAATTTTTTTCACTTACCATCCATGTTCTTTCCTGGCTGCGCACTTCTGTTGCAAATGGTCTTTTTTCGTACTCCCTTACACATTTTATATGTCCCCGACGTTGTTAACCACCCCTCCCCCACAAACACTTGTTCTATGCTACAGTCACATGTCCAGCGGAATAAGTACTAAGTTCTTAAGAACGGTATCCTACGTCTTTATAAGTTCATGATACCATACGCCTTTTTTCCCTTCTCCTTCACGTATGCGCACGCAGTTATCTGACCATTGGCTGAGATTCGTTCATGACAAAGAAATTACCTTGTTCACCTGGCCCCTGTACTTAGGATAATTATAGCATTGGTAGGATCCGTGTTGCTTCTTCCTTTTTGCTACAGGCAATTTCTTACGCTACTTTTCAGTTTTTCCTTAACCTATAATTAGGTTCACTTTTATAAATTCTGAAGTCCTGGTTTCTCTCTATGCCTTCGGGTTACAGAGACGAGAACACATTGCCTTTTCACAATCTTAAAAGACATTGCATTTGCATGTCTCAGCATTAGTTTTATGTGTGAGCTCGATATGCCGAGGAATCATTCACATGTTTTTTTTAAAGCACTTAATTTTAGTAATTTATAGTTCATTGCCGTCTTGACCCTTCTGTTACTGATCCAGCGTGAACGGGATCACTCGCATGGATTTCTTATTTTATACTTCATTGCCTTCTTGATGAAATATTCCAAGTTTTTAGCTGCGGGGGGACTCGAAAACGTACGTTTGTTATGACGACGTAACGGTACACCTGACTGGAATATTATTAGCCCCCTTAGTTTTTTTTTGCCTATTTATAGTTCATTGCCTTCTTACTGAACGGGATCTCTTCTTCTTTGATTCATACATTAGTTTTACGAAAGCAAAACCTTGGATATGACGAGATAACCGTATACATAACTCGAATATTATTAGATCACATGTCCTCTGCCTCTGAACGAGGTTCTTGATGCATTTCAGAGCCATACATTAGTTTGTTTTAGCAAACACGGTAACCGTACACATAACTCGAATATTACTTAGACCATACGTCTTTTTTTTCATATATATACACACTTCATTGCCTCTGAACGAGGTTCTTCTTGCAATTTTTACTTTCTGTACTACGTATAGTAAGTAGGGGAAGTATTGCATTCCACTCAAAAATTCGAAACCGAGTTTTCACCGGAAATACATGTTTTGAGACCCCCTGAATCCAAAAGAAGCATTTTTGGAAACATGTCCGTGTGTCTGTATATGTGTGTGTCTGTGCGTCTTTGAACAGCATAACTCAAAAACGAACAGTCGGATAAACACCAAACTTGATATTTAGGTTCAGTATCTTCCAAGGATGCGACACAAAGGTTTTCAAGAAAATCCCCCCACCCCAGAGTACCCTTTACATGGAAGATTTTTCGAAAATTTTGATTTTCTCAAAAATGGCTCTAACGATTTTAACGAAAATATCATATGCTTAAGACACTGTCATGAGAAATGAAATGTATATCTCGAATTTTCTAGGAATGTCTCTAAATGTATTCTTTATTGTGAACGACTTTTGCATAACTGGTAAACCATAAGAGATAGACAAAATTTTACTACACGTGAGCGCGCACGCGCGCACACACACAGATCGAAATTTCACATTTTTTTGGCTTTTAATTATCTTTATTATTCATTTAACTCCACAACATAATAAAGTGTATCAACAACTTCACGAGGGGAAATAACGTGCTCCAGGGAGCACCGCAGAGGAGGGGGACGGACTTCAGAATTCTCCACTCAGACTCCCAAACGTCACGTAATCCCACACGTTACTCGTATACGCGGGTACTAACTCCGTTTATTCATTACACGGCTTCTAACACACACACACACACACACACATACATACCTGTTTCAAAAACCCCACAGAGAGAGAGAGAGCGACGAGCTTCCTACACACTTCACCTTAGACTCTCAACATCACGTAATCCCCTCAGGTTATTCACATAGACGGTTTCTGAAACCGTCTATTCATTACACGGGGACAAACACACATACGTAGCTGTTGTGAAATCCGCGTTAACACACTACTTAGGCATGTGCCAATAATTAATAACAATGTTATTCACAGATAATTTAGTGGTAGGATCTATATCCAATGTAGGAATAGTTAAATAAATCAACGCAATAGACACATTTTTGCAAGAAATGTAAGTGTAAATGTAAGTTGAAGTGTGATTATTTGTGTTAGCAGTTGGAAGCTGCTTCATGTTTATCTGCACCACGTATGGAAGCCAATTTGTCGCGGTCACTTCGTGTTATCTTTTGCTGGGCGCCTGTTATTGTATTACTACTTTGAATGTTGGGTTAATTGTCCTTCGGCTAGCTATTATTATTATTATTATTATTATTATTATTATTAAGTCGAGCATATCTCTTGATCAAGGTGTGTAAACGGAAAGGATTTGTTACTCAAAGATAAAACTGATAAAAGAATTTGTTTTTACACTTTTATTACCGTCACAATTAATTAAGTTCACATATGGACTCTTGATACACGCTAGACTGAAACTGTTATATTTTCTAATATCACCATAATCACTTATTTACTGCACATTATTAATTCGCGTGTTTCACATTTATAACAAACTTTACGACGCGAGAGATTCTGTAGAATTGCGTAACGTGTACTTTAAGTATGCTTCCGTTGAACTACGCGACGTATAACTCACGAATACTTATGTTGAACTGATCGACGTATTACACGCGAATGCTTCTGTTGGACTGACGAAATCGGCCTCTGACTAGCTTTTTATACTCCTACACCCCGATATGCCTAAAGATTATAACCGAGCTGCTATTGGTTAATAAAACGCGCCAACATTAGCGTCTATTTTTATATCCAATCAAAAATTACTAAACATATGCTTTAGGGAAAATATTCCGGCTATTTCTAAGAAAAGCGCGCCAATATGACGTCATTTGCTTGTCTCTTCTAATTAATATTCAACTCACCCCCTCGCACATTGTTATCCGCTCCTATTGTCAGTTTCAGTGAGGCCGTGTAAACTTATTTCCTAACAATGTTTATAATTAACAAACATCTTAAATCAATGTCATACAATAATGCTTATTTACACTACAATCACTCTGGCATTTACATTATTGTGATACAAATTACTGCCACAAAGTAGAATAAAAATTGTGGTATTTAAAAAAGGAAACAAGTTAAAGAGAGACGAGAGGTGGCACTGGCAAGGAAGAGAAGTTGAGGTAGTTAATAAGTTTGATTATTTAGGAGTAAGATTAAATAGTAAAGGTACAATAGAACATAGTGCTAGCTAAAGGAAAACTTGCATTAAAAGCTATAAGAACATGTGCGGACAGAATACCAGGGATGAAAATGAAATGGCTAGAGAAAATTTATATGATAAGCGTTGAGGCAAGGATGCTCTTTGGGGATTGGAGGAAGGGAAGGGTAAATATAATTATATGATACATAAAAACTTCTGCAAACAAATTTTGGGATTGCCAAGAGCTTCGCCCAATGGGGTGGCACAAGCAGAAGTAGAAAGAATTGGAATTAGAGGAAAAATAGTGGAGTCTTGAATAATTGGACTAGAATAAGAAAGCTAGATGAACATCTACATGTGTTTGATTGCACATGAAAGACTTAATAAAAAAGATACTTGAAGGAAAGTAGCTTGAGATTGAAAAATATTGAAAAGCAAGAAATATTCGCAAGTTTTAATTTGAAAAGTTCCTTGAGAACTTGCAGAGAAATGACGATGATGTGTGTGTGATAAAGCAGCGATGGAAGGTTTTGCATGGGCAGGCGCAGGGTTGATGAAACTGAAAGGGAGCGATCTACAGAAGTGCCCTTTGTGTAATATGAAAGATGATAATTGGCACATCATTTTGGAATGTGAGGAAACTAAGATATACAGACACAGAATTGGAAAAAAAAGGAGTGGACAAATCTACCAAAAGAAATTCGTGGGAAATACTTATGAATGTAAAATCGAGAAAAACATAATAGAAGTAGGAAACCTTTTAGGGGGAGTAAAAGCCAAATTACTGAGTAAAATTAGTAAACAAGAGGGAGAAGCAAGTTAAATAATATAGTAGATATGAATTTTAAGCTATAAGCAGGCCCAAGAGCTCGGCAACCACAGGGTCCAATGGGCTAAAGCTACAATGTAAAGATAAGGCTAAATATACAATTGAACTGCAAATCTTGTGTTACGGTTTATGTTGATCGCATTATTCTATTGTATTAAGAAATTGTTTGTAGTATCACAATAAATTACTTACTAGATATCTCGTGGATCGATGTGCAGCGGACAGTTAGTCTTCTAATTCTCATCGCTGTAACCATCGTCACGTGCCCTCAGAGGCAGGCGTTAGTGCACAGCAACTGTATCTCTGCTTCTACCTACTTTCACTGTCTGTGGATGGATGGCACAGCATTCGCGATTACCATCTATTTTTACTATTGTTTAAGATGTAACTTTGGGTCGTGGTATTAAATATCCAATCCGGTATTTACCTTGCTGACTGAGAAAAACCATGGAAAAAATACCTCAATGGCCCACGGGATGTGAACCCGGGCCACATGCTTTACCTTCTTAGCCATCCCGCTTGGTTGGTAGTCACATTAACATTATTAAAACTAAAGCAAGAAATATGATTGAAATCCGAAATGACCAGAGGCAAAACATGTATTAAGACTAAAATATTAAATTAGTTTTCTTTTTGCTTTCATATTTTTCTCCAACCGTAATTTCTGATTTATTGCTGAACTCCGTGCAATTTACAGGACATATTGGCAGCGTATCAAGGGAGACGAAGGCAATTGCGTTGTTCACGCATGCCTCAGAGTGTTGGAAGTTTTGTAGGTAGGAGAGGAGTGAGGGGTTCACAGCTGACGTTACAGACAGACGAGGAGAAAAACGGCTCCATATCACGACTGCAAGCGGAAAGAGCCGAACTGTCGACAGATGAAGTATGGTATTGCACGAAGCAAACAAACCATTATTTTTTCCTTGCATTATCCTACTGCCATGCCTACAATAGAGGAAATAATAATTTCATTTAGCCCAAGAATTTGACATTGCGATTTCATTGAAAATACATTCTCATAACGATGTTCTATATAAAATTAGTTCCTTTTTATATACAGAAATGAGATGAGTGTCATTAAGCAAGCTAAGGGTTCAGAGAGCTTCGAGCTTGTTTGTGTAACATAACAGACAAACCAGACGAAGAAAACTGATGTTACATTCACGTTACTTTTTATATCCTCTATCATTTATTCAAAGCTATAAAAAGTTTCTTACGAAAGCTTAGATTTCTATGTACTTCGGTTTAATCGAGACATACCTTGGTTACATTACACATTTCATAGTGGATGTAAAAGGAATGGCGAGTCAAATGTTTAAAAGCTGGACTTAAATTCCATGCTTTACACCACGGACCGTTTTTGTAAAAATATGATGTGTTACATTCACATGACTGTCTATCCTCTAGCGCTTATTAGTGGGTATAAATTTATTTTCCTATCCGTTTCATTTTAATGGAGAATAGCTGCATTACACATTCCGTTACAGATACAAAGGGAATAGCGATAGTCAAATGTTTTAGAACTGGACGCTATATGTTGGCCTAAAAATTACATACTCTTCCCACGACTTTAAAATAATGGCTATTGGAAGCATTAATAATGGATCTCTCGAAAATGGCTGATGCCACGAGAAATTTATTTGAAATAAATCAAACTTTTTAAAGATATCTACATTTTTTATGTAGTGCGTTTTCATCTATCGTTTAACGTTTACCAATTACACAAGATTATGCAAAATGTATTCCGAATGAAGAGGGCTTCACAGAATATTCCCAGAAAATTCAAGATATACATTAAATTTCTCATTTAAATATCGTTAATATATGCTGTTTTAATCAAAATCGTTACAGCCATTCTCGTCCTTCGTGGACTAGTGGTACCGTGCTAGCCTCTAGTTCCCAAGGTCGCGGGTTCAAACCCTGCGAAGGGCGATGGATTTTTACGGGCGTAAAATCCTTAGCATGGCTTCCTTCGGAAGGGAAGTAAAGCTGGTGGTCCCGTGTCGTAGATTTACGGCAGTAAAAGAACCTCAAGCCTGATAAAGAGGCCTCTGAGCAAAATTATCGGTCTTTCACGCCCAATATAGAATAGCACGCTAAGGACCATAGTAGTTAAAGAGCGTCCATAAATAAAGCTCAATTTCAGTTACAGCCATTTAAAAAAATCGAAAAATGTTCCATCTAAAGGGTAGTTGGAATGGCGGTTTTCCTGAAAATCTTCCAGTCGTATCTTTGGAAGCTACTGAACCTAAATACCAAGCTTGGTATTTATTTGACTTTTCGTTTTTGAGTCATGCTGTTCACAAGGATACACACATGGACCTTTTTAATAAAAATGCTTTTTTGGATTTATGGGACCTAAAACATGCATTTCAGGTGAATTTCTTGAGGCAATATTTTATATCACAACACTGTGAATGCCAGAGAGATTGTAGTGTAAATTAATATTATTGTATGTACAGGATTTTAGATGTTTGTTAGCCATAAGTATTGATAGGAAATAAGTTTACACGGCCTCACTGAAACTGACAATAGAAGTGGGTAACAATAAACCGAGGGGGTGAGTTGTTTATCACTAAGAAGAGGCAAATGACATCAGGGTAGCGTGCCTTTTTTTTAGAAATGGAGGGAATATCTTCCCTAGAGTATATATGTTAGTAGCAGTGATTGGCTGACAAAACAGACGCTAAAGTGGGCGCGATTTGGTAACCAATAGCAGCTCAATTATAATGTTTAGGCAATTCGGGGTGAAGGAGTATATATTCTCGAGCCATAATCAAGTTTCGCGC
The DNA here is from genome assembly GCA_030765065.1 of Deroplatys truncata. Taxonomy (NCBI): domain Eukaryota; kingdom Metazoa; phylum Arthropoda; class Insecta; order Mantodea; family Mantidae; genus Deroplatys; species Deroplatys truncata. The sequence goes on along the minus strand of CM060981.1, from coordinate 781,335 downwards.
AGTTTTCAAGAATCATTCACGAGGTGCACGTCACGTAGCCCTGAAGAATCTCTCGCGAGGTACACGTCGCAAAGTTAGTTACAAAATGTGAAGTATGCGAAGTAATTTGTGCGTGAATGATGTCGATGTCCTTGTAACCACCCATGCGGTCCAATACCATTCTGAATTTTGTAATGGTCATACGCATGCAACCCTATGCGAGAAGCCAAAGGTGCACGATCAAATGAAGTCGTACTTCCTTTGTGATGAAAACTGCGCTGTATTCTTACTCAGACGGAGAAACCTAAGGTAAGTGGGCATTGAAAATAACTATATGTCCTTACCCTGCACGGGATTGTAGAATATCTAATGTTTAAAAAATCATTATAATTATTCCAGAAATCGTCAGACAATGACTGTTCCTAGAGAGGACACAGATGAAGTAGATTTCCCGAATACACCGCAGTTTTTGATGACGTTAGATGACCAAGAGAGTCCAATCAATTTACAAGCAGATGACGTTCTACTCCAGGTGACTCCTGAACAATCACCCAGGAAACGAGCAGAATTACACAAGACAATACAGTGAGTATTAGTTTCAAATCTATGATTGAACACACATGCTTAAATAAGGTGTAACCGCTACATCGCTCCCTTCATGGTGTCTAACATGTGCAATTCCTTTCAGGAGACCTGCGATTCTATTTAAAAGAAAACATGATTTTTCTAATAGATGCAATATGTAATGTTTCAGGTCCGCTACTAAGAAGCCCGCCAGGAGGAAGAACAATAAAACCTTTGAGGATATCCATAGGAGGCTGGCGCTATTGGAAGAGCGAATTACCCGCGCTAACACCCCGAAGAGAGATGCAACCTTCCGCACTCGTGCTTCAAGGCGGCTACACCTCAAGAAGCAGTAGTGTCAATATAGGATTGTATTATGAAACCCCAGTGCTCATCATAAAAAAAACAGACAATTTCGTGTATATGACAAAATATGACTGGCAGATCATTCATAAAAGTCTCGCAGAATTTGAAACATATCTGAAAGTGAAGAAGTGTCCGAACAGAGAGTACAGTGATCATGTTGTATTCTCTTATAATATCATAGTGTTTATGGAAAGTGGAAAAATTGCACTTTTTAATACTTCTTTAAATTACGGTGAAATTCAGTTGAATTATGATGTACTATCACTAATAAAAAGACTCGAATCCTATATAGATAGACATCTACAGAACCTGTGTATTGTAAATGAAGTCACTTATGTAGGGATAATGAGCTGGAGGCAGAAGGCGCTGGAAATGTATGATAAGAAAATAAAGAAGTGAATATCTTTTTTATAATTTGTTTTTTATTCACGACAAACCCCCTTACATTTCCTTATATCAAGCATGAATTAACTACATTTTAAATTAAAGACTGCATCACATGAGTCAGGGGCTTGTATGTTAATACTTTGTCATGAATTACCAAGCAATACAAACATATCTGTGCAGGAATATTTGCACTAGATTGAATTTCTAGTCTAATATTGACAGCTCCATTTACAACCTCCTCAGGCTGATGTGAACAGTCAATGACAAATATCGGTGCATGTTTAAGAAAATCTTTTCTCTTTCGAATAATAGGAGCTTTGGAACTTTGAATACATTTCATATAACGAGGCAAATCTAGAGGTTCCAAAGTTCATATCATGGTAGGGATAACAATCACTATTGAGGTAAAGTCTGCAATGATCATACTCGGAACAGTCTTTAGTTGTATTATTCACTCTCGAAGTCTGCGCTCCCACAATAACAAATCTTGGGTTCTCGGGTCTTGATGATGTTGCAACGTTCCATGTCAATGATCTAGTTTGAGGTACTGCAGGCTGAGTATGCAGATCCATGCTTTGAAAGGATATATATAATGGTCTGTCTGACTTGACAATCTTAAGGATCTCCAACTTTTCATCATCAAAAAGGCGTATTATAGGCATCCGCCACTCGATACATGTAAGTTTAACAATAGCATTTTCTTCTCCTGCCAGAATACAGTTTTTAGAGCTTGGATCGAATGAAGACCAGCTCAAACTTGCTGTTGAGTATGAGGTCCTTGTGTTCATCTGGAAATACCAGAAGCATTGACAGCGGTACTATAGCGTTGAATGCTCCACTTGCAGGATGCACAATATCCGCAGGTAGCACCATCCAGCATTGAGTAAACGATTGGACTCCATAGGGGTGAGTGCAACATAGTTGCGCATAGTTGATGTAATCCCCGGATTTCTTGTTCCATCTATAGTCGATCCATTCATGTCCAATCGAATCTTGTCAAACATAACTGCAATAGCATTATTGGTGAGCCTTGCTGTAGTAGTTGTTCCATTAGGTTTAGTAACAGATCCCTCAATGTAGAGATAACTCCGGTTAGGTAGAGTATATAAATCTTCAGCTTGACAAGGGATTCTAATCTCATCATTCGCGTCCAGAGCCGATGTATTATACGGTAGAAACACATGATCCTCTTCTTTAGCAATCTTGTCCTCGAATGTAGGTGTTTCCGCCACACTGAAGATGTCCATTACAGAATTCTGAAGCCCAATGCCTCAAAGAACCTCCTATTGCTCGATGTTAACACACTGAGTGTCGCAGGTAGAGTATGATGTATACGACGATGCGCAGGCTTATTATATCCTTGTAGGCGTCTTCTTCTGTTAAAATCTATTCCCGTTACGACATATGTGAAGTCTTATGCTTATATCCTCGTTTCTAAAGGTGATGGGATGACCTTTCTGGTCGACTACTCGAAGAGTGATTTGGTCGATAAAGTTAGTGTCTATGATAGGCAGGTAAATGGGATTTGAACGCTCTTGCGAAATGTAATATCCAGGCGGAACAGAAGGGAAAAACTCATAGATCGAGTGTCGGCTTTTACCGTCGATGAAAGAGCCTGTTGCAATACTGCACTCGATTCGTATTATGCTCACCTTAAATATGTTTACTAGGAAATCAGATTCAGTCACTTGATTAGCAGGAATGACTATGCTTTCACTGAAGCCTAAAAGGGTTCCAATAGAGCAGTCCCTTGAAAAATCCATAGGAAAAGGACATTTAATTTCAGCCTTCATTGTATTATTATTAGGTCGAATAAAGAAGACATCCTTATCCAATTGAAGCGTATCTCTAATGTATGCATTAATATCAGTAATCTCATAAGTTACATGAGGTATATCAATGACTTTAAGATCGTGATTGTAAATGTAATGAAACTGATTATTGCTATGATCCACATTGGGAATAGAATAGAAGGTTTCAAAATTCAAAAGAGCGATCTCATAATATCCTTTAGGATCGATCCTCAGAGGAGGATTCAGGTGCGTTGTCAGAGCAGGTTCATTACCGCTAACAGCAATAGTGTAACTCATTGTGATAGAAATTGTAAGCACAAGTGTCTACAGATGATTAAGCTAAAACTCTGAAACATTTCGGTATTATACATTAACCTAACACCTCTGAGATACCTTTCTATCTCTTTAGGAGACTTTAGGTTCCCAAAGCTATCGAAATAAAATGCAATGTTACCCTCCTTCCTTACAGCAACCCAATGGGTACCTTCGTTCTCTGAAGAATCGAGATTGACGATAATCCTCTCATGGTGATGAGGCTTTGTAGGCAGCTCATAAATCATATATACACATCTAAAATGCGGAATCTTAAAACGTCTAGCATACATGTCGAGATCAATGTTACTCAAGGTTTTTTCCGGGACCAGCATAGTTCTCTTCCAGAGTTTTTTGAATTGCCATTCTTGCTGTTGCGTCTGTTCTTTTTGACATTTCTCGTCTTATTCTTCACTTGAAGACCTTTTCCTTTTGTTTCTGTCTCTCTGTTATGTCTTGCCATTCTTGCAAGCTGTTTATCTGCAGCCTTTTTCTTATTCACTTCTGTGGCGATTTGAGCTGCGCCTCCAGCTGCAGCACCTAGGGCTGCAATAATAGAAATGAGAGGCAGAAATCGCCATGCTTTTTCTTCCTGGAGCCAGCACCTACAGCCACCTTACCCCTTCACAATTGCTGTAACTAGCCTGGCGGCCAACTTTTCTCCTAAAGTAGCGTCCGATACCTGTACTCTTTTGCACGCCTTCTCGGCTAAGATTTTATCGGCTATATTTCTCGTAGCAGAGTCCTGGTGCTCAGCGTAGGCGACGTCGTGCTGCTTACAGGCTTCGTCTAACGGGTTAATTCCGGGGTCTCCTCTCTGTAGGCGTTTTTCCAACTTCGTACCCGGACCGCAATATCTGTAACCCGGTAAATGTGCTTCAAACGGCAGCCAATTAATGAGAGAGTTAATTAACACAGAGCCTCTTGAGATCTTGATCCTCCTAGCTCTTATGATAGACCAGTTGACTTTAAAATAGTATTGGACTTTTATACTCTCAAGCTACAAACTGAAATCCATGCGCACCTGATATATATGTATATATACATTAAGCATGCTTTTTATATTTAATTATTAAGATGGAGCTCGTGAAGCAAGATTGCTCCCTGCCTATTCAGGTGCTAGACTTTGAAAGTGATTTTAGATGCAATCGACACGGAAAGTTATTTCGCTCTAATGTCAGAGCTCTTATTCTAGGCAGCTCAAGCGTCGGAAAAACTAATGTATTACTGAATATGCTGCTTCATGTGAATGGTTTACGTTTTGAAAACTTGTACAAAGTCCCTTTACCAGCCAAAGTATCAATATCTCATCAAGCCTACTCGAAAACATTGAAGGGATAGAAGTGAACACTTATGAAGATGGAGAAAGTGTCTTACATCCCTCTGAAGTTGAAGAAAACTCAATATTTATATTTGATGACGTAATCAATGAAAAGCAGGGGAATATCGCCTTTTTTACAGCATGGGCAGACACCGTAATGTAGACTCTATATATTTAGCACAGTGCTATGCTAAAGTGCCTAAATATCTAATAAGAGATAACGAACATGGTTATTCTCTTCAAACAGGATAACTTAAACTTGAAACATATATATGAGGACTATGTAAACACTGACATGTCATATACTGAATTTAAAGACGTGTACAAGGGTGTTTGGGAAAGTGTCTCGGAAGGAAGACCCTTTGTAGTGATAGTTCCTGAATTCCCTATGAATGAGGGTCGATATAGGAATGGCTTCGATGTATATATTAAAGTAGAAAAGAAAGAAAAGGATCATTCATAGGTCGAAAAGAGTATTGACAGGTTCGGTTCACAGAGGACTGCTCCAGTTAAAAGAGCACTTCATCAACTCATCATAAACCGAGATGGAAAAGGAAACTATGAATTTAAAAACAAAAGACTATGAATTCTTCTTGATCCCGAGGAAGACAATGACGCAAGCACTAAACGTTATGTTGATAGGCTTACGTTTTCTACCGAAAATCGAATGCAGGAATTCACCGAAAAAGTGGCATATCAGCGCATGGGTGAACTTGAAACTATGATAAGGAATCACATTCAGAAATCGCTAGATGGACAATATGAGTCTCTAATGAAATACCTGGACAAACATGCACTTAAACGAGAAGCTGGAAACAACATTACTCTAGATACAATAAGAATGAAGATAATATTATCACCTCAGGAGGACTACGATGTTCCGAATAGGAAATATGTCGGACTATGTTAATGCAAGAACACCAGCGCTCGATTCAGATGGGAACGCTTCCTTTCAAAAAAGAAGAATAAGAGAGATAGCAGATCCCATCGATGACAGTGAATCAGCAAGTAAAAAGTTTTTTAAACACATTATTGGTAAAAAGCACAATGAAGCACACAAAGCTCTAAACAGGAGACTAGCCTCTATCGGAAATGATATCAACGAAACAGTAGTGAAACATATGGAAACTATGGCGAGCCGACAGAGTTCCATGGATAAGCAGTTGACAACAGCTATGAATAATGTGAATACTCCTAAATCACAAGTGTATGTTATAAATGCGATATTAGATCAAATGAAAGGCCAACACGTTATTACCCTGCAGACGAAGCCTTTCAGAGGGAATTCACTAAGAATACACATTAACATCGGGTCTCGAATACTACAGAGTACCTGTAAACGGAGAGGTCATTGCATGCTATGTGACATCGTCAACACCTCCTTTTGTAATTATTTGCTATAAACAATAACATAGTCGGAACCATCCCTGCTCCTATTGCAAATGGAGATACAGTCACCTTTACTGCTCCGGCCAGTCGAGCAAAAGATGGCCATATTCTAAATATCGAATTGAAGATAGCATATAAACTGACGCCAAGAGAATGGAACAGCTATATATTGAGGCGAATAACAAAATTCAAGATCATTTCAAGATGGACAGCGAGAGCATAAGACTTAAAGAATCTGTAGCCAGGCATACAAAGGCTATAAGGGAAAAGTTAGGTGCACTAAAAGGACAAACGTTTGAGACCCAGAAAGTAATGAGTGAAGCTCTTCAGCAAGTAGCAGAACCGTTACATGATGTTCTGCAAATTCAGAAAAACAATAGTGACACTTCAAGCAAAGAGGAATGTCAGAAGAAGAATTATCCACTTAAAGAGGAGAAAGATGAGAATATTTTAAGATTCCTGTTCGAAGGAATGATAAGAATGAAATAGACAATGCATGCGGTGTGAGATACGAAGATGGAAGCTATATGCTGCGGAACAAGATCATTGACTTCATCAACAATGAAGTACGAGTAGGTGATGAAACGTACGAGGTGACACCTGGATTGAGTGAACTCATCTTCAAGAGGATAACTGAAATGCATGTAAATACAGAAGGGGATCTGGATACATATAGCAGAATATTGAAAGCAAGCCAGGTTCATCGTAGAAACTACAGCAGACTCGGGAAACTGCGATCAGGCAACTCCTACAAGTATAAAAGCATTATATGGCCTTTGGTGACGAAACACAAGGGTTTAGGTTTGCAGTGGGAGCATCGATCTGATACGAGGCATGACTACATCTATTGGAACGATCGTAACGACCTAGTGAATCCCTAAGACTTCTCATTGCATCCAGACACGCCGGAAATAATAATCACACACAAGAAATTGAAGAAACTATTCAAGAACTGGAATCTAGGATTATAGCATGACGGTGAGGCAAGATATAGCAAGAGAGCTCCATGCTCCCGCCCGAAGAAACTTCTTGCGTCGAAAGATCGTTAGCAAAGGTCTGCATGATCTGATGCAAATCGACTTGGTTGAGATGATCCCCCATGCAAACTCAACAAGAATTTCAAATATATCCTGATTGCAGTCAACGTCTACTCTAAAATGGCATATGCAAGGCCATTAAAGGACAAGTCAGGACTACAGGTTGCAAAGGCCATGGAAGATATACTAAAGGATATGGAAACGCCACCCAAGAATATACAGAGTGATAACGCAAAAGAATTTTATAACAAGCACTTTAAAAATCTAATGGCAAAGTATAATGTCAATCAACTACAGTACCTATACTAATGTGAAGGCTGCAGCTGTTGAGCGTATAATCAGAACTTTAAAGAATATGATGTATCGGGAGTTTCTAGCATACAAGTGGCTAGATCTTCTACCTAGAATCGTTGCAGAGTACAATGGCACTTACCACTCAACCATCAAAATGAAGCCCAGTAAAGTGAGGAACAATGACCTTCTTCTGACTGTTTACAAATATAACCACCCCAAAAGAGAGAAGAGGAGTGCAAGGAGGTTTAATGTCGGCGATTATGTGAGGATATCTTCCAAGTGGCTCATGTGAAAGGAACCAATCCTACCACCTACATCATAAAGGATAAGGATGGAGAGGAGATAAAAGGAGCATTCTATGGGCATGAACAGCATTCTACACTATTCCCTAACACTTATTTAGTGGAGAACATTTTGCGTAGGCAAAGAGAGAGGATTCTTGTGAAATGGTATGGATTCCCTAATAGCCAATGGATTGATGGAAAGAATTTATTGTAGCTAATACTGAAATAAAGAGTCTTAAATGCAGTACCTTGTGTTTTATTAGAGTAACTTGATTCTTTTTCCCCCTTGAAACATTGAGCTGTACAATGCCCTATTAACTTTGCATTATATAAAATAAGACAAAATAATTAAAACCAGTAAAATAATTAAATACAGTATATACAAGTAATAAATTAGACAATAAATAATATATATACAATATAATACATGAGATGGGGATGAGACATCCAGGGAAGTCGGAATGGATAACGAGACCCTAAGTGAATAATGGCCCCACGCGAGAGTTGCATGAGAGCCATCAATCATCTTGCGCTTCGTGTCTCCTCCATGCAATGCAATTTTGTTAATTTCCACAGTCGAGACTTTATGTTTTGTACTTCTGAAGCAAATTTGTTTAGCCAAAAAAATTTTATTTAAATCTTTTAGACACTCAAAATATTTCTCACCTTTGGTAATCCCCTTCGCTTTCATAATGGTGCTGTTATATTTATAGCTGTAGAGCTTTACCCTAAGTCCAACGTACTCAGTCATCACCATGCCACCCAACTCATCTTTAAACAATCCAGTCACTTTCTTGTTGGCCTAGTTTATGCCATATACATTATTTTGGTTATAATTTGATGTGTCAAAATGCTGGGAATTGGTTTTCATGAATTCGTAAATGTCTGAAGAGGTTTCGAAAATGAATGAATCTGTATCCATATAATTCAGGACCAGGTCATTCAGTTGGGGTTTCATTACTTTATAAAAAAATCATACATAATATATTTTGATAGATCGAGAATTGCATGGCCAATATAATTTGGTTTGTTCATAAGGATCTCCTCTCGAGCCAACTATGCCGACTAAGTTTTCACAAAAAATGTGGCTGCATACATATATTGGAAGAGCCGTGAATTTCCGTGCTTGCTCCCAGGTAGGCACAATACGGAAATCTCTGTACTTGCGAACATTTTCAATGAACATACCGTACACAGCGTTGTTCATTTTCTTCTAGAGGTTTTGACCAAACTTGGAAGTTTCCCTGGCTGGCTTCTCGGCGTTAAGGTCAATATAGACCTTAAGCCATTCAGCTTGGTCAAACGATGCCACACGATGAATATGTCTCAATAACAGCCTCAGATCTAGGCACTGTTGCAAGATTTTATAATGCAAGACATATTTGCTTTTGTTCTAAAGACTTGCAATCAGTTTCTTGTATTGGCTGCCGGATGGTAGCTCACTACGGGGACGGAGAGATAGATCATTGTGTGCATCATGTAGATAGTCAGGATACTCCAAATCCACCTCTAGGACATATCCTGTCTTGGAGTCCTCAGGGATCGCAGCGAAGTCGATGGTGTCTATTTCATCCCATCAAGCCATCTGAGGTTCCCGTACGGCATTGGGGGCGCCATGCTCTTGCCGTACAAGTTGTTAATGTCCCAGTACAATAAAGAGTTTCGAGGTTCATCAGATTTGTAGTCTGCAAGGTATTCGTGGTTGGCTTTGGAGTACCGCTTTGATACCGTGCAAAGCCCGCCGCGAATACCTTTCCCGAAAAATTCTATCATGCTGGGATCGCTTATTAGCTGTAGACTTGCTTTCGTCGTCTTAAGCATGGCGTCGAAGGCTAGTGATGGCAGAGTATAGTACCATGCAGGGTCCAGGTTATACATCCCCAGCGACAATTCTCTGAATTTCTCGAATACGTCTGCTAAAAGGAGAGTATCTGTCTTTAGGTAAAGGTCATTATATTCCCCGTGATTCTTTATGTTGAATGTGCTCCATACCTTAAGTGCATGAGCATACTCCTCTTCTGAGATACCGTCGAAAAGCTCTATCGACGGGAGCTCCTCTTCTTGGAGCTTCTCGATGGTATCCAGGTATGAGTTGGGAAATATGCCCTTGCACCTGATTAGTTCCAGATGTTCTAATACTCTGCATTGGTGACCTTGAAGTCATCAGTGCTCAGCATGTCTGCCAAGCTAGATAACTTGTCATCGAGAAACTTGTAGCTGTCGAGGAACCTGAAATTAATGCCCTTGTACCATTTAGTGAATGCTAGATAACGTTCAGATGATTGTGCTATATATGAAATATGAGCCTTATTATATGCCATGTGTCTGATCAAGAAGTGACTATCATAATTGCTCAAGCAATGAAAGAAAATTGGAATAAAATTCGTCAATTTTCTATTCAAATTGCAAGCATTATGAGCCGCTCCAGTGATATGACAATGGCCCAGAGGTCAACTATAGCAAAATTTCTAATGCATATGTGACAGTGATCAGCATTGTCGAAATCCAGGACATCCTGAGCCGACATATGCATGGGCTGTATTCGCCCATATATCTCAATGATATGCTGAATATATGAATATTCAGCAATCAAGTTCACTGAAGAAGTCATTGAATGCATTGTCACCTCTGAAGAGCTTGAATCTCGACATGGACTGATCATGTCTACATATAACCTTCAACGCTATCGATATCGCCTCATGTTCCTGTATGGCTCGGGTCCAACTCTCTGAGTCAGAGGGTTCACATGAGTGGACCTTCCTCAAAACAGATTCGATATCTGCATAAATCACAAAAGGTACAGGGGCAGACCTTTGAGTATGCATTAAATTCCAGAACCTCATCCTGCTTTGGCATTTTGAGAATCTGGCATTTATTGCATTTCATTGTATCCACTCTCAAGGCATCCTCATTAGGACACCTTGTCCTGCATGCCTCGCTTAGCCACACTTTTCTGCAATTACGTGTTTTCTGACTTCTAATAAGCCTCGATAAGTTGGTGATGAGCGAATAGTGAGACTTGTCATCCTCTTCAACCATTAAGAGGTTCACTTGTCTAGCCTTCCTCTCAGATGGTCTGTGAATAGACTCCACCGAGTCGTTGGCATTCAGGGCAAATACAGCTATAGATACATCTGGATTCTGCTTCTCAAAGCGTTCAATCTGATCGAGGGAAAATGGAAATGTGCTTCCGTCATAATTGAACGCCTTGAATAGCAAATCCTGCGGGTATGAGTTTGGTCTTTTTTGTTGGCTTTTGCAGGATATCTGGAAGCAACATGCACCAAGCGAAATAGAAATCATCGGCATTCTGAATATTAACAACTGCCCTCTTTCGCTTGATGCAAGCTGGCAACTCTATGTATCCTGAAGCACGAAGGGGATTATAGTTTGCTGCGCTATTTATCAGCGAGTGGATTGCGAACAGCGTCTTTGAGCTAGGATAGGTTTTCTAAAATTCCGTGTTTCATTGCATGAAAGATGACACAGAGGTTGGATGATTGTTGGATCTCCTTTGTCTTGGAATTGAGGAATATCGATTCCACTTTTTCATTATCCGGTATCTGGATTAAGTATGAGACGTTCAATGAACAACTCATCTTTAACCCAGAGATACCCTTCTTTAGAGTGGACTCGATTTCCTTAATCACAAGACCTTTGCAAGCGTCGAGAAACCCGCTGGGGTCAATTATTCCAGCTGTATTTTCAATTTTGATATTGAAAATACGACCTTTGAATGCAGACTCTGTTACCCTACATTCTAGGTCATCGTAATCATTTCGACATACCCTTTTTGCCGGTGATGATGAGGATGAATCAGTTGTCTGGCCTGGTCTGGAAGATGTTGCTACAGCTATATTAACATTTGCTGCGGATTCCTGCTGATTCATTGTGTTGGATGGTTGGCTGTTGCACTTTCCTTCTTCAGTACCACGCTCCTCTTCTGCTTCATGAGGTCTCTTAACCACTTTTCTCAAAGCCTCGTTTGTCTGAGGCTCTGGCTCAGGGTGTAGAGGTTCAAGATCTGCAACAATAGAAGCATCACATTGTTAGCATCTGTGACAAATCAAACATGCAATTAAGTGGTGTAGGAGAATGAATATTAGTGTTAAAAGAAGTGAGAGACTTACCTTGACATGACTGAAGAAACTCGATGAGCGCGGTTTTGTACCCGTAGTTAGCGCAGGTATAATCGGCGCAACAGTTCTAGACACGTGAAAATCTTAATGAGAGCTATGATGCGAGTTGCTTACCAGATCAGGTGGTGACCGATCGTCTGATGCTGCAGGAGTGCGTGGGACAGTCATCGTCAAATATTCACACCGGTTATGCACTGTGTTGCGCTGATAAACTTAGTTATATACGGTATATTAAAATCCACGCTGTAAAAAGCGCTTAATATAAAAAACGCTGTCAATCATTGCCTCCAATACTTCCACATTTAACAACCCTTCCTCTTCTGCGGAATCACTCACATTATTGCCGTCATCACTGCTGTCACTACTTTCTGCACCATTATCCTGGATGAGAATTATTACTATTTGATTTTCTGCAATTCCGTATTTTTCGGAATAATGATTTTTATTTATTCAGCATGTCGCCATACATTTTCCCATTCTGGCCTTCCAATTCCAGCAAATTGCTGGCGTTATAACTGCTCCACATATTTTAATTTGAAAGTGATATTTCTGCATGCCACCCATTTTTTTATATCAGCCCAGATTAATTCGATTGGGTTTAGATCTGGGCGATACGATGACAGTCTAAGTACATTATGGCGATGTTGTATTACTATCTGGTCAAGTATGTATGCCTTCTGAAGCTGTTTGTTGGCTTGAATTAAGTTATATAGCTTTGTTTTACTCATGCTTTCATCTAAAGCTTTATTATGTCTAAGTAACCAAGCTCTCATTTCTTCTTTCAAGGAAGTTGAGGTAGGTGGTTTGTGAATTTGAGTGTTGACGCATTGTGAAGCATTGTCGATGACCAGAACAGACCCAGCAGGCATATTATGTATCAACATGGCGTTGATTCACTTCATGTAATTTTCTGTATTCATTTCTTGATGAAAATCTCCTGTTGTTTGTTGCGACTTGTAAAAGAAGGGCATTTGGAACGAAGCCGATCTTTCCAACAGCATGAAAACGATAATAAGTATTTGCCCTTTGGCAACATTTGCCTGCAAACCTAATTCGCTATCGTCACTCCAACTTTTAGATGCTGTATGACTGCTGTGTATGTATGACTCAGCTTCATACATTATAGTATTTTTCTGAAATTTGTAGCACCACCTTGAAAATTGATGCTGATATAAGTACACACTGATATAAGTACATATAAAATTATAGTCATTTGGAAAGGTAGAATCAGACTGAAAAATTCAATGCCATAGCCGCGATTTGAACCACGGATCTTAGGCTTTCCGTGCCGTTGCTCTAACCGACTAAACTATCATGGTAACATTTACTTTTATTTTTACTTTTTTATTTTATTATTTTTTTATTTTATTTATTTATTTTGTTTTTCTGTTAGAACCCTTCTATTTGATTTCGGTTTCTTCCATTTGAACCCTAAATCTTTAATACTTTTTCTGAGATTTGTAGCACCACCTTGAAAGTTTCTGCTGTCTTTCTGCTGGATGAGCAATCTGCTTATTGTTAGCACAGTTTTTTCTTCCACATAGGAATTGTGAATCGTGCGCCGAATGACGCATTCGAAATCGTCTATTTCTGTAATACGTTTAGGGACCTTATGTTTCTTCCCAGGTGTGTCAAATGGTACTCTTTCATCCATATGTTTTTTCTCTTATCTTTGAGAACTCTGGAAACGGAACTCGGTGAAACACCAGTTGCTTTGACTACTCTTTCTTTCACTCTCTTAAGGCTTTTGTGGAACTCGGATATAATTTCTTCCTTCATCTCTGCTTCTTGCTTCATGAAGTCGATGACATTTGCAATTATTTCCCTACTTTGACTATGTAACACCTTACCACTTAACTTTGAAAACATAGGAGGCATGGTTATAAATATAACAAATATAAAATAAGTACTATTTAGATACTGCAGCTCTCTTTAAAATTACAACCAGATGCAGACACTTTCTATGCAGACTGTATGTGTTACGCACTGTGAGTAAGCAAAGGTATTATATCGTTTTCGCTGATAAAGCTAAACATAAACCATTCCTAGGCTCGGCAGCTGGGTTGGCAATCAAGGTCACGATTCCAGAAGTTTTGCGCGAGTAATACATACTCCCTCAATGGGTACATCCTTCCTGTCGTTAGTTTGGGTGGCGCTTGAATCCTCAATACCATCTCCGAAACCTGGCGGAGGTGGGATGATGAAGTCCACCGCATTATCTGCATCAAGCCATGTTATCTCGTCGTCTATCAATGGTGATAGTGGTGGTGGTGACGATAGCGTGCTGGGCCCGGGACATGTGAGCAACGGACACGTCCTGCCAGACTCCATTTGCTTGTGTGCGACTTCATAGACATCTTGTCTGGAAAATAATAACTTTGGGCATGTAAACTTCATGAATGAAGAAAAGTATAATTTTCCTATATTTTATAATTCATTTTCTAGCGTATTATCGGTTTTCAACTTTTCAGTTTTTGACATTAGAGGTTAAGTTTTAAGTATGTTAAGCTTTTTGTATGGCGTAAGAGTATTTTTTATATATTTTGCAAGCTATTTTCTAGCAGATTACAGAGTTTAAACAAAAATTTAGAGTTAAATCAATTTTGTTAATTAGCGTGTTAATGAAGTATTTTCAAACATTGATGGATTTAATAATTATACATTTAGCTAGTAGAAGACATACCTTAAAGTTGCTGTGAGTTAGAATTGGTTGCAATTGAGAGAAATTCAAATCCCCAAATAACTATTACTAGTTGTGCTAGTAGCACCATTTTATCCTACTTTTGTATTTCCTTGTGATTTTCTTATTTCGTCTTTTTTACTTTCTCCACTACGTATGGTAAGTAGGGGAAGTATTGTATTCCACCCAAAAATTCGATACCGAGATTTCACCGGAAATACATGTTTTGAGATCTCCTGAATCCAAAAAAAGCATTTTTGGAAACATGTCCGTGTGTGTCTGTCTGTGATCAGCGTAACTCAGAAATGAACAGACGGATAAACACCAAACTTGGTATTTAGGTTCAGTATCTTGCAGAGATGCGACACGAAGGTTTTCAAGAATATCCCCCCACCCCAGATTACTCTTTACATGGAACATTATTCGAAAATTTTAATTTTCTCAAAAATGGCTCTAACAATTTTGATTAAAATATCATATGTTTAAGATGTTTTATGACAAATAAAATGGATATCTTGAATTATGTCTCCAAAAGTATTCTTCATTGTGAACGACTTTTGGTAAAGTGGTAAACCATAAGAGATAGACAAGATTTTACTACACAAAAGATGTAGATCGCGTTAAAATACACAATTTATGTCCTATACATTTTTGTTGTTGAGTGAACCATTTTCGAGATATTGCTTGTTATTCCCTTAAATTTTTCAATACTTATTTTCTCAAATGGGAATTCGTTATTGATTTTTTTGTCTTGGATATGCAGAGTATTAATCTGTGAAAAGGGGAATAGTGCTGCACCTAGCAACCAGCTATTAAGAGATATGTATGTGCTTAAAGGCTACAGTATTAAGATACTGCCCTTGTAAATATATATTCCCCTTACATCTACAAGACAATTAGCAATAAGGTAGAGTCACAAATGTTTATCTCGATTAACATGAAGTAGATGGAGAATAAGCGTTTGTAAAAATAGTTTTACAAGAGTAGCGAAGGTCATGTGAATGTAACACATCAGATTTTTTATATTTGTGTGGAAATGGAACATGAATTATAACACATATATTTATTTTTAGTCGCACATTAACGTTCTGAAAACTGAATATTTACGTCAGAGCTTGTTCAGATAGAATGCATTATATTTTAGCTTGCTTAAGCTCGGTTTTTTTTGTTACTGTATTTTATATTTTCTGTATTTAAAGTTTTTGCTTAATTTTTAGACGTTGATTAGTGTTACATAAGTTTAAATAATACATATAGACACTGGCACTGCTATATTATTGCAAGACAAACTTTACGAACCTAGGTGATCACACGATTTTTTTAAACTGCGATTTTGACTTTCACTAACTTCACTGGACTTTTTAAGAATAATTCACACGAATTTTTGGTATGAAATCTATTATATGCACTTACTTCACGAATTGAGTTCTAAGATGAATGAGGTAGTTGAAGATCTTTTCACTAACACTGAAGTTATTCCTTTAGCTCTCCTGCTTACTTCTTATATAGGCTTTGAAGTTCTTTCTCCCTCTCCCAGAAAGAATGCGCGGAAGAATCCACTCCGTAATCCAGTGTTTTGATTGGTTAAACAAAATATTAGCTGAATATATCTATCCTTGTCTAATGATTCTTGTTCATGTTTCCCAGGATCTTAAATCACATCTGGTGAACTTATAAATCTATTTGATGCAGTGTCGTAAGTAATATACTTTCGTGTACTGTTAATGAAATAATAAAGGAAGTGTTCAATTACTCTTTACTGTATGAATCATACATCTGTGTGAGAAATGTTAAGCGTTAAATGGCGCTTAGACAGGAAATTGTAAATCTTCTTGACCTTAAGTAATTTAATGGAGGGAACTAATTGATGGTTGCAGCTGCCTCAAATATAATTTCGTAGACTATTATTGAAATAAAACAGGAAGTATTCAATTACTCTTTATTGTATGAATCACACATCTGTGTGAGAAATGTTAAGTAAAGTTGCGCTTGGACAGCAAATTGTAAAACTTCTTGAGGGGTGGGAAATTGTTTATGATTGCAGCTGCCTGTAATATATTTTACTGTACTGTTAAAATACAACAGAAGTGTTCAATTACCTTGCATGAATCATGCACCTCGTGGGGAACGATACAAATCATCCTTCCCGCTGTTATAACTAGGTATTTTTACTTTCTGTACTATGAAAAGTAAGTAGGGGAAGTATTGTATTCCACCCAAAAATTCGATGGCAAGATTTAACCGGAAATATATGTTTTGAGGCTCCTGTTTTATTCAGTGAACTATTTTCGAGATATTGCTTGTTATTCCCTTAAATTTTCCAATTATACTTTTTCTGAAATGGAAATTCGTTATTCATTTTTTTATGTCCTGGACATGCAAGACGAATGGAATGCGTCACATAGCAACCACCTCTTAAAAGATTTTCCTATCGCTTAAAGCCTACCTTATTCCTCTTGCACCTACTGTCCGTGAGGTTTAAGTTGTCGGGTCCCTTTTAGACAGAGAAAGGAATACTCACCATCTCGCTCTCGCTATATGGTGACGCAGGCAAAGCAGATACACCAGCCAAACAAGCATCAGTGGCGGGATGCCCCTCATCCTCTCCGATTCATCATCAGAGACTTCAAACGAATATTCGTACTCATGTTCCGATTCCGATTCTTCTAAATTTATGACTAATCTGTTCGTAATTTCATCTACCAGACCGTCTTTCTCCCAGTAAAACTGTTCAGTGCCTTGTGCATGCTCACACGCCCTTTTCCAGTTGTCTGGAGTCACTTTTGTAATCGCATTATCAAACAACGCTTTTACATCACCACTTTTAAATGAAATATTATGTTTGGCAACATCGTTCTTGACTTGCGCCCATATAAGTTCTATAGCGTTAAAATCACAGTGATAAGGTGGCAACCGTACTATGGTATGTCCATGCATTTCTGCTAGTGTATCTATTTCATAAACTTTGAAATTGTCTTTTTTCAATTTAATTAGGTCATATAGCACTGGTTTTGTCGCTCGGGGATCAAACTCAATATTTCTATTACGGAGCCATTCCTGCATATGGGATTTGAGTGAAGATGAAGTGGGTGCTTTATTAATTTCTATAGAATGGTAAGGGGCATTGTCCATAACGATGACACTATTAGAAGGAATGTTAAGTAGCAGTTTATTAACAAACCAATCCTTGAAAATATTTTTATCCATTTCTTCATGGTAGTCCTTTACTGGATTTTGACTTAAAAGTTAGCAAGGCATTAGGAATGAACCCTGTTGAACATCCAGCATGTACAACTATAAATCGCTGTCCTTTGCCTATTGGTGTTTTAAGAGGGAAATCATTTTCATCACCGTCACAATTCCACACCTTATTTCTCGTATGGTTTATATTTACCCACGTTTCGTCAAGGTACACCATAGACCTACCAGTAACCCTCAGTTCCTTCATTCGTCTTAAAAACTGAAATCGTTTAGAAACCATATCCATTCGTTCCATTAAAAAACGTCTTCCTTGCGAATTTTTACTATAACTGAAATTAAGCTTTCTAAGAATTTTTCTTACCGACCACACACTTCCTTTCAGTAAGTCTTGAACTTTTAAAGCATCATAAATGTCCTGAAAACTAGGCAGAAAGTCCGTACGATATAGCGAATAGATTGTTCGCTTAATAGCAACTGTCGTGAATGAGTCTATTTCTGTTTTTGCGATCTCCTATTCGAGCGCTTCTTGCCTGGAGTTTGCAATCTACCGCCACTAGCTTCAGTATTTTTGTGTTCTTTTAAAATTCGCTGGACGGAACGAGCAGAAATACCGTAGCAGCAACAGTTCTCTCAACTATACTAGTCACTGAAATAGTCGGCTTTCCACATTTCAACGCGTCACAGTCATCACTGAAGAAACTGTGAACTTTGACTACCATTTCCCTACCATCTGATTTTAGAACTTTCCCTCGAGACCCAATTTGAAACAATACAAATACAACCAAAACTACTAGAAAATAATTCAACATTATATCCATATGCTGTAACACTGAAAACATCTTGCGTATCGTGTAAAACACAAAACACCAAACTCACAGTTCCGCAGCTCATACGCCACTGTAACCTTCAGTCATCATACAATAGAAGCGGGAGGGATACGAGCTTCTGCGGGTCTGGAATTTCCACAAATCGCAAGAAAGAAGGGTTGCTGTCCCACCCCCTGTGCTAGACAAGGACAGCACTCTGTGTGAGACAAAGACAGTAGAAAACCTGCCAAGTTAAACCTCACAGAGAGTACAAGAAGCATATGGAGAATACGCGTTTGTAAAAAACGTTTGTACAAGAGTAGAGAAAGTCATGTGAATGTAACACATGAGATTTTTTAAATGTGATTCGTTTTTATTTCGTTGGACATACACCTTGTAACAGTGTAATTAGTTATCTCTATAAAGAAACAATTTTTCATTATAATTTAATATGTGTTTGACTCTCATACAATTTTCAACGAAAATCAATAGCGGACTGGATATTACCGGTATCTATAGTGGTAGATATGAATTACAAGTGTTAGTTCTGTAGCCTTGCATCCATATGAACTTCTAGTAGGAAACAACTTTACACAATAGCGAAGAATAGGCTGCAGTCTCCCTGCCACCCTAAATACGAAGTGGAGCTAATAGCCTTAATAACCCTCCATTATAGGGTGACTGCCTGTCCCAAAAATTGGTATACATATACTGGCAGTTTTCTTTGTAGCGTTTTTAAGACTGATTTTATGTGCGTGTATGTATGTGTGTGCATGAGAGAGAGGCGATATATTTCGCCAACAGGTATTAATACATTCATATTTTTGATAGCCGTGTGCTCTTTTTGCATTGAACGTTCTTTCGGAATACATTATACCTATATGATTGAAACCCCCAGACATAGGGAGGCGAGGATTTCCCTTCGTTGCTTGTCTCTCTGTGTTAGAAGAGCACACGGAATAGCACATGAGTGTGCACATGAGTGGAGACCTCAGTCTTATACATACACGCCTTTAAGTACTGCAGGACGCTTGTTAACCCTAAATATTCTAATATTTTTTCATTGCTTGTGATTTCTCACCGTAATAAAGCAACATGCTTTAGCATACACCTTAGCATGTTATTCAGTCCTAATTTTTTAAAACATTTTTCATTCGTTAGGCGTGTCCGCAACAAAAATTGAAGCTTGTATTTTTATGTACTTTAACGAGCAAATATGAGAAGTGATGGATAGTTTGTAACTCTGATTCTCACGGTCGGTGAATCGTGCTTCAAACTCAAACTAATTACCTCCCCCCACTCGAAGCCAGTAACTTCTTGAGGAGGGACGCGACTTTTAAGTGTTTCTTCCACTAAAAGCCACCACGTGGCCATGTAAACGACCCTCAAAATTACCAATTCCACCAGTATCCTTGATTTGGTGGTGAACATACGAGTCGTTTAGGCCGAGTCTTGCTCTAAAACCCTCCACGTGGACAGGAATGACACTTAAACTGTCAACTCCGCCAGTGACCATAAATTTGATCCAGAACATACACGTTATTTGGGTCGTCTTTGCTCTAAAGACCGGAAATACCAATTTAAGACTACAAACTCCACCAGTAACCTTGAGTTTGATCCAGAACATACACGTTATTTGGGTCGTCTTTGCTCTAAAGACCGGAAATACCAATTTAAGACTACAAACTCCACCAGTATCTTTGAGTTTGATCCAGAACATACACGTTATTTGGGTCGTCTTTGCTCTAAAGACCGGAAATACCAATTTAAGACTACAAACTCCTCCAGCAACCTTGAGTTTGATGTTGAACATACATATCCTTTAGGTCCCCTTTGCTCGAAAGACCAATTAAATAACCATTCACATAATTTTTGCAAAGTAGAAAATCACTATGTGACCTTGATTTCATTTTGAACATATAGTTATATACTACTCCCGTGCCAAATATAAAATTATACAAATCAATGGAACTTCTTTCTGATAAAGCTCCTCCCTTGAGAGCGGCAAATTGCATGGTTATTTTCATTTTGCATAGTGTTGTAATTTTTCCCGCCGTCTTACAAACGCAGCAATACGACTGAAATTTTATAACTGAATACTTTCTAAAATATTAATTGCAATTGCTACAAACAAAACACAGAATACAGCTACCTCAACTTCGATCATTCCTCCCGAAATTCATAACGTTTTACTTCAAATACTCGCATCTCTCTATAAATCTCGAAGACCATTACCATGTTAAAGAATTTACTTAATTAATGCACTGTTAATGTTTACAGTAAATTTCAATGGATGTAAGGAGGCGTTGTATCTTTTTCGTGTTAGAAGTTTTCCACAAAAAAGGAAATTTAAGTGTTTCAGGCACAAGAAACGAAAATAATTATTTTAGTAATTTTGATTGAACTCAGCATGATTACATTCCTTTATAGCTAATTATGCAGTATTACGACACAAATATCATGCTATGTGAGAATCGAAAGCAAATTAATTTAATACATTACACATAATGGGAAAGCATTTAATAGTAAAAATACGGCATTAATGGTCACACATGCCTTGTTGGATGCCAGTGAATACAATGATATATTTAACAGAACACAATGCAGTTGTAGATAACTTAGACGTGAAGCAACCGTTTTCACCCAGCAGCGTTGCCATTTTATTTATTTCCAACCACTATACCATGTTGCCATGTTCCCATTAACTCAGTTTCTAGAAGTACGTCTTTATCCCGATTCTGCATTCCTAATGAAAGAGTCTGGATAAATAATTCATTAAATGAATAATTATTAAAGACGTTTGTTAATTTTCCACTTGAAAAAATAGTCATAAAATAAGCGGGAGGCAAGGATGGAACCACCAACAACTAGCACTTTTGGATTCTACGGATAGGGCTGTAACGTTCTCGGCTATTCCTAAATTGGATAAATTTGCGGTCTATTCAATTGCTATTAAGCTTTATTCTGTCGCTAAGTTAGCAATAAATTTCACTGCAAGACGTAAAGTTCCGGCACTTACTATATATGTGGTAAAGAAAGTAAAAAAAACTAGGAACGTTTGGACTCCTTTTTCCAGTTTTGAAAATGATCAGAGGATTAGAATCACAATTCTTAAGATTTTATACATATTTCACAATGATAACAAAATTGTTGCTTATCTCTTAAAACAGATGCGACTGCATTCAACTTTGGGGCTGTGCTTTAGAAACATGTAGTCGTAGATCTTTATCATATCCCTTCCCACAATCCAAACATAAAAACTTTTTGGGTATACTCATTTAAATGATCTTATCCACTCATAATAGGTTCTACTCGCAGGTTAAAAGGAAGCTACTAACTAAACTAGTAAACTACATACAGAAATGTGGCATGAAAAACGCCAACAATATTATGTAATGGCGGCCGGCCGACGTAATTCGGTTTTCTCCGCCGGTATTGGTAATGAAGACTCTGCCGGCGTAATTCGACTCTCTCCGCAAACATTCGTAATGAATCCCCCGTCTATCTGCAATGTCGTGTCATTTTACATATGCGTCGCGTCGTCGCATTGTGTATTGTTGGGAAGTTAGTTTTACCAGTCCGTTTCCACATTTGCTTCGACAGCTAGATTGGATCCCTGTATGTTGTGCTATTGGTACAAACTCTTAACTCGAAAAAAAGTCTGATGTACTACTTTCGCATTACTTTATCATTTATTAGTGGGTATACAAATTATTCTTACGACAGTTTATTTTTGTATCTACTTCATTATAATAGAGATAAACCTTTGTAGTTACATTACACATTTCGTTAGGATACAAAGGGAACAGCGATAGTCAAATGTTTAAAAACTGGACGCTATATGCTTGCCTTAAAATGTCATGTAATCGCGAGAAACTACTAAAAATCGACAAGATAAAAGCATTGAGCAAATCGAACCATTAATAACGGATTTCTCGATACCACAAAGAGGCTATTTAAAATAAATTGTGTGCTTCAAAAATATCTACTTTTTTGTGAAGTACGTTTTCTCTATAGCTTAACGTTTATCAGTGAATATACAAAATTCCTTCCGAATAAAGACTTCACATGCTCTTAAAAATTCAAGATATGCATTTTGTCATTTAAATAGAGTTAATGTACGGTATTTTAATCAAAATCGTTAGTGCCATTTTTTAAGAAAATCAAAATTTTCGAAAAATGTTCTATGTAAATATTGGGGTTGGGGAATTTTCTTGAAAGACTTCATGTCGCATCCTTGGAAGATGCTGGACTTAAATACCAAGTTTAATTTGTATCACACTTTTCAATTTTGAGTTACGCTGTTCACACACACATACCTACAGACGTTTGCTAAAAGTGCATTATTTGGATTCAAGGGACCTCAAAACATGTATTTCTGGTGAAATCTCCGTATTGAATTTTTGGGTGGAATGCTATATGTAGTTGTAGAGAAAGTAAAACAAACAAAGAAAGAAAACCAGAGATTGGAGTGTACCTCCATAAGCAGTACAAGGTCCGTGGGAAATTTCTTCTTATTACGATTTGTAAATTTCTGACGAACTTCCTAATAAGAACGCCTTCTATAAAATATTCCATATCCATACTTGATAGAAGTCTGAACGACGACAAACATATCACTCTCACAACATGCGAAAACACAAACCCAAGCAATCAGAACTACAGCTCTGTTTCCCTAACTGACTCGCTTACCTCCCTCACAGTGCGACGTGCATAAACAGGCCCATGAACACCCATATATATACTATATATACATATATATTCAAGTCGTGCGACCTGAAAGACCATGCAACGTGTTTTTCAGGTCGTGCGAAGCGTCGCATTGCATAGGTGCTTCCGGTAACTCAATGTACTTTCAGATCGCGTCTCACGACCTGAAACTGCATGCATAATTAATGGAGCCTTACGTGTTCTTTGTGGTTCATCCAATTAAACTGCCGTTCCCCGTGTGCTGTATTTACGCTAGCAAAATAAACCAACTGCATTTTATTATACGTTTAGGATAATCTACGCATGTTTAAAGGGCACAAATATGACCAACTGCTCATTTACAAGAAGTTCAGTCTACTCATCGTATGTACAAATCCACGCTTCCTGGAAAGGACGAATTGCCACAGATAGATAGAAGTTATTTTTATTGTATTTAGTTTAAGGTCGCAGAACGCAATGTTTTTTTTCTGGCGACCATAATATTACATAAAATATATTAGCCATACAAATCAATAATGGAGCAAGAAAGACTGTTGCTAGAACATACCTAGAATATGACATAGGTAATTAACAGTAATTCAGTAGCATGACAAATCATTAAGGAATACAAAGTAAAGCGTTACAAATGAAATTGATTCATACATACAAATGTAATTAAAATAACAGATAGCATTATGGAAGAACTTGATTTACTCAGAGCTGTAGTAACTTTTGATATTCTGTCTATCTTCCTAGAAGTACTGTGTATAGTGCATTCTGTAAGGATGTGGTGTACTGTTAGGAGTGTTCTACAGGAGCTGCATACTGGCGGCTCATCTTTGGATATCAGGTAGGAGTGAGTTAGTTTGGTGTGTGCAATTCTTAATAGTGTCAATAAACCTGATTTCTTCTTTGTAGCTTATATAGAGGGCATGTATTCATATAAAGGTCCATTGCTGCTTCCATTGTGTACCATCTTAAATTGTCCGTTTGGTAAACCACAGTTTAATGTGTTACCAGATATAAATAATGGGATAAAAATATTTTATCGAAATGTGCAATACATCAGTAATAAAGTGCATAGTGTTGAATTAGTTCTGAACGAGGTAAACCCACATGTAGTAGTCCTAACCGAACATAGTCTCAAGGAAAATAATGTAAATATGTATAAAATTTTGAATTATAATATAGTAAGTAGATTTTGCAGAAAAAAACACAAGGGAGGGGGGTGATTATATATGTAAAAACTGGGATCATATACAAGAATATGCCTAACATTTGTAATATGAGCATTGAGATGGTCATGGAACTGGCTGCTATTAAAATATGTAGTGATGATTGTGTTTACGTGATTCTAGGAGTATATAGATCACTAAGTACCTCAGTGACTCAGTTTATAGAATTCTTCGATAGGGTATTGCAAACCAATGTAAATGTGATAGTTTTAGGTGACATAAACATCAACTCAGCTACAGATAATTGGGATTATATACATTTAATGGATTGTTTAAAATCATATGATCTAAAAGATGTGATAGGTACCCCTAACTAGGGTCACAGACCACTCGTCTACTATTATCGATAATATATTTACCAACATAAAAACTGGGCATTCATCAGAAGTTAATAATTACCATCTGTCAGATCATTTTGCACAAATCATTCAAATAGATAATATTACAGTTAACAAAGTTGTAGATAATATGTATGTTAGCTACCGTAATATGAATGACGACAATGTCATTAAATTTAAAGATGCACTTGAACAAGAAACATGGAATAAAATGTATACAGTGGAAGGTGTTAATTCTAAGTGGGAATACTTTTACGATACCCTCAATATACACCTAAATGAAGCATATCCATTTATTATAAAAAAAGGAAAATCTTTGTAAAAATAAAAAGGTAAAGTTGGATGCTGAAGGAGTATGAATGAGAAATAAAATAAAGGATACATATGAATGGTACAAATCAACCAGATGGGAATATTACAATAACAAATATAAAAAAGCGAAACAGGACTTTCATAAATATCTTGTGGAAATGCAAACATTGCAATATAAAACTAAATTGGATACTTGCAACAATATATCTAAGGGTGCCTGGAGTATTATTAATAAGGTAAATTCCAAACCAGGAAAACACGGAAACATTGTTATAAAAAACAAGGAAAAACTGTAGAAAATCCAAATGATATAAGCAATATTTTTAATAATCACTTTCTAAATGTTACAGCAACAAAAACTGGCAAATCTATAATGTTTTCCCAAATATTAACATAGTACAGAGCACAAATGATAGTATATATCTACAACCAACTCATGAAAAGGAAATGTTAGAAATTATTAATTCATTTGATAATAAACAAACCAGTGGCTGGGATGACATAACTCCCATTTGTCTAAAAAATGTAAACAAGAGTTAATGATGGCACTGGTACACTTGATAAATTACTCCATAGTAAATGGGGAAATTCCAAACTGTCTGAAAACAAGTATAGTTCGACCCATATTTAAAAAGGGAGATAAATTTCAAGTATCTAATTATCGCCCAATTATGTTAACGTCCACGTTAGCCAAGCTTTTTGAAAAAAATTATTAGTTCGGCTAAACAAGTTTCTAAATGCTAATAAGATCATTAGACCTACACAACATGGCTTTCGTAAGAACCACTCAACTGTAACTGCAACAACTGAATTTCTTAGATATGTTATAACCAGTCTAGTGGATAGAAATAAAGTAGCCGGTATTTTTTTGGACCTTACAAAAGCCTTTGATTGTGTTGATCATAAAATCTTAATCCAGAAGCTGAACAATTATGGAATAAGGGGATTGGCAGAACGATTAATTACATCATATTTAACAAATCGAAGGCAGTGTACTGAAATTCTAGGTTATAGTGGTAATTATAAACGTATGTACAGGTCAAAAGAGGGAATAGTGCAATTTGGGGTTCCGCAGGGTTCAGTACTTGTGCCCTTGCTGTTTATATTATATATTAATGACATTCCTTGCATTCCAAATTCTAAACTACTGTCCTTTGCAGATGACACAACTATGTTATGTTGGCACACATATATTGACGAGCTTGTAGGGAAAACAAAACTGGATGCAGCTCAGTTGCTGAGTTATTTCAGTTCCAATAACTTAGAATGTAATATAAGTAAGACCAAAATATTCAACTTTACAATATCCCATAGGCAAGGTGAACAGTTTATATCTAAAGTAGGTGATGAGGATATTGTTGAAAGCGACCAGACTTCTTTTCTGGGCATAATATTTGATAAACATTTAACATGGGATAGGCATATTGATTTGGTCTGTAATAAAATTAGCAAAGGAGGATATCTGATAGGATATTTTTGTTAAATTTAAAAATCTAAACATTTTACGCACAATTTATTATGGAGTGACATATCCTCACTTGCTCTATGGCATAGAACTCTTGGGTGGAGCTGCAAATGTTGACATTGCAGAAAATGTGTGTAAAAATGGTATCAAATGCAAGATATGACCATCCATGCAGAGAGTTATTTATTAAGAATGAAATTCTCACAGTTGTATCATTGTATGTATATCGAATACTACTTTTAATACATGGATCGAAGGACATCTTGAAACACTGTGATATGCATAAATACAATACTAGAAGCCAAACTAATGTATATAGATCTGTACAGACAAAAACATTCTCTGACAAAGGTCCCTTAAACATAGGAGCAACGTTGTATAATAAACTCCCAATGGAACTTAAATCTCTACAAATTAATTCCTTTAAATCTAAGTTAAAGAAGCATCTTATAAATAAACCTTTGACAGACTTGAAAAATTTGAGCAAAGAGGTGTGTGTGTATGTGTGCGTGTGCGTGAGAGAGAGAGAGAGAGAGATATTGATGATATTGAATTATACAGAGTTCAAAATTAATATCCAGTCTTTTTAAAAATAGAGTAAAACATTACCTTGTAAATATAATATTGTACAGACTGGATGAATACTGAAGTATAGAGTAAGTATGTATGGATGTGAGTGTTTGCGTATGCCCGCTTGTGAGTTATTGTATTGTGGAAATGTGAAGTAAATTTTGTAAACCGTAGTGTTAATGTTGTCTTGACCATGCTTTTAACCTGTATCTCCAAGTACACAAGCAATAAAGAATTATTATTATTATTATTATTATTATTATTATTTGCTCCAAAGCTTCTCAATCTTATTTATGGATGGCAGTAAATCTCTGTGAGAAGTATGGATATTTTGGATTGAGGAGTTTTGTATGCCTTTCTTTGCTACAACGTCTGCCAGTTAAGGTGTCCATGAAATGATCGTTTTGTTTCCTTTTTATTTTCAGTGAATGGATCAGAATCTGAATGTCATGTATTAGTATATCTATTGTCCATGGATCACCAATTGCTTGTATGGAACTGAGGGAGTCAGAAAAAATAATTAAATGTTGATCTTTGCGACGGTATTATTAATGTATTTGTGTTTACTCCACGTGGTGAAGCCATCTTGTGATGTGATTCATTTGTTAGCTCCATCTGGTGTTAGCAATTTGCGGCAGTATTAGTGTTTGTTTGAAAGAATGCTACTGTTATTTTATTTAATTTTGGTTCTCTGTCCTCCGGCTAGCTATGATCTTTTTGGTCAAGCACTTCTCTTTATACAGGTTGTGTAAACGGAAAGGAGTCTCTTATCCAAAGATAACACTGATGAAAGAATTTGTTTTACACTTTTATTGTCGAACACATTTACTATCACATTTACACATTGATCTTGACACCCGCCAAACTGAAACTGTTATAATAACTTCATTACTGATCACTCTTAATTCGCGTACTTCAACTTTTTGTATAATTAACTTTATAACACTTGAGATTTTTCATAACTCTGCTACGCGTAACCTATGAATTGATAGCCGACGTATAATATATAAATATTTCTGCTGGACTGAAGGCGACGTGTAACGTGCAAATGTTTTCGACGAACTGACGGGGTCTACCTCTAACCTAGCCCTTTTTTATACTCCTACACCCCGATATGCCTAAGGATTATAACTGAGCTGCTATTGGCTAATAAAACGCGCCAACATTAGCGTCTATTTTTATATCCAATGAAAATTATGAACACATACGCTCTAGGAAAAATGTTCCAGCAAATTCTAAAGTAAAACGCGCCAATATTACGTAACTTCCTCGTCTCTAATAATGATAAACAGCTCACCCCCTCTCTGCATTATTGCACGCTATTATTGTCAGTTTCAGTAAGGCAGTATAAACTTACTTCTCAACAATAATTACAATCAACAAACATCTCAAATCAATGTCACACAAAAATGCATATTCATACTATAATCACTCTTTACATTTTAAATAATTTGTGATACAAATTACTGCATCATATGCCCCACTGGAAACATAATTATAAATATTCACAACTTGTTTGGAAATTTTATAATTGGGTTTTTAGTCTCCTAAATCTTGGAACACACGCTATTTATCACTTTCACTTAACACTTCACACGTATTTAACACACGACATATGTTTTTCCTTTATCTCGCCACTATTTACTGGTTTAATGTGTTTAGACATTAATCTGATATTACAATTTTTTATAGCAAATACTGTACCCTGAATTATTTAGTTATTGTTGCAGAAATGGTTTACTTTCTTATATTGTTGACAAAAATTTATGCATTCAAGAATTTTTGTAATTATTAAACATATTTACCAAAAATATTTACCCTCTACACAAATATATTTACATCTATTAAATCTAGACACTGTCTCACATTTTCTGTTTGCTACATAAGTATTTGTTTTAATTATTTTTACCCCATTTTTGTTGTTTTGTACTTTATATTCACACTACTCTTGGAATTATATCCACGTAATTTTACTTTAATATAACATCATGCTTCATTTCAAATGCTGTTACAGTTACTAAGAAAATGTTATTTTTCCCTTTAAACATTTAGTTATGTCCAGAATTTATTTCTCCTTTCTTATAACATACATACATAATTAACCCTCTTACATTCCAATACATTGCTCTGCAGGTATCTTTAACTATCCTGAATTTACTTCTTATTATCTTGGTCTTCTGTTTCACCTTTATCTTCATTGTTGTATGGTTTCAGCATCTCAATATGGAACTTTCCAATTTTTTTCGAGTTGTTGGGTTACATAATTCATATGTATTTGTTCCATATACTTCAACAACTTCATATGGTCCATGGTATTTGAGAAACATTCGCCAATAAAGTTTATTTGCTTTATCCGACAATTTCTTTGTTTTAACCAAAACTAAATCTCCTATTTTGATCCTCCATTCCTTTCTTTTCTTTTCTTTTCTTCATGTTTAATTTTTCTTTTTATGGCCTTTTTCTTCATCCTCTCGAATGCTTTTCGGAACATCTCTTCTTCTGTTTGTGGTATCGAGTGCGCATCTGGAATGGCTTCTGGAATTTTCTTACACATTGTATTTATCTTCTTTCCTAACTTAAGTTCACATGGTTTGTATCCAGTCACATTGTTTACTGTCTCATTTAGTATATTCTGAACGAAATTCACGTATCCATACCCTTTGGTTTGTTTTCGATGACACAGCCCCCTTAAATAATTCGAAATTTCTTTAATTTCCCTCTCCACTGGGTTGGAGTTCGGTCTGTATCTTGACGAAAAATATTGTTTAATGCCATTTTCTTTCAGTCCATCCATAAATTTTTTTCCTGTGAAGTACGAAGCATTATCGCTCAATACAGATTGGATCGGTCCTTCTT
This sequence comes from Deroplatys truncata, assembly GCA_030765065.1. Lineage (NCBI taxonomy): Eukaryota > Metazoa > Arthropoda > Insecta > Mantodea > Mantidae > Deroplatys > Deroplatys truncata. The sequence continues at coordinate 751,318 of CM060981.1, read as the reverse complement.
CTATCACACATGACTTGAGTAGTCTATTCAAACATGCTAAACCTGTAGGTTTTCTCAAAGGGTAAATTCTTATATATTTGCTGAATATATCATAACAGACAAATATATATTTGTTTCCAAATTGACTTGGAGGCATCGGACCATGAATATCAATACTAATTACGCACCTCGGCTTATCCCTTATAACCGAATTAGTCTCAAATGCATATGCTGCATTTATTTGCTTTGCCTTCTGACACAGGTTGCAGCACGATATAAATTTTCGAACATTCTGACGCAATTTGGATATGTATAAATTTTCTAAAATCATAGAAGTTGTCCGGTCCGTCCCTGAGTGTGCTAACTCTTCGTGAAAATTCTTAATTAGTTCCTTTTCCATGCTTTTCGGAACCATTACCTTCCAACTAGGCATTTCTTTTCCATGCTTCTTGTATAATGCCCCATTCCGAATTGCTACAATTTATTTCTATGCCTCTTCAATTAGTGGTGTATTTTCTTTAAGTTCAAATAATTTTGCGTCCTCATTTTGAATTTCCCCCATATTTTTCAATTTTCTCATCATTTCTTTGCTTAAAGGAATTTCAATTGTCAATATTTTGACTTCATTTCTAGGCCTTTCAATATTTTCGGGAATTTGTGGGTTGTAGTTTAATCTTGATAGCAAATCACTGAAGGTGTTATTTTTGCCAGGAATGTGTATAATCTCAATATCGAATGCAGATATTGCATGAATGTATCTAGCAAGTTTTCCACTACATAATCTACACCCTTGAATGAAAGTTAAGCTAATGTGGTCTGAATATACTTTCACCTTTTGCTGATAAATATAGGTTTTAAAACGAATTAATGAGAAATATAGTGCTCCAATTTCTAACTGAGTCACTGAAGAATTCCGCTCAATATTTTTAAGTCCTTTAGAAGCTGTACTAATGACGTGAAAGTCATTGTTGATGTCTCGCTGTCCTAAAATTCCGGCGTATCCTTGCATTGATGCGTCGACATAAATCTCATATTCCAAATTTTCTCTGGGCCTCTCGAGCAATATGGACTTAGCAAAGAGTTCTTTTACTCTCTCAAAACATTTTTGATGATCCTCTGTCCATCTCCACTTATTATTCTTTCGGAGTAGCTGCCGCAGTGGTTCTATTTCAGCCGAATACCTTGGTACGAACTTACTCTGAAAGTTCAATACCCCTAAGAGACGTCTAATTTGTTTTACGTTCCTTGGTGTTGGAATTTTCATTATTGCTTCTATTCTCTTCTGGTCAGGTCTTATACCTCGTTCATCAACTACATAACCCAGAAAATTTATTTCCTTGACACAAAATTTTGATTTTTGTATGTTCAGTCATACCATGTTGTTGCAGTTTGTTTAACACATAATGGCCATTATTCATGTGTTCTTCAAATGTTTGACTAATGATTAGGAAGTCGTCAATATACTTTATTAAAAAGTCATCTGCAGAATTTCCAAAGATACTGTGAATGGCTCTCAAAAATCCACTTCCTGAGTTTTTTAAACCAAAAGGATTTACACAAAAACGATACTGGATCCCCGAGTATTGAAATGAAGTGTAATCACGCACTTGTGGATCTAATTCCACTTGCCAATATGATGCAGTGAGGTCAATGGATGTCAAAAATCTCCCTCTTGAAAGTTTCGTAATTAATTGTTCAATTCCTTCACTTTGAAAATGATCTGGCTTCATATACTTGTTGACATATCTACCGTCTAATGTTAATCTCAAACTACCATCTCGTTTAATACTCCAACAGATTGAATTTATGTATTGAGAATTACTTTGCTCAATAATCCCATTTTCTAACATGCTATTTATTAGTTGTCTAGCTTTGTCCCGAAGACTTATAGGTAAATTGTCATACTTGTGTCTATATGGTGTCTTCTACTTGAAATGTATGCTGATATACATTACATCTGCCTGGGATATTACTACATACTGAACTATTGTTCATCAAAACATCATGAAGGATTTGTTTTTGCGTTATCGTAATGTTATAAGCTTCTTCACACTTGTGTATTATTTCCTCATTTCTCTTCTCTTCCCAGCTGTTGTCTGTCTCGCTCACATGGTCGTCTTTTGTTTGGATTGTAAATTCCTCTACTTTCTCTGACATTTCCACAAGCTGTTGAAAATATGGCGTGGTGTTCCCTTCATATTCTGTGACTACCTGCTTTATCTGACTATTTCTATCGATCTCTGTTATTTGCACAAAAAACTCTTGGTCACAAAGATTTTTCTCATCCTTTGTCATCTCAATCACAGAAACTTTTTCTTTTATAAATGGTACCTTTATTTCTCTATCGTCTTTTGTCATTTTTACCTCTTCATGTTTAAAATCTATACGTGCTTCATATTCATGTAGGAAGTCACATCCTATAATTATGTCACAAATCAGATGGTTTACAATTAGAAACATAACCTCAAAATTCTCTCCGCCGATAAGTATGTTTAGTAGAGCTTGTGTTTTTATGACCTGTGTCGTTCTTCCGATTGGAACACGACAAACTAAATTACTAGTAGGAAGAGCCAGAATTTTGTTACTTTCATTAATCAAATTTATATAAAATTTCTGTGAATAAATTGAAGCTGACGAACCAGAATCTATAGTTGCAATGATCTCTTTCTTCGCAATTTCCATCCTAACATGAGGTGACTCGAAATTTTCTCCCTTATCTTTTGTTGCTGCAATCTTATTACAGGGTGTGTGTGTAGGCATATTATTTGTATTGGTAATGGATACTGAATTATTAAAGACGTCCTGAGAACCTACTGCACAGGAGTCTATTAACAGTTTTCCTGGTTAATTCCATGTTCACGTACGGGACTGCCATTCCTAACAGGCGCTAAATCTATCTCATTGTCGCTACCATTGTTTTGAGTTCCCCTTCCTCGAGTTCGAAATCCTCGATTTCTGAAATTATGTCCCCTTGGCACATAATTTTCTTGCCGTTCCTCAGATCTTTCCCAGTTATTGTTTTCCCTCCAGTGAGTGAAATTTCCCCTTTGTCTAATGTACCGCCTTCCATAATTTTGCCCTCTTTCCGGCAATCTTTCTGTCCTGACATAATTTATTTGTTCCTGTCGACCTGGTCTCCCATCTATCCTCGATCTTTCAAATTTTGGAACGTATGATTGATACCGTTGTCTGGTATTATTTTCATGACGTCTGTCTTGTCCTCTACTTTGCTGATAACTACCTTGGTAATTTCTTCTATCTCGCACATCTAAAAATCTATGCTCCCACTCCCGAGATACATCTTCTTCCTGCTGTTCCAAAGCTGTCATTAATTCTGTCATCTCATAGATATTACGTGGTTTTGCAATTAGTAAATAATTTTGTATCCTTAAAGGATAATGTCTTGTGAGCAAATTCACAAAATCTTCCTCATTGATTGGAGGTGACAAGTTCCTAACCTGACTTGCATGTTTCAGTAAGTAATCAGTCATTGATATTCCCTCTCGTGGATTAAATTGACCATGACTAAGCATTGCTCGAATTCGGTGCTGTACCGTAACATTCCAAAATCTGTTCATGAATAGCCTCTTAAAGTATTCATATGAAATTTCACCCCCTGATACCATTTGTAACCAATCTAAAGTTTTCTGGTCCAAACATCTTTTGACAACTATCATTTTTAATGCTTCAGGTATCTTTTTAATTTTAAAATACTCTGATAATTCTGCAATAAACTGTACTGGACTGGAGTTTTCATTAAATTTTGGAAGTGGAAAATCACTTAAGATATGATTGTAATTTTGCAAATTCCCTACTCCCGTATTTAAATTCTCTAGTGTTACTTGTGCACTCTGAGTTTCAGCATTAGCTATGGATGAAGCTGCCGCATCACTCACATTATTTGTCATACCTGAGGAACTACCTCTATCATTATTTCGTACATCAGATACATTCACATCACATATATTTACCCTTGAATTTAATTCTAACCTATTTACAGTACCTTGCAGATTTTCTATTGTCTGTTCCAATTTTTTATTATTCTCATTTTGAACAGCTTGGTGTTTGTTAATTTCAGAAGTTAGCTTTTGATTCAAATCTATAGACAAAACATTAAATTCTTCAGACAATTTATTTCTTTGTGTTTCTGACTCCTTCTGTATTTCAGATATCTCCCCTCTGAAATTAACTTGCACCTGAATTAAATCTGCATTTGTAGCCTCCATCATCTCTCTTAACTCACTTGAAATGTTACTCATTCGGCTACCTATCTCTGTACATTTTACATCAATATGTTCTATTTTATTATTAACCTCACTTTTTTGGTTAGATATTTCCCTGCTCATGTCTAACATTTTCTTTGAAACTTCACCTATTTCATTTGCTATCATTTCCTGATTTTCATTTCTCATTCTCATCATACTACTATCTAGCTCCATGAATTTCTTTTCAATCTCTTCCCTATTTTGATCTAATTTATGCTCTAATTTCTCATTACTCTTACCAATTTCTTCCCTTAATTGATCTGTAATACTCTTACCAATATCTTCCCTCAATTCTTTCTTATTCTGATCTAGTTTTTGTTCTAAACTCCTATCAATATCTTCTCTTAATTCCCTATTATTCTTTTGCATATCTTCCCTTAATTTCTCATTACTCTGAGTTAATTTTTCTAATTTCTCATTATTCTTTTGCATATCTTCCCTGTTTTGATCTATAAATTTTCTCATCATTTCCATCATCATACTAGCATCAAAATTAACATTTCCTGCTATTCTATTCTCACTTTCTGCACTAACATTTCCTCCCTCAAATCCTACATTGTTTGAGCTATTTTCTGTAACCTGTATTGAATTACAGCTAACTGTTACAGTATCCCCTTCCATAATTATTTCTTCTGTATTATTAGTAGCCATTGTTTTCTTTATCCTACCGCTCCTAAGGTACATTTAAATTTGTACACTTTTTTTAGAATAAAAATCACACTTTTCTAATGCTATCTGCTGATGTTCAGCTTTCTGCCCCTCTCTCCTAGATTTATATGTCGCTTCAGCGTCGTATTATGATGAATCTACGTCATCTTGGTGTCCTGTAGTTGAATTCCCGTTGCCTTGTAATCTTGGAATTACGATGTCCACTCATCCGCGTCGTCTGTCGTCCCTGTAGTTGTTTCTGGAATCTGCGTCTTGTAATTCAGTTCACTTCTCCATTCGTTCCACGTCCTGGTTCCTTCGCCCCTTCCTGATTATTCTGCTCCTTCCTGGTCATTCTGCTCCTTTCCTGGTCATTCTGCCCCACGTTCTTGGTGCCAATTTGCGGTGGTATTATTTATGTTTGTGTATTTGTGTTTACTCCACGTGGTGAAGCCATCTTGTGACGTGATTCATTTGTTAGCTCCATCTGGTGTTAGCAATTTGCGGCAGTATTAGTGTTTGTTTGAAAGAATGCTACTGTTATTTTATTTAATTTTGGTTCTCTGTCCTCCGGCTAGCTATGATCTTTTTGGTCAAGCACTTCTCTTTATACAGGTTGTGTAAACGGAAAGGAGTCTCTTATCCAAAGATAACACTGATGAAAGAATTTGTTTTACACTTTTATTGTCGAACACATTTACTATCACATTTACACATTGATCTTGACACCCGCCAAACTGAAACTGTTATAATAACTTCATTACTGATCACTCTTAATTCGCGTACTTCAACTTTTTGTATAATTAACTTTATAACACTTGAGATTTTTCATAACTCTGCTACGCGTAACCTTGAATTGATAGCCGACGTATACTATATAAATATTTCTGCTGGACTGAAGGCGACGTGTAACGTGCAAATGTTTTCGACGAACTGACGGGGTCTACCTCTAACCTAGCCCTTTTTTATACTCCTACACCCCGATATGCCTAAAGATTATAACTGAGCTGCTATTGGCTAATAAAACGCGCCAACATTAGCGTCTATTTTTATATCCAATGAAAATTATGAACACATACGCTCTAGGAAAAATGTTCCAGCAAATTCTAAAGTAAAACGCGCCAATATTACGTAACTTCCTCGTCTCTAATAATGATAAACAGCTCACCCCCTCTCTGCATTATTGCACGCTATTATTGTCAGTTTCAGTAAGGCAGTATAAACTTACTTCTCAACAATAATTACAATCAACAAACATCTCAAATCAATGTCACACAAAAATGCATATTCATACTATAATCACTCTTTACATTTTAAATAATTTGTGATACAAATTACTGCATCATCTTCCATATTTTCAATGTTCAGTATTCCTGTTTGATTGCATGCAGTTCTGGGTAAAAATGGAAAATAAATTAGGTAGTTTAAATGACACCACTTTGTCTCTGAACATTAGTGCACATCCGCTCCCTCCACTAGTTTTGGATCCATCTATGTGTATTGGTATATAGGTAATTGGTGAATTTATTCTTAATTTCATTGTACACACATTTAAATACCACTTGATTCATTTTTAGAGATACTTTAAGCAGGAATGAGAAGGAAGAAATACGGTTGCTACAATTATGAACTGTCAACTGAAGTGCTGAAGCAGATAGTAACTGTTACTGCATTTAAAGCATCTGAAACTAATCAACGTACTTCACCCGCTTCTATAGGTCTCGCCAGGGATATTGGCATATGACCTTCAGGGCTAGCGCAGTCAGCCAGCCCTCTGATGTTTCAATACCTCCCTTGCAAGTAGTACGTGGTTCCTTCTGTCCAGTTCCTTCCACCGTATACAACTGCCGTCTCAACTTGCACCTTTCTTCGAGCTGCAGCCCCGTATGTGGCATACATTTATACGGTAAATGACTCGCATCGTAGCAATCTGTGATCGTAGCTCTCCTTTAAAATTTTCACATACCAAAATCCGTGGCGCGACCTGTACCTCTTCAGTCGAATAAGATCTTGATGGCCGTCATTTTATCTTTGTATTGTTAGGTAAGCTCGCCGTGACACATTTCATAATACTACTTTAGCTTTAAACGGTAGTATTCATAAGGGATAAATTGAATTGGCTCATGTTTTTCGTTACGCAACATAACGCTTAAAAAAAACTAAAAAACAATAAAAACCTAGTGTTTCTGGTGGTTTTGAATAAGCTTTTTAGTGGGAAATCCCTTGTCAGTGTTGGCAACGCAGGCACCATCAACATTATGGCGAAGTCTGATTTTCCAGTAAGGCAAAGTGTCGTTTAAAAGGTGTGTGTTTGGGTTGCAGGTTCTGAAAGTGGGACATTTACTCTAAAACAGAATACACAGGTAATATCACGGCAGTCTTAGTAACTCTTGCACTTTTATAGCGCTTTTTAACACATGCATGAAGATATCGTAGATTTGCCTTACAGCTTGTGTAATTTGTCGTGACACTCCATATACACAAAAGAGGAGAAATGAGAAGTAGTGGCGAGAGTGGTGGGGAGCAAGTGATATCAGAACTCGGAGGCAGCCACATACACAACGCATTGTAAACAAATGTGTAAGGTTACCTTGCATTTGAGCTCGCAGCAGGTGGAATACTGACCCCCACCTCTCGTATTATGCAAGTGGTCTGGTCAGTGCTATTACGCATATATGCTTCAGGAGTGGGGGACTGTCACGACGATTTACACAAACTTTACATTTAACGTGGTAAGGAAGGTGAGAGTTTACAGTTTTTCAGTAAATTGCCTTTCTTGGGTCCTCAGCGACGGGAGTGATGTCTTATATGTCCATTTCTGAAATAACGCTACGTGTGGGTGAGGGGGAGGGAGAGGAGAGAGAAATGTTCTTGGTGTTGGGTATGTTTATTACTTATGCTGCATATTTCATTATTGTATGACGTGTTCTATGTCCTTGAGCGTAGCTCACAGTGGGACCAAACAAACTCGATCTAGGTGTTTTGTTTAACGGCATTATTTTTTCATTTCTGTGTGTTATACCCATGTTTATGCACATTTCACTTTTATTTCCCCTTAGAGAGAACATGCATTACATATTTTGGCATCTGTAGCACATACAGTGACAGCTGTTGGACATATAAGAAATCACTCCCGTCGCTGAGGGTCCAAGAAAGGCAATTTATCATAAGGCTAATCTGTCATACTTTTGCCCAGCTATTATACGTGAAATGAAGTGAGAAGTAAAGAAATGAAATACCTTAGTAGTGAATGCAGATGTAGTTGTCATCGTTTGTGAAGAAATCGCCATCCGATCGCGAATTATTTGTGCCTCACTGAAATGGGGTAATTGGGAAAGTTACTAGAGAAAACACGGCCATGTTCACGGCAATACTGACGCTGATTCGGAAGTGCCAACAGCAGTACGAATCTGTGAATTCGCTAAGTAAAGGATGTGTTGGTAGTGCTGCTGCTTATTATTCATGTCATAGCCGCTTAAAATAAGAATATGTGAATGTGTTTAGATGTGAAAGTTTTATATAGGATGTTATTAAAGTTTTAATAAAAAAGTTCCTTTTCCATAACACTGTGCTAAAAGAAGCAGCGAAAGACTGTCCGCCAGAAGTGTGAATGTGTTTAGATGTGAAAGTTTTATATAGGATGTTATTAAAGTTTTAATAAAAAAGTTCCTTTTCCATAACACTGTGCTAAAAGAAGCAGCGAAAGACTGTCCGCCAGAAGTGTGAATGTGTTTAGATGTGAAAGTTTTATATAGGATGTTATTAAAGTTTTAATAAAAAAGTTCCTTTACCATAACACTGGCAGATAGTTAACCTAACCTCATATTAAAAAAAAACCTAACCTAAGCTTATATAAAAAATCTGATGTTACACTCACATGACTTTCTCTACTCTTATACAAACTATTTTTACAAACGCTTATTCTCCATATGCTTCATTTTAATCGGGATGTTAATCTCATTGCTAATTTTGTTGTAGATGCAAGCGGAATTGGTAGGCTTTTAATTGTTTAACAAAATGTTCTGTGCAAAGGGTAATCTGGGATGGGAGAATTTCATTGAAAACATTCGTGTCGCATCTCTGGGAGATACATAACCTAAATACCAAGTTTTGTGTTTATTGGACTGTTCGTTTCTGAGTTATGCTGTTCACAGATGGACATGTTTCGCAAGAGAAATGGCTGACATTGAGTTCCGTGAATTTAGACACTTAAGTTTATATACCAAAAAACGGCTAATCTACTCTAGTTGTGTCCTGTCGAAGTAGCTTAAATTAGCCAAAGAAAAGCAAATAATTTACCTTATGAGTGAATTTAGAAATAGATGTGATCTGTTCAATAACTTGTGCCCACCTACCCACCCCTTGATGGTGTTTTATTTATATAGGCGAATCGCGTACAAAACGTAACCAACATAGCCATTTTTTCGTTGAAGAGTGGGAACAGCCAACATAAATGAAAATCCACCAGAAATGCGATGCGCTGTTGGTAGTAGTGTGTGTTGTTCTTGTTTTTGTTCATTGAAGCAGCGAAAGACTACCCACCAAAATTTTAGTGAAAGTATATGTTATGTCATGAGGTCATTCCCTTTACCAAAATTTTAAGTTTGTAACAGTTTTTTCAAAGTATATTTTATTGTAACAGTTTTTTCAAAGTATATTTCATTGTAACAGTTTTTTCAAACTATATGTTATTGTAATTGTTAGCTTATATTAAAACAAAAGGGCTAATCTTGTCTTATAGTATGCCCATAGAAAATGCTTATAAAATCCAAAGGAAAGAGTATAAATTACCTTAAGAGTGAGCTTAGAACACGATGTGGTCTCATCTATAGCTGGTGCCCACCTAAACACCCGTTTTAGGTGTTTTACTTATATAGGCAAATTGCATCAGGAAGTAAACAAACGTAGCCATTTTGAGATAAATTACATGCAAAGTGGGTACTGCCAACGTAAATGGGCTAATTTGTCATACTTTTGCCCCGCTGTTATTCGTGAAGGGAAGTGAGAAGTAATGAAATATGAGTTACCTTATTAGTGAAAGTAGTTCTAGCTGAAGTCTTTGGTGAATAAATCGCTGGTCCGAACGTGAATTATTTGTGCATCACTGAAATGGGGTAATTGGGAAAGTTACTAGAGAAAACGCGGTCATCTTCACGGTAATACTGCAACTGATTTGGAAGTGCCAACTGCAGTACGAATCTGTGAATCTGCTAAGGATGTGTTGGTATTGCTGCTTGTTGTTATTCATGCCATAGCCGCTTAAAATAAGAGCGCCAAGCATTCAGAGCCGGCTGTGATTAAAGAAGAGAAGAAAATGGTTTGCAGAGGATGTCAGATTAGTGTGAACAAAGTGATGAGAGAGTTTACGGGTTTGGAAAACCTCCAGTTACTACAGGAATTCCTGGTGCATTTTATATAGGATGTTATCCTTAAAGTTTTAATAAAGTTCCTTTACCATACCACTGGCAGATAGTTAACCTAACCTCATATATAAAAAAAAAAAAACAAACCTAACCTAACATTGCATGAATTCAGAAACCTAAGCTTATATAAAAAATCTGATGTGTTACACTCGCCCTCTACTCTTATACAGACTATTTTTACAAATTCATATTCTCCATATGCTTCATGTTAATCGGGATGTTAATCTTATTGCTAATTTTGTTGTAGATGCAAGCGGAATTGGTAGGCTTTTAATTGTTCAACGAAATGTTCCGTGCGAAGCGTAATCTGGGGTGGGAGGATTTCATTGAAAACCTTTGTCGCATCTCTGGGAGATACTGAACCTAAATACCAAGTTTCCGTGTTTATCCGACTGTTCGTTTCCGAGTTATGCTGTTCATAGATGGACATGTTTCCCATTTTTTTCTTTTAATTGTTTAGCAAAATGTTCCGTGCAAAGGGTAATCTGGGGTGGGAGGATTTCATTGAAAACCTTTGTGTCGCATCTCTGGGAGATACATAACCTAAATACCAAGTTTCGTGTTTATCGGACTGTTCGTTTCTGAGTTATGCTGTTCACAGATGGACATGCTCCCCAAGAGAAATGGCTGACGTTGACGTTCCGTGAATTCAGACACGTAAGCTTATATACCAAAAATCCCCAAACGGAGAAAGTTGGGGATATATCTGTGCCTTTGGCAGCATTACTTTTTCTGATGTTGGTTGCATTGCGTTGAAGTCAGAGAATGGCACACAGTGACATCTGTTGGATTTGTAAGACATAACCTCAGTCGCTAATGCGGGTAAAGTGACACAAACGCGGGCAAAAGTATGACAAATTACCCCGTAAATGAAAATGTGAAATCGGCTAAAAATGTGATACGCCGCTGTTACCGCTATTTGTTGTTCTTCGATTGTTTCCGCTGGATGAAGTGCAATGCAATCAAATTAACAGTGTGTACGTAATATAAAGCAAAATGGTTTGCACGGGATGTGAGAATACTGTCTTTAGCATTCTAACTCAACAGGTGGGTATTGGAGACTTACAAAACTTACAAAAGCTTCTTGTGTTGAGCTAGTGCATGGCATAGTGTGACATCTGTTGGACAATATAACACATATTCATCTACATGGGGCACACTCTAAGAGGATATTATCGAAGAAAAGTAACCTAAACTTCCGTGAATTCAGAAACGTAAGGTTATATAAATAAAAGAAAACCTAACCTAAAGACCTAAACCTAATGTTCCGTGAACTCACAAATATAATATCCCTTGGCTACTAGTTGCGGCGCTTTGGTGGCATCAATTATTCATATGTTGGCAGTATTGTGTTAGTCAAGCGTATGACATAGTGACATCTGTGTAACTAGTGTTTTGCATAGAGTGGCATCTGTTGGGAATATACATCATCGTCATCGCTGTGCGGGCCACAACTAGAGCATGTCACAAAAAAAAACCCAAACGGAGAAATTTGGGGATATATCTGTGCCTTTGGCGGCATTACTTTTTCATATGTTGGTTGCATTGCGTTGAAGCCAGAGAATGACATACAGTGCCATCTGTATGAGACACAGTGACGTCTGTTGGACTTGTAACACATAACTTCAGTCGCTAATGCGGGCAAAAGTGACACAAATGCGGGCAAAAGTATGACAATTTACCCGTGAAGATTTGCAAACCATCACCATTCCAAGAGTAAACATCTCAACATGCATTACAGTAGGGCAATAACAAATAAGTGTAGGTCACCTTCATATGCCATCTGCCCTATGTATTGAATATTTATATGTTGCATGATATATTAAAAAAATTCCTCCATAGTATATGGGGAATGAGTATATAAGAAAGACTTTAACTCTTTCTTGAAGATGTTATGTTGATTAGGCTAGTTTTAAGTAGCATGGAAGGTTATAAATTGTTATTGCAGAATAGCGTCCTGCTCTTAGTGTATCCCCCACAGCAATGAAAATGATGTGTTATATGTCCAACAGATGTCACTCTGTCATACACTAGCTCAACAGATGCCACTCCATGTCATATGCTAGCTCTAACGCAATGCTGGCAACATATGAATAACTAATGCCACCAAAGCCGGTAAGATACTCAGCCTCAAGGCGTAACCGAGAGATAGAGGGCCCTCAGCCTCAAAGCATAGCCGAGGGATGTTTTTTAGAAGGAGAGGAGTGTAGTAGTTGCGTTCCTAAGCTTAGGTTTCTGATTCGCGAGAGTTTAGGTTAGGTTTTTAGTTTCTTTTTTTTTTATATAAGCTTAGGTTTCATTTACTTATATATAACCTTGTTTTAATTTGTTACCAGTGGTTACATCAAAGCACACGAGCGAAGCAAGTGTGTGTTCCTAAGCTTAGGTTTCTGATTCACGGGAGGTTAGGTTTAGTTTTTTTATATTATATATATAAAACCTTGTTTTAATTAGTTAACAGTGGTTACATCAAAGCACGCGAGCGAAGCAAGTGTGCATTCCTAAGCTTAGGTTTCTGATTCACGGGAGGTTAGGCTAGGTTTAGTTTTTTTTTTATATAAACTTGCGTTTCTGATTTCACAGAAGGTTAGCCTTAGGTTAGGTTTTTTTTTATGTAAGCTTGCGTTACTATCTACCACTGTTACAGTAAAGGAACTTCTTTATTTAATGGAAATAACATATTAATATAACAAACTTTCACAAAAAGAATACAAAAATTACAATTTAGGTGGATAGTCTTTCTTACTATGAATGCGTTGCATTTTTGTCAGCGGCAACATTAAACGAAGAAGAAGAAGAAATTCTAGTAACAACACATCACATATTTAGCGGATTTCACTTTTTATTTAGGTTGGCAGTTCCCATTTTGCATGTGCTTTAGCAACAACATGGCTACGTTTTTTGCATTCATAATGCGATTTCCCTATTAAAGTAAAATACCTAAAAGGGGCGGGCAGGTGGGCACCAGCTATTGAAGAGATCACATCCACTCCTAAGGTAATTTATTCACTTTTCTTAGGATTTTATAAGCATTTTCAACAGGGATACACTAAGAGCAGATTTGCCTTCTGGTCATGCACAGCAAGGTTCATTGTGTAAGTTATCATAATTATCTGTAAGGTAGCTCAAGAGAGAATATACATATTCACCAGTGAGAGTAAGAATTTTTTGGGTTTTGAACAAGGGTCTACAGGAATAATGAGACCCAACACCACAGATAATACGCATGGCCTTTCTTTGTAATATAAATACTTGCTTGCTATGTGCCGAACTACTAGGGTTACTAGTGAAAATACGGACAAAAAAATTATAGCCTATTTTATCGATAATTCTAAATTTTATACTGAAAAAATAGACCTTGCTGCTGCTTTTCAACAAGTATACAGGTCTATCATTATCATCGTCGTTGTTATTATTATTATTATTATTATTATTATTATTATTATTATTATTATTATTATTACTCAGTCGAGCAAATATCTCTTGAACAGGGTGTGTAAACGAAAAGGAATTATTACTAAAAGATAACACTGATAAATGAATTTGTTTTTACACTTTTATTGCCGTCACACTCAATTAATTTCACATATTTAATCTTGATACACGCCTGACTGAAACTGTTATATTTTTTAATGTAACTACAATCACGTATTTGCCGCGCACTATTAATTCGCGTATTTCACATTTTGTAACTAACTTTACAACGCAAGAGATTCTGTAGAACTGCGTAATGTGTACTTCGTTAATGCTTCCTTAGATCTACCTGACGTGTAACTCGCGGGAGAGATTTCTTAGAACTGCGTGACGTTTGCCTTGTGAATGGTTCTGTAGAACTGTACGATACCTGTCTTTGGCTCCAGAATTTTTACTCCCTCACCCTGATATGCTTAAACATTATAATAGAGCTGCTATTGATTAATAAATCGTGCCAACATTAGCGTCTACTTCGTCAGCCAATCAAAATTACAAAAACATATGCTCTAGGGAAGATATTCCCTGCATTTCTAAAGAAAGGCACGCTACCCTTACGTCATTTGTTTGTCTCTTCTAATTGATAAACAACTCACCCCCTCGCTTCATTGTTACCCACTCCTATTGTCAGTTTCAGTGAGGCCGTGTAAACTTATTTCCTAACAATGCTTATAGTTAACAAACATCTCAAATCATTGTCATACAATAATGTTAATTTACACTACAATCACTCTGGCATTCACAGTGTTGTGATATAAAATACTGCCTCAATTCTCATGTGTATAGAATTTAATATAAAATAATCACTGTACCTTCTTGTTTCTGGTTTAGCAGAAGTTCTTGGAAGATCCTGGGGTTGGTCCTACATCCTCATTGTTTTCTGAATATGACAAATTCGGCATACTTAGTGTATCATTCCGTCATCATACTTCTTTGAACTCAGAATTTGTTTCAAGAATGCACTATTGTTTTTGAGAACATCATAAAATTCTAAACAACACAATTCGCAATTCACTTTAATCTGTAACATTGCTTTAATATTTTCTATTTTGAGGTGATTCCTCTGAGGTGTCCATAAACTTTTCATAATAGAAAACACTCACTCTACTGGAGCAGAAGTTCCGGGCAGACAACAAACAAATTCTATAATTTTCTCGAAATTTTTACATTGACTTTGACCTACATGCAACCGTTTGAAGAACTCTACCCACAAGTCAACGCTTTCACTAATTCTAATTGAATCCTTGATGCTATGTAATATTGTGTTAACAGTAACAACTTCATCAAACAGCTTGTCAATGTCAATCACACCCGAATTTTTATTGTTGTTGGGGATGATGATATTTATGAATTCTGCTGATTTCTGAATATCCTGCCAGGATAATTCATAAGTTTCTCTCAAAGAAAACCAAAGGAATTGATCTGCCCCATCAAAACTATTTCTAAGTAAGAAATCAAGTTTTGTTCAACAACCTCAAAGGTATTTGTCCTTCATTAATTAGTGAAGTGAATTTCTGGTTTGCTATTTGTGGAATGTGATTTTTATAGCAACAAGTTTTTGCTTTAAATCATTGTAGCTAATTGAAATCTGTGTTGCAGTGATGTTATTTTCTTCCATTTCAAGAATACATTCACTGAAAATTTGTAGAACGCCATAAATAAACCACATATATGCCTCATTGACAGGATAATTAAAAAAGTCTCTTATAGTGTTTGGGCACGAATTTTGAGAAAGAAAGAATGCTTTTAACCCATCTAAAATTAAAAGTATTTGATTTATGGCAGGTAAAAGACAGAAATCTAGTTGAGCTATGCGAGAGAAATTTATGGTATTCAATCTCCACATATTCACAAAATTCTTTTAATTGCTGAACTCTTACTGTGTAAATATAAAAATATTTGTAAATCTTAACAACAATTGCTTCAGTGTCAAAGGGGAGTTGGTCAACGCCATGCTGAACACAATTATGAATAATGTGAGCACCGCAGCCTATACCCTAGTCTTTCTTGTAATTTTCTAAATACATTAGATTTCCCCTGTCTGTTAACACCTCCAAAATTAGTGCATGTTATCGGCACAGAAGCATACTACTTTATTAGTCAGATTATGAATGCGTAAGTTTTTCAGAACATGAGCTGTTTTTATTTGTGAGGTCTCTCCACACGCTTTGCTAAATGCTAATAATTTTATTCTAATGCCTTTTGTAGGCAAAAAATACTTTACTACAACTGGAACTACTTTGGTATATAGTCTATTGGAAGTATCAACTGTGATTGTAAGGTAATTAGCATGCTGTAACTCAGAAATTACTCCTTGCAACACAAAAGGTGAAATCACATTAACAGCTATGGACTCAGTTTTTGTTTGGGCACTCGCAAACTTTGGATCATATAGTTTACACACGAGCCCTGACTGGCAATCAGCTGACTTGAAACTTAAATCGTGTTGTACCACATGGAACGAAAATGTTGCCTCCTTAGCTGCGCATCCTAAGTCTTCTTTAATTGGGTCTTTATGTTTAAAAAATAAAGGTAACGTGGCACTTATTGCAGAAGCTCTTGTCGCTTTGATATGTTTTTCAGTATTTATATGTTTTATGATATTGCGACGACCACCATATGCAATTGAAAATTCACTTTTACATACTATACACTTAACTTGATCTTCGGTTTGACCATTAATAATGTTTGCATGTTTTATAAACGAAAATTATTTTACCAAGTCACTGTTAAAATGACAATGTCTTTTTGCGATTTATAAACAGATATAAAGTAAAACACTTTTCACTCAATAAATACTTAAATTCAATGCACAAAAGAACACTGAACATACACAACAAACCACTGCACTGTATTATTACTACTGCAGTGCAGCAGGACTGACTGTCAACTGAATGAAACAAAGCTTCTAACCGCCAGATCGTAAGATAGTGTGGCGTGACCAACAATGAGATCCAAAAACAGTAGTCACAAAGTATTGTCAGTGGTTAAAAATTAAAACTCGGAGCGCATGCATTTCGCAGAACAAAACGTCTTTGTGGTATTGCTCGGCACATATACAAATAGGTGTGAAACAAATTGGTCACCAGGTGCTAAAATAAATAATTACCAAAATTTATCGTGACATTACTTAAAGACAAGTTTCTTAAAGCTGTATAAGCACTGTTTTGGAAATGCTCAATTCATGGTAATCACATGAAATTTTCCTGAATAACATTATTACTACAAGATACTGAGTTATCGACTAGGTCACAATTTTTAAAATGATGTTTGTTCCTCCCATTTCTAGTGTGAATATGCTTAACTAGCTGCTTTAACCTCAAAATGAGTAAGAGGCAAACACAGGCTTTCATGACATAGTGACATACAGAGAAACTTCTATGAGCAGAACCCAGCACTTACCTGCCAGTTTTGGCTGCCCCCACTACTGTTACAATCTGGTTTGGCTGGGGACTTCACATGGGCTTTGTTTGCTTTAAAGCAGTGTGTCAAGGAATGAATGATTAGCACATAAAAAGAATACTTTTTTTAAGGGGATGTGTTAAGGAAAGGATAGTTTGCACATAAAATGGACAGTTTTTTTTAACAGAATGTGTCAAGGAAAGGATAGTTTGCACTTAAAATGAATACTTTTTTTAACAGAATGTGTCAAGGAAAGGATAGTTTGCACTTAAAATGAATACTTTTTTTAACAGAATGTGTCAAGGAAAGGATAGTTTGCACTTAAAATGAATACTTTTTTTAACAGAATGTGTCAAGGAAAGGATAGTTTGCACTTAAAATGAATACTTTTTTTAACAGAATGTGTCAAGGAAAGGATAGTTTGCACGTTAAGGGAATACTTTTTTTAAGGGAACGTGTCAAAGAAAGGATAGTTTGCAAATAAAATGCACAGTTTTTTTTAACAGAATGTGTCCAGGAAAGGATAGTTTGCACTTAAAATGAATACTTTTTTTAACAGAATGTGTCAAGGAAAGGATAGTTTGCACATTAAGGGAATACTTTTTTTAAGGGAACGTGTCCAGGAAAGGATAGTTTGCACATTAAGGGAATAAGGGAACGTGTCAAGGAAAGGATAGTTTGCACATTAAGGGAATACTTTTTTTAAGGGAACGTGTCAAGGAAAGGATAGTTTGCACATTAAGGGAATACTTTTTTTAAGGGAACGTGTCAAGGAAAGGATAGTTTGCACATTAAGGGAATACTTTTTTTAAGGGAACGTGTCAAGGAAAGCATAGTTTGCACATTAAGGGAATACTTTTTTTAAGGGAACGTGTCAAGGAAAGGATAGTTTGCACATTAAGGGAATACTTTTTTTAAGGGAACGTGTCAAGGAAAGGATAGTTTGCACATTAAGGGAATACTTTTTTTAAGGGAACATGTCAAGGAAAGGATAGTTTGCACATTAAGGGAATACTTTTTTTAAGGGAACGTGTCAAGCAAAGGATAGTTTGCACATTAAGGGAATACTTTTTTTAAGGGAACGTGTCAAGGAAAGGATAGTATGCACATTAAGGGAATACTTTTTTTTAAGGGAACGTGTCAAAGAAAGGATAGTTGGCACATAAAATAAACAGTTTTTTTTAACAGAATGTGTCAAGGAAAGGATAGTTGGCACATAAAATGAACAGTTTTTTTTTAACAGAATGTGTCAAGGAAAGCATAGTTGGCACATAAAATGAACAGTTTTTTTTTAACAGAATGTGTCAAGGAAAGGATAGTTCGCACATAAAATGAACAGTTTTTTTTTAACAGAATATGTCAAGGAAAGGATAGTTTGCACGTTAAGGGAATACTTTTTTTAAGGGAACGTGTCAAAGAAAGGATAGTTGGCACATAAAATAAACAGTTTTTTTTTAGCAGAATGTGTCAAGGAAAGGATAATTTGCACGTTAAGGGAATATTTTTTTTAAGGGAACGTGTCAAAGAAAGGATAGTTGGCACATAAAATAAACAGTTTTTTTTTAGCAGAATGTGTCAAGGAAAGGATAGTTTGCACGTTAAGGGAATATTTTTTTTAAGGGAACGTGTCAAAGAAAGGATAGTTGGCACATAAAATGAACAGTTTTTTTTAAAGAGAATGTGTCAAGGAAAGGATAGTTCGCACATAAAATGAATACTTTTTTTTTTTTTTTAAGGAAATGTGTCAAGGAAAGGATAGTTTGCACGTTAAGGGAATACTTTTTTTTAAGGAAATGTGTCAAGTAAAGGATAGTTTGCACATAAAATGAACAGTTTTTTTTAACAGAATATGTCAAGGAAAGGATAGTTTGCACATAAAATGAACAGTTTTTTTTAACAGAATATGTCAAGGAAAGGATAGTTTGCACATAAAATGAAAAGTTTTTTT
This sequence comes from Deroplatys truncata, assembly GCA_030765065.1. Lineage (NCBI taxonomy): Eukaryota > Metazoa > Arthropoda > Insecta > Mantodea > Mantidae > Deroplatys > Deroplatys truncata. Next base: position 732,182 of record CM060981.1, on the reverse strand, counting down.
TAACCGAATATGTCAAGGAAAGGATAGTTTGCACGTTAAGGGAATACTTTTTTTAAGGAAATGTGTCAAGGAAAGGATAGTTTGCACATAAAATGAATACTTTTTTTTTTTAACAGAATGTGTCAAGGAAAAGATAGTTTGCACATAAAATGAACAGTTTTTTTTAACAGAATATGTCAAGGAAAGGATAGTTTGCACATAAAATGAATACTTTTTTTTTTTAACAGAATGTGTCAAGGAAAGGATAGTTTGCACATAAAATGAACAGTTTTTTTTAACAGAATATGTCAAGGAAAGGATAGTTTGCACATAAAATGAATACTTTTTTTTTTAACAGAATGTGTTGAGGAAAGGATAGTTTGCACATAAAATGAACAGTTTTTTTTAACAGAATATGTCAAGGAAAGGATAGTTTGCACATAAAATGAATACTTTTTTTTTTAACAGAATGTGTCAAGGAAAGGATAGTTTGCACATAAAATGAACATTTTTTTTTAACAGAATATGTCAAGGAAAGGATAGTTTGCACGTTAAGGGAATAGTTTTTTTAAGGGAACGTGTCAAAGGAAGGATAGTTTGCACATAAAATGAACAGTTTTTTTTAACAGAATGTGTCAAGGAAAGGATAGTTTGCACGTTAAGGGAATATTTTTTTTAAGCGAACGTGTCAAAGAAAGGATAGTTGGCAAATAAAATGAATAGTTTTTTTTAACAGAATGTGTCAAGGAAAGGATAGTTCGCACATAAAATGAATACTTTTTTTTTTTTAAGGAAATGTGTCAAGGAAAGGAAAGTTTGCACATAAAATGAATACTTTTTTTTTTTTAACAGAATGTGTCAAGGAAAGGATAGTTTGCACATAAAATCAACAGTTTTTTTAACACAATGTGTCAAGAAAAGGATAGTTTGCACATAAAGTGAACAGTTTTTTTTAACAGAATGTGTCAAGGAAAGGATAGTTCGCACATAAAATGAATCCTTTTTTTTTTTTAACAGAATGTGTCAAGGAAAGGATAGTTTGCACATAAAATGAAGAGTTTTTTTAACACAATGTGTCAAGGAAAGGATAGTTTGCACATAAGATGAATGCTTTTTTTTAAGGAAAGGTGTCAAGGAAGGGATAGTTTGCACATAAAATGAATACTTTTTTTTAAGGAAACGTGTCAAGGAAAGGATGGTTTGCACAAAAAATGAATACTTTTTTTAAGGAAATGTGTCAAGAAAGGATTGTTTGCACATAAAATGAATACTTTTTTTAAGGAAATGTGTCAAGGAAAGGATAGTTTGCACATAAAATGAATACTTTTTTTAAGGAAATGTGTCAATGAAAGGATAGTTTGCTCATAAAATGAATGCTTTTTTTTAAGGAAATGTGTCAAGGAAAGAATAGTTTGCACATAAAATGAATACTTTTTTTTTTTAGGAAATGTGTCAAGGAAAGAATAGTTTGCACATAAAATGAATGCTTTTTTTTAAGGAAATGTGCCAAGGAAAGGATAGTTTGCACATAAAATGAATACTTTTTTTTTTTAGGAAATGTGTATAGGAAATGATGGTTTGCACATAAAATGAATACTTTTTTTTTTTAAGGAAATGTGTCAAGGAAAGGATAGTTTGCACATAAAATGAATATTTTTTTAAGGAAATGTGTCAAGGAAAGAATAGTTTTCACATAAAATGAAGACTTTTTTTAAGGAAATGTGTCAAGGAAAGAATAGTTTGCACATAAAATGAAGACTTTTTTTAAGGAAATGTGTCAAGGAAAGGATGGTTTGCACATAAAATGAATACTTTTTTTAAGGAAATGTGTCAAGGAAAGGATGCTTTGCACATAAAATGAATTCTTTTTTTAAGGAAATGTGTCAAGGAAAGGATGCTTTGCACATAAAATGAATTCTTTTTTTAAGGAAATGTGTCAAGGAAAGGATGCTTTGCACATAAAATGAATTCTTTTTTTAAGGAAATGTGTCAAGGAAAGGATGCTTTGCACATAAAATGAATTCTTTGTTTAAGGAAATGTGTCAAGGAAAGGATGCTTTGCACATAAAATGAATACTTTTTTTAAGAAATGTGTCAAGGAAAGAATAGTTTCCACATAAAATGAATGCTTTCTTTTAAGGAAATGTGCCAAGGAAAGGATAGTTTGCACATAAAATGAATACTTTTTTTTTTAGGAAATGTGTATAGGAAATGATGGTTTGCACATAAAATGAATCCTTTTTTTTTTTTTTAAGGAAATGTGTCAAGGAAAGGATAGTTTGCACATAAAATGAATACTTTTTTTTTAGGAAATGTGTCAAGGAAAGGATAGTTTGCACATAAAATGAATACATTTTTTAAGGAAATGTGTCAAGGAAAGGATAGTTTGCACATAAAATGAATACTTTTTTTTTAGGAAATGTGTCAAGGGAAGGATAGTTTGCACATAAAATGAATACTTTTTTTAAGGAAATGTGTCAAGGAAAGGATAGTTTGCACATAAAATGAATCCTTTTTTCAAAAGGAAATGTGTCAAGGAAGGATAGTTTGCACATAAAAGTAATACTTTTTTTTAGGAAATGTGTCAAGGAAAGGATAGTTTGCACATAAAATGAATACATTTTTTAAGGAAATGTGTCAGGAAAGGATAGTTTGCACATAAAATGAATACTTTTTTTAAGGAAATGTGTCAAGGAAAGGATAGTTTGCACATAAAATGAATGCTTTTTGAAAGGAAATGTGTCAAGGAAAGAATAGTTTGCACATAAAATGAATGCTTTTTGAAAGGAAATGTGTCAAGGAAAGGGTAGTTTGCACATAAAATGAATTACATTTTTTAAGGAAATGTGTCAAGGAAAGGGTAGTTTGCACATAAAATGAATACTTTTTTAAAGGAAATGTGTCAAATTAAGGATAGTTTGCACATAAAATGAATACTTTTTTTTTTTAGGAAATGTGTAGAGGAAAGGATAGTTTCAACATAAAATGAATACTTTTTTTTTTTTAAGGAAATGTGTCAAGGAAAGGATAGTTTGCACATAAAATCAATACTTTTTTTTTTTTAACAGAATGTGTCAAGGAAAGGATAGTTTGCACATAAAATGAATACTTTTTTTTAAGGAAATGTGTCAAGAAAGGATTGTTTGCACATAAGATGAATACTTTTTTTTAAGGAAAGGTGTCAAGGAACGGATAGTTTGCACATAAAATGAATACTTTTTTTAAAGGAAATGTGTCAAGGAAAGGATAGTTTGCACATAAAATGAATACTTTTTTTAAGGAAATGTGTCAAGGAAAGGATAGTTTGCACATAAAATGAATACTTTTTTTAAGGAAATGTGTCAAGGAAAGGATAGTTTGCACATAAAATGAATACTTTTTTTAAGGAAATGTGTCAAGGAAAGGATAGTTTGCACAGAAAAATGAATCCTTTTTTTTAAGGAAATGTGTCAAGGAAAGAATAGTTTGCACATAAAATGAAGACTTTTTTTAAGGAAATGTGTCAAGGAAAGAATAGTTTGCACATAGAATGAAGACTTTTTTTAAGGAAATGTGTCAAGGAAAGGATAGTTTGCACATAAAATGAATGCTTTTTTTTTTAAGGAAATGTGTCAAGGAAGGATAGTTTACACATAAAATGATTACTTTTTTTAAGGAAATGTGTCAAGGAAAGGATGCTTTGCACATAAAATGAATACTTTTTTTAAGGAAATGTGTCAAGGAAAGGATGCTTTGCACATAAAATGAATACTTTTTTTAAGGAAATGTGTCAAGGAAAGGATGCTTTGCACATAAAATGAATACTTTTTTTAAGGAAATGTGTCAAGGAAAGGATAGTTTGCACATAAAATGATTACTTTTTTAAAGGAAAGGTGTCAAGAAAAGGATAGTTTGCACATAAAATGATTACTTTTTTAAAGGAAATGTGTCAAGGAAGGATAGTTTGCACATAAAATGAATACTTTTTTAAAGGAAATGTGTCAAGGAAGGATAGTTTACACATAAAATGAATACTTTTTTAAAGGAAATGTGTCAAGAAAGGATAGTTTGCGCATAAAATGAATACTTTTTTTAAGGAAATGTGTCAGGAAAGGATAGTTTGCACATAAAATGAAGACTTTTTGTAAGGAAATGTGTCAAGGAAAGGATGGTTTGCACATAAAATGAAGACTTTTTGTAAGGAAATGTGTCAAGGATAGGCTAGTTTGCACATAAAATGAATTCTTTTTTTAAGGAAATGTGTCAAGGAAAGGATGGTTTGCACATAAAATGAATACTTTTTTTTAAGGAAATGTGTCAAGGAAAGGATGCTTTGCACATAAAATGAATTCTTTTTTTAAGGAAAGGTGTCAAGGAAAGGATGCTTTGCACATAAAATGAATTCTTTTTTTAAGGAAATGTGTCAAGGAAAGGATGCTTTGCACATAAAATGAATTCTTTTTTTAAGGAAATGTGTCAAGGAAAGGATGCTTTGCACATAAAATGAATTCTTTTTTTAAGGAAATGTGTCAAGGAAAGGATGCTTTGCACATAAAATGAATTCTTTTTTTAAGGAAATGTGTCAAGGAAAGGATGCTTTGCACATAAAATGAATTCTTTTTTTAAGGAAATGTGTCAAGGAAAGGATGCTTTGCACATAAAATGAAGACTTTTTGTAAGGAAATGTGTGGAAGAAGGGATAGTTTGCACATAAAATGAATACTTTTTTTAAGGAAATGTGTCATGGAAAGGATAGTTTGCACATAAAATGAATACTTTTTTTAAAGGAAATGTGTCAAGGAAAGGATAGTTTGCACATAAAATGAATACTTTTTACTTTCTCTACTACGTATAGTAAGTAGGGGAAGTATTGCATTCCACCCAAAAATTCGATACCGAGATTTCACTGGAAATACATGTTTTGAGACCTCCTGAATCCAAAAAAAGCATTTTTGCAAACATGTCCGTGTGAGTGTCTGTGTGTGTGTGTGTCTGTGAACAGCATAACTCAAAAACGAACAGTCGGATAAACACCAAACTTGGTATTTAGGTTCAGTATCTTCCAGAGATGCGACACGAAGGTTTTCAAGAAAATCCCCCCACCCCAGACTACCCTTTACATGGAACATTTTTCGAAAATTTTAATTTTCTCAAAAATGGCTCTAACGATTTTGATTAAAATATCATATGTTTAAGATAAAGTCATGAGAAATGAAATGTATATCTCGAATTTTCTGAGAATGTCTCCAAAAGCATTCTTCATTGTGAACGACTTTTGCATAACTGGTAAACCATAAGAGATAGACATAATTTTACTACACAAAAAATGTAGATCGCGTTGAAATACACAACTTATGTCATATACATTTCTTTTGTTGAGTGAACCGTTTTCGAGATATTGCTTGTTATTTCCTTAAATTTTCCAATACTTATACTTTTTCTCAAATTCGTTATTCATTTTTTTATGTCCTAGACATGCAAAGAGAATGGAATTCGCCGCATAGCAACCAGTGCTAAAATATTTGACTATCGCTTAAAAGCTACCATATTCCCCTCGCATCTACAAGAAAATTACCAATAAGATTGACATCTCGATTTCTCGATTAACATGAAGCATTTGCAGAATAGGCGTTTGTAAAAATAGTTTGTACAAGAGTAGAGAAAGTCATGTGAGTGTAACACATCAGATTTTTTTAAAGGAAATGTGTCAAGGAAAGGATAGTTTGCACATAAAATGAAGACTTTTTTTTAAGGAAATGTGTCAGGAGAGGATAGTTTGCACATAAAATGAATACTTTTTGTAAGGAAATGTGTGGAAGAAGGGATAGTTTGCACATAAAATGAAGACTTTTTTTAAGGAAATGTGTCAAGGAAAGGATAGTTTGCACATAAAATGAATACTTTTTGTAAGGAAATGTGTGGAAGAAGGGATAGTTTGCACATAAAATGAAGACTTTTTTTAAGGAAATGTGTCAAGGAAAGGATAGTTTGCACATAAAATGAATACTTTTTTTAAGGAAATGTGTCAAAGAAAGGATAGTTTGCACATAAAATGAATACTTTTTTTCAGGAAATGTGTCAAGGAGAGGATAGTTTGCACATAAAATGAATACTTTTTTTAAGGAAATGTGTCAAGGAAAGGATAGTTTGCACATAAAATGAATACTTTTTTTAAGGAAATGTGTCAAAGAAAGGATAGTTTGCACATAAAATGAATACTTTTTTTAAGGAAATGTGTCAAAGAAAGGATAGTTTGCACATAAAATGAATACTTTTTTTAACGAAATGTGTTAAGGAAAGGATAGTTTGCACATAAAATGAAGGCTTTTTGTAAGGAAATGTGTGGAAGAAGGGATAGTTTGCACATAAAATGAATACTTTTTTTAAGGAAATGTGTCAAGGAAAGGATAGTTTGCACATAAAATGAATGCTTTTTTAAAGGAAATGTGTCAAGGTAAGGATAGTTTGCGCATATAATGAATACTTTTTTTAAGGAAATGTGTCAAGGAAAGGATAGTTTGCACATATAATGAATACTTTTTTTAAGGAAATGTGTCAAGGAAGGATAGTTTGCACATAAAATGAATACTTTTTTTAAGGAAATGTGTCAGGAAAGGATAGTTTGCACATAAAATGAATACTTTTTTTAAGGAAATGTGTCAAGGAATGGATAGTTTGCACATAAAATGAATGCTTTTTTTTAAGGAAATGTGTCAAGGAAAGGATAGTTTGCACATAAAATGAATACTTTTTTTAAGGAAATGTGTCAAGGAAAGGATAGTTTGCACATAAAATGAATACTTTTTTTAAGGAAATGTGTCAGGAAAGGATAGTTTGCACATAAAATGAATACTTTTTACTTTCTCTACTACGTATAGTAAGTAGGGGAAGTATTGCATTCCACCCAAAAATTCGATACCGAGATTTCACCGGAAATACACGTTTTGAGACCTCCTGAATCCAAAAAAAGCATTTTTGGAAACATGTCCGTGTGTGTGTCTGTATGTGTGTGTGTGTGTGTGTCTGTGTGTGTGTGTGTGTCTGTGAACAGCATAACTCAAAAACGAACAATCGGATAAGCACCAAACTTGGTATTTAGGTTCAGTATCTTCCAGATATGTGACACGAAGGTTTTCAAGAAAATCCCCCCACCCCAGACTACCCTTTACATGGAAGATTTTTCGAAAATTTTAATTTTCTCAAAAATGGCTCTAACGATTTTGATGAAAATATCATATGTTTAGGGTAATGTCATGAGAAATGAAATGTATATCTCGAATTTTCTGGGAATGTCTCCAAAAGTATTCTTCATTGTGAACGACTTTTGCATAACTGGTAAACCATAAGAGATAGACAAAATGTTACTACACAAAAAATGTAGATCGCGTTAAAATACACAACTTATGTCATATACATTTCTTTTGTTGAGAGAACCGTTTTCGAGAAATTGCTTGTTATTTCCTTAAATTTTGCAATACTTATACTTTTTCTCAAATGCGTTATTCATTTTTTCATGTCCTGGACATGCAAAGAGAATGGAATGCGTCACATAGCAACCAGCGTTAAAATATTTGACTATCGCTTAAAAGCTACCATATTTTCCTTGCATCTACAAGAAAATTACCAATAAGATTGACATCTCGATTAACTTGAAGCATATGGAGAATAGGCGTTTGTAAAATTAGGTTGTACAAGAGTAGAGAAAGTTATGTGAGTGTAACACATCAGATTTTTTTAAGGAAATGTGTCAAGGAAGGATAGTTTGCACATAAAATGAATACTTTTTTTTTAGGAAATATGTCAAGGAAAGGATAGTTTGCACATAAAATGAATACTTTTTTTTAAGGAAATGTGTCAGGAAAGGATAGTTTGCACATAAAATGAATGCTTTTTTTTTAGGAAATGCGTAGAGGAAAGGATAGTTTCAACATAAAATGAATACTTTTTTTAAGGGAAAGGTGTCAAGGAAAGGATAGTTTGCACATAAAATGAATACTTTTTTTTTAGGAAATGTGTAGAGGAAAGGATAGTTTCAACATAAAATGAATACTTTTTTTAAGGGAAAGGTGTCAAGGAAAGGATAGTTTGCACATAAAATGAATACTTTTTTTTTAGGAAATGTGTAGAGGAAAGGATAGTTTCCACATAAAATGAATACTTTTTTTTTAGGAAATGTGTCAAGGAAAGGATAGTTTGCACATAAAATGAATACTTTTTTTAAGGAAATGTGTCAAGGAAAGGATAGTTTGCACATAAAATGAATCCTTTTTTCAAAAGGAAATGTGTCAAGGAAGGATAGTTTGCACATAAAATGAATACTTTTTTTTTAGGAAATGTGTCAAGGAAAGGATAGTTTGCACATAAAATGAATACATTTTTTAAGGAAATGTGTCAGGAAAGGATAGTTTGCACATAAAATGAACTTTTTTTAAGGAAATGTGTCAGGAAAGGATAGTTTGCACATAAAATGAATACATTTTTTAAGGAAATGTGTCAAGAAAAGGATAGTTTGCACATAAAATGAATACTTTTTTTAAGGAAATGTGTCAGGAAAGGATAGTTTGCACATAAAATGAATACTTTTTTTAAGGAAATGTGTCAAGGAAAGGATAGTTTGCACATAAAATGAATACTTTTTTTAAGGAAATGTGTCAGGAAAGAATAGTTTGCACATAAAATGAATACTTTTTTTAAGGAAATGTGTCAGGAAAGGATAGTGTGCACATAAAATGAATACTTTTTTTAAGGAAATGTGTCAGGAAAGAATAGTTTGCATATAAAATGAAGACTTTTTTTAAGGAAATGAGCCAAGGAAAGGATAGTTTGCACATAAAATGAAGACTTTTTTAAAGGAAATGAGCCAAGGAAACGATAGTTTGCACATAAAATGAATACATTTTTTAAGGAAATATGTCAAGGAAAGGATAGTTTGCACATAAAATGAATACTTTTTTTAAGGAAATGTGTCAAGGAAAGGATAGTTTGCACATAAAATGAATACATTTTTTAAGGAAATGTGTCAAGGAAAGGATAGTTTGCACATAAAATGAATACTTTTTTTAAGGAAATGTGTCAGGAAAGGATAGTTTGCACATAAAATGAATACTTTTTTTAAGGAAATGTGTCAAGGAAAGGATAGTTTGCACATAAAATGAAGACTTTTTTTAAGGAACTGTGTCAAGGAAAGGGTAGTTAGCACATAAAATGAATACATTTTTTAAGGAAATGTGTCAGGAAAGGATAGTTTGCACATAAAATGAATTACATTTTTTAAGGAAATGTGTCAGGAAAGGATAGTTTGCACATAAAATGAATACTTTTTTTTAAGGAAATGTGTCAAGGAAAGGATAGTTTGCACATAAAATGAATCCTTTTTTTTTTAGGAAATGTGTAGAGGAAAGGATAGTTTCAACATAAAATGAATACTTTTTTTTTTTTAAGGAAATGTGTCAAGGAAAGGATAGTTTGCACATAAAATGAATACTTTTTTTTTTTTAACAGAATGTGTCAAGGAAAGGATAGTTTGCACATAAAATGAATACTTTTTTTTAAGGAAATGTGTCAAGAAAGGATTGTTTGCACATAAGATGAATACTTTTTTTTAAGGAAAGGTGTCAAGGAAAGGATAGTTTGCACATAAAATGAATACTTTTTTTTAATGAAATGTGTCAAGGAAAGGATGGTTTGCACATAAAATAATTCCTTTTTTTTAAGGAAATGTGTCAAGGAAAGGATGGTTTGCACATAAAATGAATGCTTTTTTTTAAGGAAATGTGTGAAGGAAAGGATGGTTTGCACATAAAATAAATACTTGCTTTAAGGAAAGGTGTCAAGGAAAGGATAGTTTGCACATAAAATGAATGCTTTTTTTTAAGGAAATGTGTCAAGGAAAGGATAGTTTGCACATAAAATGAATACTTTTTTTAAGGAAATGTGTCAAGGAAAGGATAGTTTGCACATAAAATGAATACTTTTTTTAAGGAAATGTGTCAGGGAAAGGATAGTTTGCACATAAAATGAATACTTTTTTTAAGGGAAAGGTGTCAAGGAAAGGATAGTTTGCACATAAAATGAATACTTTTTTTTTAGGAAATGTGTAGAGGAAAGGATAGTTTCCACATAAAATGAATACTTTTTTTTTAGGAAATGTGTCAAGGAAAGGATAGTTTGCACATAAAATGAATACTTTTTTTAAGGAAATGTGTCAAGGAAAGGATAGTTTGCACATAAAATGAATCCTTTTTTCAAAAGGAAATGTGTCAAGGAAGGATAGTTTGCACATAAAATGAATACTTTTTTTTTAGGAAATGTGTCAAGGAAAGGATAGTTTGCACATAAAATGAATACATTTTTTAAGGAAATGTGTCAGGAAAGGATAGTTTGCACATAAAATGAACTTTTTTTAAGGAAATGTGTCAGGAAAGGATAGTTTGCACATAAAATGAATACATTTTTTAAGGAAATGTGTCAAGAAAAGGATAGTTTGCACATAAAATGAATACTTTTTTTAAGGAAATGTGTCAGGAAAGGATAGTTTGCACATAAAATGAATACTTTTTTTAAGGAAATGTGTCAAGGAAAGGATAGTTTGCACATAAAATGAATACTTTTTTTAAGGAAATGTGTCAGGAAAGAATAGTTTGCACATAAAATGAATACTTTTTTTAAGGAAATGTGTCAGGAAAGGATAGTTTGCACATAAAATGAATACTTTTTTTAAGGAAATGTGTCAGGAAAGAATAGTTTGCACATAAAATGAAGACTTTTTTAAGGAAATGAGCCAAGGAAAGGATAGTTTGCACATAAAATGAAGACTTTTTTTAAGGAAATGAGCCAAGGAAACGATAGTTTGCACATAAAATGAATACATTTTTTAAGGAAATGTGTCAAGGAAAGGATAGTTTGCACATAAAATGAATACTTTTTTTAAGGAAATGTGTCAAGGAAAGGATAGTTTGCACATAAAATGAATACATTTTTTAAGGAAATGTGTCAAGGAAAGGATAGTTTGCACATAAAATGAATACTTTTTTTAAGGAAATGTGTCAGGAAAGGATAGTTTGCACATAAAATGAATACTTTTTTTAAGGAAATGTGTCAAGGAAAGGTTAGTTTGCACATAAAATGAAGACTTTTTTTAAGGAACTGTGTCAAGGAAAGGGTAGTTAGCACATAAAATGAATACATTTTTTAAGGAAATGTGTCAGGAAAGGATAGTTTGCACATAAAATGAATTACATTTTTTAAGGAAATGTGTCAGGAAAGGATAGTTTGCACATAAAATGAATACTTTTTTTTAAGGAAATGTGTCAAGGAAAGGATAGTTTGCACATAAAATGAATACTTTTTTTTTTTAACAGAATGTGTCAAGGAAAGGATAGTTTGCACATAAAATGAATACTTTTTTTTAAGGAAATGTGTCAAGAAAGGATTGTTTGCACATAAGATGAATACTTTTTTTTAAGGAAAGGTGTCAAGGAAAGGATAGTTTGCACATAAAATGAATACTTTTTTTTAATGAAATGTGTCAAGGAAAGGATGGTTTGCACATAAAATAAATACTTTTTTTTAAGGAAATGTGTCAAGGAAAGGATGGTTTGCACATAAAATGAATTCTTTTTTTAAGGAAATGTGTCAAGGAAAGGATGCTTTGCACATAAAATGAAGACTTTTTGTAAGGAAATGTGTGGAAGAAGGGATAGTTTGCACATAAAATGAATACTTTTTTTAAGGAAATGTGTCATGGAAAGGATAGTTTGCACATAAAATGAATACTTTTTTTAAAGGAAATGTGTCAAGGAAAGGATAGTTTGCACATAAAATGAATACTTTTTACTTTCTCTACTACGTATAGTAAGTAGGGGAAGTATTGCATTCCACCCAAAAATTCGATACCGAGATTTCACTGGAAATACATGTTTTGAGACCTCCTGTATCCAAAAAAAGCATTTTTGCAAACATGTCCGTGTGAGTGTCTGTGTGTGTGTGTGTCTGTGAACAGCATAACTCAAAAACGAACAGTCGGATAAACACCAAACTTGGTATTTAGGTTCAGTATCTTCCAGAGATGCGACACGAAGGTTTTCAAGAAAATCCCCCCACCCCAGACTACCCTTTACATGGAACATTTTTCGAAAATTTTAATTTTCTCAAAAATGGCTCTAACGATTTTGATTAAAATATCATATGTTTAAGATAAAGTCATGAGAAATGAAATGTATATCTCGAATTTTCTGAGAATGTCTCCAAAAGCATTCTTCATTGTGAACGACTTTTGCATAACTGGTAAACCATAAGAGATAGACAAAATTTTACTACACAAAAAATGTAGATCGCGTTGAAATACACAACTTATGTCATATACATTTCTTTTGTTGAGTGAACCGTTTTCGAGATATTGCTTGTTATTTCCTTAAATTTTCCAATACTTATACTTTTTCTCAAATTCGTTATTCATTTTTTTATGTCCTAGACATGCAAAGAGAATGGAATTCGCCGCATAGCAACCAGTGCTAAAATATTTGACTATCGCTTAAAAGCTACCATATTCCCCTCGCATCTACAAGAAAATTACCAATAAGATTGACATCTCGATTTCTCGATTAACATGAAGCATATGCAGAATAGGCGTTTGTAAAAATAGTGTGTACAAGAGTAGAGAAAGTCATGTGAGTGTAACACATCAGATTTTTTTAAAGGAAATGTGTCAAGGAAAGGATAGTTTGCACATAAAATGAAGACTTTTTTTTAAGGAAATGTGTCAGGAAAGGATAGTTTGCACATAAAATGAATACTTTTTGTAAGGAAATGTGTGGAAGAAGGGATAGTTTGCACATAAAATGAAGACTTTTTTTAAGGAAATGTGTCAAGGAAAGGATAGTTTGCACATAAAATGAATACTTTTTGTAAGGAAATGTGTGGAAGAAGGGATAGTTTGCACATAAAATGAAGACTTTTTTTAAGGAAATGTGTCAAGGAAAGGATAGTTTGCACATAAAATGAATACTTTTTTTAAGGAAATGTGTCAAAGAAAGGATAGTTTGCACATAAAATGAATACTTTTTTTCAGGAAATGTGTCAAGGAGAGGATAGTTTGCACATAAAATGAATACTTTTTTTAAGGAAATGTGTCAAGGAAAGGATAGTTTGCACATAAAATGAATACTTTTTTTAAGGAAATGTGTCAGAGAAAGGATAGTTTGCACATAAAATGAATACTTTTTTTAACGAAATGTGTTAAGGAAAGGATAGTTTGGACATAAGATGAAGGCTTTTTGTAAGGAAATGTGTGGAAGAAGGGATAGTTTGCACATAAAATGAATACTTTTTTTAAGGAAATGTGTCAAGGAAAGGATAGTTTGCACATAAAATGAATGCTTTTTTAAAGGAAATGTGTCAAGGTAAGGATAGTTTGCACATAAAATGAATACTTTTTTTAAGGAAATGTGTCAAGGAAAGGATAGTTTGCGCATATAATGAATACTTTTTTTAAGGAAATGTGTCAAGGAAAGGATAGTTTGCACATATAATGAATACTTTTTTTAAGGAAATGTGTCAAGGAAGGATAGTTTGCACATAAAATGAATACTTTTTTTAAGGAAATGTGTCAGGAAAGGATAGTTTGCACATAAAATGAATACTTTTTTTAAGGAAATGTGTCAAGGAATGGATAGTTTGCACATAAAATGAATGCTTTTTTTTAAGGAAATGTGTCAAGGAAAGGATAGTTTGCACATAAAATGAATACTTTTTTTAAGGAAATGTGTCAAGGAAAGGATAGTTTGCACATAAAATGAATACTTTTTTTAAGGAAATGTGTCAGGAAAGGATAGTTTGCACATAAAATGAATACTTTTTACTTTCTCTACTACGTATAGTAAGTAGGGGAAGTATTGCATTCCACCCAAAAATTCGATACCGAGATTTCACCGGAAATACACGTTTTGAGACCTCCTGAATCCAAAAAAAGCATTTTTGGAAACATGTCCGTGTGTGTGTCTGTATGTGTGTGTGTCTGTGTGTGTGTGTGTGTGTCTGTGAACAGCATAACTCAAAAACGAACAATCGGATAAGCACCAAACTTGGTATTTAGGTTCAGTATCTTCCAGATATGTGACACGAAGGTTTTCAAGAAAATCCCCCCACCCCAGACTACCCTTTACATGGAAGATTTTTCGAAAATTTTAATTTTCTCAAAAATGGCTCTAACGATTTTGATGAAAATATCATATGTTTAGGGTAATGTCATGAGAAATGAAATGTATATCTCGAATTTTCTGGGAATGTCTCCAAAAGTATTCTTCATTGTGAACGACTTTTGCATAACTGGTAAACCATAAGAGATAGACAAAATGTTACTACACAAAAAATGTAGATCGCGTTAAAATACACAACTTATGTCATATACATTTCTTTTGTTGAGAGAACCGTTTTCGAGAAATTGCTTGTTATTTCCTTAAATTTTGCAATACTTATACTTTTTCTCAAATGCGTTATTCATTTTTTCATGTCCTGGACATGCAAAGAGAATGGAATGCGTCACATAGCAACCAGCGTTAAAATATTTGACTATCGCTTAAAAGCTACCATATTTTCCTTGCATCTACAAGAAAATTACCAATAAGATTGACATCTCGATTAACTTGAAGCATATGGAGAATAGGCGTTTGTAAAATTAGGTTGTACAAGAGTAGAGAAAGTTATGTGAGTGTAACACATCAGATTTTTTTAAGGAAATGTGTCAAGGAAAGGATAGTTTGCACATAAAATGAATACTTTTTTTTTAGGAAATATGTCAAGGAAAGGATAGTTTGCACATAAAATGAATACTTTTTTTTAAGGAAATGTGTCAGGAAAGGATAGTTTGCACATAAAATGAATGCTTTTTTTTAGGAAATGCGTAGAGGAAAGGATAGTTTCAACATAAAATGAATACTTTTTTTAAGGGAAAGGTGTCAAGGAAAGGATAGTTTGCACATAAAATGAATACTTTTTTTAAGGAAATGTGTCAAGGAAAGGATAGTTTGCACATAAAATGAATACATTTTTTAAGGAAATGTGTCAAGGAAAGGATAGTTTGCACATAAAATGAATACTTTTTTTAAGGAAATGTGTCAGGAAAGGATAGTTTGCACATAAAATGAATACTTTTTTTAAGGAAATGTGTCAAGGAAAGGATAGTTTGCACATAAAATGAAGACTTTTTTTAAGGAACTGTGTCAAGGAAAGGGTAGTTAGCACATAAAATGAATACATTTTTTAAGGAAATGTGTCAGGAAAGGATAGTTTGCACATAAAATGAATTACATTTTTTAAGGAAATGTGTCAGGAAAGGATAGTTTGCACATAAAATGAATACTTTTTTTTAAGGAAATGTGTCAAGGAAAGGATAGTTTGCACGTAAAATGAATCCTTTTTTTTTTAGGAAATGTGTAGAGGAAAGGATAGTTTCAACATAAAATGAATACTTTTTTTTTTTTAAGGAAATGTGTCAAGGAAAGGATAGTTTGCACATAAAATGAATACTTTTTTTTTTAACAGAATGTGTCAAGGAAAGGATAGTTTGCACATAAAATGAATACTTTTTTTTAAGGAAATGTGTCAAGAAAGGATTGTTTGCACATAAGATGAATACTTTTTTTTAAGGAAAGGTGTCAAGGAAAGGATAGTTTGCACATAAAATGAATACTTTTTTTTAATGAAATGTGTCAAGGAAAGGATGGTTTGCACATAAAATAAATACTTTTTTTTAAGGAAATGTGTCAAGGAAAGGATGGTTTGCACATAAAATGAATGCTTTTTTTTAAGGAAATGTGTGAAGGAAAGGATGGTTTGCACATAAAATAAATACTTGCTTTAAGGAAAGGTGTCAAGGAAAGGATAGTTTGCACATAAAATGAATGCTTTTTTTTAAGGAAATGTGTCAAGGAAAGGATAGTTTGCACATAAAATGAATACTTTTTTTAAGGAAATGTGTCAAGGAAAGGATAGTTTGCACATAAAATGAATACTTTTTTTAAGGAAATGTGTCAGGGAAAGGATAGTTTGCACATAAAATGAATACTTTTTTTAAGGAAATGTGTCAAGGAAAGGATAGTTTGCTCATAAAATGAATACTTTTTTTAAGGAAATGTGTCAAGGAAAGGATAGTTTGCACATAAAATGAATACTTTTTTTAAGGAAATGTGTCAGGAAAGGATAGTTTGCACATAAAATGAATACTTTTTACTTTCTCTACTACGTATAGTAAGTAGGGGAAGTATTGCATTCCACCCAAAAATTCGATACCGAGATTTCACCGGAAATACACGTTTTGAGACCTCCTGAATCCAAAAAAAGCATTTTTGGAAACATGTCCGTGTGTTTGTCTGTATGTGTGTGTGTGTGTGTGTCTGTGTGTGTGTGTGTGTCTGTGAACAGCATAACTCAAAAACGAACAATCGGATAAGCACCAAACTTGGTATTTAGGTTCAGTATCTTCCAGATATGCGACACGAAGGTTTTCAAGAAAATCCCCCCACCCCAGACTACCCTTTACATGGAAGATTTTTCGAAAATTTTAATTTTCTCAAAAATGGCTCTAACGATTTTGATGAAAATATCATATGTTTAGGGTAATGTCATGAGAAATGAAATGTATATCTCGAATTTTCTGGGAATGTCTCCAAAAGTATTCTTCATTGTGAACGACTTTTGCATAACTGGTAAACCATAAGAGATAGACAAAATGTTACTACACAAAAAATGTAGATCGCGTTAAAATACACAACTTATGTCATATACATTTCTTTTGTTGAGAGAACCGTTTTCAAGAAATTGCTTGTTATTTCCTTAAATTTTGCAATACTTATACTTTTTCTCAAATGCGTTATTCATTTTTTCATGTCCTGGACATGCAAAGAGAATGGAATGCGTCACATAGCAACCAGCGTTAAAATATTTGACTATCGCTTAAAAGCTACCATATTTTCCTTGCATCTACAAGAAAATTACCAATAAGATTGACATCTCGATTAACTTGAAGCATATGGAGAATAGGCGTTTGTAAAATTAGGTTGTACAAGAGTAGAGAAAGTTATGTGAGTGTAACACATCAGATTTTTTTAAGGAAATGTGTCAAGGAAAGGATAGTTTGCACATAAAATGAATACTTTTTTTTTAGGAAATATGTCAAGGAAAGGATAGTTTGCACATAAAATGAATACTTTTTTTTAAGGAAATGTGTCAGGAAAGGATAGTTTGCACATAAAATGAATGCTTTTTTTTAGGAAATGCGTAGAGGAAAGGATAGTTTCAACATAAAATGAATACTTTTTTTAAGGGAAAGGTGTCAAGGAAAGGATAGTTTGCACATAAAATGAATACTTTTTTTTTAGGAAATGTGTAGAGGAAAGGATAGTTTCCACATAAAATGAATACTTTTTTTTTAGGAAATGTGTCAAGGAAAGGATAGTTTGCACATAAAATGAATACTTTTTTTAAGGAAATGTGTCAAGGAAAGGATAGTTTGCACATAAAATGAATCCTTTTTTCAAAAGGAAATGTGTCAAGGAAGGATAGTTTGCACATAAAATGAATACTTTTTTTTTTAGGAAATGTGTCAAGGAAAGGATAGTTTGCACATAAAATGAATACATTTTTTAAGGAAATGTGTCAGGAAAGGATAGTTTGCACATAAAATGAACTTTTTTTAAGGAAATGTGTCAGGAAAGGATAGTTTGCACATAAAATGAATACATTTTTTAAGGAAATGTGTCAAGAAAAGGATAGTTTGCACATAAAATGAATACTTTTTTTAAGGAAATGTGTCAGGAAAGGATAGTTTGCACATAAAATGAATACTTTTTTTAAGGAAATGTGTCAAGGAAAGGATAGTTTGCACATAAAATGAATACTTTTTTTAAGGAAATGTGTCAGGAAAGAATAGTTTGCACATAAAATGAATACTTTTTTTAAGGAAATGTGTCAGGAAAGGATAGTTTGCACATAAAATGAATACTTTTTTTAAGGAAATGTGTCAGGAAAGAATAGTTTGCACATAAAATGAAGACTTTTTTAAGGAAATGAGCCAAGGAAAGGATAGTTTGCACATAAAATGAAGACTTTTTTTAAGGAAATGAGCCAAGGAAACGATAGTTTGCACATAAAATGAATACATTTTTTAAGGAAATGTGTCAAGGAAAGGATAGTTTGCACATAAAATGAATACTTTTTTTAAGGAAATGTGTCAAGGAAAGGATAGTTTGCACATAAAATGAATACATTTTTTAAGGAAATGTGTCAAGGAAAGGATAGTTTGCACATAAAATGAATACTTTTTTTAAGGAAATGTGTCAGGAAAGGATAGTTTGCACATAAAATGAATACTTTTTTTAAGGAAATGTGTCAAGGAAAGGATAGTTTGCACATAAAATGAAGACTTTTTTTAAGGAACTGTGTCAAGGAAAGGGTAGTTAGCACATAAAATGAATACATTTTTTAAGGAAATGTGTCAGGAAAGGATAGTTTGCACATAAAATGAATTACATTTTTTAAGGAAATGTGTCAGGAAAGGATAGTTTGCACATAAAATGAATACTTTTTTTTAAGGAAATGTGTCAAGGAAAGGATAGTTTGCACATAAAATGAATCCTTTTTTTTTTAGGAAATGTGTAGAGGAAAGGATAGTTTCAACATAAAATGAATACTTTTTTTTTTTTAAGGAAATGTGTCAAGGAAAGGATAGTTTGCACATAAAATGAATACTTTTTTTTTTTTAACAGAATGTGTCAAGGAAAGGATAGTTTGCACATAAAATGAATACTTTTTTTTAAGGAAATGTGTCAAGAAAGGATTGTTTGCACATAAGATGAATACTTTTTTTTAAGGAAAGGTGTCAAGGAAAGGATAGTTTGCACATAAAATGAATACTTTTTTTTAATGAAATGTGTCAAGGAAAGGATGGTTTGCACATAAAATAAATACTTTTTTTTAAGGAAATGTGTCAAGGAAAGGATGGTTTGCACATAAAATGAATTCTTTTTTTAAGGAAATGTGTCAAGGAAAGGATGCTTTGCACATAAAATGAAGACTTTTTGTAAGGAAATGTGTGGAAGAAGGGATAGTTTGCACATAAAATGAATACTTTTTTTAAGGAAATGTGTCATGGAAAGGATAGTTTGCACATAAAATGAATACTTTTTTTAAAGGAAATGTGTCAAGGAAAGGATAGTTTGCACATAAAATGAATACTTTTTACTTTCTCTACTACGTATAGTAAGTAGGGGAAGTATTGCATTCCACCCAAAAATTCGATACCGAGATTTCACTGGAAATACATGTTTTGAGACCTCCTGAATCCAAAAAAAGCATTTTTGCAAACATGTCCGTGTGAGTGTCTGTGTGTGTGTGTGTCTGTGAACAGCATAACTCAAAAACGAACAGTCGGATAAACACCAAACTTGGTATTTAGGTTCAGTATCTTCCAGAGATGCGACACGAAGGTTTTCAAGAAAATCCCCCCACCCCAGACTACCCTTTACATGGAACATTTTTCGAAAATTTTAATTTTCTCAAAAATGGCTCTAACGATTTTGATTAAAATATATGTTTAAGATAAAGTCATGAGAAATGAAATGTATATCTCGAATTTTCTGAGAATGTCTCCAAAAGCATTCTTCATTGTGAACGACTTTTGCATAACTGGTAAACCATAAGAGATAGACAAAATTTTACTACACAAAAAATGTAGATCGCGTTGAAATACACAACTTATGTCATATACATTTCTTTTGTTGAGTGAACCGTTTTCGAGATATTGCTTGTTATTTCCTTAAATTTTCCAATACTTATACTTTTTCTCAAATTCGTTATTCATTTTTTTATGTCCTAGACATGCAAAGAGAATGGAATTCGCCGCATAGCAACCAGTGCTAAAATATTTGACTATCGCTTAAAAGCTACCATATTCCCCTCGCATCTACAAGAAAATTACCAATAAGATTGACATCTCGATTTCTCGATTAACATGAAGCATATGCAGAATAGGCGTTTGTAAAAATAGTGTGTACAAGAGTAGAGAAAGTCATGTGAGTGTAACACATCAGATTTTTTTAAAGGAAATGTGTCAAGGAAAGGATAGTTTGCACATAAAATGAAGACTTTTTTTTAAGGAAATGTGTCAGGAAAGGATAGTTTGCACATAAAATGAATACTTTTTGTAAGGAAATGTGTGGAAGAAGGGATAGTTTGCACATAAAATGAAGACTTTTTTTAAGGAAATGTGTCAAGGAAAGGATAGTTTGCACATAAAATGAATACTTTTTGTAAGGAAATGTGTGGAAGAAGGGATAGTTTGCACATAAAATGAAGACTTTTTTTAAGGAAATGTGTCAAGGAAAGGATAGTTTGCACATAAAATGAATACTTTTTTTAAGGAAATGTGTCAAAGAAAGGATAGTTTGCACATAAAATGAATACTTTTTTTCAGGAAATGTGTCAAGGAGAGGATAGTTTGCACATAAAATGAATACTTTTTTTAAGGAAATGTGTCAAGGAAAGGATAGTTTGCACATAAAATGAATACTTTTTTTAAGGAAATGTGTCAAAGAAAGGATAGTTTGCACATAAAATGAATACTTTTTTTAACGAAATGTGTTAAGGAAAGGATAGTTTGCACATAAAATGAAGGCTTTTTGTAAGGAAATGTGTGGAAGAAGGGATAGTTTGCACATAAAATGAATACTTTTTTTAAGGAAATGTGTCAAGGAAAGGATAGTTTGCACATAAAATGAATGCTTTTTTAAAGGAAATGTGTCAAGGTAAGGATAGTTTGCACATAAAATGAATACTTTTTTTAAGGAAATGTGTCAAGGAAAGGATAGTTTGCGCATATAATGAATACTTTTTTTAAGGAAATGTGTCAAGGAAAGGATAGTTTGCACATATAATGAATACTTTTTTTAAGGAAATGTGTCAAGGAAGGATAGTTTGCACATAAAATGAATACTTTTTTTAAGGAAATGTGTCAGGAAAGGATAGTTTGCACATAAAATGAATACTTTTTTTAAGGAAATGTGTCAAGGAATGGATAGTTTGCACATAAAATGAATGCTTTTTTTTAAGGAAATGTGTCAAGGAAAGGATAGTTTGCACATAAAATGAATACTTTTTTTAAGGAAATGTGTCAAGGAAAGGATAGTTTGCACATAAAATGAATACTTTTTTTAAGGAAATGTGTCAGGAAAGGATAGTTTGCACATAAAATGAATACTTTTTACTTTCTCTACTACGTATAGTAAGTAGGGGAAGTATTGCATTCCACCCAAAAATTCGATACCGAGATTTCACCGGAAATACACGTTTTGAGACCTCCTGAATCCAAAAAAAGCATTTTTGGAAACATGTCCGTGTGTGTGTCTGTATGTGTGTGTGTGTGTCTGTGTGTGTGTGTGTGTGTCTGTGAACAGCATAACTCAAAAACGAACAATCGGATAAGCACCAAACTTGGTATTTAGGTTCAGTATCTTCCAGATATGTGACACGAAGGTTTTCAAGAAAATCCCCCCACCCCAGACTACCCTTTACATGGAAGATTTTTCGAAAATTTTAATTTTCTCAAAAATGGCTCTAACGATTTTGATGAAAATATCATATGTTTAGGGTAATGTCATGAGAAATGAAATGTATATCTCGAATTTTCTGGGAATGTCTCCAAAAGTATTCTTCATTGTGAACGACTTTTGCATAACTGGTAAACCATAAGAGATAGACAAAATGTTACTACACAAAAAATGTAGATCGCGTTAAAATACACAACTTATGTCATATACATTTCTTTTGTTGAGAGAACCGTTTTCGAGAAATTGCTTGTTATTTCCTTAAATTTTGCAATACTTATACTTTTTCTCAAATGCGTTATTCATTTTTTCATGTCCTGGACATGCAAAGAGAATGGAATGCGTCACATAGCAACCAGCGTTAAAATATTTGACTATCGCTTAAAAGCTACCATATTTTCCTTGCATCTACAAGAAAATTACCAATAAGATTGACATCTCGATTAACTTGAAGCATATGGAGAATAGGCGTTTGTAAAATTAGGTTGTACAAGAGTAGAGAAAGTTATGTGAGTGTAACACATCAGATTTTTTTAAGGAAATGTGTCAAGGAAAGGATAGTTTGCACATAAAATGAATACTTTTTTTTTAGGAAATATGTCAAGGAAAGGATAGTTTGCACATAAAATGAATACTTTTTTTTAAGGAAATGTGTCAGGAAAGGATAGTTTGCACATAAAATGAATGCTTTTTTTTAGGAAATGCGTAGAGGAAAGGATAGTTTCAACATAAAATGAATACTTTTTTTAAGGGAAAGGTGTCAAGGAAAGGATAGTTTGCACATAAAATGAATACTTTTTTTAAGGAAATGTGTCAAGGAAAGGATAGTTTGCACATAAAATGAATACATTTTTTAAGGAAATGTGTCAAGGAAAGGATAGTTTGCACATAAAATGAATACTTTTTTTAAGGAAATGTGTCAGGAAAGGATAGTTTGCACATAAAATGAATACTTTTTTTAAGGAAATGTGTCAAGGAAAGGATAGTTTGCACATAAAATGAAGACTTTTTTTAAGGAACTGTGTCAAGGAAAGGGTAGTTAGCACATAAAATGAATACATTTTTTAAGGAAATGTGTCAGGAAAGGATAGTTTGCACATAAAATGAATTACATTTTTTAAGGAAATGTGTCAGGAAAGGATAGTTTGCACATAAAATGAATACTTTTTTTTAAGGAAATGTGTCAAGGAAAGGATAGTTTGCACGTAAAATGAATCCTTTTTTTTTTAGGAAATGTGTAGAGGAAAGGATAGTTTCAACATAAAATGAATACTTTTTTTTTTTTAAGGAAATGTGTCAAGGAAAGGATAGTTTGCACATAAAATGAATACTTTTTTTTTTAACAGAATGTGTCAAGGAAAGGATAGTTTGCACATAAAATGAATACTTTTTTTTAAGGAAATGTGTCAAGAAAGGATTGTTTGCACATAAGATGAATACTTTTTTTTAAGGAAAGGTGTCAAGGAAAGGATAGTTTGCACATAAAATGAATACTTTTTTTTAATGAAATGTGTCAAGGAAAGGATGGTTTGCACATAAAATAAATACTTTTTTTTAAGGAAATGTGTCAAGGAAAGGATGGTTTGCACATAAAATGAATGCTTTTTTTTAAGGAAATGTGTGAAGGAAAGGATGGTTTGCACATAAAATAAATACTTGCTTTAAGGAAAGGTGTCAAGGAAAGGATAGTTTGCACATAAAATGAATGCTTTTTTTTAAGGAAATGTGTCAAGGAAAGGATAGTTTGCACATAAAATGAATACTTTTTTTAAGGAAATGTGTCAAGGAAAGGATAGTTTGCACATAAAATGAATACTTTTTTTAAGGAAATGTGTCAGGGAAAGGATAGTTTGCACATAAAATGAATACTTTTTTTAAGGAAATGTGTCAAGGAAAGGATAGTTTGCTCATAAAATGAATACTTTTTTTAAGGAAATGTGTCAAGGAAAGGATAGTTTGCACATAAAATGAATACTTTTTTTAAGGAAATGTGTCAGGAAAGGATAGTTTGCACATAAAATGAATACTTTTTACTTTCTCTACTACGTATAGTAAGTAGGGGAAGTATTGCATTCCACCCAAAAATTCGATACCGAGATTTCACCGGAAATACACGTTTTGAGACCTCCTGAATCCAAAAAAAGCATTTTTGGAAACATGTCCGTGTGTTTGTCTGTATGTGTGTGTGTGTGTGTGTGTCTGTGTGTGTGTGTGTGTGTCTGTGAACAGCATAACTCAAAAACGAACAATCGGATAAGCACCAAACTTGGTATTTAGGTTCAGTATCTTCCAGATATGCGACACGAAGGTTTTCAAGAAAATCCCCCCACCCCAGACTACCCTTTACATGGAAGATTTTTCGAAAATTTTAATTTTCTCAAAAATGGCTCTAACGATTTTGATGAAAATATCATATGTTTAGGGTAATGTCATGAGAAATGAAATGTATATCTCGAATTTTCTGGGAATGTCTCCAAAAGTATTCTTCATTGTGAACGACTTTTGCATAACTGGTAAACCATAAGAGATAGACAAAATGTTACTACACAAAAAATGTAGATCGCGTTAAAATACACAACTTATGTCATATACATTTCTTTTGTTGAGAGAACCGTTTTCAAGAAATTGCTTGTTATTTCCTTAAATTTTGCAATACTTATACTTTTTCTCAAATGCGTTATTCATTTTTTCATGTCCTGGACATGCAAAGAGAATGGAATGCGTCACATAGCAACCAGCGTTAAAATATTTGACTATCGCTTAAAAGCTACCATATTTTCCTTGCATCTACAAGAAAATTACCAATAAGATTGACATCTCGATTAACTTGAAGCATATGGAGAATAGGCGTTTGTAAAATTAGGTTGTACAAGAGTAGAGAAAGTTATGTGAGTGTAACACATCAGATTTTTTTAAGGAAATGTGTCAAGGAAAGGATAGTTTGCACATAAAATGAATACTTTTTTTTTAGGAAATATGTCAAGGAAAGGATAGTTTGCACATAAAATGAATACTTTTTTTTAAGGAAATGTGTCAGGAAAGGATAGTTTGCACATAAAATGAATGCTTTTTTTTAGGAAATGCGTAGAGGAAAGGATAGTTTCAACATAAAATGAATACTTTTTTTAAGGGAAAGGTGTCAAGGAAAGGATAGTTTGCACATAAAATGAATACTTTTTTTTTAGGAAATGTGTAGAGGAAAGGATAGTTTCCACATAAAATGAATACTTTTTTTTAGGAAATGTGTCAAGGAAAGGATAGTTTGCACATAAAATGAATACTTTTTTTAAGGAAATGTGTCAAGGAAAGGATAGTTTGCACATAAAATGAATCCTTTTTTCAAAAGGAAATGTGTCAAGGAAGGATAGTTTGCACATAAAATGAATACTTTTTTTTTAGGAAATGTGTCAAGGAAAGGATAGTTTGCACATAAAATGAATACATTTTTTAAGGAAATGTGTCAGGAAAGGATAGTTTGCACATAAAATGAACTTTTTTTAAGGAAATGTGTCAGGAAAGGATAGTTTGCACATAAAATGAATACATTTTTTAAGGAAATGTGTCAAGAAAAGGATAGTTTGCACATAAAATGAATACTTTTTTTAAGGAAATGTGTCAGGAAAGGATAGTTTGCACATAAAATGAATACTTTTTTTAAGGAAATGTGTCAAGGAAAGGATAGTTTGCACATAAAATGAATACTTTTTTTAAGGAAATGTGTCAGGAAAGAATAGTTTGCACATAAAATGAATACTTTTTTTAAGGAAATGTGTCAGGAAAGGATAGTTTGCACATAAAATGAATACTTTTTTTAAGGAAATGTGTCAGGAAAGAATAGTTTGCACATAAAATGAAGACTTTTTTAAGGAAATGAGCCAAGGAAAGGATAGTTTGCACATAAAATGAAGACTTTTTTTAAGGAAATGAGCCAAGGAAACGATAGTTTGCACATAAAATGAATACATTTTTTAAGGAAATGTGTCAAGGAAAGGATAGTTTGCACATAAAATGAATACTTTTTTTAAGGAAATGTGTCAAGGAAAGGATAGTTTGCACATAAAATGAATACATTTTTTAAGGAAATGTGTCAAGGAAAGGATAGTTTGCACATAAAATGAATACTTTTTTTAAGGAAATGTGTCAGGAAAGGATAGTTTGCACATAAAATGAATACTTTTTTTAAGGAAATGTGTCAAGGAAAGGATAGTTTGCACATAAAATGAAGACTTTTTTTAAGGAACTGTGTCAAGGAAAGGGTAGTTAGCACATAAAATGAATACATTTTTTAAGGAAATGTGTCAGGAAAGGATAGTTTGCACATAAAATGAATTACATTTTTTAAGGAAATGTGTCAGGAAAGGATAGTTTGCACATAAAATGAATACTTTTTTTTAAGGAAATGTGTCAAGGAAAGGATAGTTTGCACATAAAATGAATCCTTTTTTTTTTAGGAAATGTGTAGAGGAAAGGATAGTTTCAACATAAAATGAATACTTTTTTTTTTTAAGGAAATGTGTCAAGGAAAGGATAGTTTGCACATAAAATGAATACTTTTTTTTTTTTAACAGAATGTGTCAAGGAAAGGATAGTTTGCACATAAAATGAATACTTTTTTTTAAGGAAATGTGTCAAGAAAGGATTGTTTGCACATAAGATGAATACTTTTTTTTAAGGAAAGGTGTCAAGGAAAGGATAGTTTGCACATAAAATGAATACTTTTTTTTAATGAAATGTGTCAAGGAAAGGATGGTTTGCACATAAAATAAATACTTTTTTTTAAGGAAATGTGTCAAGGAAAGGATGGTTTGCACATAAAATGAATTCTTTTTTTAAGGAAATGTGTCAAGGAAAGGATGCTTTGCACATAAAATGAAGACTTTTTGTAAGGAAATGTGTGGAAGAAGGGATAGTTTGCACATAAAATGAATACTTTTTTTAAGGAAATGTGTCATGGAAAGGATAGTTTGCACATAAAATGAATACTTTTTTTAAAGGAAATGTGTCAAGGAAAGGATAGTTTGCACATAAAATGAATACTTTTTACTTTCTCTACTACGTATAGTAAGTAGGGGAAGTATTGCATTCCACCCAAAAATTCGATACCGAGATTTCACTGGAAATACATGTTTTGAGACCTCCTGAATCCAAAAAAAGCATTTTTGCAAACATGTCCGTGTGAGTGTCTGTGTGTGTGTGTGTCTGTGAACAGCATAACTCAAAAACGAACAGTCGGATAAACACCAAACTTGGTATTTAGGTTCAGTATCTTCCAGAGATGCGACACGAAGGTTTTCAAGAAAATCCCCCCACCCCAGACTACCCTTTACATGGAACATTTTTCGAAAATTTTAATTTTCTCAAAAATGGCTCTAACGATTTTGATTAAAATATCATATGTTTAAGATAAAGTCATGAGAAATGAAATGTATATCTCGAATTTTCTGAGAATGTCTCCAAAAGCATTCTTCATTGTGAACGACTTTTGCATAACTGGTAAACCATAAGAGATAGACAAAATTTTACTACACAAAAAATGTAGATCGCGTTGAAATACACAACTTATGTCATATACATTTCTTTTGTTGAGTGAACCGTTTTCGAGATATTGCTTGTTATTTCCTTAAATTTTCCAATACTTATACTTTTTCTCAAATTCGTTATTCATTTTTTTATGTCCTAGACATGCAAAGAGAATGGAATTCGCCGCATAGCAACCAGTGCTAAAATATTTGACTATCGCTTAAAAGCTACCATATTCCCCTCGCATCTACAAGAAAATTACCAATAAGATTGACATCTCGATTTCTCGATTAACATGAAGCATATGCAGAATAGGCGTTTGTAAAAATAGTGTGTACAAGAGTAGAGAAAGTCATGTGAGTGTAACACATCAGATTTTTTTAAAGGAAATGTGTCAAGGAAAGGATAGTTTGCACATAAAATGAAGACTTTTTTTTAAGGAAATGTGTCAGGAAAGGATAGTTTGCACATAAAATGAATACTTTTTGTAAGGAAATGTGTGGAAGAAGGGATAGTTTGCACATAAAATGAAGACTTTTTTTAAGGAAATGTGTCAAGGAAAGGATAGTTTGCACATAAAATGAATACTTTTTGTAAGGAAATGTGTGGAAGAAGGGATAGTTTGCACATAAAATGAAGACTTTTTTTAAGGAAATGTGTCAAGGAAAGGATAGTTTGCACATAAAATGAATACTTTTTTTAAGGAAATGTGTCAAAGAAAGGATAGTTTGCACATAAAATGAATACTTTTTTTCAGGAAATGTGTCAAGGAGAGGATAGTTTGCACATAAAATGAATACTTTTTTTAAGGAAATGTGTCAAGGAAAGGATAGTTTGCACATAAAATGAATACTTTTTTTAAGGAAATGTGTCAAAGAAAGGATAGTTTGCACATAAAATGAATACTTTTTTTAACGAAATGTGTTAAGGAAAGGATAGTTTGCACATAAAATGAAGGCTTTTTGTAAGGAAATGTGTGGAAGAAGGGATAGTTTGCACATAAAATGAATACTTTTTTTAAGGAAATGTGTCAAGGAAAGGATAGTTTGCACATAAAATGAATGCTTTTTTAAAGGAAATGTGTCAAGGTAAGGATAGTTTGCACATAAAATGAATACTTTTTTTAAGGAAATGTGTCAAGGAAAGGATAGTTTGCGCATATAATGAATACTTTTTTTAAGGAAATGTGTCAAGGAAAGGATAGTTTGCACATATAATGAATACTTTTTTTAAGGAAATGTGTCAAGGAAGGATAGTTTGCACATAAAATGAATACTTTTTTTAAGGAAATGTGTCAGGAAAGGATAGTTTGCACATAAAATGAATACTTTTTTTAAGGAAATGTGTCAAGGAATGGATAGTTTGCACATAAAATGAATGCTTTTTTTTAAGGAAATGTGTCAAGGAAAGGATAGTTTGCACATAAAATGAATACTTTTTTTAAGGAAATGTGTCAAGGAAAGGATAGTTTGCACATAAAATGAATACTTTTTTTAAGGAAATGTGTCAGGAAAGGATAGTTTGCACATAAAATGAATACTTTTTACTTTCTCTACTACGTATAGTAAGTAGGGGAAGTATTGCATTCCACCCAAAAATTCGATACCGAGATTTCACCGGAAATACACGTTTTGAGACCTCCTGAATCCAAAAAAAGCATTTTTGGAAACATGTCCGTGTGTGTGTCTGTATGTGTGTGTGTGTGTCTGTGTGTGTGTGTGTGTGTCTGTGAACAGCATAACTCAAAAACGAACAATCGGATAAGCACCAAACTTGGTATTTAGGTTCAGTATCTTCCAGATATGCGACACGAAGGTTTTCAAGAAAATCCCCCCACCCCAGACTACCCTTTACATGGAAGATTTTTCGAAAATTTTAATTTTCTCAAAAATGGCTCTAACGATTTTAACGAAAATATCATATGTTTAGGGTAATGTCATGAGAAATGAAATGTATATCTCGAATTTTCTGGGAATGTCTCCAAAAGTATTCTTCATTGTGAACGACTTTTGCATAACTGGTAAACCATAAGAGATAGACAAAATGTTACTACACAAAAAATGTAGATCGCGTTAAAATACACAACTTATGTCATATACATTTCTTTTGTTGAGAGAACCGTTTTCGAGAAATTGCTTGTTATTTCCTTAAATTTTGCAATACACTTTTTCTCAAATGCGTTATTCATTTTTTCATGTCCTGGACATGCAAAGAGAATGGAATGCGTCACATAGCAACCAGCGTTAAAATATTTGACTATCGCTTAAAAGCTACCATATTTTCCTTGCATCTACAAGAAAATTACCAATAAGATTGACATCTCGATTAACTTGAAGCATATGGAGAATAGGCGTTTGTAAAATTAGGTTGTACAAGAGTAGAGAAAGTTATGTGAGTGTAACACATCAGATTTTTTTAAGGAAATGTGTCAAGGAAAGGATAGTTTGCACATAAAATGAATACTTTTTTTTTAGGAAATATGTCAAGGAAAGGATAGTTTGCACATAAAATGAATACTTTTTTTTAAGGAAATGTGTCAGGAAAGGATAGTTTGCACATAAAATGAATGCTTTTTTTTTAGGAAATGTGTAGAGGAAAGGATAGTTTCAACATAAAATGAATACTTTTTTTAAGGGAAAGGTGTCAAGGAAAGGATAGTTTGCACATAAAATGAATACTTTTTTTTTAGGAAATGTGTAGAGGAAAGGATAGTTTCAACATAAAATGAATACTTTTTTTAAGGGAAAGGTGTCAAGGAAAGGATAGTTTGCACATAAAATGAATACTTTTTTTTTAGGAAATGTGTAGAGGAAAGGATAGTTTCCACATAAAATGAATACTTTTTTTTTAGGAAATGTGTCAAGGAAAGGATAGTTTGCACATAAAATGAATACTTTTTTTAAGGAAATGTGTCAAGGAAAGGATAGTTTGCACATAAAATGAATCCTTTTTTCAAAAGGAAATGTGTCAAGGAAGGATAGTTTGCACATAAAATGAATACTTTTTTTTTAGGAAATGTGTCAAGGAAAGGATAGTTTGCACATAAAATGAATACATTTTTTAAGGAAATGTGTCAGGAAAGGATAGTTTGCACATAAAATGAACTTTTTTTAAGGAAATGTGTCAGGAAAGGATAGTTTGCACATAAAATGAATACATTTTTTAAGGAAATGTGTCAAGAAAAGGATAGTTTGCACATAAAATGAATACTTTTTTTAAGGAAATGTGTCAGGAAAGGATAGTTTGCACATAAAATGAATACTTTTTTTAAGGAAATGTGTCAAGGAAAGGATAGTTTGCACATAAAATGAATACTTTTTTTAAGGAAATGTGTCAGGAAAGAATAGTTTGCACATAAAATGAATACTTTTTTTAAGGAAATGTGTCAGGAAAGGATAGTTTGCACATAAAATGAATACTTTTTTTAAGGAAATGTGTCAGGAAAGAATAGTTTGCACATAAAATGAAGACTTTTTTTAAGGAAATGAGCCAAGGAAAGGATAGTTTGCACATAAAATGAAGACTTTTTTAAAGGAAATGAGCCAAGGAAACGATAGTTTGCACATAAAATGAATACATTTTTTAAGGAAATGTGTCAAGGAAAGGATAGTTTGCACATAAAATGAATACTTTTTTTAAGGAAATGTGTCAAGGAAAGGATAGTTTGCACATAAAATGAATACATTTTTTAAGGAAATGTGTCAAGGAAAGGATAGTTTGCACATAAAATGAATACTTTTTTTAAGGAAATGTGTCAGGAAAGGATAGTTTGCACATAAAATGAATACTTTTTTTAAGGAAATGTGTCAAGGAAAGGATAGTTTGCACATAAAATGAAGACTTTTTTTAAGGAACTGTGTCAAGGAAAGGGTAGTTAGCACATAAAATGAATACATTTTTTAAGGAAATGTGTCAGGAAAGGATAGTTTGCACATAAAATGAATTACATTTTTTAAGGAAATGTGTCAGGAAAGGATAGTTTGCACATAAAATGAATACTTTTTTTTAAGGAAATGTGTCAAGGAAAGGATAGTTTGCACATAAAATGAATCCTTTTTTTTTTAGGAAATGTGTAGAGGAAAGGATAGTTTCAACATAAAATGAATACTTTTTTTTTTTTAAGGAAATGTGTCAAGGAAAGGATAGTTTGCACATAAAATGAATACTTTTTTTTTTTAACAGAATGTGTCAAGGAAAGGATAGTTTGCACATAAAATGAATACTTTTTTTTAAGGAAATGTGTCAAGAAAGGATTGTTTGCACATAAGATGAATACTTTTTTTTAAGGAAAGGTGTCAAGGAAAGGATAGTTTGCACATAAAATGAATACTTTTTTTTAATGAAATGTGTCAAGGAAAGGATGGTTTGCACATAAAATAAATACTTTTTTTTAAGGAAATGTGTCAAGGAAAGGATGGTTTGCACATAAAATGAATGCTTTTTTTTAAGGAAATGTGTGAAGGAAAGGATGGTTTGCACATAAAATAAATACTTGCTTTAAGGAAAGGTGTCAAGGAAAGGATAGTTTGCACATAAAATGAATGCTTTTTTTTAAGGAAATGTGTCAAGGAAAGGATAGTTTGCACATAAAATGAATACTTTTTTTAAGGAAATGTGTCAAGGAAAGGATAGTTTGCACATAAAATGAATACTTTTTTTAAGGAAATGTGTCAGGGAAAGGATAGTTTGCACATAAAATGAATACTTTTTTTAAGGAAATGTGTCAAGGAAAGGATAGTTTGCTCATAAAATGAATACTTTTTTTAAGGAAATGTGTCAAGGAAAGGATAGTTTGCACATAAAATGAATACTTATTTTAAGGAAATGTGTCAGGAAAGGATAGTTTGCACATAAAATGAATACTTTTTACTTTCTCTACTACGTATAGTAAGTAGGGGAAGTATTGCATTCCACCCAAAAATTCGATACCGAGATTTCACCGGAAATACACGTTTTGAGACCTCCTGAATCCAAAAAAAGCATTTTTGGAAACATGTCCGTGTGTTTGTCTGTATGTGTGTGTGTGTGTGTGTCTGTGTGTGTGTGTGTGTGTCTGTGAACAGCATAACTCAAAAACGAACAATCGGATAAGCACCAAACTTGGTATTTAGGTTCAGTATCTTCCAGATATGCGACACGAAGGTTTTCAAGAAAATCCCCCCACCCCAGACTACCCTTTACATGGAAGATTTTTCGAAAATTTTAATTTTCTCAAAAATGGCTCTAACGATTTTGATGAAAATATCATATGTTTAGGGTAATGTCATGAGAAATGAAATGTATATCTCGAATTTTCTGGGAATGTCTCCAAAAGTATTCTTCATTGTGAACGACTTTTGCATAACTGGTAAACCATAAGAGATAGACAAAATGTTACTACACAAAAAATGTAGATCGCGTTAAAATACACAACTTATGTCATATACATTTCTTTTGTTGAGAGAACCGTTTTCAAGAAATTGCTTGTTATTTCCTTAAATTTTGCAATACTTATACTTTTTCTCAAATGCGTTATTCATTTTTTCATGTCCTGGACATGCAAAGAGAATGGAATGCGTCACATAGCAACCAGCGTTAAAATATTTGACTATCGCTTAAAAGCTACCATATTTTCCTTGCATCTACAAGAAAATTACCAATAAGATTGACATCTCGATTAACTTGAAGCATATGGAGAATAGGCGTTTGTAAAATTAGGTTGTACAAGAGTAGAGAAAGTTATGTGAGTGTAACACATCAGATTTTTTTAAGGAAATGTGTCAAGGAAAGGATAGTTTGCACATAAAATGAATACTTTTTTTTTAGGAAATATGTCAAGGAAAGGATAGTTTGCACATAAAATGAATACTTTTTTTTAAGGAAATGTGTCAGGAAAGGATAGTTTGCACATAAAATGAATGCTTTTTTTTAGGAAATGCGTAGAGGAAAGGATAGTTTCAACATAAAATGAATACTTTTTTTAAGGGAAAGGTGTCAAGGAAAGGATAGTTTGCACATAAAATGAATACTTTTTTTTTAGGAAATGTGTAGAGGAAAGGATAGTTTCCACATAAAATGAATACTTTTTTTTTAGGAAATGTGTCAAGGAAAGGATAGTTTGCACATAAAATGAATACTTTTTTTAAGGAAATGTGTCAAGGAAAGGATAGTTTGCACATAAAATGAATCCTTTTTTCAAAAGGAAATGTGTCAAGGAAGGATAGTTTGCACATAAAATGAATACTTTTTTTTTAGGAAATGTGTCAAGGAAAGGATAGTTTGCACATAAAATGAATACATTTTTTAAGGAAATGTGTCAGGAAAGGATAGTTTGCACATAAAATGAACTTTTTTTAAGGAAATGTGTCAGGAAAGGATAGTTTGCACATAAAATGAATACATTTTTTAAGGAAATGTGTCAAGAAAAGGATAGTTTGCACATAAAATGAATACTTTTTTTAAGGAAATGTGTCAGGAAAGGATAGTTTGCACATAAAATGAATACTTTTTTTAAGGAAATGTGTCAAGGAAAGGATAGTTTGCACATAAAATGAATACTTTTTTTAAGGAAATGTGTCAGGAAAGAATAGTTTGCACATAAAATGAATACTTTTTTTAAGGAAATGTGTCAGGAAAGGATAGTTTGCACATAAAATGAATACTTTTTTTAAGGAAATGTGTCAGGAAAGAATAGTTTGCACATAAAATGAAGACTTTTTTAAGGAAATGAGCCAAGGAAAGGATAGTTTGCACATAAAATGAAGACTTTTTTTAAGGAAATGAGCCAAGGAAACGATAGTTTGCACATAAAATGAATACATTTTTTAAGGAAATGTGTCAAGGAAAGGATAGTTTGCACATAAAATGAATACTTTTTTTAAGGAAATGTGTCAAGGAAAGGATAGTTTGCACATAAAATGAATACATTTTTTAAGGAAATGTGTCAAGGAAAGGATAGTTTGCACATAAAATGAATACTTTTTTTAAGGAAATGTGTCAGGAAAGGATAGTTTGCACATAAAATGAATACTTTTTTTAAGGAAATGTGTCAAGGAAAGGATAGTTTGCACATAAAATGAAGACTTTTTTTAAGGAACTGTGTCAAGGAAAGGGTAGTTAGCACATAAAATGAATACATTTTTTAAGGAAATGTGTCAGAAAAGGATAGTTTGCACATAAAATGAATTACATTTTTTAAGGAAATGTGTCAGGAAAGGATAGTTTGCACATAAAATGAATACTTTTTTTAAGGAAATGTGTCAAGGAAAGGATAGTTTGCACATAAAATGAATCCTTTTTTTTTTAGGAAATGTGTAGAGGAAAGGATAGTTTCAACATAAAATGAATACTTTTTTTTTTTAAGGAAATGTGTCAAGGAAAGGATAGTTTGCACATAAAATGAATACTTTTTTTTTTTAACAGAATGTGTCAAGGAAAGGATAGTTTGCACATAAAATGAATACTTTTTTTTAAGGAAATGTGTCAAGAAAGGATTGTTTGCACATAAGATGAATACTTTTTTTTAAGGAAAGGTGTCAAGGAAAGGATAGTTTGCACATAAAATGAATACTTTTTTTTAATGAAATGTGTCAAGGAAAGGATGGTTTGCACATAAAATAAATACTTTTTTTTAAGGAAATGTGTCAAGGAAAGGATGGTTTGCACATAAAATGAATGCTTTTTTTTAAGGAAATGTGTGAAGGAAAGGATGGTTTGCACATAAAATAAATACTTGCTTTAAGGAAAGGTGTCAAGGAAAGGATAGTTTGCACATAAAATGAATGCTTTTTTTTTAAGGAAATGTGTCAAGGAAAGGATAGTTTGCACATAAAATGAATACTTTTTTTAAGGAAATGTGTCAAGGAAAGGATAGTTTGCACATAAAATGAATACTTTTTTTAAGGAAATGTGTCAGGGAAAGGATAGTTTGCACATAAAATGAATACTATTTTTAAGGAAATGTGTCAAGGAAAGGATAGTTTGCTCATAAAATGAATACTTTTTTTAAGGAAATGTGTCAAGGAAAGGATAGTTTGCACATAAAATGAATACTTTTTTTAAGGAAATGTGTCAGGAAAGGATAGTTTGCACATAAAATGAATACTTTTTACTTTCTCTACTACGTATAGTAAGTAGGGGAAGTATTGCATTCCACCCAAAAATTCGATACCGAGATTTCACCGGAAATACACGTTTTGAGACCTCCTGAATCCAAAAAAAGCATTTTTGGAAACATGTCCGTGTGTTTGTCTGTATGTGTGTGTGTGTGTGTGTGTGTGTGTCTGTGAACAGCATAACTCAAAAACGAACAATCGGATAAGCACCAAACTTGGTATTTAGGTTCAGTATCTTCCAGATATGCGACACGAAGGTTTTCAAGAAAATCCCCCCACCCCAGACTACCCTTTACATGGAAGATTTTTCGAAAATTTTAATTTTCTCAAAAATGGCTCTAACGATTTTGATGAAAATATCATATGTTTAGGGTAATGTCATGAGAAATGAAATGTATATCTCGAATTTTCTGGGAATGTCTCCAAAAGTATTCTTCATTGTGAACGACTTTTGCATAACTGGTAAACCATAAGAGATAGACAAAATGTTACTACACAAAAAATGTAGATCGCGTTAAAATACACAACTTATGTCATATACATTTCTTTTGTTGAGAGAACCGTTTTCGAGAAATTGCTTGTTATTTCCTTAAATTTTGCAATACTTATACTTTTTCTCAAATGCGTTATTCATTTTTTCATGTCCTGGACATGCAAAGAGAATGGAATGCGTCACATAGCAACCAGCGTTAAAATATTTGACTATCGCTTAAAAGCTACCATATTTTCCTTGCATCTACAAGAAAATTACCAATAAGATTGACATCTCGATTAACTTGAAGCATATGGAGAATAGGCGTTTGTAAAATTAGGTTGTACAAGAGTAGAGAAAGTTATGTGAGTGTAACACATCAGATTTTTTTAAGGAAATGTGTCAAGGAAAGGATAGTTTGCACATAAAATGAATACTTTTTTTTTAGCAAATATGTCAAGGAAAGGATAGTTTGCACATAAAATGAATACTTTTTTTTAAGGAAATGTGTCAGGAAAGGATAGTTTGCACATAAAATGAATGCTTTTTTTTAGGAAATGCGTAGAGGAAAGGATAGTTTCAACATAAAATGAATACTTTTTTTAAGGGAAAGGTGTCAAGGAAAGGATAGTTTGCACATAAAATGAATACTTTTTTTTTAGGAAATGTGTAGAGGAAAGGATAGTTTCAACATAAAATGAATACTTTTTTTAAGGGAAAGGTGTCAAGGAAAGGATAGTTTGCACATAAAATGAATACTTTTTTTTAGGAAATGTGTAGAGGAAAGGATAGTTTGCACATAAAATGAATACTTTTTTTTTAGGAAATGTGTCAAAGAAAGGATAGTTTGCACATAAAATGAATACTTTTTTTAAGGAAATGTGTCAAGGAAAGGATAGTTTGCACATAAAATGAATCCTTTTTTCAAAAGGAAATGTGTCAAGGAAGGATAGTTTGCACATAAAATGAATACTTTTTTTTTAGGAAATGTGTCAAGGAAAGGATAGTTTGCACATAAAATGAATACATTTTTTAAGGAAATGTGTCAGGAAAGGATAGTTTGCACATAAAATGAACTTTTTTAAAGGAAATGTGTCAGGAAAGGATAGTTTGCACATAAAATGAATACATTTTTTAAGGAAATGTGTCAAGAAAAGGATAGTTTGCACATAAAATGAATACTTTTTTTAAGGAAATGTGTCAGGAAAGGATAGTTTGCACATAAAATGAATACTTTTTTTAAGGAAATGTGTCAGGAAAGGATAGTTTGCACATAAAATGAATACTTTTTTTAAGGAAATGTGTCAGGAAAGAATAGTTTGCACATAAAATGAAGACTTTTTTTAAGGAAATGAGCCAAGGAAAGGATAGTTTGCACATAAAATGAAGACTTTTTTTTAAGGAAATGTGTCAGGAAAGGATAGTTTGCACATAAAATGAATACTTTTTTTAAGGAAATGTGTCAAGGAAAGGATAGTTTGCACATAAAATGAATACATTTTTTTAGGAAATGTGTCAAGGAAAGGATAGTTTGCACATAAAATGAATACTTTTTTTAAGGAAATGTGTCAGGAAAGGATAGTTTGCACATAAAATGAATACTTTTTTTAAGGAAATGTGTCAAGGAAAGGATAGTTTGCACATAAAATGAAGACTTTTTTTAAGGAACTGTGTCAAGGAAAGGGTAGTTTGCACATAAAATGAATACATTTTTTAAGGAAATGTGTCAGGAAAGGATAGTTTGCACATAAAATGAATTACATTTTTTAAGGAAATGTGTCAGGAAAGGATAGTTTGCACATAAAATGAATACTTTTTTTTAAGGAAATGTGTCAAGGAAAGGATAGTTTGCACATAAAATGAATACTTTTTTTTTTAGGAAATGTGTAGAGGAAAGGATAGTTTCAACATAAAATGAATACTTTTTTTTTTTTAAGGAAATGTGTCAAGGAAAGGATAGTTTGCACATAAAATGAATACTTTTTTTTTTTAACAGAATGTGTCAAGGAAAGGATAGTTTGCACATAAAATGAATACTTTTTTTTAAGGAAATGTGTCAAGAAAGGATTGTTTGCACATAAGATGAATACTTTTTTTTAAGGAAAGGTGTCAAGGAAAGGATAGTTTGCACATAAAATGAATACTTTTTTTTAAGGAAATGTGTCAAGGATAGGATGGTTTGCACATAAAATAAATACTTTTTTTAAGGAAATGTGTCAAGGAAAGGATGGTTTGCACATAAAATGAATGCTTTTTTTTAAGGAAATGTGTGAAGGAAAGGATGGTTTGCATATAAAATAAATACTTGCTTTAAGGAAAGGTGTCAAGGAAAGGATAGTTTGCACATAAAATGAATGCTTTTTTTTAAGGAAATGTGTCAAGGAAAGGATAGTTTGCACATAAAATGAATACTTTTTTTAAGGAAATGTGTCAAGGAAAGGATAGTTTGCACATAAAATGAATACTTTTTTTAAGGAAATGTGTCAAGGAAAGGATAGTTTGCACATAAAATGAATACTTTTTTTTAAGGAAATGTGTCAAGGAAAGGATAGTTTGCACATAAAATAAATACTTTTTTTTAAGGAAATGTGTCAAGGAAAGAATAGTTTGCACATAAAATGAAGACTTTTTTTAAGGAAATGTGTCAAGGAAAGAATAGTTTGCACATAGAATGAAGACTTTTTTTAAGGAAATGTGTCAAGGAAAGGATAGTTTGCACATAAAATGAATGCTTTTTTTTTTAAGGAAATGTGTCAAGGAAGGATAGTTTACACATAAAATGATTACTTTTTTTAAGGAAATGTGTCAAGGAAAGGATGCTTTGCACATAAAATGAATACTTTTTTTAAGGAAATGTGTCAAGGAAAGGATACTTTGCACATAAAATGAATACTTTTTTTAAGGAAATGTGTCAAGGAAAGGATGCTTTGCACATAAAATGAATACTTTTTTTAAGGAAATGTGTCAAGGAAAGGATAGTTTGCACATAAAATGATTACTTTTTTAAAGGAAAGGTGTCAAGGAAAGGATAGTTTGCACATAAAATGATTACTTTTTTAAAGGAAATGTGTCAAGGAAGGATAGTTTGCACATAAAATGAATACTTTTTTAAAGGAAATGTGTCAAGGAAGGATAGTTTACACATAAAATGAATACTTTTTTAAAGGAAATGTGTCAAGAAAGGATAGTTTCCGCATAAAATGAATACTTTTTTTAAGGAAATGTGTCAGGAAAGGATAGTTTGCACATAAAATGAATACTTTTTTTAAGGAAATGTGTCAAAGAAAGGATAGTTTGCACATAAAATGAATACTTTTTTTAAGGAAATGTGTCAAGGAAAGGATAGTTTGCACATAAAATGAATACTTTTTTTAAGGAAATGTGTCAAAGAAAGGATAGTTTGCACATAAAATGAATACTTTTTTTAACGAAATGAGTTAAGGAAAGGATAGTTTGCACATAAAATGAAGACTTTTTGTAAGGAAATGTGTGGAAGAAGGGATAGTTTGCACATAAAATGAATACTTTTTTTAAAGGAAATGTGTCAAGGAAAGAATAGTTTGCACATAAAATGAAGACTTTTTTTTTAAGGAAATGTGTCAAGGAAAGGATAGTTTGCACATAAAATGAATACTTTTTTTAAGGAAATGTGTCAGGAAAGGATAGGTTGCACATAAAATGAAGACTTTTTGTAAGGAAATGTGTGGAAGAAGGGATAGTTTGCACATAAAATGAAGACTTTTTTTAAGGAAATGTGTCAAGGAAAGGATAGTTTGCACATAAAATGAATGCTTTTTTAAAGGAAATGTGTCAAGGTAAGGATAGTTTGCACATAAAATGAATACTTTTTTTAAGGAAATGTGTCAAGGAAAGGATAGTTTGCACATATAATGAATACTTTTTTTAAGGAAATGTGTCAAGGAAAGGATAGTTTGCACATATAATGAATACTTTTTTTAAGGAAATGTGTCAAGGAAGGATAGTTTGCACATAAAATGAATACTTTTTTTAAGGAAATGTGTCAGGAAAGGATAGTTTGCACATAAAATGAATACTTTTTTTAAGGAAATGTGTCAAGGAAAGGATAGTTTGCACATAAAATGAATACTTTTTTTAAGGAAATGTGTCAAGGAAAGGATAGTTTGCACATAAAATGAATACTTTTTTTAAGGAAATGTGTCAAGGAAAGGATAGTTTGCACATAAAATGAATACTTTTTTTAAGGAAATGTGTCAGGAAAGGATAGTTTGCACATAAAATGAATACTTTTTACTTTCTCTACTACGTATAGTAAGTAGGGGAAGTATTGCATTCCACCCAAAAATTCGATACCGAGATTTCACCGGAAATACACGTTTTGAGACCTCCTGAATCCAAAAAAAGCATTTTTGGAAACATGTCCGTGTGTGTGTGTGTGTGTGTGTCTGTGTGTGTGTGTGTGTGTGTGTGTGTGTCTGTGAACAGCATAACTCAAAAACGAACAATCGGATAAGCACCAAACTTGGTATTTAGGTTCAGTATCTTCCAGATATGCGACACGAAGGTTTTCAAGAAAATCCCCCCACCCCAGACTACCCTTTACATGGAAGATTTTTCGAAAATTTTAATTTTCTCAAAAATGGCTCTAACGATTTTGATGAAAATATCATATGTTTAGGGTAATCTCATGAGAAATGAAATGTATATCTCGAATTTTCTGGGAATGTCTCCAAAAGTATTCTTCATTGTGAACGACTTTTGCATAACTGGTAAACCATAAGAGATAGACAAAATGTTACTACACAAAAAATGTAGATCGCGTTAAAATACACAACTTATGTCATATACATTTCTTTTGTTGAGAGAACCGTTTTCGAGAAATTGCTTGTTATTTCCTTAAATTTTGCAATACTTATACTTTTTCTCAAATGCGTTATTCATTTTTTCATGTCCTGGACATGCAAAGAGAATGGAATGCGTCACATAGCAACCAGCGTTAAAATATTTGACTATCGCTTAAAAGCTACCATATTTTCCTTGCATCTACAAGAAAATTACCAATA
This sequence comes from Deroplatys truncata, assembly GCA_030765065.1. NCBI lineage: Eukaryota > Metazoa > Arthropoda > Insecta > Mantodea > Mantidae > Deroplatys > Deroplatys truncata. The sequence goes on along the minus strand of CM060981.1, from coordinate 691,501 downwards.
AGATTGACATCTCGATTAACTTGAAGCATATGGAGAATAGGCGTTTGTAAAATTAGGTTGTACAAGAGTAGAGAAAGTTATGTGAGTGTAATACATCAGATTTTTTTAAGGAAATGTGTCAAGGAAAGGATAGTTTGCACATAAAATGAATACTTTTTTTTTAGGAAATATGTCAAGGAAAGGATAGTTTGCACATAAAATTAATACTTTTTTTTAAGGAAATGTGTCAGGAAAGGATAGTTTGCACATAAAATGAATGCTTTTTTTTTAGGAAATGTGTAGAGGAAAGGATAGTTTCAACATAAAATGAATACTTTTTTTAAGGGAAAGGTGTCAAGGAAAGGATAGTTTGCACATAAAATGAATACTTTTTTTTTAGGAAATGTGTAGAGGAAAGGATAGTTTCAACATAAAATGAATACTTTTTTTAAGGGAAAGGTGTCAAGGAAAGGATAGTTTGCACATAAAATGAATACTTTTTTTTTAGGAAATGTGTAGAGGAAAGGATAGTTTCAACATAAAATGAATACCTTTTTTTAAGGGAAAGGTGTCAAGGATAGGATGGTTTGCACATAAAATGAAGACTTTTTTTTTTAAGGAAATGTGTCAAGGAAAGGATATTTTCCACATAAAATGAATACTTTTTTTTTAAGGAAATGTGTCAAGGAAAGGATGCTTTGCACGTAAAATGAATACTTTTTTTTTTAAGGAAATGTGTCAAGGAAAGGATAGTTTGCACATAAAATGAATACTTTTTTTTAAGGAAATGTGTCAAGGAAAGGATGCTTTGCACGTAAAATGAAGACTTTTTTTAAGGAAATGTGTCAAGGAAAGGATGGTTTGCACATAAAATGAATACTTTTTTTAAGCAAATGTGTCAAGGAAAGGATGCTTTGCACATAAAATGAATACTTTTTTTAAGGAAATGTGTCAAGGAAAGGATGCTTTGCACATAAAATGAATACTTTTTTTAAGGAAATGTGTCAGGAAAGGATAGTTTGCACATAAAATGAATACTTTTTTTAAGGAAATGTGTCAAGGAAAGGATAGTTTGCACATAAAATGAATACTTTTTTTGAGGAAATGTGTCAGGAAAGGATAGTTTGCACATAAAATGAATACTTTTTTTAAGGAAATGTGTCAAGGAAAGGATGCTTTGCACATAAAATGAATACTTTTTTTAAGGAAATGTGTCAAGGAAAGGATGCTTTGCACATAAAATGAATACTTTTTTTAAGGAAATGTGTCAAGGAAAGGATGCTTTGCACATAAAATGAATACTTTTTTTAAGGAAATGTGTCAAGGAAGGAATAGTTTGCACATAAAATGAATACTTTTTTTAAGGAAATGTGTCAAGGAAAGGATGCTTTGCACATAAAATGAAGACTTTTTGTAAGGAAATGTGTGGAAGAAGGGATAGTTTGCACATAAAATGAATACTTTTTTTAAGGAAATGTGTCAAGGAAAGGATAGTTTGCACATAAAATGAATACTTTTTTTAAAGGAAATGTGTCAAAGAAAGGTTAGTTTGCACATAAAATGAATACTTTTTTTAAAGGAAATGTGTCAAGGAAAGGATAGTTTGCACATAAAATGAAGACTTTTTTTTAAGGAAATGTGTCAGGAAAGGATAGTTTGCACATAAAATGAATACTTTTTTTAAGGAAATGTGTCAAGGAAAGGATAGTTTGCACATAAAATGAATACTTTTTTTAAGGAAATGTGTCAGGAAAGGATGGTTTGCACATAAAATGAATACTTTTTTTAAGGAAATGTGTCAAGGAAAGGATGCTTTGCACATAAAATGAATACTTTTTTTAAGGAAATGTGTCAGGAAAGGATGGTTTGCACATAAAATGAATACTTTTTTTAAGGAAATGTGTCAAGGAAAGGATAGTTTGCACATAAAATGAATACTTTTTTTGAGGAAATGTGTCAGGAAAGGATAGTTTGCACATAAAATGAATACTTTTTTTAAGGAAATGTGTCAAGGAAAGGATAGTTTGCACATAAAATGAATACTTTTTTTAAGGAAATGTGTCAAGGAAAGGATGCTTTGCACATAAAATGAATACTTTTTTTAAGGAAATGTGTCAAGGAAAGGTTGGTTTGCACATAAAATGAATACTTTTTTTAAGGAAATGTGTCAAGGAAAGAATAGTTTGCACATAAAATGAATACTTTTTTTAAGGAACTGTGTCAAGGAAAGGATGCTTTGCACATAAAATGAAGACTTTTTGTAAGGAAATGTGTGGAAGAAGGGATAGTTTGCACATAAAATGAATACTTTTTTTAAGGAAATGTGTCAAGGAAAGGATAGTTTGCACATAAAATGAATACTTTTTTTAAAGGAAATGTGTCAAAGAAAGGATAGTTTGCACATAAAATGAATACTTTTTTTAAAGGAAATGTGTCAAGGAAAGGATAGTTTGCACATAAAATGAAGACTTTTTTTTAAGGAAATGTGTCAGGAAAGGATAGTTTGCACATAAAATGAATACTTTTTTTAAGGAAATGTGTCAAGGAAAGGATAGTTTGCACATAAAATGAATACTTTTTTTAAGGAAATGTGTCAGGAAAGGATAGTTTGCACATAAAATGAAGACTTTTTGTAAGGAAATGTGTGGAAGAAGGGATAGTTTGCACATAAAATGAATACTTTTTTTAAGGAAATGTGAAAGGAAAGGATAGTTTGCACATAAAATGAATACTTTTTTTAAGGAAATGTGTCAAGGAAAGGATAGTTTGCACATAAAATGAATACTTTTTTTAAGGAAATGTGTCAAGTAAAGGATAGTTTGCACATAAAATGAATACTTTTTTTAAGCAAATGTGTCAAGGAAAGGATAGGTTGCACATAAAATGAATACTTTTTTTAAGGAAATGTGTCAGGAAAGGATAGTTTGCACATAAAATGAATACTTTTTGTAAGGAAATGTGTGGAAGAAGGGATAGTTTGCACATAAAATGAATACTTTTTTTAAGGAAATGTGTCAAGGAAAGGATAGTTTGCACATAAAATGAATACTTTTTTTAAGGAAATGTGTCAGGAAAGGATAGTTTGCACATAAAATGAATACTTTTTTTAAGGAAATGTGTCAAGGAAAGGATGCTTTGCACGTAAAATGAATACTTTTTTTTTTTAAGGAAATGTGTCAAGGAAAGGATAGTTTGCACATAAAATGAATACTTTTTTTAAGGAAATGTGTCAAGGAAAGGATAGTTTGCACATAAAATGAATACTTTTTTTCAGGAAATGTGTCAAGGAAAGGATAGTTTGCACATAAAATGAATACTTTTTTTCAGGAAATGTGTCAAGGAAAGGATAGTTTGCACATAAAATGAATACTTTTTTTAAGGAAATGTGTCAGGAAAGGATAGGTTGCACATAAAATGAATACTTTTTTTAAGGAAATGTGTCAGGAAAGGATAGGTTGCACATAAAATGAAGACTTTTTGTAAGGAAATGTGTCAGGGAAAGGATAGTTTGCACATAAAATGAATACTTTTTTTTTAAGGAAATGTGTCAAGGAAAGGATAGTTTGCACATAAAATGAATACTTTTTTTAAGGAAATGTGTCAAGGAAAGGATTGTTTGCACATAAAATGAATACTTTTTTTAAGGAAATGTGTCAAGGAAAGGATAGTTTGCACATAAAATGAATACTTTTTTTTAAGGAAATGTGTCAAAGAAAGGATAGTTTGCACATAAAATGAATACTTTTTTTAAGGAAATGTGTCAAGGAAAGGATGCTTTGCACATAAAATGAATACTTTTTTTAAGGAAATGTGTCAGGAAAGGATGGTTTGCACATAAAATGAATACTTTTTTTAAGGAAATGTGTCAAGGAAAGGATAGTTTGCGCATAAAATGAATACTTTTTTTGAGGAAATGTGTCAGGAAAGGATAGTTTGCACATAAAATGAATACTTTTTTTAAGGAAATGTGTCAAGGAAAGGATGCTTTGCACATAAAATGAATACTTTTTTTAAGGAAATGTGTCAAGGAAAGGTTGGTTTGCACATAAAATGAATACTTTCTTTAAGGAAATGTGTCAAGGAAAGAATAGTTTGCACATAAAATGAATACTTTTTTTAAGGAACTGTGTCAAGGAAAGGATGCTTTGCACATAAAATGAAGACTTTTTGTAAGGAAATGTGTGGAAGAAGGGATAGTTTGCACATAAAATGAATACTTTTTTTAAGGAAATGTGTCAAGGAAAGGATAGTTTGCACATAAAATGAATACTTTTTTTAAAGGAAATGTGTCAGGAAAGGATAGTTTGCACATAAAATGAATACTTTTTTTAAGGAAATGTGTCAAGGAAAGGATAGTTTGCACATAAAATGAATACTTTTTTTAAGGAAATGTGTCAGGAAAGGATGGTTTGCACATAAAATGAATACTTTTTTTAAGGAAATGTGTCAAGGAAAGGATAGTTTGCACATAAAATGAATACTTTTTTTGAGGAAATGTGTCAGGAAAGGATAGTTTGCACATAAAATGAATACTTTTTTTAAGGAAATGTGTCAAGGAAAGGATGCTTTGCACATAAAATGAATACTTTTTTTAAGGAAATGTGTCAAGGAAAGGATGCTTTGCACATAAAATGAATACTTTTTTTAAGGAAATGTGTCAAGGAAAGGTTGGTTTGCACATAAAATGAATACTTTTTTTAAGGAAATGTGTCAAGGAAAGGATGCTTTGCACATAAAATGAATACTTTTTTTAAGGAAATGTGTCAAGGAAAGGTTGGTTTGCACATAAAATGAATACTTTTTTTAAGGAAATGTGTCAAGGAAAGGTTGGTTTGCACATAAAATGAATACTTTTTTTAAGGAAATGTGTCAAGGAAAGGATGCTTTGCACATAAAATGAATACTTTTTTTAAGGAAATGTGTCAAGGAAAGGTTGGTTTGCACATAAAATGAATACTTTTTTTAAGGAAATGTGTCAAGGAAAGGTTGGTTTGCACATAAAATGAATACTTTTTTTAAGGAAATGTGTCAAGGAAAGGATGCTTTGCACATAAAATGAATACTTTTTTTAAGGAGATGTGTCAAGGAAAGGTTGGTTTGCACATAAAATGAATACTTTTTTTAAGGAAATGTGTCAAGGAAAGGATAGTTTGCACATAAAATGAATACTTTTTTTGAGGAAATGTGTCAGGAAAGGATAGTTTGCACATAAAATGAATACTTTTTTTAAGGAAATGTGTCAAGGAAAGGATGCTTTGCACATAAAATGAATACTTTTTTTAAGGAAATGTGTCAAGGAAAGGATGCTTTGCACATAAAATGAATACTTTTTTTAAGGAAATGTGTCAAGGAAAGGTTGGTTTGCACATAAAATGAATACTTTTTTTAAGGAAATGTGTCAAGGAAAGGATAGTTTGCACATAAAATGAATACTTTTTTTAAGGAAATGTGTCAAAGAAAGGATAGTTTGCACATAAAATGAATACTTTTTTTAACGAAATGAGTTAAGGAAAGGATAGTTTGCACATAAAATGAAGACTTTTTGTAAGGAAATGTGTGGAAGAAGGGATAGTTTGCACATAAAATGAATACTTTTTTTAAAGGAAATGTGTCAAGGAAAGAATAGTTTGCACATAAAATGAAGACTTTTTTTAAGGAAATGTGTCAAGGAAAGGATAGTTTGCACATAAAATGAATACTTTTTTTAAGGAAATGTGTCAGGAAAGGATAGGTTGCACATAAAATGAAGACTTTTTGTAAGGAAATGTGTGGAAGACGGGATAGTTTGCACATAAAATGAAGACTTTTTTTAAGGAAATGTGTCAAGGAAAGGATAGTTTGCACATAAAATGAATGCTTTTTTAAAGGAAATGTGTCAAGGTAAGGATAGTTTGCACATAAAATGAATACTTTTTTTAAGGAAATGTGTCAAGGAAAGGATAGTTTGCACATATAATGAATACTTTTTTTAAGGAAATGTGTCAAGGAAAGGATAGTTTGCACATATAATGAATACTTTTTTTAAGGAAATGTGTCAAGGAAGGATAGTTTGCACATAAAATGAATACTTTCTTTAAGGAAATGTGTCAGGAAAGGATAGTTTGCACATAAAATGAATACTTTTTTTAAGGAAATGTGTCAAGGAAAGGATAGTTTGCACATAAAATGAATACTTTTTTTAAGGAAATGTGTCAAGGAAAGGATAGTTTGCACATAAAATGAATACTTTTTTTAAGGAAATGTGTCAAGGAAAGGATAGTTTGCACATAAAATGAATACTTTTTTTAAGGAAATGTGTCAGGAAAGGATAGTTTGCACATAAAATGAATACTTTTTACTTTCTCTACTACGTATAGTAAGTAGGGGAAGTATTGCATTCCACCCAAAAATTCGATACCGAGATTTCACCGGAAATACACGTTTTGAGACCTCCTGAATCCAAAAAAAGCATTTTTGGAAACATGTCCGTGTGTGTGTGTGTGTGTGTGTGTGTGTGTCTGTGTGTGTGTGTGTGTGTGTCTGTGAACAGCATAACTCAAAAACGAACAATCGGATAAGCACCAAACTTGGTATTTAGGTTCAGTATCTTCCAGATATGCGACACGAAGGTTTTCAAGAAAATCCCCCCACCCCAGACTACCCTTTACATGGAAGATTTTTCGAAAATTTTAATTTTCTCAAAAATGGCTCTAACGATTTTGATGAAAATATCATATGTTTAGGGTAATGTCATGAGAAATGAAATGTATATCTCGAATTTTCTGGGAATGTCTCCAAAAGTATTCTTCATTGTGAACGACTTTTGCATAACTGGTAAACCATAAGAGATAGACAAAATGTTACTACACAAAAAATGTAGATCGCGTTAAAATACACAACTTATGTCATATACATTTCTTTTGTTGAGAGAACCGTTTTCGAGAAATTGCTTGTTATTTCCTTAAATTTTGCAATACTTATACTTTTTCTCAAATGCGTTATTCATTTTTTCATGTCCTGGACATGCAAAGAGAATGGAATGCGTCACATAGCAACCAGCGTTAAAATATTTGACTATCGCTTAAAAGCTACCATATTTTCCTTGCATCTACAAGAAAATTACCAATAAGATTGACATCTCGATTAACTTGAAGCATATGGAGAATAGGCGTTTGTAAAATTAGGTTGTACAAGAGTAGAGAAAGTTATGTGAGTGTAATACATCAGATTTTTTTAAGGAAATGTGTCAAGGAAAGGATAGTTTGCACATAAAATGAATACTTTTTTTTTAGGAAATATGTCAAGGAAAGGATAGTTTGCACATAAAATTAATACTTTTTTTTAAGGAAATGTGTCAGGAAAGGATAGTTTGCACATAAAATGAATGCTTTTTTTTTAGGAAATGTGTAGAGGAAAGGATAGTTTCAACATAAAATGAATACTTTTTTTAAGGGAAAGGTGTCAAGGAAAGGATAGTTTGCACATAAAATGAATACTTTTTTTTTAGGAAATGTGTAGAGGAAAGGATAGTTTCAACATAAAATGAATACTTTTTTTAAGGGAAAGGTGTCAAGGAAAGGATAGTTTGCACATAAAATGAATACTTTTTTTTTAGGAAATGTGTAGAGGAAAGGATAGTTTCAACATAAAATGAATACCTTTTTTTAAGGGAAAGGTGTCAAGGATAGGATGGTTTGAACATAAAATGAAGACTTTTTTTTTTTAAGGAAATGTGTCAAGGAAAGGATATTTTCCACATAAAATGAATACTTTTTTTTTAAGGAAATGTGTCAAGGAAAGGATGCTTTGCACGTAAAATGAATACTTTTTTTTTAAGGAAATGTGTCAAGGAAAGGATAGTTTGCACATAAAATGAATACTTTTTTTTAAGGAAATGTGTCAAGGAAAGGATGCTTTGCACGTAAAATGAAGACTTTTTTTAAGGAAATGTGTCAAGGAAAGGATGGTTTGCACATAAAATGAATACTTTTTTTAAGCAAATGTGTCAAGGAAAGGATGCTTTGCACATAAAATGAATACTTTTTTTAAGGAAATGTGTCAAGGAAAGGATGCTTTGCACATAAAATGAATACTTTTTTTAAGGAAATGTGTCAGGAAAGGATAGTTTGCACATAAAATGAATACTTTTTTTAAGGAAATGTGTCAAGGAAAGGATAGTTTGCACATAAAATGAATACTTTTTTTGAGGAAATGTGTCAGGAAAGGATAGTTTGCACATAAAATGAATACTTTTTTTAAGGAAATGTGTCAAGGAAAGGATGCTTTGCACATAAAATGAATACTTTTTTTAAGGAAATGTGTCAAGGAAAGGATGCTTTGCACATAAAATGAATACTTTTTTTAAGGAAATGTGTCAAGGAAAGGATGCTTTGCACATAAAATGAATACTTTTTTTAAGGAAATGTGTCAAGGAAGGAATAGTTTGCACATAAAATGAATACTTTTTTTAAGGAAATGTGTCAAGGAAAGGATGCTTTGCACATAAAATGAAGACTTTTTGTAAGGAAATGTGTGGAAGAAGGGATAGTTTGCACATAAAATGAATACTTTTTTTAAGGAAATGTGTCAAGGAAAGGATAGTTTGCACATAAAATGAATACTTTTTTTAAAGGAAATGTGTCAAAGAAAGGTTAGTTTGCACATAAAATGAATACTTTTTTTAAAGGAAATGTGTCAAGGAAAGGATAGTTTGCACATAAAATGAAGACTTTTTTTTAAGGAAATGTGTCAGGAAAGGATAGTTTGCACATAAAATGAATACTTTTTTTAAGGAAATGTGTCAAGGAAAGGATAGTTTGCACATAAAATGAATACTTTTTTTAAGGAAATGTGTCAGGAAAGGATGGTTTGCACATAAAATGAATACTTTTTTTAAGGAAATGTGTCAAGGAAAGGATGCTTTGCACATAAAATGAATACTTTTTTTAAGGAAATGTGTCAGGAAAGGATGGTTTGCACATAAAATGAATACTTTTTTTAAGGAAATGTGTCAAGGAAAGGATAGTTTGCACATAAAATGAATACTTTTTTTGAGGAAATGTGTCAGGAAAGGATAGTTTGCACATAAAATGAATACTTTTTTTTAAGGAAATGTGTCAAGGAAAGGATAGTTTGCACATAAAATGAATACTTTTTTTAAGGAAATGTGTCAAGGAAAGGATGCTTTGCACATAAAATGAATACTTTTTTTAAGAAAATGTGTCAAGGAAAGGTTGGTTTGCACATAAAATGAATACTTTTTTTAAGGAAATGTGTCAAGGAAAGAATAGTTTGCACATAAAATGAATACTTTTTTAAGGAACTGTGTCAAGGAAAGGATGCTTTGCACATAAAATGAAGACTTTTTGTAAGGAAATGTGTGGAAGAAGGGATAGTTTGCACATAAAATGAATACTTTTTTTAAGGAAATGTGTCAAGGAAAGGATAGTTTGCACATAAAATGAATACTTTTTTTAAAGGAAATGTGTCAAAGAAAGGATAGTTTGCACATAAAATGAATACTTTTTTTAAAGGAAATGTGTCAAGGAAAGGATAGTTTGCACATAAAATGAAGACTTTTTTTTAAGGAAATGTGTCAGGAAAGGATAGTTTGCACATAAAATGAATACTTTTTTTAAGGAAATGTGTCAAGGAAAGGATAGTTTGCACATAAAATGAATACTTTTTTTGAGGAAATGTGTCAGGAAAGGATAGTTTGCACATAAAATGAATACTTTTTTTAAGGAAATGTGTCAAGGAAAGGATGCTTTGCACATAAAATGAATACTTTTTTTAAGGAAATGTGTCAAGGAAAGGATGCTTTGCACATAAAATGAATACTTTTTTTAAGCAAATGTGTCAAGGAAAGGATAGTTTGCACATAAAATGAATACTTTTTTTAAGGAAATGTGTCAAGGAAAGGATAGTTTGCACATAAAATGAATACTTTTTTTAAGCAAATGTGTCAAGGAAAGGATAGGTTGCACATAAAATGAATACTTTTTTTAAGGAAATGTGTCAGGAAAGGATAGTTTGCACATAAAATGAATACTTTTTGTAAGGAAATGTGTGGAAGAAGGGATAGTTTGCACATAAAATGAATACTTTTTTTAAGGAAATGTGTCAAGGAAAGGATAGTTTGCACATAAAATGAATACTTTTTTTAAGGAAATGTGTCAGGAAAGGATAGTTTGCACATAAAATGAATACTTTTTTTAAGGAAATGTGTCAAGGAAAGGATGCTTTGCACGTAAAATGAATACTTTTTTTTTTAAGGAAATGTGTCAAGGAAAGGATAGTTTGCACATAAAATGAATACTTTTTTTAAGGAAATGTGTCAAGGAAAGGATAGTTTGCACATAAAATGAATACTTTTTTTCAGGAAATGTGTCAAGGAAAGGATAGTTTGCACATAAAATGAATACTTTTTTTCAGGAAATGTGTCAAGGAAAGGATAGTTTGCACATAAAATGAATACTTTTTTTAAGGAAATGTGTCAGGAAAGGATAGGTTGCACATAAAATGAATACTTTTTTTAAGGAAATGTGTCAGGAAAGGATAGGTTGCACATAAAATGAAGACTTTTTGTAAGGAAATGTGTCAAGGAAAGGATAGTTTGCACATAAAATGAATACTTTTTTTTTTAAGGAAATGTGTCAAGGAAAGGATAGTTTGCACATAAAATGAATACTTTTTTTAAGGAAATGTGTCAAGGAAAGGATTGTTTGCACATAAAATGAATACTTTTTTTAAGGAAATGTGTCAAGGAAAGGATAGTTTGCACATAAAATGAATACTTTTTTTAAGGAAATGTGTCAAAGAAAGGATAGTTTGCACATAAAATGAATACTTTTTTTAAGGAAATGTGTCAAGGAAAGGATGCTTTGCACATAAAATGAATACTTTTTTTAAGGAAATGTGTCAGGAAAGGATGGTTTGCACATAAAATGAATACTTTTTTTAAGGAAATGTGTCAAGGAAAGGATAGTTTGCGCATAAAATGAATACTTTTTTTGAGGAAATGTGTCAGGAAAGGATAGTTTGCACATAAAATGAATACTTTTTTTAGGGAAATGTGTCAAGGAAAGGATGCTTTGCACATAAAATGAATACTTTTTTTAAGGAAATGTGTCAAGGAAAGGTTGGTTTGCACATAAAATGAATACTTTCTTTAAGGAAATGTGTCAAGGAAAGAATAGTTTGCACATAAAATGAATACTTTTTTTAAGGAACTGTGTCAAGGAAAGGATGCTTTGCACATAAAATGAAGACTTTTTGTAAGGAAATGTGTGGAAGAAGGGATAGTTTGCACATAAAATGAATACTTTTTTTAAGGAAATGTGTCAAGGAAAGGATAGTTTGCACATAAAATGAATACTTTTTTTAAAGGAAATGTGTCAGGAAAGGATAGTTTGCACATAAAATGAATACTTTTTTTAAGGAAATGTGTCAAGGAAAGGATAGTTTGCACATAAAATGAATACTTTTTTTAAGGAAATGTGTCAGGAAAGGATGGTTTGCACATAAAATGAATACTTTTTTTAAGGAAATGTGTCAAGGAAAGGATAGTTTGCACATAAAATGAATACTTTTTTTGAGGAAATGTGTCAGGAAAGGATAGTTTGCACATAAAATGAATACTTTTTTTAAGGAAATGTGTCAAGGAAAGGATGCTTTGCACATAAAATGAATACTTTTTTTAAGGAAATGTGTCAAGGAAAGGATGCTTTGCACATAAAATGAATACTTTTTTTAAGGAAATGTGTCAAGGAAAGGTTGGTTTGCACATAAAATCAATACTTTTTTTAAGGAAATGTGTCAAGGAAAGGATGCTTTGCACATAAAATGAATACTTTTTTTAAGGAAATGTGTCAAGGAAAGGTTGGTTTGCACATAAAATGAATACTTTTTTTAAGGAAATGTGTCAAGGAAAGGTTGGTTTGCACATAAAATGAATACTTTTTTTAAGGAAATGTGTCAAGGAAAGGATGCTTTGCACATAAAATGAATACTTTTTTTAAGGAAATGTGTCAAGGAAAGGTTGGTTTGCACATAAAATGAATACTTTTTTTAAGGAAATGTGTCAAGGAAAGGTTGGTTTGCACATAAAATGAATACTTTTTTTAAGGAAATGTGTCAAGGAAAGGATGCTTTGCACATAAAATGAATACTTTTTTTAAGGAAATGTGTCAAGGAAAGGTTGGTTTGCACATAAAATGAATACTTTTTTTAAGGAAATGTGTCAAGGAAAGGATAGTTTGCACATAAAATGAATACTTTTTTTGAGGAAATGTGTCAGGAAAGGATAGTTTGCACATAAAATGAATACTTTTTTTAAGGAAATGTGTCAAGGAAAGTATGCTTTGCACATAAAATGAATACTTTTTTTAAGGAAATGTGTCAAGGAAAGGATGCTTTGCACATAAAATGAATACTTTTTTTTAAGGAAATGTGTCAAGGAAAGGTTGGTTTGCACATAAAATGAATACTTTTTTTAAGGAAATGTGTCAAGGAAAGAATAGTTTGCACATAAAATGAATACTTTTTTTAAGGAACTGTGTCAAGGAAAGGATGCTTTGCACATAAAATGAAGACTTTTTGTAAGGAAATGGGTGGAAGAAGGGATAGTTTGCACATAAAATGAATACTTTTTTTAAGGAAATGTGTCAAGGAAAGGATAGTTTGCACATAAAATGAATACTTTTTTTAAAGGAAATGTGTCAAAGAAAGGATAGTTTGCACATAAAATGAATACTTTTTTTAAAGGAAATGTGTCAAGGAAAGGATAGTTTGCACATAAAATGAAGACTTTTTTTTAAGGAAATGTGTCAGGAAAGGATAGTTTGCACATAAAATGAATACTTTTTTTAAGGAAATGTGTCAAGGAAAGGATAGTTTGCACATAAAATGAATACTTTTTTTAAAGGAAATGTGTCAAAGAAAGGATAGTTTGCACATAAAATGAATACTTTTTTTAAAGGAAATGTGTCAAGGAAAGGATAGTTTGCACATAAAATGAAGACTTTTTTTTAAGGAAATGTGTCAGGAAAGGATAGTTTGCACATAAAATGAATACTTTTTTTAAGGAAATGTGTCAAGGAAAGGATAGTTTGCACATAAAATGAATACTTTTTTTAAGGAAATGTGTCAGGAAAGGATAGTTTGCACATAAAATGAAGATTTTTTGTAAGGAAATGTGTGGATGAAGGGATAGTTTGCACATAAAATGAATACTTTTTTTAAGGAAATGTGTCAAGGAAAGGATAGTTTGCACATAAAATGAATACTTTTTTTAAGGAAATGTGTCAAGGAAAGGATAGGTTGCACATAAAATGAATACTTTTTTTAAGGAAATGTGTCAAGGAAAGGATAGTTTGCACATAAAATGAATACTTTTTTTAAGGAAATGTGTCAGGAAAGGATAGTTTGCACATAAAATGAATACTTTTTTTAAGGAAATGTGTCAAGGAAAGGATGCTTTGCACGTAAAATGAATACTTTTTTTTAAGGAAATGTGTCAAGGAAAGGATAGTTTGCACATAAAATGAATACTTTTTTTAAGGAAATGTGTCAAGGAAAGGAAAGTTTGCACATAAAGTGAATACTTTTTTTCAGGAAATGTGTCAAGGAAAGGATAGTTTGCACATAAAATGAATACTTTTTTCAGGAAATGTGTCAAGGAAAGGATAGTTTGCACATAAAATGAATACTTTTTTTAAGGAAATGTGTCAGGAAAGGATAGGTTGCACATAAAATGAATACTTTTTTTAAGGAAATGTGTCAGGAAAGGATAGGTTGCACATAAAATGAAGACTTTTTGTAAGGAAATGTGTCAAGGAAAGGATAGTTTGCACATAAAATGAATACTTTTTTTTAAGGAAATGTGTCAAGGAAAGGATAGTTTGCACATAAAATGAATACTTTTTTTAAGGAAATGTGTCAAGGAAAGGACTGTTTGCACATAAAATGAATACTTTTTTTAAGGAAATCTGTCAAGGAAAGGATAGTTTGCACATAAAATGAATACTTTTTTTAAGGAAATGTGTCAAAGAAAGGATAGTTTGCACATAAAATGAATACTTTTTTTCAGGAAATGTGTCAAGGAAAGGATAGTTTGCACATAAAATGAATACTTTTTTTAAGGAAATGTGTCAAGGAAAGGGTAGTTTGCACATAAAATGAATACTTTTTTTGAGGAAATGTGTCAGGAAAGGATAGTTTGCACATAAAATGAATACTTTTTTTAAGGAAATGTGTCAAGGAAAGGATGCTTTGCACATAAAATGAATACTTTTTTTAAGGAAATGTGTCATGGAAAGGATGCTTTGCACATAAAATGAATACTTTTTTTAAGGAAATGTGTCAAGGAAAGGATGCTTTGCACATAAAATGAATACTTTTTTTAAGGAAATGTGTCAAGGAAAGAATAGTTTGCACATAAAATGAATACTTTTTTTAAGGAAATGTGTCAAGGAAAGGATAGTTTGCACATAAAGTGAATACTTTTTTTCAGGAAATGTGTCAAGGAAAGGATAGTTTGCACATAAAATGAATACTTTTTTTCAGGAAATGTGTCAAGGAAAGGATAGTTTGCACATAAAATGAATACTTTTTTTAAGGAAATGTGTCAAGGAAAGGATAGTTTGCACATAAAATGAATACTTTTTTTAAAGGAAATGTGTCAAAGAAAGGATAGTTTGCACATAAAATGAATACTTTTTTTAAAGGAAATGTGTCAAGGAAAGGATAGTTTGCACATAAAATGAAGACTTTTTTTTAAGGAAATGTGTCAGGAAAGGATAGTTTGCACATAAAATGAATACTTTTTTTAAGGAAATGTGTCAAGGAAAGGATAGTTTGCACATAAAATGAATACTTTTTTTAAGGAAATGTGTCAGGAAAGGATGGTTTGCACATAAAATGAATACTTTTTTTAAGGAAATGTGTCAAGGAAAGGATGCTTTGCACATAAAATGAATACTTTTTTTAAGGAAATGTGTCAGGAAAGGATGGTTTGCACATAAAATGAATACTTTTTTTAAGGAAATGTGTCAAGGAAAGGATAGTTTGCACATAAAATGAATACTTTTTTTGAGGAAATGTGTCAGGAAAGGATAGTTTGCACATAAAATGAATACTTTTTTTAAGGAAATGTGTCAAGGAAAGGATGCTTTGCACATAAAATGAATACTTTTTTTAAGGAAATGTGTCAAGGAAAGGATGCTTTGCACATAAAATGAATACTTTTTTTAAGGAAATGTGTCAAGGAAAGGTTGGTTTGCACATAAAATGAATACTTTTTTTAAGGAAATGTGTCAAGGAAAGAATAGTTTGCACATAAAATGAATACTTTTTTTAAGGAACTGTGTCAAGGAAAGGATGCTTTGCACATAAAATGAAGACTTTTTGTAAGGAAATGTGTGGAAGAAGGGATAGTTTGCACGTAAAATGAATACTTTTTTTAAGGAAATGTGTCAAAGACAGGTTAGTTTGCACATAAAATGAATACTTTTTTTAAAGGAAATGTGTCAAGGAAAGGATAGTTTGCACATAAAATGAAGACTTTTTTTTAAGGAAATGTGTCAGGAAAGGATAGTTTGCACATAAAATGAATACTTTTTTTAAGGAAATGTGTCAAGGAAAGGATAGTTTGCACATAAAATGAATACTTTTTTTAAGGAAATGTGTCAGGAAAGGATGGTTTGCACATAAAATGAATACTTTTTTTAAGGAAATGTGTCAAGGAAAGGATGCTTTGCACATAAAATGAATACTTTTTTTAAGGAAATGTGTCAGGAAAGGATGGTTTGCACATAAAATGAATACTTTTTTTAAGGAAATGTGTCAAGGAAAGGATAGTTTGCACATAAAATGAATACTTTTTTTGAGGAAATGTGTCAGGAAAGGATAGTTTGCACATAAAATGAATACTTTTTTTAAGGAAATGTGTCAAGGAAAGGATAGTTTGCACATAAAATGAATACTTTTTTTAAGGAAATGTGTCAAGGAAAGGATGCTTTGCACATAAAATTAATACTTTTTTTAAGGAAATGTGTCAAGGAAAGGTTGGTTTGCACATAAAATGAATACTTTTTTTAAGGAAATGTGTCAAGGAAAGAATAGTTTGCACATAAAATGAATACTTTTTTTAAGGAACTGTGTCAAGGAAAGGATGCTTTGCACATAAAATGAAGACTTTTTGTAAGGAAATGTGTGGAAGAAGGGATAGTTTGCACATAAAATGAATACTTTTTTTAAGGAAATGTGTCAAGGAAAGGATAGTTTGCACATAAAATGAATACTTTTTTTAAAGGAAATGTGTCAAAGAAAGGATAGTTTGCACATAAAATGAATACTTTTTTTAAAGGAAATGTGTCAAGGAAAGGATAGTTTGCACATAAAATGAAGACTTTTTTTTAAGGAAATGTGTCAGGAAAGGATAGTTTGCACATAAAATGAATACTTTTTTTAAGGAAATGTGTCAAGGAAAGGATAGTTTGCACATAAAATGAATACTTTTTTTAAGGAAATGTGTCAGGAAAGGATAGTTTGCACATAAAATGAAGACTTTTTGTAAGGAAATGTGTGGAAGAAGGGATAGTTTGTACATAAAATGAATACTTTTTTTAAGGAAATGTGTCAAGGAAAGGATAGTTTGCACATAAAATGAATACTTTTTTTAAGGAAATGTGTCAAGGAAAGGATAGTTTGCACATAAAATGAATACTTTTTTTAAGGAAATGTGTCAAGGAAAGGATAGTTTGCACATAAAATGAATACTTTTTTTAAGCAAATGTGTCAAGGAAAGGATAGGTTGCACATAAAATGAATACTTTTTTTAAGGAAATGTGTCAGGAAAGGATAGTTTGCACATAAAATGAATACTTTTTGTAAGGAAATGTGTGGAAGAAGGGATAGTTTGCACATAAAATGAATACTTTTTTTAAGGAAATGTGTCAAGGAAAGGATAGTTTGCACATAAAATGAATACTTTTTTTAAGGAAATGTGTCAGGAAAGGATAGTTTGCACATAAAATGAATACTTTTTTTAAGGAAATGTGTCAAGGAAAGGATGCTTTGCACGTAAAATGAATACTTTTTTTTTTTAAGGAAATGTGTCAAGGAAAGGATAGTTTGCACATAAAATGAATACTTTTTTTAAGGAAATGTGTCAAGGAAAGGATAGTTTGCACATAAAATGAATACTTTTTTTCAGGAAATGTGTCAAGGAAAGGATAGTTTGCACATAAAATGAATACTTTTTTTCAGGAAATGTGTCAAGGAAAGGATAGTTTGCACATAAAATGAATACTTTTTTTAAGGAAATGTGTCAGGAAAGGATAGGTTGCACATAAAATGAATACTTTTTTTAAGGAAATGTGTCAGGAAAGGATAGGTTGCACATAAAATGAAGACTTTTTGTAAGGAAATGTGTCAAGGAAAGGATAGTTTGCACATAAAATGAATACTTTTTTTTTAAGGAAATGTGTCAAGGAAAGGATAGTTTGCACATAAAATGAATACTTTTTTTTAAGGAAATGTGTCAAGGAACGGATTGTTTGCACATAAAATGAATACTTTTTTTAAGGAAATGTGTCAAGGAAAGGATAGTTTGCACATAAAATGAATACTTTTTTTAAGGAAATGTGTCAAAGAAAGGATAGTTTGCACATAAAATGAATACTTTTTTTAAGGAAATGTGTCAAGGAAAGGATGCTTTGCACATAAAATGAATACTTTTTTTAAGGAAATGTGTCAGGAAAGGATGGTTTGCACATAAAATGAATACTTTTTTTAAGGAAATGTGTCAAGGAAAGGATAGTTTGCGCATAAAATGAATACTTTTTTTGAGGAAATGTGTCAGGAAAGGATAGTTTGCACATAAAATGAATACTTTTTTTAAGGAAATGTGTCAAGGAAAGGTTGGTTTGCACATAAAATGAATACTTTCTTTAAGGAAATGTGTCAAGGAAAGAATAGTTTGCACATAAAATGAATACTTTTTTTAAGGAACTGTGTCAAGGAAAGGATGCTTTGCACATAAAATGAAGACTTTTTGTAAGGAAATGTGTGGAAGAAGGGATAGTTTGCACATAAAATGAATACTTTTTTTAAGGAAATGTGTCAAGGAAAGGATAGTTTGCACATAAAATGAATACTTTTTTTAAAGGAAATGTGTCAGGAAAGGATAGTTTGCACATAAAATGAATACTTTTTTTAAGGAAATGTGTCAAGGAAAGGATAGTTTGCACATAAAATGAATACTTTTTTTTAAGGAAATGTGTCAGGAAAGGATGGTTTGCACATAAAATGAATACTTTTTTTAAGGAAATGTGTCAAGGAAAGGATAGTTTGCACATAAAATGAATACTTTTTTTGAGGAAATGTGTCAGGAAAGGATAGTTTGCACATAAAATGAATACTTTTTTTAAGGAAATGTGTCAAGGAAAGGATGCTTTGCACATAAAATGAATACTTTTTTTAAGGAAATGTGTCAAGGAAAGGATGCTTTGCACATAAAATGAATACTTTTTTTAAGGAAATGTGTCAAGGAAAGGTTGGTTTGCACATAAAATGAATACTTTTTTTAAGGAAATGTGTCAAGGAAAGGATGCTTTGCACATAAAATGAATACTTTTTTTAAGGAAATGTGTCAAGGAAAGGTTGGTTTGCACATAAAATGAATACTTTTTTTAAGGAAATGTGTCAAGGAAAGGTTGGTTAGCACATAAAATGAATACTTTTTTTAAGGAAATGTGTCAAGGAAAGGTTGGTTTGCACATAAAATGAATACTTTTTTTAAGGAAATGTGTCAAGGAAAGGTTGGTTTGCACATAAAATGAATACTTTTTTTAAGGAAATGTGTCAAGGAAAGGATGCTTTGCACATAAAATGAATACTTTTTTTAAGGAAATGTGTCAAGGAAAGGTTGGTTTGCACATAAAATGAATACTTTTTTTAAGGAAATGTGTCAAGGAAAGGATAGTTTGCACATAAAATGAATACTTTTTTTGAGGAAATGTGTCAGGAAAGGATAGTTTGCACATAAAATGAATACTTTTTTTAAGGAAATGTGTCAAGGAAAGGATGCTTTGCACATAAAATGAATACTTTTTTTAAGGAAATGTGTCAAGGAAAGGATGCTTTGCACATAAAATGAATACTTTTTTTAAGGAAATGTGTCAAGGAAAGGTTGGTTTGCACATAAAATGAATACTTTTTTTAAGGAAATGTGTCAAGGAAAGAATAGTTTGCACATAAAATGAATACTTTTTTTAAGGAACTGTGTCAAGGAAAGGATGCTTTGCACATAAAATGAAGACTTTTTGTAAGGAAATGTGTGGAAGAAGGGATAGTTTGCACATAAAATGAATACTTTTTTTAAGGAAATGTGTCAAGGAAAGGATAGTTTGCACATAAAATGAATACTTTTTTTAAAGGAAATGTGTCAAAGACAGGATAGTTTGCACATAAAATGAATACTTTTTTTAAAGGAAATGTGTCAAGGAAAGGATAGTTTGCACATAAAATGAAGACTTTTTTTTAAGGAAATGTGTCAGGAAAGGATAGTTTGCACATAAAATGAATACTTTTTTTAAGGAAATGTGTCAAGGAAAGGATAGTTTGCACATAAAATGAATACTTTTTTTAAAGGAAATGTGTCAAAGAAAGGATAGTTTGCACATAAAATGAATACTTTTTTTAAAGGAAATGTGTCAAGGAAAGGATAGTTTGCACATAAAATGAAGACTTTTTTTTAAGGAAATGTGTCAGGAAAGGATAGTTTGCACATAAAATGAATACTTTTTTTAAGGAAATGTGTCAAGGAAAGGATAGTTTGCACATAAAATGAATACTTTTTTTAAGGAAATGTGTCAGGAAAGGATAGTTTGCACATAAAATGAAGATTTTTTGTAAGGAAATGTGTGGAAGAAGGGATAGTTTGCACATAAAATGAATACTTTTTTTAAGGAAATGTGTCAAGGAAAGGATAGTTTGCACATAAAATGAATACTTTTTTTAAGGAAATGTGTCAAGGAAAGGATAGGTTGCACATAAAATGAATACTTTTTTTAAGGAAATGTGTCAAGGAAAGGATAGTTTGCACATAAAATGAATACTTTTTTTAAGGAAATGTGTCAGGAAAGGATAGTTTGCACATAAAATGAATACTTTTTTTAAGGAAATGTGTCAAGGAAAGGATGCTTTGCACGTAAAATGAATACTTTTTTTTAAGGAAATGTGTCAAGGAAAGGATAGTTTGCACATAAAATGAATACTTTTTTTAAGGAAATGTGTCAAGGAAAGGAAAGTTTGCACATAAAGTGAATACTTTTTTCAGGAAATGTGTCAAGGAAAGGATAGTTTGCACATAAAATGAATACTTTTTTTCAGGAAATGTGTCAAGGAAAGGATAGTTTGCACATAAAATGAATACTTTTTTTAAGGAAATGTTTCAGGAAAGGATAGGTTGCACATAAAATGAATACTTTTTTAAGGAAATGTGTCAGGAAAGGATAGGTTGCACATAAAATGAAGACTTTTTGTAAGGAAATGTGTCAAGGAAAGGATAGTTTGCACATAAAATGAATACTTTTTTTTAAGGAAATCTGTCAAGGAAAGGATAGTTTGCACATAAAATGAATACTTTTTTTAAGGAAATGTGTCAAGGAAAGGATTGTTTGCACATAAAATGAATACTTTTTTTAAGGAAATGTGTCAAGGAAAGGATAGTTTGCACATAAAATGAATACTTTTTTTAAGGAAATGTGTCAAAGAAAGGATAGTTTGCACATAAAATGAATACTTTTTTTCAGGAAATGTGTCAAGGAAAGGATAGTTTGCACATAAAATGAATACTTTTTTTAAGGAAATGTGTCAAGGAAAGGGTAGTTTGCACATAAAATGAATACTTTTTTTGAGGAAATGTGTCAGGAAAGGATAGTTTGCACATAAAATGAATACTTTTTTTAAGGAAATGTGTCAAGGAAAGGATGCTTTGCACATAAAATGAATACTTTTTTTAAGGAAATGTGTCAAGGAAAGGATGCTTTGCACATAAAATGAATACTTTTTTTAAGGAAATGTGTCAAGGAAAGGATGCTTTGCACATAAAATGAATACTTTTTTAAGGAAATGTGTCAAGGAAAGAATAGTTTGCACATAAAATGAATACCTTTTTTTAAGGAAATGTGTCAAGGAAAGGATGCTTTGCACGTAAAATGAATACTTTTTTTTAAGGAAATGTGTCAAGGAAAGGATAGTTTGCACATAAAATGAATACTTTTTTTAAGGAAATGTGTCAAGGAAAGGATAGTTTGCACATAAAGTGAATACTTTTTTTCAGGAAATGTGTCAAGGAAAGGATAGTTTGCACATAAAATGAATAGTTTTTTTCAGGAAATGTGTCAAGGAAAGGATAGTTTGCACATAAAATGAATACTTTTTTTAAGGAAATGTGTCAAGGAAAGGATAGTTTGCACATAAAATGAATACTTTTTTTAAAGGAAATGTGTCAAAGAAAGGATAGTTTGCACATAAAATGAATACTTTTTTTAAAGGAAATGTGTCAAGGAAAGGATAGTTTGCACATAAAATGAAGACTTTTTTAAGGAAATGTGTCAGGAAAGGATAGTTTGCACATAAAATGAATACTTTTTTTAAGGAAATGTGTCAAGGAAAGGATAGTTTGCACATAAAATGAATACTTTTTTTAAGGAAATGTGTCAGGAAAGGATGGTTTGCACATAAAATGAATACTTTTTTTAAGGAAATGTGTCAAGGAAAGGATGCTTTGCACATAAAATGAATACTTTTTTTAAGGAAATGTGTCAGGAAAGGATGGTTTGCACATAAAATGAATACTTTTTTTAAGGAAATGTGTCAAGGAAAGGATAGTTTGCACATAAAATGAATCCTTTTTTTGAGGAAATGTGTCAGGAAAGGATAGTTTGCACATAAAATGAATACTTTTTTTAAGGAAATGTGTCAAGGAAAGGATGCTTTGCACATAAAATGAATACTTTTTTTAAGGAAATGTGTCAAGGAAAGGATGCTTTGCACATAAAATGAATACTTTTTTTAAGGAAATGTGTCAAGGAAAGGTTGGTTTGCACATAAAATGAATACTTTTTTTAAGGAAATGTGTCAAGGAAAGAATAGTTTGCACATAAAATGAATACTTTTTTTAAGGAACTGTGTCAAGGAAAGGATGCTTTGCACATAAAATGAAGACTTTTTGTAAGGAAATGTGTGGAAGAAGGGATAGTTTGCACATAAAATGAATACTTTTTTTAGGAAATGTGTCAAGGAAAGGATAGTTTGCACATAAAATGAATACTTTTTTTAAAGGAAATGTGTCAAAGAAAGGATAGTTTGCACATAAAATGAATACTTTTTTTAAAGGAAATGTGTCAAGGAAAGGATAGTTTGCACATAAAATGAAGACTTTTTTTTAAGGAAATGTGTCAGGAAAGGATAGTTTGCACATAAAATGAATACTTTTTTTAAGGAAATGTGTCAAGGAAAGGATAGTTTGCACATAAAATGAATACTTTTTTTTAAGGAAATGTGTCAGGAAAGGATAGTTTGCACATAAAATGAAGACTTTTTGTAAGGAAATGTGTGGAAGAAGGGATAGTTTGCACATAAAATGAATACTTTTTTTAAGGAAATGTGTCAAGGAAAGGATAGTTTGCACATAAAATGAATACTTTTTTTAAGGAAATGTGTCAAGGAAAGGATAGGTTGCACATAAAATGAATACTTTTTTTAAGGAAATGTGTCAAGGAAAGGATAGTTTGCACATAAAAAGAATACTTTTTTTAAGGAAATGTGTCAAGGAAAGGATAGGTTGCACATAAAATGAATACTTTTTTTAAGGAAATGTGTCAAGGAAAGGATAGTTTGCACATAATATGAATACTTTTTTTAAGCAAATGTGTCAAGGAAAGGATAGGTTGCACATAAAATGAATACTTGTTTTAAGGAAATGTGTCAAGGAAAGGATAGTTTGCACATAAAATGAATACTTTTTTTAAGGAAATGTGTCAGGAAAGGATAGTTTGCACATAAAATGAATACTTTTTTTAAGGAAATGTGTCAAGGAAAGGATGCTTTGCACGTAAAATGAATACTTTTTTTTAAGGAAATGTGTCAAGGAAAGGATAGTTTGCACATAAAATGAATACTTTTTTTCAGGAAATGTGTCAAGGAAAGGATAGTTTGCACATAAAATGAATACTTTTTTTCAGGAAATGTGTCAAGGAAAGGATAGTTTGCACATAAAATGAATACTTTTTTTAAGGAAATGTGTCAGGAAAGGATAGGTTGCACATAAAATGAATACTTTTTTTAAGGAAATGTGTCAGGAAAGGATAGGTTGCACATAAAATGAAGACTTTTTGTAAGGAAATGTGTCAAGGAAAGGATAGTTTGCACATAAAATGATTACTTTTTTAAAGGAAAGGTGTCAAGGAAAGGATAGTTTGCACATAAAATGATTACTTTTTTAAAGGAAATGTGTCAAGGAAGGATAGTTTGCACATAAAATGAATACTTTTTTAAAGGAAATGTGTCAAGGAAGGATAGTTTACACATAAAATGAATACTTTTTTAAAGGAAATGTGTCAAGAAAGGATAGTTTGCGCATAAAATGAATACTTTTTTTAAGGAAATGTGTCAGGAAAGGATAGTTTGCACATAAAATGAATACTTTTTTTAAGGAAATGTGTCAAAGAAAGGATAGTTTGCACATAAAATGAATACTTTTTTTAAGGAAATGTGTCAAGGAAAGGATAGTTTGCACATAAAATGAATACTTTTTTTAAGGAAATGTGTCAAAGAAAGGATAGTTTGCACATAAAATGAATACTTTTTTTAACGAAATGAGTTAAGGAAAGGATAGTTTGCACATAAAATGAAGACTTTTTGTAAGGAAATGTGTGGAAGAAGGGATAGTTTGCACATAAAATGAATACTTTTTTTAAAGGAAATGTGTCAAGGAAAGAATAGTTTGCACATAAAATGAAGACTTTTTTTAAGGAAATGTGTCAAGGAAAGGATAGTTTGCACATAAAATGAATACTTTTTTTAAAGAAATGTGTCAGGATAGGATAGGTTGCACATAAAATGAAGACTTTTTGTAAGGAAATGTGTGGAAGAAGGGATAGTTTGCACATAAAATGAAGACTTTTTTTAAGGAAATGTGTCAAGGAAAGGATAGTTTGCACATAAAATGAATGCTTTTTTAAAGGAAATGTGTCAAGGTAAGGATAGTTTGCACATAAAATGAATACTTTTTTTAAGGAAATGTGTCAAGGAAAGGATAGTTTGCACATAAAATGAAGACTTTTTATTTTTAAGGAAATGTGTCAAGGGAGGATAGTTTGCACATAAAATGAATACTTTTTTTAAGGAAATGTGTCAGGAAAGGATAGTTTGCACATAAAATGAATACTTTTTTTAAGGAAATGTGTCAAGGAAAGGATAGTTTGCACATAAAATGAATACTTTTTTTAAGGAAATGTGTCAAGGAAAGGATAGTTTGCACATAAAATGAATACTTTTTTTAAGGAAATGTGTCAGGAAAGGATAGTTTGCACATAAAATGAATACTTTTTTTAAGGAAATGTGTCAAGGAAAGGATAGTTTGCACATAAAATGAATACTTTTTTTTTAGGAAATGTGTCAAGGAAAGGATAGTTTGCACATAAAATGAATACTTTTTTTAAGGAAATGTGTCAGGAAAGGATAGTTTGCACATAAAATGAATGCTTTTTTTTTTAGGAAATGTGTAGAGGAAAGGATAGTTTCAACATAAAATGAATACTTTTTTTAAGGGAAAGGTGTCAAGGAAAGGATAGTTTGCACATAAAATGAATACTTTTTTTTAGGAAATGTGTAGAGGAAAGGATAGTTTCAACATAAAATGAATACCTTTTTTTAAGGGAAAGGTGTCAAGGATAGGATGGTTTGCACATAAAATGAAGACTTTTTATTTTTAAGGAAATGTGTCAAGGAAAGGATGGTTTGCACATAAAATGAATACTTTATTTAAGGAAATGTGTGAAGGAAAGGATGGTTTGCACATAAAATGAATACTTTTTTTAAGGAAATGTGTCAAGGAAAGGATAGTTTGCACATAAAATGAATACTTTTTTTAAGGAAATGTGTCAAGGAAAGGATGGTTTGCACATAAATCGAATACTTTATTTAAGGAAATGTGTCAAGGAAAGGATGGTTTGCACATAAAATGAATACTTTTTTTAAGGAAATGTGTCAAGGAAAGGATAGTTTGAACATAAAATGAATACTTTATTTAAGGAAATGTGTCAAGGAAAGGATGGTTTGCACATAAAATGAATACTTTTTTTAAGGAAATGTGTCAAGGAAAGGATAGTTTGCACATAAAATGAATACTTTTTTTAAGGAAATGTGTCAAGGAAAGGATAGTTTGCACATAAAATGAATACTTTTTTTAAGGAAATGTGTCAAGGAAAGGATAGTTTGCACATAAAATGAATACTTTTTTTAAGGAAATGTGTCAAGGAAAGGATAGTTTGAACATAAAATGAATACTTTATTTAAGGAAATGTGTCAAGGAAAGGATGGTTTGCACATAAAATGAATACTTTTTTTAAGGAAATGTGTCAAGGAAAGGATAGTTTGCTCATAAAATGAATCCTTTTTTTAAGGAAATGTGTCAAGGAAAGGATGCTTTGCACATAAAATGAATACTTTTTTTAAGGAAATGTGTCAAGGAAAGGATGCCTTGCACATAAAATGAATACTTTTTTTAAGGAAATGTGTCAAGGAAAGTATGCTTTGCACATAAAATGAATACTTTTTTTAAGGAAATGTGTCAAGGAAAGGATGCTTTGCACATAAAATGAATACTTTTTTTTAAGGAAATATGTCAAGGAAAGGAAGGTTTGCACATAAAATGAATACTTTTTGTAAGGCAATGTGTCAAGAAAAGCATAGTTTGCACATAAAATGAATACTTTTTTTAAGGAAATGTGTCAGGAAAGGATAGTTTGCACATAAAATGAATACTTTTTTTAAGGAAATGTGTCAGGAAAGGATAGTTTGCACATAACATGAATACTTTTTTTAAGGAAATGTGTCAAGGAAAGGATAGTTCGCACATAAAATGAATACTTTTTTTAAGGAAATGTGTCAGGAAAGGATAGTTTGCACATAAAATGAATCCTTTTTTTAAGGAAATGTGTCAGGAAAGGATAGTTTGCACATAAAATGAATACTTTTTTTAAGGAAATGTGTCAAGGAAAGGATAGTTTGCACATAAAATGAATACTTTTTTTAAGGAAATGTGTCAAGGAAAGGATAGTTTGCACATAAAATGAATACTGTTTTTAAGGAAATGTGTCAAGGAAAGGATGGTTTGCACATAAAATGAATTCTTTTTTTAAGGAAATGTGTCAGGAAAGGATGCTTTGCACATAAAATGAATGGTTTTTTTAAGGAAATGTGTCAAGGAAAGGATAGTTTGCACATAAAAATGAATACTTTTTTTAAGGAAATGTGTCAAGGAAAGGATGCTTTGCACATAAAATGAATACTTTTTTTAAGGAAATGTGTCAAGGAAAGGATGCTTTGCACATAAAATGAATACTTTTTTAATTAAATGTGTCAAGGAAAGGAGGCTTTGCACATAAAATGAATACTTTTTTTAAGGAAATGTGTCAAGGAAAGGATGCTTTGCACATAAAATGAATACTTTTTTTAAGGAAATGTGTCAGGAAAGGATAGTTTGCACATAAAATGAAGATTTTTTGTAAGGAAATGTGTGGATGAAGGGATAGTTTGCACATAAAATGAATACTTTTTTTAAGGAAATGTGTCAAGGAAAGGATAGTTTGCACTTAAAATGAATACTTTTTTTAAGGAAATGTGTCAAGGAAAGGATAGGTTGCACATAAAATGAATACTTTTTTTAAGGAAATGTGTCAAGGAAAGGATAGTTTGCACATAAAATGAATACTTTTTTTAAGGAAATGTGTCAGGAAAGGATAGTTTGCACATAAAATGAATACTTTTTTTAAGGAAATGTGTCAAGGAAAGGATGCTTTGCACGTAAAATGAATACTTTTTTTTAAGGAAATGTGTCAAGGAAAGGATAGTTTGCACATAAAATGAATACTTTTTTTAAGGAAATGTGTCAAGGAAAGGAAAGTTTGCACATAAAGTGAATACTTTTTTTCAGGAAATGTGTCAAGGAAAGGATAGTTTGCACATAAAATGAATACTTTTTTCAGGAAATGTGTCAAGGAAAGGATAGTTTGCACATAAAATGAATACTTTTTTTAAGGAAATGTGTCAGGAAAGGATAGGTTGCACATAAAATGAATACTTTTTTTAAGGAAATGTGTCAGGAAAGGATAGGTTGCACATAAAATGAAGACTTTTTGTAAGGAAATGTGTCAAGGAAAGGATAGTTTGCACATAAAATGAATACTTTTTTTTAAGGAAATGTGTCAAGGAAAGGATAGTTTGCACATAAAATGAATACTTTTTTTAAGGAAATGTGTCAAGGAAAGGACTGTTTGCACATAAAATGAATACTTTTTTTAAGGAAATCTGTCAAGGAAAGGATAGTTTGCACATAAAATGAATACTTTTTTTAAGGAAATGTGTCAAAGAAAGGATAGTTTGCACATAAAATGAATACTTTTTTTCAGGAAATGTGTCAAGGAAAGGATAGTTTGCACATAAAATGAATACTTTTTTTAAGGAAATGTGTCAAGGAAAGGGTAGTTTGCACATAAAATGAATACTTTTTTTGAGGAAATGTGTCAGGAAAGGATAGTTTGCACATAAAATGAATACTTTTTTTAAGGAAATGTGTCAAGGAAAGGATGCTTTGCACATAAAATGAATACTTTTTTTAAGGAAATGTGTCAAGGAAAGGATGCTTTGCACATAAAATGAATACTTTTTTTAAGGAAATGTGTCAAGGAAAGGATGCTTTGCACATAAAATGAATACTTTTTTTAAGGAAATGTGTCAAGGAAAGAATAGTTTGCACATAAAATGAATACTTTTTTTAAGGAAATGTGTCAAGGAAAGGATGCTTTGCACGTAAAATGAATACTTTTTTTTAAGGAAATGTGTCAAGGAAAGGATAGTTTGCACATAAAATGAATACTTTTTTTAAGGAAATGTGTCAAGGAAAGGATAGTTTGCACATAAAGTGAATACTTTTTTTCAGGAAATGTGTCAAGGAAAGGATAGTTTGCACATAAAATGAATACTTTTTTTCAGGAAATGTGTCAAGGAAAGGATAGTTTGCACATAAAATGAATACTTTTTTTAAGGAAATGTGTCAAGGAAAGGATAGTTTGCACATAAAATGAATACTTTTTTTAAAGGAAATGTGTCAAAGAAAGGATAGTTTGCACATAAAATGAATACTTTTTTTAAAGGAAATGTGTCAAGGAAAGGATAGTTTGCACATAAAATGAAGACTTTTTTTTAAGGAAATGTGTCAGGAAAGGATAGTTTGCACATAAAATGAATACTTTTTTTAAGGAAATGTGTCAAGGAAAGGATAATTTGCACATAAAATGAATACTTTTTTTAAGGAAATGTGTCAGGAAAGGATGGTTTGCACATAAAATGAATACTTTTTTTAAGGAAATGTGTCAAGGAAAGGATGCTTTGCACATAAAATGAATACTTTTTTTAAGGAAATGTGTCAGGAAAGGATGGTTTGCACATAAAATGAATACTTTTTTTAAGGAAATGTGTCAAGGAAAGGATAGTTTGCACATAAAATGAATACTTTTTTTGAGGAAATGTGTCAGGAAAGGATAGTTTGCACATAAAATGAATACTTTTTTTTAAGGAAATGTGTCAAGGAAAGGATGCTTTGCACATAAAATGAATACTTTTTTTAAGGAAATGTGTCAAGGAAAGGATGCTTTGCACATAAAATGAATACTTTTTTTAAGGAAATGTGTCAAGGAAAGGTTGGTTTGCACATAAAATGAATACTTTTTTTAAGGAAATGTGTCAAGGAAAGAATAGTTTGCACATAAAATGAATACTTTTTTTAAGGAACTGTGTCAAGGAAAGGATGCTTTGCACATAAAATGAAGACTTTTTGTAAGGAAATGTGTGGAAGAAGGGATAGTTTGCACATAAAATGAATACTTTTTTTAAGGAAATGTGTCAAAGAAAGGTTAGTTTGCACATAAAATGAATACTTTTTTTAAAGGAAATGTGTCAAGGAAAGGATAGTTTGCACATAAAATGAATACTTTTTTTAAGGAAATGTGTCAGGAAAGGATGGTTTGCACATAAAATGAATACTTTTTTTAAGGAAATGTGTCAAGGAAAGGATGCTTTGCACATAAAATGAATACTTTATTTAAGGAAATGTGTCAGGAAAGGATGGTTTGCACATAAAATGAATACTTTTTTTAAGGAAATGTGTCAAGGAAAGGATAGTTTGCACATAAAATGAATACTTTTTTTGAGGAAATGTGTCAGGAAAGGATAGTTTGCACATAAAATGAATACTTTTTTTAAGGAAATGTGTCAAGGAAAGGATAGTTTGCACATAAAATGAATACTTTTTTTAAGGAAATGTGTCAAGGAAAGGATGCTTTGCACATAAAATGAATACTTTTTTTAAGGAAATGTGTCAAGGAAAGGTTGGTTTGCACATAAAATGAATACTTTTTTTAAGGAAATGTGTCAAGGAAAGAATAGTTTGCACATAAAATGAATACTTTTTTTAAGGAACTGTGTCAAGGAAAGGATGCTTTGCACATAAAATGAAGACTTTTTGTAAGGAAATGTGTGGAAGAAGGGATAGTTTGCACATAAAATGAATACTTTTTTTAAGGAAATGTGTCAAGGAAAGGATAGTTTGCACATAAAATGAATACTTTTTTTAAAGGAAATGTGTCAAAGAAAGGATAGTTTGCACATAAAATGAATACTTTTTTTAAAGGAAATGTGTCAAGGAAAGGATAGTTTGCACATAAAATGAAGACTTTTTTTTAAGGAAATGTGTCAGGAAAGGATAGTTTGCACATAAAATGAATACTTTTTTTAAGGAAATGTGTCAAGGAAAGGATAGTTTGCACATAAAATGAATACTTTTTTTAAGGAAATGTGTCAGGAAAGGATAGTTTGCACATAAAATGAAGACTTTTTGTAAGGAAATGTGTGGAAGAAGGGATAGTTTGCACATAAAATGAATACTTTTTTTAAGGAAATGTGTCAAGGAAAGGATAGTTTGCACATAAAATGAATACTTTTTTTAAGGAAATGTGTCAAGGAAAGGATAGTTTGCACATAAAATGAATACTTTTTTTAAGGAAATGTGTCAAGGAAAGGATAGTTTGCACATAAAATGAATACTTTTTTTAAGCAAATGTGTCAAGGAAAGGATAGGTTGCACATAAAATGAATACTTTTTTTAAGGAAATGTGTCAGGAAAGGATAGTTTGCACATAAAATGAATACTTTTTGTAAGGAAATGTGTGGAAGAAGGGATAGTTTGCACATAAAATGAATACTTTTTTTAAGGAAATGTGTCAAGGAAAGGATAGTTTGCACATAAAATGAATACTTTTTTTAAGGAAATGTGTCAGGAAAGGATAGTTTGCACATAAAATGAATACTTTTTTTAAGGAAATGTGTCAAGGAAAGGATGCTTTGCACGTAAAATGAATACTTTTTTTTTTTAAGGAAATGTGTCAAGGAAAGGATAGTTTGCACATAAAATGAATACTTTTTTTAAGGAAATGTGTCAAGGAAAGGATAGTTTGCACATAAAATGAATACTTTTTTTCAGGAAATGTGTCAAGGAAAGGATAGTTTGCACATAAAATGAATACTTTTTTTAAGGAAATGTGTCAAAGAAAGGATAGTTTGCACATAAAATGAATACTTTTTTTAAGGAAATGTGTCAAGGAAAGGATGCTTTGCACATAAAATGAATACTTTTTTTAAGGAAATGTGTCAGGAAAGGATGGTTTGCACATAAAATGAATACTTTTTTTAAGGAAATGTGTCAAGGAAAGGATAGTTTGCGCATAAAATGAATACTTTTTTTGAGGAAATGTGTCAGGAAAGGATAGTTTGCACATAAAATGAATACTTTTTTTAAGGAAATGTGTCAAGGAAAGGTTGGTTTGCACATAAAATGAATACTTTCTTTAAGGAAATGTGTCAAGGAAAGAATAGTTTGCACATAAAATGAATACTTTTTTTAAGGAACTGTGTCAAGGAAAGGATGCTTTGCACATAAAATGAAGACTTTTTGTAAGGAAATGTGTGGAAGAAGGGATAGTTTGCACATAAAATGAATACTTTTTTTAAGGAAATGTGTCAAGGAAAGGATAGTTTGCACATAAAATGAATACTTTTTTTAAAGGAAATGTGTCAGGAAAGGATAGTTTGCACATAAAATGAATACTTTTTTTAAGGAAATGTGTCAAGGAAAGGATAGTTTGCACATAAAATGAATACTTTTTTTAAGGAAATGTGTCAGGAAAGGATGGTTTGCACATAAAATGAATACTTTTTTTAAGGAAATGTGTCAAGGAAAGGATAGTTTGCACATAAAATGAATACTTTTTTTGAGGAAATGTGTCAGGAAAGGATAGTTTGCACATAAAATGAATACTTTTTTTAAGGAAATGTGTCAAGGAAAGGATGCTTTGCACATAAAATGAATACTTTTTTTAAGGAAATGTGTCAAGGAAAGGATGCTTTGCACATAAAATGAATACTTTTTTTAAGGAAATGTGTCAAGGAAAGGTTGGTTTGCACATAAAATGAATACTTTTTTTAAGGAAATGTGTCAAGGAAAGGATGCTTTGCACATAAAATGAATACTTTTTTTTAAGGAAATGTGTCAAGGAAAGGTTGGTTTGCACATAAAATGAATACTTTTTTTAAGGAAATGTGTCAAGGAAAGGTTGGTTAGCACATAAAATGAATACTTTTTTTAAGGAAATGTGTCAAGGAAAGGATGCTTTGCACATAAAATGAATACTTTTTTTAAGGAAATGTGTCAAGGAAAGGTTGGTTTGCACATAAAATGAATACTTTTTTTAAGGAAATGTGTCAAGGAAAGGTTGGTTTGCACATAAAATGAATACTTTTTTTAAGGAAATGTGTCAAGGAAAGGATGCTTTGCACATAAAATGAATACTTTTTTTAAGGAAATGTGTCAAGGAAAGGTTGGTTTGCACATAAAATGAATACTTTTTTTAAGGAAATGTGTCAAGGAAAGGATAGTTTGCACATAAAATGAATACTTTTTTTGAGGAAATGTGTCAGGAAAGGATAGTTTGCACATAAAATGAATACTTTTTTTATGGAAATGTGTCAAGGAAAGGATGCTTTGCACATAAAATGAATACTTTTTTTAAGGAAATGTGTCAAGGAAAGGATGCTTTGCACATAAAATGAATACTTTTTTTAAGGAAATGTGTCAAGGAAAGGTTGGTTTGCACATAAAATGAATACTTTTTTTAAGGAAATGTGTCAAGGAAAGAATAGTTTGCACATAAAATGAATACTTTTTTTAAGGAACTGTGTCAAGGAAAGGATGCTTTGCACATAAAATGAAGACTTTTTGTAAGGAAATGTGTGGAAGAAGGGATAGTTTGCACATAAAATGAATACTTTTTTTAAGGAAATGTGTCAAGGAAAGGATAGTTTGCACATAAAATGAATACTTTTTTTAAGGAAATGTGTCAAGGAAAGGTTGGTTTGCACATAAAATGAATACTTTTTTTAAGGAAATGTGTCAAGGAAAGAATAGTTTGCACATAAAATGA
Source organism: Deroplatys truncata (assembly GCA_030765065.1). NCBI lineage: Eukaryota > Metazoa > Arthropoda > Insecta > Mantodea > Mantidae > Deroplatys > Deroplatys truncata. The sequence goes on along the minus strand of CM060981.1, from coordinate 658,718 downwards.
ATACTTTTTTTAAGGAACTGTGTCAAGGAAAGGATGCTTTGCACATAAAATGAAGACTTTTTGTAAGGAAATGTGTGGAAGAAGGGATAGTTTGCACATAAAATGAATACTTTTTTTAAGGAAATGTGTCAAGGAAAGGATAGTTTGCACATAAAATGAATACTTTTTTTAAAGGAAATGTGTCAAAGAAAGGATAGTTTGCACATAAAATGAATACTTTTTTTAAAGGAAATGTGTCAAGGAAAGGATAGTTTGCACATAAAATGAAGACTTTTTTTTTAAGGAAATGTGTCAGGAAAGGATAGTTTGCACATAAAATGAATACTTTTTTTAAGGAAATGTGTCAAGGAAAGGATAGTTTGCACATAAAATGAATACTTTTTTTTAAGGAAATGTGTCAGGAAAGGATAGTTTGCACATAAAATGAAGACTTTTTGTAAGGAAATGTGTGGAAGAAGGGATAGTTTGCACATAAAATGAATACTTTTTTTAAGGAAATGTGTCAAGGAAAGGATAGTTTGCACATAAAATGAATACTTTTTTTAAGGAAATGTGTCAAGGAAAGGATAGGTTGCACATAAAATGAATACTTTTTTTAAGGAAATGTGTCAAGGAAAGGATAGTTTGCACATAAAATGAATACTTTTTTTAAGGAAATGTGTCAAGGAAAGGATAGGTTGCACATAAAATGAATACTTTTTTTAAGGAAATGTGTCAAGGAAAGGATAGTTTGCACATAATATGAATACTTTTTTTAAGCAAATGTGTCAAGGAAAGGATAGGTTGCACATAAAATGAATACTTGTTTTAAGGAAATGTGTCAAGGAAAGGATAGTTTGCACATAAAATGAATACTTTTTTTAAGGAAATGTGTCAGGAAAGGATAGTTTGCACATAAAATGAATACTTTTTTTAAGGAAATGTGTCAAGGAAAGGATGCTTTGCACGTAAAATGAATACTTTTTTTTTAAGGAAATGTGTCAAGGAAAGGATAGTTTGCACATAAAATGAATACTTTTTTTCAGGAAATGTGTCAAGGAAAGGATAGTTTGCACATAAAATGAATACTTTTTTTCAGGAAATGTGTCAAGGAAAGGATAGTTTGCACATAAAATGAATACTTTTTTTAAGGAAATGTGTCAGGAAAGGATAGGTTGCACATAAAATGAATACTTTTTTTTAGGAAATGTGTCAGGAAAGGATAGGTTGCACATAAAATGAAGACTTTTTGTAAGGAAATGTGTCAAGGAAAGGATAGTTTGCACATAAAATGATTACTTTTTTAAAGGAAAGGTGTCAAGGAAAGGATAGTTTGCACATAAAATGATTACTTTTTTAAAGGAAATGTGTCAAGGAAGGATAGTTTGCACATAAAATGAATACTTTTTTAAAGGAAATGTGTCAAGGAAGGATAGTTTACACATAAAATGAATACTTTTTTAAAGGAAATGTGTCAAGAAAGGATAGTATGCGCATAAAATGAATACTTTTTTTAAGGAAATGTGTCAGGAAAGGATAGTTTGCACATAAAATGAATACTTTTTTTAAGGAAATGTGTCAAAGAAAGGATAGTTTGCACATAAAATGAATACTTTTTTTAAGGAAATGTGTCAAGGAAAGGATAGTTTGCACATAAAATGAATACTTTTTTTAAGGAAATGTGTCAAAGAAAGGATAGTTTGCACATAAAATGAATACTTTTTTTAACGAAATGAGTTAAGGAAAGGATAGTTTGCACATAAAATGAAGACTTTTTGTAAGGAAATGTGTGGAAGAAGGGATAGTTTGCACATAAAATGAATACTTTTTTTAAAGGAAATGTGTCAAGGAAAGAATAGTTTGCACATAAAATGAAGACTTTTTTTAAGGAAATGTGTCAAGGAAAGGATAGTTTGCACATAAAATGAATACTTTTTTTAAGGAAATGTGTCAGGATAGGATAGGTTGCACATAAAATGAAGACTTTTTGTAAGGAAATGTGTGGAAGAAGGGATAGTTTGCACATAAAATGAAGACTTTTTTTAAGGAAATGTGTCAAGGAAAGGATAGTTTGCACATAAAATGAATGCTTTTTTAAAGGAAATGTGTCAAGGTAAGGATAGTTTGCACATAAAATGAATACTTTTTTTAAGGAAATGTGTCAAGGAAAGAATAGTTTGCACATAAAATGAAGACTTTTTATTTTTAAGGAAATGTGTCAAGGGAGGATAGTTTGCACATAAAATGAATACTTTTTTTAAGGAAATGTGTCAGGAAAGGATAGTTTGCACATAAAATGAATACTTTTTTTAAGGAAATGTGTCAAGGAAAGGATAGTTTGCACATAAAATGAATACTTTTTTTAAGGAAATGTGTCAAGGAAAGAATAGTTTGCACATAAAATGAATACTTTTTTTAAGGAAATGTGTCAGGAAAGGATAGTTTGCACATAAAATGAATACTTTTTTTAAGGAAATGTGTCAAGGAAAGGATAGTTTGCACATAAAATGAATACTTTTTTTTTAGGAAATGTGTCAAGGAAAGGATAGTTTGCACATAAAATGAATACTTTTTTTAAGGAAATGTGTCAGGAAAGGATAGTTTGCACATAAAATGAATGCTTTTTTTTTTTTTAGGAAATGTGTAGAGGAAAGGATAGTTTCAACATAAAATGAATACTTTTTTTAAGGGAAAGGTGTCAAGGAAAGGATAGTTTGCACATAAAATGAATACTTTTTTTTAGGAAATGTGTAGAGGAAAGGATAGTTTCAACATAAAATGAATACCTTTTTTTAAGGGAAAGGTGTCAAGGATAGGATGGTTTGCACATAAAATGAAGACTTTTTATTTTTAAGGAAATGTGTCAAGGAAAGGATGGTTTGCACATAAAATGAATACTTTATTTAAGGAAATGTGTGAAGGAAAGGATGGTTTGCACATAAAATGAATACTTTTTTTAAGGAAATGTGTCAAGGAAAGGATAGTTTGCACATAAAATGAATACTTTTTTTAAGGAAATGTGTCAAGGAAAGGATGGTTTGCACATAAATCGAATACTTTATTTAAGGAAATGTGTCAAGGAAAGGATGGTTTGCACATAAAATGAATACTTTTTTTAAGGAAATGTGTCAAGGAAAGGATAGTTTGAACATAAAATGAATACTTTATTTAAGGAAATGTGTCAAGGAAAGGATGGTTTGCACATAAAATGAATACTTTTTTTAAGGAAATGTGTCAAGGAAAGGATAGTTTGCACATAAAATGAATACTTTTTTTAAGGAAATGTGTCAAGGAAAGGATAGTTTGCACATAAAATGAATACTTTTTTTAAGGAAATGTGTCAAGGAAAGGATAGTTTGCACATAAAATGAATACTTTTTTTAAGGAAATGTGTCAAGGAAAGGATAGTTTGAACATAAAATGAATACTTTTTTTAAGGAAATGTGTCAAGGAAAGGATAGTTTGCTCATAAAATGAATACTTTTTTTAAGGAAATGTGTCAAGGAAAGGATGCTTTGCACATAAAATGAATACTTTTTTTAAGGAAATGTGTCAAGGAAAGGATGCCTTGCACATAAAATGAATACTTTTTTTAAGGAAATGTGTCAAGGAAAGTATGCTTTGCACATAAAATGAATACTTTTTTTAAGGAAATGTGTCAAGGAAAGGATGCTTTGCACATAAAATGAATACTTTTTTTTAAGGAAATATGTCAAGGAAAGGAAGGTTTGCACATAAAATGAATACTTTTTGTAAGGAAATGTGTCAAGAAAAGCATAGTTTGCACATAAAATGAATACTTTTTTTTAAGGAAATGTGTCAGGAAAGGATAGTTTGCACATAAAATGAATACTTTTTTTTAAGGAAATGTGTCAAGGAAAGGAAGGTTTGCACATAAAATGAATACTTTTTTTAAGGAAATGTGTCAGGAAAGGATAGTTTGCACATAAAATGATACTTTTTTTTTAAGGAAATGTGTCAGGAAAGGATAGTTTGCACATAAAATGAATACTTTTTTTAAGGAAATGTGTCAGGAAAGGATAGTTTGCACATAACATGAATACTTTTTTTAAGGAAATGTGTCAAGGAAAGGATAGTTCGCACATAAAATGAATACTTTTTTTAAGGAAATGTGTCAAGGAAAGGATAGTTTGCACATAAAATGAATACTTTTTTTAAGGAAATGTGTCAAGGAAAGGATAGTTTGCACATAAAATGAATACTTTTTTTAAGGAAATGTGTCAAGGAAAGGATGGTTTGCACATAAAATGAATTCTTTTTTTAAGGAAATGTGTCAGGAAAGGATGCTTTGCACATAAAATGAATGGTTTTTTTAAGGAAATGTGTCAAGGAAAGGATAGTTTGCACATAAAAATGAATACTTTTTTTTAAGGAAATGTGTCAAGGAAAGGATGCTTTGCACATAAAATGAATACTTTTTTTAAGGAAATGTGTCAAGGAAAGGATGCTTTGCACATAAAATGAATACTTTTTTAAGGAAATGTGTCAAGGAAAGGATGCTTTGCACATAAAATGAATACTTTTTTTAAGGAAATTTTCAAGGAAAGAATAGTTTGCACATAAAATGAATACTTTTTTTAAGGAAATGTGTCAAGGAAAGGATGCTTTGCACATAAAATGAATACTTTTTTTAAGGAAATGTGTCAAGGAAAGGATAGTTTGCACATAAAATGAATACTTTTTTTAAGGAAATGTGTCAAGGAAAGGATAGTTTGCACATAAAATGAATATTTTTTTTAAGGAAATGTGTCAAGGAAAGGATAGTTTGCACATAAAATGAATACTTTTTTTAAGGAAATGTGTCAAGGAAAGGATGCTTTGCACATAAAATGAAGACTTTTTGTAAGGAAATGTGTGGAAGAAGGGATAGTTTGCACATAAAATGAATACTTTTTTTAAGGAAATGTGTCAAGGAAAGGATAGTTTGCACATAAAATGAATACTTTTTTTAAAGGAAATGTGTCAGGAAAGGATAGTTTGCACATAAAATGAATACTTTTTTTAAAGGAAATGTGTCAAGGAAAGGATAGTTTGCACATAAAATGAAGACTTTTTTTTAAGGAAATGTGTCAGGAAAGGATAGTTTGCACATAAAATGAATACTTTTTTTAAGGAAATGTGTCAGGAAAGGATAGTTTGCACATAAAATGAAGACTTTTTGTAAGGAAATGTGTGGAAGAAGGGATAGTTTGCACATAAAATGAATACTTTTTGTAAGGAAATGTGTCAGGAAAGGATAGTTTGCACATAAAATGAATACTTTTTTTAAGGAAATGTGTCAAGGAAAGGATAGTTTGCACATAAAATGAATACTTTTTTTAAGGAAATGTGTCAGGAAAGGATAGTTTGCACATAAAATGAATACTTTTTTTAAGGAAATGTGTCAGGAAAGGATAGTTTGCACATAAAATGAATACTTTTTTTAAGGAAAGGTGTCAAGGAAAGGATAGTTTGCACATAAAATGAATACTTTTTTTAAGGAAATGTGTCAGGAAAGGATAGTTTGCACATAAAATGAATACTTTTTTTAAGGAAATGTGTCAAGGAATGGATAGTTTGCACATAAAATGAATGCTTTTTTTTAAGGAAATGTGTCAAGGAAAGGATAGTTTGCACATAAAATGAATACTTTTTTTAAGGAAATGTGTCAAGGAAAGGATAGTTTGCACATAAAATGAATACTTTTTTTAAGGAAATGTGTCAGGAAAGGATAGTTTGCACATAAAATGAATACTTTTTACTTTCTCTACTACGTATAGTAAGTAGGGGAAGTATTGCATTCCACCCAAAAATTCGATACCGAGATTTCACCGGAAATACACGTTTTGAGACCTCCTGAATCCAAAAAAAGCATTTTTGGAAACATGTCCGTGTGTGTGTCTGTATGTGTGTGTGTGTGTCTGTGAACAGCATAACTCAAAAACGAACAATCGGATAAGCACCAAACTTGGTATTTAGGTTCAGTATCTTCCAGATATGCGACACGAAGGTTTTCAAGAAAATCCCCCCACCCCAGACTACCCTTTACATGGAAGATTTTTCGAAAATTTTAATTTTCTCAAAAATGGCTCTAACGATTTTGATGAAAATATCATATGTTTAGGGTAATGTCATGAGAAATGAAATGTATATCTCGAATTTTCTGGGAATGTCTCCAAAAGTATTCTTCATTGTGAACGACTTTTGCATAACTGGTAAACCATAAGAGATAGACAAAATGTTACTACACAAAAAATGTAGATCGCGTTAAAATACACAACTTATGTCATATACATTTCTTTTGTTGAGAGAACCGTTTTCGAGAAATTGCTTGTTATTTCCTTAAATTTTGCAATACTTATACTTTTTCTCAAATGCGTTATTCATTTTTTCATGTCCTGGACATGCAAAGAGAATGGAATGCGTCACATAGCAACCAGCGTTAAAATATTTGACTATCGCTTAAAAGCTACCATATTTTCCTTGCATCTACAAGAAAATTACCAATAAGATTGACATCTCGATTAACTTGAAGCATATGGAGAATAGGCGTTTGTAAAATTAGGTTGTACAAGAGTAGAGAAAGTTATGTGAGTGTAACACATCAGATTTTTTTAAGGAAATGTGTCAAGGAAAGGATAGTTTGCACATAAAATGAATACTTTTTTTTTAGGAAATATGTCAAGGAAAGGATAGTTTGCACATAAAATGAATACTTTTTTTTAAGGAAATGTGTCAGGAAAGGATAGTTTGCACATAAAATGAATGCTTTTTTTTTAGGAAATGTGTAGAGGAAAGGATAGTTTCAACATAAAATGAATACTTTTTTTAAGGGAAAGGTGTCAAGGAAAGGATAGTTTGCACATAAAATGAATACTTTTTTTTTAGGAAATGTGTAGAGGAAAGGATAGTTTCAACATAAAATGAATACTTTTTTTAAGGGAAAGGTGTCAAGGAAAGGATAGTTTGCACATAAAATGAATACTTTTTTTTTAGGAAATGTGTAGAGGAAAGGATAGTTTCCACATAAAATGAATACTTTTTTTTTAGGAAATGTGTCAAGGAAAGGATAGTTTGCACATAAAATGAATACTTTTTTTAAGGAAATGTGTCAAGGAAAGGATAGTTTGCACATAAAATGAATCCTTTTTTCAAAAGGAAATGTGTCAAGGAAGGATAGTTTGCACATAAAATGAATACTTTTTTTTTTAGGAAATGTGTCAAGGAAAGGATAGTTTGCACATAAAATGAATACATTTTTTAAGGAAATGTGTCAGGAAAGGATAGTTTGCACATAAAATGAACTTTTTTTTAAGGAAATGTGTCAGGAAAGGATAGTTTGCACATAAAATGAATACATTTTTTAAGGAAATGTGTCAAGAAAAGGATAGTTTGCACATAAAATGAATACTTTTTTTAAGGAAATGTGTCAGGAAAGGATAGTTTGCACATAAAATGAATACTTTTTTTAAGGAAATGTGTCAAGGAAAGGATAGTTTGCACATAAAATGAATACTTTTTTTAAGGAAATGTGTCAGGAAAGAATAGTTTGCACATAAAATGAATACTTTTTTTAAGGAAATGTGTCAGGAAAGGATAGTTTGCACATAAAATGAATACTTTTTTTAAGGAAATGTGTCAGGAAAGAATAGTTTGCACATAAAATGAGACTTTTTTTAAGGAAATGAGCCAAGGAAAGGATAGTTTGCACATAAAATGAAGACTTTTTTAAAGGAAATGAGCCAAGGAAACGATAGTTTGCACATAAAATGAATACATTTTTTAAGGAAATGTGTCAAGGAAAGGATAGTTTGCACATAAAATGAATACTTTTTTTAAGGAAATGTGTCAAGGAAAGGATAGTTTGCACATAAAATGAATACATTTTTTAAGGAAATGTGTCAAGGAAAGGATAGTTTGCACATAAAATGAATACTTTTTTTAAGGAAATGTGTCAGGAAAGGATAGTTTGCACATAAAATGAATACTTTTTTTAAGGAAATGTGTCAAGGAAAGGATAGTTTGCACATAAAATGAAGACTTTTTTTAAGGAACTGTGTCAAGGAAAGGGTAGTTAGCACATAAAATGAATACTTTTTTTAAGGAAATGTGTCAGGAAAGGATAGGTTGCACATAAAATGAATACTTTTTTTAAGGAAATGTGTCAGGAAAGGATAGGTTGCACATAAAATGAAGACTTTTTGTAAGGAAATGTGTCAAGGAAAGGATAGTTTGCACATAAAATGATTACTTTTTTAAAGGAAAGGTGTCAAGGAAAGGATAGTTTGCACATAAAATGATTACTTTTTTAAAGGAAATGTGTCAAGGAAGGATAGTTTGCACATAAAATGAATACTTTTTTAAAGGAAATGTGTCAAGGAAGGATAGTTTACACATAAAATGAATACTTTTTTAAAGGAAATGTGTCAAGAAAGGATAGTTTGCGCATAAAATGAATACTTTTTTTAAGGAAATGTGTCAGGAAAGGATAGTTTGCACATAAAATGAATACTTTTTTTAAGGAAATGTGTCAAAGAAAGGATAGTTTGCACATAAAATGAATACTTTTTTTAAGGAAATGTGTCAAGGAAAGGATAGTTTGCACATAAAATGAATACTTTTTTTAAGGAAATGTGTCAAAGAAAGGATAGTTTGCACATAAAATGAATACTTTTTTTAACGAAATGAGTTAAGGAAAGGATAGTTTGCACATAAAATGAAGACTTTTTGTAAGGAAATGTGTGGAAGAAGGGATAGTTTGCACATAAAATGAATACTTTTTTTAAAGGAAATGTGTCAAGGAAAGAATAGTTTGCACATAAAATGAAGACTTTTTTTAAGGAAATGTGTCAAGGAAAGGATAGTTTGCACATAAAATGAATACTTTTTTTAAGGAAATGTGTCAGGAAAGGATAGGTTGCACATAAAATGAAGACTTTTTGTAAGGAAATGTGTGGAAGAAGGGATAGTTTGCACATAAAATGAAGACTTTTTTTAAGGAAATGTGTCAAGGAAAGGATAGTTTGCACATAAAATGAATACTTTTTTTAAGGAAATGTGTCAAGGAAAGGATGCTTTGCACATAAAATGAAGACTTTTTGTAAGGAAATGTGTGGAAGAAGGGATAGTTTGCACATAAAATGAATACTTTTTTTAAGGAAATGTGTCAAGGAAAGGATAGTTTGCACATAAAATGAATACTTTTTTTAAAGGAAATGTGTCAGGAAAGGATAGTTTGCACATAAAATGAATACTTTTTTTAAAGGAAATGTGTCAAGGAAAGGATAGTTTGCACATAAAATGAAGACTTTTTTTTAAGGAAATGTGTCAGGAAAGGATAGTTTGCACATAAAATGAATACTTTTTTTAAGGAAATGTGTCAGGAAAGGATAGTTTGCACATAAAATGAAGACTTTTTGTAAGGAAATGTGTGGAAGAAGGGATAGTTTGCACATAAAATGAATACTTTTTGTAAGGAAATGTGTCAGGAAAGGATAGTTTGCACATAAAATGAATACTTTTTTTAAGGAAATGTGTCAAGGAAAGGATAGTTTGCACATAAAATGAATACTTTTTTTAAGGAAATGTGTCAGGAAAGGATAGTTTGCACATAAAATGAATACTTTTTTTAAGGAAATGTGTCAGGAAAGGATAGTTTGCACATAAAATGAATACTTTTTTTAAGGAAAGGTGTCAAGGAAAGGATAGTTTGCACATAAAATGAATACTTTTTTTAAGGAAATGTGTCAGGAAAGGATGGTTTGCACATAAAATGAATACTTTTTTTAAGGAAATGTGTCAAGGAATGGATAGTTTGCACATAAAATGAATGCTTTTTTTTAAGGAAATGTGTCAAGGAAAGGATAGTTTGCACATAAAATGAATACTTTTTTTAAGGAAATGTGTCAAGGAAAGGATAGTTTGCACATAAAATGAATACTTTTTTTAAGGAAATGTGTCAGGAAAGGATAGTTTGCACATAAAATGAATACTTTTTACTTTCTCTACTACGTATAGTAAGTAGGGGAAGTATTGCATTCCACCCAAAAATTCGATACCGAGATTTCACCGGAAATACACGTTTTGAGACCTCCTGAATCCAAAAAAAGCATTTTTGGAAACATGTCCGTGTGTGTGTCTGTATGTGTGTGTGTGTGTCTGTGTGTGTGTGTGTGTGTCTGTGAACAGCATAACTCAAAAACGAACAATCGGATAAGCACCAAACTTGGTATTTAGGTTCAGTATCTTCCAGATATGCGACACGAAGGTTTTCAAGAAAATCCCCCCACCCCAGACTACCCTTTACATGGAAGATTTTTCGAAAATTTTAATTTTCTCAAAAATGGCTCTAACGATTTTGATGAAAATATCATATGTTTAGGGTAATGTCATGAGAAATGAAATGTATATCTCGAATTTTCTGGGAATGTCTCCAAAAGTATTCTTCATTGTGAACGACTTTTGCATAACTGGTAAACCATAAGAGATAGACAAAATGTTACTACACAAAAAATGTAGATCGCGTTAAAATACACAACTTATGTCATATACATTTCTTTTGTTGAGAGAACCGTTTTCGAGAAATTGCTTGTTATTTCCTTAAATTTTGCAATACTTATACTTTTTCTCAAATGCGTTATTCATTTTTTCATGTCCTGGACATGCAAAGAGAATGGAATGCGTCACATAGCAACCAGCGTTAAAATATTTGACTATTGCTTAAAAGCTACCATATTTTCCTTGCATCTACAAGAAAATTACCAATAAGATTGACATCTCGATTAACTTGAAGCATATGGAGAATAGGCGTTTGTAAAATTAGGTTGTACAAGAGTAGAGAAAGTTATGTGAGTGTAACACATCAGATTTTTTTAAGGAAATGTGTCAAGGAAAGGATAGTTTGCACATAAAATGAATACTTTTTTTTTAGGAAATATGTCAAGGAAAGGATAGTTTGCACATAAAATGAATACTTTTTTTTAAGGAAATGTGTCAGGAAAGGATAGTTTGCACATAAAATGAATGCTTTTTTTTTAGGAAATGTGTAGAGGAAAGGATAGTTTCAACATAAAATGAATACTTTTTTTAAGGGAAAGGTGTCAAGGAAAGGATAGTTTGCACATAAAATGAATACTTTTTTTTTAGGAAATGTGTAGAGGAAAGGATAGTTTCAACATAAAATGAATACTTTTTTTAAGGGAAAGGTGTCAAGGAAAGGATAGTTTGCACATAAAATGAATACTTTTTTTTTAGGAAATGTGTAGAGGAAAGGATAGTTTCCACATAAAATGAATACTTTTTTTTTAGGAAATGTGTCAAGGAAAGGATAGTTTGCACATAAAATGAATACTTTTTTTAAGGAAATGTGTCAAGGAAAGGATAGTTTGCACATAAAATGAATCCTTTTTTCAAAAGGAAATGTGTCAAGGAAGGATAGTTTGCACATAAAATGAATACTTTTTTTTTAGGAAATGTGTCAAGGAAAGGATAGTTTGCACATAAAATGAATACATTTTTTAAGGAAATGTGTCAGGAAAGGATAGTTTGCACATAAAATGAACTTTTTTTAAGGAAATGTGTCAGGAAAGGATAGTTTGCACATAAAATGAATACATTTTTTAAGGAAATGTGTCAAGAAAAGGATAGTTTGCACATAAAATGAATACTTTTTTTAAGGAAATGTGTCAGGAAAGGATAGTTTGCACATAAAATGAATACTTTTTTTAAGGAAATGTGTCAAGGAAAGGATAGTTTGCACATAAAATGAATACTTTTTTTAAGGAAATGTGTCAGGAAAGAATAGTTTGCACATAAAATGAATACTTTTTTTAAGGAAATGTGTCAGGAAAGGATAGTTTGCACATAAAATGAATACTTTTTTTAAGGAAATGTGTCAGGAAAGAATAGTTTGCACATAAAATGAGACTTTTTTTAAGGAAATGAGCCAAGGAAAGGATAGTTTGCACATAAAATGAATACATTTTTTAAGGAAATGTGTCAAGGAAAGGATAGTTTGCACATAAAATGAATACTTTTTTTAAGGAAATGTGTCAAGGAAAGGATAGTTTGCACATAAAATGAATACTTTTTTTAAGGAAATGTGTCAGGAAAGGATAGTTTGCACATAAAATGAATACTTTTTTTAAGGAAATGTGTCAAGGAAAGGATAGTTTGCACATAAAATGAAGACTTTTTTTAAGGAACTGTGTCAAGGAAAGGGTAGTTAGCACATAAAATGAATACATTTTTTAAGGAAATGTGTCAGGAAAGGATAGGTTGCACATAAAATGAATACTTTTTTTAAGGAAATGTGTCAGGAAAGGATAGGTTGCACATAAAATGAAGACTTTTTGTAAGGAAATGTGTCAAGGAAAGGATAGTTTGCACATAAAATGATTACTTTTTTAAAGGATAGGTGTCAAGGAAAGGATAGTTTGCACATAAAATGATTACTTTTTTAAAGGAAATGTGTCAAGGAAGGATAGTTTGCACATAAAATGAATACTTTTTTAAAGGAAATGTGTCAAGGAAGGATAGTTTACACATAAAATGAATACTTTTTTAAAGGAAATGTGTCAAGAAAGGATAGTTTGCGCATAAAATGAATACTTTTTTTAAGGAAATGTGTCAGGAAAGGATAGTTTGCACATAAAATGAATACTTTTTTTAAGGAAATGTGTCAAAGAAAGGATAGTTTGCACATAAAATGAATACTTTTTTTAAGGAAATGTGTCAAGGAAAGGATAGTTTGCACATAAAATGAATACTTTTTTTAAGGAAATGTGTCAAAGAAAGGATAGTTTGCACATAAAATGAATACTTTTTTTAACGAAATGAGTTAAGGAAAGGATAGTTTGCACATAAAATGAAGACTTTTTGTAAGGAAATGTGTGGAAGAAGGGATAGTTTGCACATAAAATGAATACTTTTTTTAAAGGAAATGTGTCAAGGAAAGAATAGTTTGCACATAAAATGAAGACTTTTTTTAAGGAAATGTGTCAAGGAAAGGATAGTTTGCACATAAAATGAATACTTTTTTTAAGGAAATGTGTCAGGAAAGGATAGGTTGCACATAAAATGAAGACTTTTTGTAAGGAAATGTGTGGAAGAAGGGATAGTTTGCACATAAAATGAAGACTTTTTTTAAGGAAATGTGTCAAGGAAAGGATAGTTTGCACATAAAATGAATGCTTTTTTAAAGGAAATGTGTCAAGGTAAGGATAGTTTGCACATAAAATGAATACTTTTTTTAAGGAAATGTGTCAAGGAAAGGATAGTTTGCACATATAATGAATACTTTTTTTAAGGAAATGTGTCAAGGGAGGATAGTTTGCACATAAAATGAATACTTTTTTTAAGGAAATGTGTCAGGAAAGGATAGTTTGCACATAAAATGAATACTTTTTTTAAGGAAATGTGTCAAGGAAAGGATAGTTTGCACATAAAATGAATACTTTTTTTAAGGAAATGTGTCAAGGAAAGGATAGTGTGCACATAAAATGAATACTTTTTTTAAGGAAATGTGTCAGGAAAGGATAGTTTGCACATAAAATGAATACTTTTTTTAAGGAAATGTGTCAAGGAAAGGATAGTTTGCACATAAAATGAATACTTTTTTTTTAGGAAATGTGTCAAGGAAAGGATAGTTTGCACATAAAATGAATACTTTTTTTAAGGAAATGTGTCAGGAAAGGATAGTTTGCACATAAAATGAATGCTTTTTTTTTTAGGAAATGTGTAGAGGAAAGGATAGTTTCAACATAAAATGAATACTTTTTTTAAGGGAAAGGTGTCAAGGAAAGGATAGTTTGCACATAAAATGAATACTTTTTTTTAGGAAATGTGTAGAGGAAAGGATAGTTTCAACATAAAATGAATACCTTTTTTTAAGGGAAAGGTGTCAAGGATAGGATGGTTTGCACATAAAATGAAGACTTTTTATTTTTAAGGAAATGTGTCAAGGAAAGGATGGTTTGCACATAAAATGAATACTTTATTTAAGGAAATGTGTGAAGGAAAGGATGGTTTGCACATAAAATGAATACTTTTTTTAAGGAAATGTGTCAAGGAAAGGATAGTTTGCACATAAAATGAATACTTTTTTTAAGGAAATGTGTCAAGGAAAGGATGGTTTGCACATAAATCGAATACTTTATTTAAGGAAATGTGTCAAGGAAAGGATGGTTTGCACATAAAATGAATACTTTTTTTAAGGAAATGTGTCAAGGAAAGGATAGTTTGCACATAAAATGAATACTTTATTTAAGGAAATGTGTCAAGGAAAGGATGGTTTGCACATAAAATGAATACTTTTTTTAAGGAAATGTGTCAAGGAAAGGATAGTTTGCACATAAAATGAATACTTTTTTTAAGGAAATGTGTCAAGAAAAGGATAGTTTGCACATAAAATGAATACTTTTTTTAAGGAAATGTGTCAAGGAAAGGATAGTTTGCACATAAAATGAATACTTTTTTTAAGGAAATGTGTCAAGGAAAGGATAGTTTGAACATAAAATGAATACTTTATTTAAGGAAATGTGTCAAGGAAAGGATGGTTTGCACATAAAATGAATACTTTTTTTAAGGAAATGTGTCAAGGAAAGGATAGTTTGCTCATAAAATGAATACTTTTTTTAAGGAAATGTGTCAAGGAAAGGATGCTTTGCACATAAAATGAATACTTTTTTTTTTAAGGAAATGTGTCAAGGAAAGGATAGTTTGCACATAAAATGAATACTTTTTTTAAGGAAATGTGTCAAGGAAAGTATGCTTTGCACATAAAATGAATACTTTTTTTAAGGAAATGTGTCAAGGAAAGGATGCTTTGCACATAAAATGAATACTTTTTTTTAAGGAAATATGTCAAGGAAAGGAAGGTTTGCACATAAAATGAATACTTTTTGTAAGGAAATGTGTCAAGAAAAGGATAGTTTGCACATAAAATGAATACTTTTTTTAAGGAAATGTGTCAGGAAAGGATAGTTTGCACATAAAATGAATACTTTTTTTTAAGGAAATGTGTCAAGGAAAGGAAGGTTTGCACATAAAATGAATACTTTTTTTAAGGAAATGTGTCAGGAAAGGATAGTTTGCACATAAAATGATACTTTTTTTTAAGGAAATGTGTCAGGAAAGGATAGTTTGCACATAAAATGAATACTTTTTTTAAGGAAATGTGTCAGGAAAGGATAGTTTGCACATAACATGAATACTTTTTTTAAGGAAATGTGTCAAGGAAAGGATAGTTCGCACATAAAATGAATACTTTTTTTAAGGAAATGTGTCAGGAAAGGATAGTTTGCACATAAAATGAATACTTTTTTTAAGGAAATGTGTCAGGAAAGGATAGTTTGCACATAAAATGAATACTTTTTTTAAGGAAATGTGTCAAGGAAAGGATAGTTTGCACATAAAATGAATACTTTTTTTAAGGAAATGTGTCAAGGAAAGGATAGTTTGCACATAAAATGAATACTTTTTTTAAGGAAATGTGTCAAGGAAAGGATGGTTTGCACATAAAATGAATTCTTTTTTTAAGGAAATGTGTCAGGAAAGGATGCTTTGCACATAAAATGAATGGTTTTTTTAAGGAAATGTGTCAAGGAAAGGATAGTTTGCACATAAAAATGAATACTTTTTTTAAGGAAATGTGTCAAGGAAAGGATGCTTTGCACATAAAATGAATACTTTTTTTAAGGAAATGTGTCAAGGAAAGGATGCTTTGCACATAAAATGAATACTTTTTTAAGGAAATGTGTCAAGGAAAGGATGCTTTGCACATAAAATGAATACTTTTTTTAAGGAAATTTTCAAGGAAAGAATAGTTTGCACATAAAATGAATACTTTTTTTAAGGAAATGTGTCAAGGAAAGGATGCTTTGCACATAAAATGAATACTTTTTTTAAGGAAATGTGTCAAGGAAAGGATAGTTTGCACATAAAATGAATACTTTTTTTAAGGAAATGTTTCAAGGAAAGGATAGTTTGCACATAAAATGAATACTTTTTTTAAGGAAATGTGTCAAGGAAAGGATAGTTTGCACATAAAATGAATACTTTTTTTAAGGAAATGTGTCAAGGAAAGGATGCTTTGCACATAAAATGAAGACTTTTTGTAAGGAAATGTGTGGAAGAAGGGATAGTTTGCACATAAAATGAATACTTTTTTTAAGGAAATGTGTCAAGGAAAGGATAGTTTGCACATAAAATGAATACTTTTTTTAAAGGAAATGTGTCAGGAAAGGATAGTTTGCACATAAAATGAATACTTTTTTTAAAGGAAATGTGTCAAGGAAAGGATAGTTTGCACATAAAATGAAGACTTTTTTTTAAGGAAATGTGTCAGGAAAGGATAGTTTGCACATAAAATGAATACTTTTTTTAAGGAAATGTGTCAGGAAAGGATAGTTTGCACATAAAATGAAGACTTTTTGTAAGGAAATGTGTGGAAGAAGGGATAGTTTGCACATAAAATGAATACTTTTTGTAAGGAAATGTGTCAGGAAAGGATAGTTTGCACATAAAATGAATACTTTTTTTAAGGAAATGTGTCAAGGAAAGGATAGTTTGCACATAAAATGAATACTTTTTTTAAGGAAATGTGTCAAGGAAAGGATAGTTTGCACATAAAATGAATACTTTTTTTAAGGAAATGTGTCAGGAAAGGATAGTTTGCACATAAAATGAATACTTTTTTTAAGGAAAGGTGTCAAGGAAAGGATAGTTTGCACATAAAATGAATACTTTTTTTAAGGAAATGTGTCAGGAAAGGATAGTTTGCACATAAAATGAATACTTTTTTTAAGGAAATGTGTCAAGGAATGGATAGTTTGCACATAAAATGAATGCTTTTTTTTAAGGAAATGTGTCAAGGAAAGGATAGTTTGCACATAAAATGAATACTTTTTTTAAGGAAATGTGTCAAGGAAAGGATAGTTTGCACATAAAATGAATACTTTTTTTAAGGAAATGTGTCAGGAAAGGATAATTTGCACATAAAATGAATACTTTTTACTTTCTCTACTACGTATAGTAAGTAGGGGAAGTATTGCATTCCACCCAAAAATTCGATACCGAGATTTCACCGGAAATACACGTTTTGAGACCTCCTGAATCCAAAAAAAGCATTTTTGGAAACATTTCCGTGTGTGTGTCTGTATGTGTGTGTGTGTGTCTGTGTGTGTGTGTGTGTGTGTGTCTGTGAACAGCATAACTCAAAAACGAACAATCGGATAAGCACCAAACTTGGTATTTAGGTTCAGTATCTTCCAGATATGCGACACGAAGGTTTTCAAGAAAATCCCCCCACCCCAGACTACCCTTTACATGGAAGATTTTTCGAAAATTTTAATTTTCTCAAAAATGGCTCTAACGATTTTGATGAAAATATCATATGTTTAGGGTAATGTCATGAGAAATGAAATGTATATCTCGAATTTTCTGGGAATGTCTCCAAAAGTATTCTTCATTGTGAACGACTTTTGCATAACTGGTAAACCATAAGAGATAGACAAAATGTTACTACACAAAAAATGTAGATCGCGTTAAAATACACAACTTATGTCATATACATTTCTTTTGTTGAGAGAACCGTTTTCGAGAAATTGCTTGTTATTTCCTTAAATTTTGCAATACTTATACTTTTTCTCAAATGCGTTATTCATTTTTTCATGTCCTGGACATGCAAAGAGAATGGAATGCGTCACATAGCAACCAGCGTTAAAATATTTGACTATTGCTTAAAAGCTACCATATTTTCCTTGCATCTACAAGAAAATTACCAATAAGATTGACATCTCGATTAACTTGAAGCATATGGAGAATAGGCGTTTGTAAAATTAGGTTGTACAAGAGTAGAGAAAGTTATGTGAGTGTAACACATCAGATTTTTTTAAGGAAATGTGTCAAGGAAAGGATAGTTTGCACATAAAATGAATACTTTTTTTTTAGGAAATATGTCAAGGAAAGGATAGTTTGCACATAAAATGAATACTTTTTTTTAAGGAAATGTGTCAGGAAAGGATAGTTTGCACATAAAATGAATGCTTTTTTTTTTAGGAAATGTGTAGAGGAAAGGATAGTTTCAACATAAAATGAATACTTTTTTTAAGGGAAAGGTGTCAAGGAAAGGATAGTTTGCACATAAAATGAATACTTTTTTTTTAGGAAATGTGTAGAGGAAAGGATAGTTTCAACATAAAATGAATACTTTTTTTAAGGGAAAGGTGTCAAGGAAAGGATAGTTTGCACATAAAATGAATACTTTTTTTTTAGGAAATGTGTAGAGGAAAGGATAGTTTCCACATAAAATGAATACTTTTTTTTTAGGAAATGTGTCAAGGAAAGGATAGTTTGCACATAAAATGAATACTTTTTTTAAGGAAATGTGTCAAGGAAAGGATAGTTTGCACATAAAATGAATCCTTTTTTCAAAAGGAAATGTGTCAAGGAAGGATAGTTTGCACATAAAATGAATACTTTTT
Organism: Deroplatys truncata; assembly: GCA_030765065.1. Lineage (NCBI taxonomy): Eukaryota > Metazoa > Arthropoda > Insecta > Mantodea > Mantidae > Deroplatys > Deroplatys truncata. Next base: position 640,257 of record CM060981.1, on the reverse strand, counting down.
TTTTAGGAAATGTGTCAAGGAAAGGATAGTTTGCACATAAAATGAATACATTTTTTAAGGAAATGTGTCAGGAAAGGATAGTTTGCACATAAAATGAACTTTTTTTAAGGAAATGTGTCAGGAAAGGATAGTTTGCACATAAAATGAATACATTTTTTAAGGAAATGTGTCAAGAAAAGGATAGTTTGCACATAAAATGAATACTTTTTTTAAGGAAATGTGTCAGGAAAGGATAGTTTGCACATAAAATGAATACTTTTTTTAAGGAAATGTGTCAAGGAAAGGATAGTTTGCACATAAAATGAATACTTTTTTTAAGGAAATGTGTCAGGAAAGAATAGTTTGCACATAAAATGAATACTTTGTTTAAGGAAATGTGTCAGGAAAGGATAGTTTGCACATAAAATGAATACTTTTTTTAAGGAAATGTGTCAGGAAATAATAGTTTGCACATAAAATGAGACTTTTTTTAAGGAAATGAGCCAAGGAAAGGATAGTTTGCACATAAAATGAAGACTTTTTTAAAGGAAATGAGCCAAGGAAACGATAGTTTGCACATAAAATGAATACATTTTTTAAGGAAATGTGTCAAGGAAAGGATAGTTTGCACATAAAATGAATCCTTTTTTTTTTAGGAAATGTGTAGAGGAAAGGATAGTTTCAACATAAAATGAATACTTTTTTTTTTTAAGGAAATGTGTCAAGGAAAGGATAGTTTGCACATAAAATGAATACTTTTTTTTTTAACAGAATGTGTCAAGGAAAGGATAGTTTGCACATAAAATGAATACTTTTTTTTAAGGAAATGTGTCAAGAAAGGATTGTTTGCACATAAGATGAATACTTTTTTTTAAGGAAAGGTGTCAAGGAAAGGATAGTTTGCACATAAAATGAATACTTTTTTTTAATGAAATGTGTCAAGGAAAGGATGGTTTGCACATAAAATAAATACTTTTTTTTAAGGAAATGTGTCAAGGAAAGGATGGTTTGCACATAAAATGAATGCTTTTTTTTAAGGAAATGTGTGAAGGAAAGGATGGTTTGCACATAAAATAAATACTTGCTTTAAGGAAAGGTGTCAAGGAAAGGATAGTTTGCACATAAAATGAATGCTTTTTTTTAAGGAAATGTGTCAAGGAAAGGATAGTTTGCACATAAAATGAATACTTTTTTTAAGGAAATGTGTCAAGGAAAGGATAGTTTGCACATAAAATGAATACTTTTTTTAAGGAAATGTGTCAGGGAAAGGATAGTTTGCACATAAAATGAATACTTTTTTTAAGGAAATGTGTCAAGGAAAGGATAGTTTGCTCATAAAATGAATACTTTTTTTAAGGAAATGTGTCAAGGAAAGGATAGTTTGCACATAAAATGAATACTTTTTTTAAGGAAATGTGTCAGGAAAGGATAGTTTGCACATAAAATGAATACTTTTTACTTTCTCTACTACGTATAGTAAGTAGGGGAAGTATTGCATTCCACCCAAAAATTCGATACCGAGATTTCACCGGAAATACACGTTTTGAGACCTCCTGAATCCAAAAAAAGCATTTTTGGAAACATGTCCGTGTGTTTGTCTGTATGTGTGTGTGTGTGTGTGTGTCTGTGTGTGTGTGTGTGTCTGTGAACAGCATAACTCAAAAACGAACAATCGGATAAGCACCAAACTTGGTATTTAGGTTCAGTATCTTCCAGATATGCGACACGAAGGTTTTCAAGAAAATCCCCCCACCCCAGACTACCCTTTACATGGAAGATTTTTCGAAAATTTTAATTTTCTCAAAAATGGCTCTAACGATTTTGATGAAAATATCATATGTTTAGGGTAATGTCATGAGAAATGAAATGTATATCTCGAATTTTCTGGGAATGTCTCCAAAAGTATTCTTCATTGTGAACGACTTTTGCATAACTGGTAAACCATAAGAGATAGACAAAATGTTACTACACAAAAAATGTAGATCGCGTTAAAATACACAACTTATGTCATATACATTTCTTTTGTTGAGAGAACCGTTTTCAAGAAATTGCTTGTTATTTCCTTAAATTTTGCAATACTTATACTTTTTCTCAAATGCGTTATTCATTTTTTCATGTCCTGGACATGCAAAGAGAATGGAATGCGTCACATAGCAACCAGCGTTAAAATATTTGACTATCGCTTAAAAGCTACCATATTTTCCTTGCATCTACAAGAAAATTACCAATAAGATTGACATCTCGATTAACTTGAAGCATATGGAGAATAGGCGTTTGTAAAATTAGGTTGTACAAGAGTAGAGAAAGTTATGTGAGTGTAACACATCAGATTTTTTTAACGAAATGTGTCAAGGAAAGGACAGTTTGCACATAAAATGAATACTTTTTTTTTAGGAAATATGTCAAGGAAAGGATAGTTTGCACATAAAATGAATACTTTTTTTTAAGGAAATGTGTCAGGAAAGGATAGTTTGCACATAAAATGAATGCTTTTTTTTAGGAAATGCGTAGAGGAAAGGATAGTTTCAACATAAAATGAATACTTTTTTTAAGGGAAAGGTGTCAAGGAAAGGATAGTTTGCACATAAAATGAATACTTCTTTTTAGGAAATGTGTAGAGGAAAGGATAGTTTCCACATAAAATGAATACTTTTTTTTTAGGAAATGTGTCAAGGAAAGGATAGTTTGCACATAAAATGAATACTTTTTTTAAGGAAATGTGTCATGGAAAGGATAGTTTGCACATAAAATGAATCCTTTTTTCAAAAGGAAATGTGTCAAGGAAGGATAGTTTGCACATAAAATGAATACTTTTTTTTTAGGAAATGTGTCAAGGAAAGGATAGTTTGCACATAAAATGAATACATTTTTTAAGGAAATGTGTCAGGAAAGGATAGTTTGCACATAAAATGAACTTTTTTTAAGGAAATGTGTCAGGAAAGGATAGTTTGCACATAAAATGAATACATTTTTTAAGGAAATGTGTCAAGAAAAGGATAGTTTGCACATAAAATGAATACTTTTTTTAAGGAAATGTGTCAGGAAAGGATAGTTTGCACATAAAATGAATACTTTTTTTAAGGAAATGTGTCAAGGAAAGGATAGTTTGCACATAAAATGAATCCTTTTTTTAAGGAAATGTGTCAGGAAAGAATAGTTTGCACATAAAATGAATACTTTTTTTAAGGAAATGTGTCAGGAAAGGATAGTTTGCACATAAAATGAATACTTTTTTTAAGGAAATGTGTCAGGAAAGAATAGTTTGCACATAAAATGAAGACTTTTTTTAAGGAAATGAGCCAAGGAAAGGATAGTTTGCACATAAAATGAAGACTTTTTTTAAGGAAATGAGCCAAGGAAACGATAGTTTGCACTTAAAATGAATACATTTTTTAAGGAAATGTGTCAAGGAAAGGATAGTTTGCACATAAAATGAATACTTTTTTTAAGGAAATGTGTCAAGGAAAGGATAGTTTGCACATAAAATGAATACATTTTTTAAGGAAATGTGTCAAGGAAAGGATAGTTTGCACATAAAATGAATACTTTTTTTAAGGAAATGTGTCAGGAAAGGATAGTTTGCACATAAAATGAATACTTTTTTTAAGGAAATGTGTCAAGGAAAGGATAGTTTGCACATAAAATGAAGACTTTTTTTAAGGAACTGTGTCAAGGAAAGGGTAGTTAGCACATAAAATGAATACATTTTTTAAGGAAATGTGTCAGGAAAGGATAGTTTGCACATAAAATGAATTACATTTTTTAAGGAAATGTGTCAGGAAAGGATAGTTTGCACATAAAATGAATACTTTTTTTTAAGGAAATGTGTCAAGGAAAGGATAGTTTGCACATAAAATGAATCCTTTTTTTTTTTAGGAAATGTGTAGAGGAAAGGATAGTTTCAACATAAAATGAATACTTTTTTTTTTTAAGGAAATGTGTCAAGGAAAGGATAGTTTGCACATAAAATGAATACTTTTTTTTTTTAACAGAATGTGTCAAGGAAAGGATAGTTTGCACATAAAATGAATACTTTTTTTTAAGGAAATGTGTCAAGAAAGGATTGTTTGCACATAAGATGAATACTTTTTTTTAAGGAAAGGTGTCAAGGAAAGGATAGTTTGCACATAAAATGAATACTTTTTTTTAATGAAATGTGTCAAGGAAAGGATGGTTTGCACATAAAATAAGTACTTTTTTTTAAGGAAATGTGTCAAGGAAAGGATGGTTTGCACATAAAATGAATTCTTTTTTTAAGGAAATGTGTCAAGGAAAGGATGCTTTGCACATAAAATGAAGACTTTTTGTAAGGAAATGTGTGGAAGAAGGGATAGTTTGCACATAAAATGAATACTTTTTTTAAGGAAATGTGTCATGGAAAGGATAGTTTGCACATAAAATGAATACTTTTTTTAAAGGAAATGTGTCAAGGAAAGGATAGTTTGCACATAAAATGAATACTTTTTACTTTCTCTACTACGTATAGTAAGTAGGGGAAGTATTGCATTCCACCCAAAAATTCGATCCCGAGATTTCACTGGAAATACATGTTTTGAGACCTCCTGAATCCAAAAAAAGCATTTTTGCAAACATGTCCGTGTGAGTGTCTGTGTGTGTGTGTGTGTCTGTGAACAGCATAACTCAAAAACGAACAGTCGGATAAACACCAAACTTGGTATTTAGGTTCAGTATCTTCCAGAGATGCGACACGAAGGTTTTCAAGAAAATCCCCCCACCCCAGACTACCCTTTACATGGAACATTTTTCGAAAATTTTAATTTTCTCAAAAATGGCTCTAACGATTTTGATTAAAATATCATATGTTTAAGATAAAGTCATGAGAAATGAAATGTATATCTCGAATTTTCTGAGAATGTCTCCAAAAGCATTCTTCATTGTGAACGACTTTTGCATAACTGGTAAACCATAAGAGATAGACAAAATTTTACTACACAAAAAATGTAGATCGCGTTGAAATACACAACTTATGTCATATACATTTCTTTTGTTGAGTGAACCGTTTTCGAGATATTGCTTGTTATTTCCTTAAATTTTCCAATACTTATACTTTTTCTCAAATTCGTTATTCATTTTTTTATGTCCTAGACATGCAAAGAGAATGGAATTCGCCGCATAGCAACCAGTGCTAAAATATTTGACTATCGCTTAAAAGCTACCATATTCCCCTCGCATCTACAAGAAAATTACCAATAAGATTGACATCTCGATTTCTCGATTAACATGAAGCATATGCAGAATAGGCGTTTGTAAAAATAGTGTGTACAAGAGTAGAGAAAGTCATGTGAGTGTAACACATCAGATTTTTTTAAAGGAAATGTGTCAAGGAAAGGATAGTTTGCACATAAAATGAAGACTTTTTTTTAAGGAAATGTGTCAGGAAAGGATAGTTTGCACATAAAATGAATACTTTTTGTAAGGAAATGTGTGGAAGAAGGGATAGTTTGCACATAAAATGAAGACTTTTTTTAAGGAAATGTGTCAAGGAAAGGATAGTTTGCACATAAAATGAATACTTTTTGTAAGGAAATGTGTGGAAGAAGGGATAGTTTGCACATAAAATGAAGACTTTTTTTAAGGAAATGTGTCAAGGAAAGGATAGTTTGCACATAAAATGAATACTTTTTTTAAGGAAATGTGTCAAAGAAAGGATAGTTTGCACATAAAATGAATACTTTTTTTCAGGAAATGTGTCAAGGAGAGGATAGTTTGCACATAAAATGAATACTTTTTTTAAGGAAATGTGTCAAGGAAAGGATAGTTTGCACATAAAATGAATACTTTTTTTAAGGAAATGTGTCAAAGAAAGGATAGTTTGCACATAAAATGAATACTTTTTTTAACGAAATGTGTTAAGGAAAGGATAGTTTGCACATAAAATGAAGGCTTTTTGTAAGGAAATGTGTGGAAGAAGGGATAGTTTGCACATAAAATGAATACTTTTTTTAAGGAAATGTGTCAAGGAAAGGATAGTTTGCACATAAAATGAATGCTTTTTTAAAGGAAATGTGTCAAGGTAAGGATAGTTTGCACATAAAATAAATACTTTTTTTAAGGAAATGTGTCAAGGAAGGATAGTTTGCACATAAAATGAATACTTTTTTTAAGGAAATGTGTCAGGAAAGGATAGTTTGCACATAAAATGAATTACTTTTTTAAGGAAATGTGTCAGGAAAGGATAGTTTGCACATAAAATGAATACTTTTTTTTAAGGAAATGTGTCAAGGAAAGGATAGTTTGCACATAAAATGAATCCTTTTTTTTTTAGGAAATGTGTAGAGGAAAGGATAGTTTCAACATAAAATGAATACTTTTTTTTTTTTAAGGAAATGTGTCAAGGAAAGGATAGTTTGCACATAAAATGAATACTTTTTTTTTTTAACAGAATGTGTCAAGGAAAGGATAGTTTGCACATAAAATGAATACTTTTTTTTAATGAAATGTGTCAAGGAAAGGATGGTTTGCACATAAAATAAATACTTTTTTTTAAGGAAATGTGTCAAGGAAAGGATGGTTTGCACATAAAATGAATTCTTTTTTTAAGGAAATGTGTCAAGGAAAGGATGCTTTGCACATAAAATGAAGACTTTTTGTAAGGAAATGTGTGGAAGAAGGGATAGTTTGCACATAAAATGAATACTTTTTTTAAGGAAATGTGTCATGGAAAGGATAGTTTGCACATAAAATGAATACTTTTTTTAAAGGAAATGTGTCAAGGAAAGGATAGTTTGCACATAAAATGAATACTTTTTACTTTCTCTACTACGTATAGTAAGTAGGGGAAGTATTGCATTCCACCCAAAAATTCGATCCCGAGATTTCACTGGAAATACATGTTTTGAGACCTCCTGAATCCAAAAAAAGCATTTTTGCAAACATGTCCGTGTGAGTGTCTGTGTGTGTGTGTGTGTCTGTGAACAGCATAACTCAAAAACGAACAGTCGGATAAACACCAAACTTGGTATTTAGGTTCAGTATCTTCCAGAGATGCGACACGAAGGTTTTCAAGAAAATCCCCCCACCCCAGACTACCCTTTACATGGAACATTTTTCGAAAATTTTAATTTTCTCAAAAATGGCTCTAACGATTTTGATTAAAATATCATATGTTTAAGATAAAGTCATGAGAAATGAAATGTATATCTCGAATTTTCTGAGAATGTCTCCAAAAGCATTCTTCATTGTGAACGACTTTTGCATAACTGGTAAACCATAAGAGATAGACAAAATTTTACTACACAAAAAATGTAGATCGCGTTGAAATACACAACTTATGTCATATACATTTCTTTTGTTGAGTGAACCGTTTTCGAGATATTGCTTGTTATTTCCTTAAATTTTCCAATACTTATACTTTTTCTCAAATTCGTTATTCATTTTTTTATGTCCTAGACATGCAAAGAGAATGGAATTCGCCGCATAGCAACCAGTGCTAAAATATTTGACTATCGCTTAAAAGCTACCATATTCCCCTCGCATCTACAAGAAAATTACCAATAAGATTGACATCTCGATTTCTCGATTAACATGAAGCATATGCAGAATAGGCGTTTGTAAAAATAGTGTTTACAAGAGTAGAGAAAGTCATGTGAGTGTAACACATCAGATTTTTTTAAAGGAAATGTGTCAAGGAAAGGATAGTTTGCACATAAAATGAAGACTTTTTTTTAAGGAAATGTGTCAGGAAAGGATAGTTTGCACATAAAATGAATACTTTTTGTAAGGAAATGTGTGGAAGAAGGGATAGTTTGCACATAAAATGAAGACTTTTTTTAAGGAAATGTGTCAAGGAAAGGATAGTTTGCACATAAAATGAATACTTTTTGTAAGGAAATGTGTGGAAGAAGGGATAGTTTGCACATAAAATGAAGACTTTTTTTAAGGAAATGTGTCAAGGAAAGGATAGTTTGCACATAAAATGAATACTTTTTTTAAGGAAATGTGTCAAAGAAAGGATAGTTTGCACATAAAATGAATACTTTTTTTCAGGAAATGTGTCAAGGAGAGGATAGTTTGCACATAAAATGAATACTTTTTTTAAGGAAATGTGTCAAGGAAAGGATAGTTTGCACATAAAATGAATACTTTTTTTAAGGAAATGTGTCAAAGAAAGGATAGTTTGCACATAAAATGAATACTTTTTTTAACGAAATGTGTTAAGGAAAGGATAGTTTGCACATAAAATGAAGGCTTTTTGTAAGGAAATGTGTGGAAGAAGGGATAGTTTGCACATAAAATGAATACTTTTTTTAAGGAAATGTGTCAAGGAAAGGATAGTTTGCACATAAAATGAATGCTTTTTTAAAGGAAATGTGTCAAGGTAAGGATAGTTTGCACATAAAATGAATACTTTTTTTAAGGAAATGTGTCAAGGAAGGATAGTTTGCACATAAAATGAATACTTTTTTTAAGGAAATGTGTCAGGAAAGGATAGTTTGCACATAAAATGAATGCTTTTTTTTAAGGAAATGTGTCAAGGAATGGATAGTTTGCACATAAAATGAATGCTTTTTTTTAAGGAAATGTGTCAAGGAAAGGATAGTTTGCACATAAAATGAATACTTTTTTTAAGGAAATGTGTCAAGGAAAGGATAGTTTGCACATAAAATGAATACTTTTTTTAAGGAAATGTGTCAGGAAAGGATAGTTTGCACATAAAATGAATACTTTTTACTTTCTCTACTACGTATAGTAAGTAGGGGAAGTATTGCATTCCACCCAAAAATTCGATACCGAGATTTCACCGGAAATACACGTTTTGAGACCTCCTGAATCCAAAAAAAGCATTTTTGGAAACATGTCCGTGTGTGTGTCTGTATGTGTGTGTGTGTGTCTGTGTGTGTGTGTGTGTCTGTGAACAGCATAACTCAAAAACGAACAATCGGATAAGCACCAAACTTGGTATTTAGGTTCAGTATCTTCCAGATATGCGACACGAAGGTTTTCAAGAAAATACCCCCACCCCAGACTACCCTTTACATGGAAGATTTTTCGAAAATTTTAATTTTCTCAAAAATGGCTCTAACGATTTTGATGAAAATATCATATGTTTAGGGTAATGTCATGAGAAATGAAATGTATATCTCGAATTTTCTGGGAATGTCTCCAAAAGTATTCTTCATTGTGAACGACTTTTGCATAACTGGTAAACCATAAGAGATAGACAAAATGTTACTACACAAAAAATGTAGATCGCGTTAAAATACACAACTTATGTCATATACATTTCTTTTGTTGAGAGAACCGTTTTCGAGAAATTGCTTGTTATTTCCTTAAATTTTGCAATACTTATACTTTTTCTCAAATGCGTTATTCATTTTTTCATGTCCTGGACATGCAAAGAGAATGGAATGCGTCACATAGCAACCAGCGTTAAAATATTTGACTATCGCTTAAAAGCTACCATATTTTCCTTGCATCTACAAGAAAATTACCAATAAGATTGACATCTCGATTAACTTGAAGCATATGGAGAATAGGCGTTTGTAAAATTAGGTTGTACAAGAGTAGAGAAAGTTATGTGAGTGTAACACATCAGATTTTTTTAAGGAAATGTGTCAAGGAAAGGATAGTTTGCACATAAAATGAATACTTTTTTTTTAGGAAATATGTCAAGGAAAGGATAGTTTGCACATAAAATGAATACTTTTTTTTAAGGAAATGTGTCAGGAAAGGATAGTTTGCACATAAAATGAATGCTTTTTTTTTAGGAAATGTGTAGAGGAAAGGATAGTTTCAACATAAAATGAATACTTTTTTTAAGGGAAAGGTGTCAAGGAAAGGATAGTTTGCACATAAAATGAATACTTTTTTTTTTAGGAAATGTGTAGAGGAAAGGATAGTTTCAACATAAAATGAATACTTTTTTTTAAGGGAAAGGTGTCAAGGAAAGGATAGTTTGCACATAAAATGAATACTTTTTTTTTAGGAAATGTGTAGAGGAAAGGATAGTTTCCACATAAAATGAATACTTTTTTTTTAGGAAATGTGTCAAGGAAAGGATAGTTTGCACATAAAATGAATACTTTTTTTAAGGAAATGTGTCAAGGAAAGGATAGTTTGCACATAAAATGAATCCTTTTTTCAAAAGGAAATGTGTCAAGGAAGGATAGTTTGCACATAAAATGAATACTTTTTTTTTAGGAAATGTGTCAAGGAAAGGATAGGCTGCACATAAAATGAATACATTTTTTAAGGAAATGTGTCAGGAAAGGATAGTTTGCACATAAAATGAACTTTTTTTAAGGAAATGTGTCAGGAAAGGATAGTTTGCACATAAAATGAATACATTTTTTAAGGAAATGTGTCAAGAAAAGGATAGTTTGCACATAAAATGAATACTTTTTTTAAGGAAATGTGTCAGGAATGGATAGTTTGCACATAAAATGAATACTTTTTTTAAGGAAATGTGTCAAGGAAAGGATAGTTTGCACATAAAATGAATACTTTTTTTAAGGAAATGTGTCAGGAAAGAATAGTTTGCACATAAAATGAATACTTTTTTTAAGGAAATGTGTCAGGAAAGGATAGTTTGCACATAAAATGAATACTTTTTTTAAGGAAATGTGTCAGGAAAGAATAGTTTGCACATAAAATGAAGACTTTTTTTAAGGAAATGAGCCAAGGAAAGGATAGTTTGCACATAAAATGAAGACTTTTTTAAAGGAAATGAGCCAAGGAAACGATAGTTTGCACATAAAATGAATACATTTTTTAAGGAAATGTGTCAAGGAAAGGATAGTTTGCACATAAAATGAATACTTTTTTTAAGGAAATGTGTCAAGGAAAGGATAGTTTGCACATAAAATGAATACATTTTTTAAGGAAATGTGTCAAGGAAAGGATAGTTTGCACATAAAATGAATACTTTTTTTAAGGAAATGTGTCAGGAAAGGATAGTTTGCACATAAAATGAATACTTTTTTTAAGGAAATGTGTCAAGGAAAGGATAGTTTGCACATAAAATGAAGACTTTTTTTAAGGAACTGTGTCAAGGAAAGGGTAGTTAGCACATAAAATGAATACATTTTTTAAGGAAATGTGTCAGGAAAGGATAGTTTGCACATAAAATGAATTACATTTTTTAAGGAAATGTGTCAGGAAAGGATAGTTTGCACATAAAATGAATACTTTTTTTTAAGGAAATGTGTCAAGGAAAGGATAGTTTGCACATAAAATGAATCCTTTTTTTTTTAGGAAATGTGTAGAGGAAAGGATAGTTTCAACATAAAATGAATACTTTTTTTTTTTTAAGGAAATGTGTCAAGGAAAGGATAGTTTGCACATAAAATGAATACTTTTTTTTTTTAACAGAATGTGTCAAGGAAAGGATAGTTTGCACATAAAATGAATACTTTTTTTTAAGGAAATGTGTCAAGAAAGGATTGTTTGCACATAAGATGAATACTTTTTTTTAAGGAAAGGTGTCAAGGAAAGGATAGTTTGCACATAAAATGAATACTTTTTTTTAATGAAATGTGTCAAGGAAAGGATGGTTTGCACATAAAATAAATACTTTTTTTTAAGGAAATGTGTCAAGGAAAGGATGGTTTGCACATAAAATGAATGCTTTTTTTTAAGGAAATGTGTGAAGGAAAGGATGGTTTGCACATAAAATAAATACTTGCTTTAAGGAAAGGTGTCAAGGAAAGGATAGTTTGCACATAAAATGAATGCTTTTTTTTAAGGAAATGTGTCAAGGAAAGGATAGTTTGCACATAAAATGAATACTTTTTTTAAGGAAATGTGTCAAGGAAAGGATAGTTTGCACATAAAATGAATACTTTTTTTAAGGAAATGTGTCAGGGAAAGGATAGTTTGCACATAAAATGAATACTTTTTTTAAGGAAATGTGTCAAGGAAAGGATAGTTTGCTCATAAAATGAATACTTTTTTTAAGGAAATGTGTCAAGGAAAGGATAGTTTGCACATAAAATGAATACTTTTTTTAAGGAAATGTGTCAGGAAAGGATAGTTTGCACATAAAATTAATACTTTTTACTTTCTCTACTACGTATAGTAAGTAGGGGAAGTATTGCATTCCACCCAAAAATTCGATACCGAGATTTCACCGGAAATACACGTTTTGAGACCTCCTGAATCCAAAAAAAGCATTTTTGGAAACATGTCCGTGTGTTTGTCTGTATGTGTGTGTGTGTGTCTGTGTGTGTGTGTGTGTCTGTGAACAGCATAACTCAAAAACGAACAATCGGATAAGCACCAAACTTGGTATTTAGGTTCAGTATCTTCCAGATATGCGACACGAAGGTTTTCAAGAAAATCCCCCCACCCCAGACTACCCTTTACATGGAAGATTTTTCGAAAATTTTAATTTTCTCAAAAATGGCTCTAACGATTTTGATGAAAATATCATATGTTTAGGGTAATGTCATGAGAAATGAAATGTATATCTCGAATTTTCTGGGAATGTCTCCAAAAGTATTCTTCATTGTGAACGACTTTTGCATAACTGGTAAACCATAAGAGATAGACAAAATGTTACTACACAAAGAATGTAGATCGCGTTAAAATACACAACTTATGTCATATACATTTCTTTTGTTGAGAGAACCGTTTTCAAGAAATTGCTTGTTATTTCCTTAAATTTTGCAATACTTATACTTTTTCTCAAATGCGTTATTCATTTTTTCATGTCCTGGACATGCAAAGAGAATGGAATGCGTCACATAGCAACCAGCGTTAAAATATTTGACTATCGCTTAAAAGCTACCATATTTTCCTTGCATCTACAAGAAAATTACCAATAAGATTGACATCTCGATTAACTTGAAGCATATGGAGAATAGGCGTTTGTAAAATTAGGTTGTACAAGAGTAGAGAAAGTTATGTGAGTGTAACACATCAGATTTTTTTAAGGAAATGTGTCAAGGAAAGGATAGTTTGCACATAAAATGAATACTTTTTTTTTAGGAAATATGTCAAGGAAAGGATAGTTTGCACATAAAATGAATACTTTTTTTTAAGGAAATGTGTCAGGAAAGGATAGTTTGCACATAAAATGAATGCTTTTTTTTAGGAAATGCGTAGAGGAAAGGATAGTTTCAACATAAAATGAATACTTTTTTTAAGGGAAAGGTGTCAAGGAAAGGATAGTTTGCACATAAAATGAATACTTTTTTTTTAGGAAATGTGTAGAGGAAAGGATAGTTTCCACATAAAATGAATACTTTTTTTTTAGGAAATGTGTCAAGGAAAGGATAGTTTGCACATAAAATGAATACTTTTTTTAAGGAAATGTGTCAAGGAAAGGATAGTTTGCACATAAAATGAATCCTTTTTTCAAAAGGAAATGTGTCAAGGAAGGATAGTTTGCACATAAAATGAATACTTTTTTTTTTTTAGGAAATGTGTCAAGGAAAGGATAGTTTGCACATAAAATGAATACATTTTTTAAGGAAATGTGTCAGGAAAGGATAGTTTGCACATAAAATGAACTTTTTTTAAGGAAATGTGTCAGGAAAGGATAGTTTGCACATAAAATGAATACATTTTTTAAGGAAATGTGTCAAGAAAAGGATAGTTTGCACATAAAATGAATACTTTTTTTAAGGAAATGTGTCAGGAAAGGATAGTTTGCACATAAAATGAATACTTTTTTTAAGGAAATGTGTCAAGGAAAGGATAGTTTGCACATAAAATGAATACTTTTTTTAAGGAAATGTGTCAGGAAAGGATAGTTTGCACATAAAATGAATACTTTTTTTAAGGAAATGTGTCAGGAAAGGATAGTTTGCACATAAAATGAATACTTTTTTTAAGGAAATGTGTCAGGAAAGAATAGTTTGCACATAAAATGAAGACTTTTTTAAGGAAATGAGCCAAGGAAAGGATAGTTTGCACATAAAATGAAGACTTTTTTTAAGGAAATGAGCCAAGGAAACGATAGTTTGCACATAAAATAAATACATTTTTTAAGGAAATGTGTCAAGGAAAGGATAGTTTGCACATAAAATGAATACTTTTTTTAAGGAAATGTGTCAAGGAAAGGATAGTTTGCACATAAAATGAATACATTTTTTAAGGAAATGTGTCAAGGAAAGGATAGTTTGCACATAAAATGAATACTTTTTTTAAGGAAATGTGTCAGGAAAGGATAGTTTGCACATAAAATGAATACTTTTTTTAAGGAAATGTGTCAAGGAAAGGATAGTTTGCACATAAAATGAAGACTTTTTTTAAGGAACTGTGTCAAGGAAAGGGTAGTTAGCACATAAAATGAATACATTTTTTAAGGAAATGTGTCAGGAAAGGATAGTTTGCACATAAAATGAATTACATTTTTTAAGGAAATGTGTCAGGAAAGGATAGTTTGCACATAAAATGAATACTTTTTTTTAAGGAAATGTGTCAAGGAAAGGATAGTTTGCACATAAAATGAATCCTTTTTTTTTTAGGAAATGTGTAGAGGAAAGGATAGTTTCAACATAAAATGAATACTTTTTTTTTTTAAGGAAATGTGTCAAGGAAAGGATAGTTTGCACATAAAATGAATACTTTTTTTTTTTAACAGAATGTGTCAAGGAAAGGATAGTTTGCACATAAAATGAATACTTTTTTTTAAGGAAATGTGTCAAGAAAGGATTGTTTGCACATAAGATGAATACTTTTTTTTAAGGAAAGGTGTCAAGGAAAGGATAGTTTGCACATAAAATGAATACTTTTTTTTAATGAAATGTGTCAAGGAAAGGATGGTTTGCACATAAAATAAATACTTTTTTTTAAGGAAATGTGTCAAGGAAAGGATGGTTTGCACATAAAATGAATGCTTTTTTTTAAGGAAATGTGTGAAGGAAAGGATGGTTTGCACATAAAATAAATACTTGCTTTAAGGAAAGGTGTCAAGGAAAGGATAGTTTGCACATAAAATGAATGCTTTTTTTTAAGGAAATGTGTCAAGGAAAGGATAGTTTGCACATAAAATGAATACTTTTTTTAAGGAAATGTGTCAAGGAAAGGATAGTTTGCACATAAAATGAATACTTTTTTTATGGAAATGTGTCAGGGAAAGGATAGTTTGCACATAAAATGAATACTATTTTTAAGGAAATGTGTCAAGGAAAGGATAGTTAGCTCATAAAATGAATACTTTTTTTAAGGAAATGTGTCAAGGAAAGGATAGTTTGCACATAAAATGAATACTTTTTTTAAGGAAATGTGTCAGGAAAGGATAGTTTGCACATAAAATGAATACTTTTTACTTTCTCTACTACGTATAGTAAGTAGGGGAAGTATTGCATTCCACCCAAAAATTCGATACCGAGATTTCACCGGAAATACACGTTTTGAGACCTCCTGAATCCAAAAAAAGCATTTTTGGAAACATGTCCGTGTGTTTGTCTGTATGTGTGTGTGTGTGTGTGTGTGTGTGTGTGTGTGTGTCTGTGAACAGCATAACTCAAAAACGAACAATCGGATAAGCACCAAACTTGGTATTTAGGTTCAGTATCTTCCAGATATGCGACACGAAGGTTTTCAAGAAAATCCCCCCACCCCAGACTACCCTTTACATGGAAGATTTTTCGAAAATTTTAATTTTCTCAAAAATGGCTCTAACGATTTTGATGAAAATATCATATGTTTAGGGTAATGTCATGAGAAATGAAATGTATATCTCGAATTTTCTGGGAATGTCTCCAAAAGTATTCTTCATTGTGAACGACTTTTGCATAACTGGTAAACCATAAGAGATAGACAAAATGTTACTACACAAAAAATGTAGATCGCGTTAAAATACACAACTTATGTCATATACATTTCTTTTGTTGAGAGAACCGTTTTCGAGAAATTGCTTGTTATTTCCTTAAATTTTGCAATACTTATACTTTTTCTCAAATGCGTTATTCATTTTTTCATGTCCTGGACATGCAAAGAGAATGGAATGCGTCACATAGCAACCAGCGTTAAAATATTTGACTATCGCTTAAAAGCTACCATATTTTCCTTGCATCTACAAGAAAATTACCAATAAGATTGACATCTCGATTAACTTGAAGCATATGGAATAGGCGTTTGTAAAATTAGGTTGTACAAGAGTAGAGAAAGTTATGTGAGTGTAACACATCAGATTTTTTTAAGGAAATGTGTCAAGGAAAGGATAGTTTGCACATAAAATGAATACTTTTTTTTTAGGAAATATGTCAAGGAAAGGATAGTTTGCACATAAAATGAATACTTTTTTTTAAGGAAATGTGTCAGGAAAGGATAGTTTGCACATAAAATGAATGCTTTTTTTTAGGAAATGCGTAGAGGAAAGGATAGTTTCAACATAAAATGAATACTTTTTTTAAGGGAAAGGTGTCAAGGAAAGGATAGTTTGCACATAAAATGAATACTTTTTTTTTAGGAAATGTGTAGAGGAAAGGATAGTTTCAACATAAAATGAATACTTTTTTTAAGGGAAAGGTGTCAAGGAAAGGATAGTTTGCACATAAAATGAATACTTTTTTTTTAGGAAATGTGTAGAGGAAAGGATAGTTTCCACATAAAATGAATACTTTTTTTTTAGGAAATGTGTCAAGGAAAGGATAGTTTGCACATAAAATGAATACTTTTTTTAAGGAAATGTGTCAAGGAAAGGATAGTTTGCACATAAAATGAATCCTTTTTTCAAAAGGAAATGTGTCAAGGAAGGATAGTTTGCACATAAAATGAATACTTTTTTTTTAGGAAATGTGTCAAGGAAAGGATAGTTTGCACATAAAATGAATACATTTTTTAAGGAAATGTGTCAGGAAAGGATAGTTTGCACATAAAATGAACTTTTTTAAAGGAAATGTGTCAGGAAAGGATAGTTTGCACATAAAATGAATACATTTTTTAAGGAAATGTGTCAAGAAAAGGATAGTTTGCACATAAAATGAATACTTTTTTTAAGGAAATGTGTCAGGAAAGGATAGTTTGCACATAAAATGAATACTTTTTTTAAGGAAATGTGTCAAGGAAAGGATAGTTTGCACATAAAATGAATACTTTTTTTAAGGAAATGTGTCAGGAAAGATTAGTTTGCACATAAAATGAATACTTTTTTTAAGGAAATGTGTCAGGAAAGGATAGTTTGCACATAAAATGAATACTTTTTTTAAGGAAATGTGTCAGGAAAGAATAGTTTGCACATAAAATGAAGACTTTTTTTAAGGAAATGAGCCAAGGAAAGGATAGTTTGCACATAAAATGAAGACTTTTTTTTAAGGAAATGTGTCAGGAAAGGATAGTTTGCACATAAAATGAATACTTTTTTTAAGGAAATGTGTCAAGGAAAGGATAGTTTGCACATAAAATGAATACATTTTTTAAGGAAATGTGTCAAGGAAAGGATAGTTTGCACATAAAATGAATACTTTTTTTAAGGAAATGTGTCAGGAAAGGATAGTTTGCACATAAAATGAACACTTTTTTAAGGAAATGTGTCAAGGAAAGGATAGTTTGCACATAAAATGAAGACTTTTTTTAAGGAACTGTGTCAAGGAAAGGGTAGTTTGCACATAAAATGAATACATTTTTTAAGGAAATGTGTCAGGAAAGGATAGTTTGCACATAAAATGAATTACATTTTTTAAAGAAATGTGTCAGGAAAGGATAGTTTGCACATAAAATGAATACTTTTTTTTAAGGAAATGTGTCAAGGAAAGGATAGTTTGCACATAAAATGAATACTTTTTTTTTTAGGAAATGTGTAGAGGAAAGGATAGTTTCAACATAAAATGAATACTTTTTTTTTTTTATGGAAATGTGTCAAGGAAAGGATAGTTTGCACATAAAATGAATACTTTTTTTTTTAACAGAATGTGTCAAGGAAAGTATAGTTTGCACATAAAATGAATACTTTTTTTTAAGGAAATGTGTCAAGAAAGGATTGTTTGCACATAAGATGAATACTTTTTTTTAAGGAAAGGTGTCAAGGAAAGGATAGTTTGCACATAAAATGAATACTTTTTTTTAAGGAAATGTGTCAAGGAAAGGATGGTTTGCACATAAAATAAATACTTTTTTTTAAGGAAATGTGTCAAGGAAAGGATAGTTTGCACATAAAATGAATACTTTTTTTTAAGGAAATGTGTCAGGAAAGGATAGTTTGCACATAAAATGAATGCTTTTTTTTAGGAAATGCGTAGAGGAAAGGATAGTTTCAACATAAAATGAATACTTTTTTTAAGGGAAAGGTGTCAAGGAAAGGATAGTTTTCACATAAAATGAATACTTTTTTTTTAGGAAATGTGTAGAGGAAAGGATAGTTTCAACATAAAATGAATACTTTTTTTAAGGGAAAGGTGTCAAGGAAAGGATAGTTTGCACATAAAATGAATACTTTTTTTTTAGGAAATGTGTAGAGGAAAGGATAGTTTCCACATAAAATGAATACTTTTTTTTTAGGAAATGTGTCAAGGAAAGGATAGTTTGCACATAAAATGAATACTTTTTTTAAGGAAATGTGTCAAGGAAAGGATAGTTTGCACATAAAATGAATCCTTTTTTCAAAAGGAAATGTGTCAAGGAAGGATAGTTTGCACATAAAATGAATACTTTTTTTTTAGGAAATGTGTCAAGGAAAGGATAGTTTGCACATAAAATGAATACATTTTTTAAGGAAATGTGTCAGGAAAGGATAGTTTGCACATAAAATGAACTTTTTTAAAGGAAATGTGTCAGGAAAGGATAGTTTGCACATAAAATGAATACATTTTTTAAGGAAATGTGTCAAGAAAAGGATAGTTTGCACATAAAATGAATACTTTTTTTAAGGAAATGTGTCAGGAAAGGATAGTTTGCACATAAAATGAATACTTTTTTTAAGGAAATGTGTCAAGGAAAGGATAGTTTGCACATAAAATGAATACTTTTTTTTTAGGAAATATGTCAAGGAAAGGATAGTTTGCACATAAAATGAATACTTTTTTTTAAGGAAATGTGTCAGGAAAGGATAGTTTGCACATAAAATGAATGCTTTTTTTTAGGAAATGCGTAGAGGAAAGGATAGTTTCAACATAAAATGAATACTTTTTTTAAGGGAAAGGTGTCAAGGAAAGGATAGTTTGCACATAAAATGAATACTTTTTTTTTAGGAAATGTGTAGAGGAAAGGATAGTTTCAACATAAAATGAATACTTTTTTTAAGGGAAAGGTGTCAAGGAAAGGATAGTTTGCACATAAAATGAATACTTTTTTTTTAGGAAATGTGTAGAGGAAAGGATAGTTTCCACATAAAATGAATACTTTTTTTTTAGGAAATGTGTCAAGGAAAGGATAGTTTGCACATAAAATGAATACTTTTTTTAAGGAAATGTGTCAAGGAAGGATAGTTTGCACATAAAATGAATACTTTTTTTTTTAGGAAATGTGTCAAGGAAAGGATAGTTTGCACATAAAATGAATACATTTTTTAAGGAAATGTGTCAGGAAAGGATAGTTTGCACATAAAATGAACTTTTTTAAAGGAAATGTGTCAGGAAAGGATAGTTTGCACATAAAATGAATACATTTTTTAAGGAAATGTGTCAAGAAAAGGATAGTTTGCACATAAAATGAATACTTTTTTTAAGGAAATGTGTCAGGAAAGGATAGTTTGCACATAAAATGAATACTTTTTTTAAGGAAATGTGTCAAGGAAAGGATAGTTTGCACATAAAGTGAATACTTTTTTTAAGGAAATGTGTCAGGAAAGATTAGTTTGCACATAAAATGAATACTTTTTTTAAGGAAATGTGTCAGGAAAGGATAGTTTGCACATAAAATGAATACTTTTTTTAAGGAAATGTGTCAGGAAAGAATAGTTTGCACATAAAATGAAGACTTTTTTTAAGGAAATGAGCCAAGGAAAGGATAGTTTGCACATAAAATGAAGACTTTTTTTTAAGGAAATGTGTCAGGAAAGGATAGTTTGCACATAAAATGAATACTTTTTTTAAGGAAATGTGTCAAGGAAAGGATAGTTTGCACATAAAATGAATACATTTTTTAAGGAAATGTGTCAAGGAAAGGATAGTTTGCACATAAAATGAATACTTTTTTTAAGGAAATGTGTCAGGAAAGGATAGTTTGCACATAAAATGAATACTTTTTTTAAGGAAATGTGTCAAGGAAAGGATAGTTTGCACATAAAATGAAGACTTTTTTTAAGGAACTGTGTCAAGGAAAGGGTAGTTTGCACGTAAAATGAATACATTTTTTAAGGAAATGTGTCAGGAAAGGATAGTTTGCACATAAAATGAATTACATTTTTTAAGGAAATGTGTCAGGAAAGGATAGTTTGCACATAAAATGAATACTTTTTTTTAAGGAAATGTGTCAAGGAAAGGATAGTTTGCACATAAAATGAATACTTTTTTTTTTAGGAAATGTGTAGAGGAAAGGATAGTTTCAACATAAAATGAATACTTTTTTTTTTTTAAGGAAATGTGTCAAGGAAAGGATAGTTTGCACATAAAATGAATACTTATTTTTTTAACAGAATGTGTCAAGGAAAGGATAGTTTGCACATAAAATGAATACTTTTTTTTAAGGAAATGTGTCAAGAAAGGATTGTTTGCACATAAGATGAATACTTTTTTTTAAGGAAAGGTGTCAAGGAAAGGATAGTTTGCACATAAAATGAATACTTTTTTTAAGGAAATGTGTCAAGGAAAGGATAGTTTGCACATAAAATGAATCCTTTTTTCAAAAGGAAATGTGTCAAGGAAGGATAGTTTGCACATAAAATGAATACTTTTTTTTTAGGAAATGTGTCAAGGAAAGGATAGTTTGCACATAAAATGAATACATTTTTTAAGGAAATGTGTCAGGAAAGGATAGTTTGCACATAAAATGAACTTTTTTAAAGGAAATGTGTCAGGAAAGGATAGTTTGCACATAAAATGAATACATTTTTTAAGGAAATGTGTCAAGAAAAGGATAGTTTGCACATAAAATGAATACTTTTTTTAAGGAAATGTGTCAGGAAAGGATAGTTTGCACATAAAATGAATACTTTTTTTAAGGAAATGTGTCAAGGAAAGATAGTTTGCACATAAAATGAATACTTTTTTTTTAGGAAATATGTCAAGGAAAGGATAGTTTGCACATAAAATGAATACTTTTTTTTAAGGAAATGTGTCAGGAAAGGATAGTTTGCACATAAAATGAATGCTTTTTTTTAGGAAATGCGTAGAGGAAAGGATAGTTTCAACATAAAATGAATACTTTTTTTAAGGGAAAGGTGTCAAGGAAAGGATAGTTTGCACATAAAATGAATACTTTTTTTTTAGGAAATGTGTAGAGGAAAGGATAGTTTCAACATAAAATGAATACTTTTTTTAAGGGAAAGGTGTCAAGGAAAGGATAGTTTGCACATAAAATGAATACTTTTTTTTTAGGAAATGTGTAGAGGAAAGGATAGTTTCCACATAAAATGAATACTTTTTTTTTAGGAAATGTGTCAAGGAAAGGATAGTTTGCACATAAAATGAATACTTTTTTTAAGGAAATGTGTCAAGGAAGGATAGTTTGCACATAAAATGAATACTTTTTTTTTTAGGAAATGTGTCAAGGAAAGGATAGTTTGCACATAAAATGAATACATTTTTTAAGGAAATGTGTCAGGAAAGGATAGTTTGCACATAAAATGAACTTTTTTAAAGGAAATGTGTCAGGAAAGGATAGTTTGCACATAAAATGAATACATTTTTTAAGGAAATGTGTCAAGAAAAGGATAGTTTGCACATAAAATGAATACTTTTTTTAAGGAAATGTGTCAGGAAAGGATAGTTTGCACATAAAATGAATACTTTTTTTAAGGAAATGTGTCAAGGAAAGGATAGTTTGCACATAAAATGAATACTTTTTTTAAGGAAATGTGTCAGGAAAGATTAGTTTGCACATAAAATGAATACTTTTTTTAAGGAAATGTGTCAGGAAAGGATAGTTTGCACATAAAATGAATACTTTTTTTAAGGAAATGTGTCAGGAAAGAATAGTTTGCACATAAAATGAAGACTTTTTTTAAGGAAATGAGCCAAGGAAAGGATAGTTTGCACATAAAATGAAGACTTTTTTTTAAGGAAATGTGTCAGGAAAGGATAGTTTGCACATAAAATGAATACTTTTTTTAAGGAAATGTGTCAAGGAAAGGATAGTTTGCACATAAAATGAATACATTTTTTAAGGAAATGTGTCAAGGAAAGGATAGTTTGCACATAAAATGAATACTTTTTTTAAGGAAATGTGTCAGGAAAGGATAGTTTGCACATAAAATGAATACTTTTTTTAAGGAAATGTGTCAAGGAAAGGATAGTTTGCACATAAAATGAAGACTTTTTTTAAGGAACTGTGTCAAGGAAAGGGTAGTTTGCACGTAAAATGAATACATTTTTTAAGGAAATGTGTCAGGAAAGGATAGTTTGCACATAAAATGAATTACATTTTTTAAGGAAATGTGTCAGGAAAGGATAGTTTGCACATAAAATGAATACTTTTTTTTAAGGAAATGTGTCAAGGAAAGGATAGTTTGCACATAAAATGAATACTTTTTTTTTTAGGAAATGTGTAGAGGAAAGGATAGTTTCAACATAAAATGAATACTTTTTTTTTTTTAAGGAAATGTGTCAAGGAAAGGATAGTTTGCACATAAAATGAATACTTATTTTTTTAACAGAATGTGTCAAGGAAAGGATAGTTTGCACATAAAATGAATACTTTTTTTTAAGGAAATGTGTCAAGAAAGGATTGTTTGCACATAAGATGAATACTTTTTTTTAAGGAAAGGTGTCAAGGAAAGGATAGTTTGCACATAAAATGAATACTTTTTTTTAAGGAAATGTGTCAAGGAAAGGATGGTTTGCACATAAAATAAATACTTTTTTTTAAGGAAATGTGTCAAGGAAAGGATGGTTTGCACATAAAATGAATGCTTTTTTTTAAGGAAATGTGTGAAGGAAAGGATGGTTTGCACATAAAATAAATACTTGCTTTAAGGAAAGGTGTCAAGGAAAGGATAGTTTGCACATAAAATGAATGCTTTTTTTTAAGGAAATGTGTCAAGGAAAGGATAGTTTGCACATAAAATGAATACTTTTTTTAAGGAAATGTGTCAAGGAAAGGATAGTTTGCACATAAAATGAATACTTTTTTTAAGGAAATGTGTCAAGGAAAGGATAGTTTGCACATAAAATGAATACTTTTTTTTAAGGAAATGTGTCAAGGAAAGGATAGTTTGCACATAAAATAAATACTTTTTTTTAAGGAAATGTGTCAAGGAAAGAATAGTTTGCACATAAAATGAAGACTTTTTTTAAGGAAATGTGTCAAGGACAGAATAGTTTGCACATAGAATGAAGACTTTTTTTAAGGAAATGTGTCAAGGAAAGGATAGTTTGCACATAAAATGAATGCTTTTTTTTTAAGGAAATGTGTCAAGGAAGGATAGTTTACACATAAAATGATTACTTTTTTTAAGGAAATGTGTCAAGGAAAGGATGCTTTGCACATAAAATGAATACTTTTTTTAAGGAAATGTGTCAAGGAAAGGATACTTTGCACATAAAATGAATACTTTTTTTAAGGAAATGTGTCAAGGAAAGGATGCTTTGCACATAAAATGAATACTTTTTTTAAGGAAATGTGTCAAGGAAAGGATAGTTTGCACATAAAATGATTACTTTTTTAAAGGAAAGGTGTCAAGGAAAGGATAGTTTGCACATAAAATGATTACTTTTTTAAAGGAAATGTGTCAAGGAAGGATAGTTTGCACATAAAATGAATACTTTTTTAAAGGAAATGTGTCAAGGAAGGATAGTTTACACATAAAATGAATACTTTTTTAAAGGAAATGTGTCAAGAAAGGATAGTTTGCGCATAAAATGAATACTTTTTTTAAGGAAATGTGTCAGGAAAGGATAGTTTGCACATAAAATGAATACTTTTTTTAAGGAAATGTGTCAAAGAAAGGATAGTTTGCACATAAAATGAATACTTTTTTTAAGGAAATGTGTCAAGGAAAGGATAGTTTGCACATAAAATGAATACTTTTTGTAAGGAAATGTGTCAAAGAAAGGATAGTTTGCACATAAAATGAATACTTTTTTTAACGAAATGAGTTAAGGAAAGGATAGTTTGCACATAAAATGAAGACTTTTTGTAAGGAAATGTGTGGAAGAAGGGATAGTTTGCACATAAAATGAATACTTTTTTTAAAGGAAATGTGTCAAGGAAAGAATAGTTTGCACATAAAATGAAGACTTTTTTTAAGGAAATGTGTCAAGGAAAGGATAGTTTGCACATAAAATGAATACTTTTTTTAAGGAAATGTGTCAGGAAAGGATAGGTTGCACATAAAATGAAGACTTTTTGTAAGGAAATGTGTGGAAGAAGGGATAGTTTGCACATAAAATGAAGACTTTTTTTAAGGAAATGTGTCAAGGAAAGGATAGTTTGCACATAAAATGAATGCTTTTTTAAAGGAAATGTGTCAAGGTAAGGATAGTTTGCACATAAAATGAATACTTTTTTTAAGGAAATGTGTCAAGGAAAGGATAGTTTGCACATATAATGAATACTTTTTTTAAGGAAATGTGTCAAGGAAAGGATAGTTTGCACATATAATGAATACTTTTTTTAAGGAAATGTGTCAAGGAAGGATAGTTTGCACATAAAATGAATACTTTTTTTAAGGAAATGTGTCAGGAAAGGATAGTTTGCACATAAAATGAATACTTTTTTTAAGGAAATGTGTCAAGGAAAGGATAGTTTGCACATAAAATGAATACTTTTTTTAAGGAAATGTGTCAAGGAAAGGATAGTTTGCACATAAAATGAATACTTTTTTTAAGGAAATGTGTCAAGGAAAGGATAGTTTGCACATAAAATGAATACTTTTTTTAAGGAAATGTGTCAGGAAAGGATAGTTTGCACATAAAATGAATACTTTTTACTTTCTCTACTACGTATAGTAAGTAGGGGAAGTATTGCATTCCACCCAAAAATTCGATACCGAGATTTCACCGGAAATACACGTTTTGAGACCTCCTGAATCCAAAAAAAAGCATTTTTGGAAACATGTCCGTGTGTGTGTGTGTGTGTGTGTCTGTGTGTGTGTGTGTGTGTGTGTGTGTGTGTCTGTGAACAGCATAACTCAAAAACGAACAATCGGATAAGCACCAAACTTGGTATTTAGGTTCAGTATCTTCCAGATATGCGACACGAAGGTTTTCAAGAAAATCCCCCCACCCCAGACTACCCTTTACATGGAAGATTTTTCGAAAATTTTAATTTTCTCAAAAATGGCTCTAACGATTTTGATGAAAATATCATATGTTTAGGGTAATGTCATGAGAAATGAAATGTATATCTCGAATTTTCTGGGAATGTCTCCAAAAGTATTCTTCATTGTGAACGACTTTTGCATAACTGGTAAACCATAAGAGATAGACAAAATGTTACTACACAAAAAATGTAGATCGCGTTAAAATACACAACTTATGTCATATACATTTCTTTTGTTGAGAGAACCGTTTTCGAGAAATTGCTTGTTATTTCCTTAAATTTTGCAATACTTATACTTTTTCTCAAATGCGTTATTCATTTTTTCATGTCCTGGACATGCAAAGAGAATGGAATGCGTCACATAGCAACCAGCGTTAAAATATTTGACTATCGCTTAAAAGCTACCATATTTTCCTTGCATCTACAAGAAAATTACCAATAAGATTGACATCTCGATTAACTTGAAGCATATGGAGAATAGGCGTTTGTAAAATTAGGTTGTACAAGAGTAGAGAAAGTTATGTGAGTGTAATACATCAGATTTTTTTAAGGAAATGTGTCAAGGAAAGGATAGTTTGCACATAAAATGAATACTTTTTTTTTAGGAAATATGTCAAGGAAAGGATAGTTTGCACATAAAATTAATACTTTTTTTTAAGGAAATGTGTCCGGAAAGGATAGTTTGCACATAAAATGAATGCTTTTTTTTTAGGAAATGTGTAGAGGAAAGGATAGTTTCAACATAAAATGAATACTTTTTTTAAGGGAAAGGTGTCAAGGAAAGGATAGTTTGCACATAAAATGAATACTTTTTTTTTAGGAAATGTGTAAAGGAAAGGATAGTTTCAACATAAAATGAATACTTTTTTTAAGGGAAAGGTGTCAAGGAAAGGATAGTTTGCACATAAAATGAATACTTTTTTTTTAGGAAATGTGTAGAGGAAAGGATAGTTTCAACATAAAATGAATACCTTTTTTTAAGGGAAAGGTGTCAAGGATAGGATGGTTTGCACATAAAATGAAGACTTTTTTTTTTAAGGAAATGTGTCAAGGAAAGGATATTTTCCACATAAAATGAATACTTTTTTTTAAGGAAATGTGTCAAGGAAAGGATAGTTTGCACATAAAATGAATACTTTTTTTTTTAGGAAATGTGTAGAGGAAAGGATAGTTTCAACATAAAATGAATACTTTTTTTTTTTTATGGAAATGTGTCAAGGAAAGGATAGTTTGCACATAAAATGAATACTTTTTTTTTTAACAGAATGTGTCAAGGAAAGTATAGTTTGCACATAAAATGAATACTTTTTTTTAAGGAAATGTGTCAAGAAAGGATTGTTTGCACATAAGATGAATACTTTTTTTTAAGGAAAGGTGTCAAGGAAAGGATAGTTTGCACATAAAATGAATACTTTTTTTTAAGGAAATGTGTCAAGGAAAGGATGGTTTGCACATAAAATAAATACTTTTTTTTAAGGAAATGTGTCAAGGAAAGGATAGTTTGCACATAAAATGAATACTTTTTTTTAAGGAAATGTGTCAGGAAAGGATAGTTTGCACATAAAATGAATGCTTTTTTTTAGGAAATGCGTAGAGGAAAGGATAGTTTCAACATAAAATGAATACTTTTTTTAAGGGAAAGGTGTCAAGGAAAGGATAGTTTGCACATAAAATGAATACTTTTTTTTTAGGAAATGTGTAGAGGAAAGGATAGTTTCAACATAAAATGAATACTTTTTTTAAGGGAAAGGTGTCAAGGAAAGGATAGTTTGCACATAAAATGAATACTTTTTTTTTAGGAAATGTGTAGAGGAAAGGATAGTTTCCACATAAAATGAATACTTTTTTTTTAGGAAATGTGTCAAGGAAAGGATAGTTTGCACATAAAATGAATACTTTTTTTAAGGAAATGTGTCAAGGAAAGGATAGTTTGCACATAAAATGAATCCTTTTTTCAAAAGGAAATGTGTCAAGGAAGGATAGTTTGCACATAAAATGAATACTTTTTTTTTAGGAAATGTGTCAAGGAAAGGATAGTTTGCACATAAAATGAATACATTTTTTAAGGAAATGTGTCAGGAAAGGATAGTTTGCACATAAAATGAACTTTTTTAAAGGAAATGTGTCAGGAAAGGATAGTTTGCACATAAAATGAATACATTTTTTAAGGAAATGTGTCAAGAAAAGGATAGTTTGCACATAAAATGAATACTTTTTTTAAGGAAATGTGTCAGGAAAGGATAGTTTGCACATAAAATGAATACTTTTTTTAAGGAAATGTGTCAAGGAAAGGATAGTTTGCACATAAAATGAATACTTTTTTTTTAGGAAATATGTCAAGGAAAGGATAGTTTGCACATAAAATGAATACTTTTTTTTAAGGAAATGTGTCAGGAAAGGATAGTTTGCACATAAAATGAATGCTTTTTTTTAGGAAATGCGTAGAGGAAAGGATAGTTTCAACATAAAATGAATACTTTTTTTAAGGGAAAGGTGTCAAGGAAAGGATAGTTTGCACATAAAATGAATACTTTTTTTTTAGGAAATGTGTAGAGGAAAGGATAGTTTCAACATAAAATGAATACTTTTTTTAAGGGAAAGGTGTCAAGGAAAGGATAGTTTGCACATAAAATGAATACTTTTTTTTTAGGAAATGTGTAGAGGAAAGGATAGTTTCCACATAAAATGAATACTTTTTTTTTAGGAAATGTGTCAAGGAAAGGATAGTTTGCACATAAAATGAATACTTTTTTTAAGGAAATGTGTCAAGGAAAGGATAGTTTGCACATAAAATGAATCCTTTTTTCAAAAGGAAATGTGTCAAGGAAGGATAGTTTGCACATAAAATGAATACTTTTTTTTTAGGAAATGTGTCAAGGAAAGGATAGTTTGCACATAAAATGAATACATTTTTTAAGGAAATGTGTCAGGAAAGGATAGTTTGCACATAAAATGAACTTTTTTAAAGGAAATGTGTAGGAAAGGATAGTTTGCACATAAAATGAATACATTTTTTAAGGAAATGTGTCAAGAAAAGGATAGTTTGCACATAAAATGAATACTTTTTTTAAGGAAATGTGTCAGGAAAGGATAGTTTGCACATAAAATGAATACTTTTTTTAAGGAAATGTGTCAAGGAAAGGATAGTTTGCACATAAAATGAATACTTTTTTTAAGGAAATGTGTCAGGAAAGATAATTTGCACATAAAATGAATACTTTTTTTAAGGAAATGTGTCAGGAAAGGATAGTTTGCACATAAAATGAATACTTTTTTTAAGGAAATGTGTCAGGAAAGAATAGTTTGCACATAAAATGAAGACTTTTTTTAAGGAAATGAGCCAAGGAAAGGATAGTTTGCACATAAAATGAAGACTTTTTTTTAAGGAAATGTGTCAGGAAAGGATAGTTTGCACATAAAATGAATACTTTTTTTAAGGAAATGTGTCAAGGAAAGGATAGTTTGCACATAAAATGAATACATTTTTTAAGGAAATGTGTCAAGGAAAGGATAGTTTGCACATAAAATGAATACTTTTTTTAAGGAAATGTGTCAGGAAAGGATAGTTTGCACATAAAATGAATACTTTTTTTAAGGAAATGTGTCAAGGAAAGGATAGTTTGCACATAAAATGAAGACTTTTTTTAAGGAACTGTGTCAAGGAAAGGGTAGTTTGCACGTAAAATGAATACATTTTTTAAGGAAATGTGTCAGGAAAGGATAGTTTGCACATAAAATGAATTACATTTTTTAAGGAAATGTGTCAGGAAAGGATAGTTTGCACATAAAATGAATACTTTTTTTTAAGGAAATGTGTCAAGGAAAGGATAGTTTGCACATAAAATGAATACTTTTTTTTTTAGGAAATGTGTAGAGGAAAGGATAGTTTCAACATAAAATGAATACTTTTTTTTTTTTAAGGAAATGTGTCAAGGAAAGGATAGTTTGCACATAAAATGAATACTTATTTTTTTAACAGAATGTGTCAAGGAAAGGATAGTTTGCACATAAAATGAATACTTTTTTTTAAGGAAATGTGTCAAGAAAGGATTGTTTGCACATAAGATGAATACTTTTTTTTAAGGAAAGGTGTCAAGGAAAGGATAGTTTGCACATAAAATGAATACTTTTTTTTAAGGAAATGTGTCAAGGAAAGGATGGTTTGCACATAAAATAAATACTTTTTTTTAAGGAAATGTGTCAAGGAAAGGATGGTTTGCACATAAAATGAATGCTTTTTTTTTAAGGAAATGTGTGAAGGAAAGGATGGTTTGCACATAAAATAAATACTTGCTTTAAGGAAAGGTGTCAAGGAAAGGATAGTTTGCACATAAAATGAATGCTTTTTTTTAAGGAAATGTGTCAAGGAAAGGATAGTTTGCACATAAAATGAATACTTTTTTTAAGGAAATGTGTCAAGGAAAGGATAGTTTGCACATAAAATGAATACTTTTTTTAAGGAAATGTGTCAAGGAAAGGATAGTTTGCACATAAAATGAATACTTTTTTTTAAGGAAATGTGTCAAGGAAAGGATAGTTTGCACATAAAATGAATACTTTTTTTAAGGAAATGTGTCAAGGAAAGGATAGTTTGCACATAAAATGAATACTTTTTTTTTAGGAAATGTGTAGAGGAAAGGATAGTTTCCACATAAAATGAATACTTTTTTTTTAGGAAATGTGTCAAGGAAAGGATAGTTTGCACATAAAATGAATACTTTTTTTAAGGAAATGTGTCAAGGAAAGGATAGTTTGCACATAAAATGAATCCTTTTTTCAAAAGGAAATGTGTCAAGGAAGGATAGTTTGCACATAAAATGAATACTTTTTTTTTAGGAAATGTGTCAAGGAAAGGATAGTTTGCACATAAAATGAATACATTTTTTAAGGAAATGTGTCAGGAAAGGATAGTTTGCACATAAAATGAACTTTTTTAAAGGAAATGTGTAGGAAAGGATAGTTTGCACATAAAATGAATACATTTTTTAAGGAAATGTGTCAAGAAAAGGATAGTTTGCACATAAAATGAATACTTTTTTTAAGGAAATGTGTCAGGAAAGGATAGTTTGCACATAAAATGAATACTTTTTTTAAGGAAATGTGTCAAGGAAAGGATAGTTTGCACATAAAATGAATACTTTTTTTAAGGAAATGTGTCAGGAAAGATTAGTTTGCACATAAAATGAATACTTTTTTTAAGGAAATGTGTCAGGAAAGGATAGTTTGCACATAAAATGAATACTTTTTTTAAGGAAATGTGTCAGGAAAGAATAGTTTGCACATAAAATGAAGACTTTTTTTAAGGAAATGAGCCAAGGAAAGGATAGTTTGCACATAAAATGAAGACTTTTTTTTAAGGAAATGTGTCAGGAAAGGATAGTTTGCACATAAAATGAATACTTTTTTTAAGGAAATGTGTCAAGGAAAGGATAGTTTGCACATAAAATGAATACATTTTTTAAGGAAATGTGTCAAGGAAAGGATAGTTTGCACATAAAATGAATACTTTTTTTAAGGAAATGTGTCAGGAAAGGATAGTTTGCACATAAAATGAATACTTTTTTTAAGGAAATGTGTCAAGGAAAGGATAGTTTGCACATAAAATGAAGACTTTTTTTAAGGAACTGTGTCAAGGAAAGGGTAGTTTGCACGTAAAATGAATACATTTTTTAAGGAAATGTGTCAGGAAAGGATAGTTTGCACATAAAATGAATTACATTTTTTAAGGAAATGTGTCAGGAAAGGATAGTTTGCACATAAAATGAATACTTTTTTTTAAGGAAATGTGTCAAGGAAAGGATAGTTTGCACATAAAATGAATACTTTTTTTTTTAGGAAATGTGTAGAGGAAAGGATAGTTTCAACATAAAATGAATACTTTTTTTTTTTTAAGGAAATGTGTCAAGGAAAGGATAGTTTGCACATAAAATGAATACTTATTTTTTTAACAGAATGTGTCAAGGAAAGGATAGTTTGCACATAAAATGAATACTTTTTTTTAAGGAAATGTGTCAAGAAAGGATTGTTTGCACATAAGATGAATACTTTTTTTTAAGGAAAGGTGTCAAGGAAAGGATAGTTTGCACATAAAATGAATACTTTTTTTTAAGGAAATGTGTCAAGGAAAGGATGGTTTGCACATAAAATAAATACTTTTTTTTAAGGAAATGTGTCAAGGAAAGGATGGTTTGCACATAAAATGAATGCTTTTTTTTTAAGGAAATGTGTGAAGGAAAGGATGGTTTGCACATAAAATAAATACTTGCTTTAAGGAAAGGTGTCAAGGAAAGGATAGTTTGCACATAAAATGAATGCTTTTTTTTAAGGAAATGTGTCAAGGAAAGGATAGTTTGCACATAAAATGAATACTTTTTTTAAGGAAATGTGTCAAGGAAAGGATAGTTTGCACATAAAATGAATACTTTTTTTAAGGAAATGTGTCAAGGAAAGGATAGTTTGCACATAAAATGAATACTTTTTTTAAGGAAATGTGTCAAGGAAAGGATAGTTTGCACATAAAATGAATACTTTTTTTAAGGAAATGTGTCAAGGAAAGGATAGTTTGCACATAAAATGAATACTTTTTTTAAGGAAATGTGTCAAGGAAAGGATAGTTTGCACATAAAATGAATACTTTTTTTAAGGAAATGTGTCAGGAAAGGATAGTTTGCACATAAAATGAATACTTTTTACTTTCTCTACTACGTATAGTAAGTAGGGGAAGTATTGCATTCCACCCAAAAATTCGATACCGAGATTTCACCGGAAATACACGTTTTGAGACCTCCTGAATCCAAAAAAAAGCATTTTTGGAAACATGTCCGTGTGTGTGTGTGTGTGTGTGTCTGTGTGTGTGTGTGTGTGTGTGTGTGTGTGTGTCTGTGAACAGCATAACTCAAAAACGAACAATCGGATAAGCACCAAACTTGGTATTTAGGTTCAGTATCTTCCAGATATGCGACACGAAGGTTTTCAAGAAAATCCCCCCACCCCAGACTACCCTTTACATGGAAGATTTTTCGAAAATTTTAATTTTCTCAAAAATGGCTCTAACGATTTTGATGAAAATATCATATGTTTAGGGTAATGTCATGAGAAATGAAATGTATATCTCGAATTTTCTGGGAATGTCTGCAAAAGTATTCTTCATTGTGAACGACTTTTGCATAACTGGTAAACCATAAGAGATAGACAAAATG
This sequence comes from Deroplatys truncata, assembly GCA_030765065.1. Taxonomy (NCBI): domain Eukaryota; kingdom Metazoa; phylum Arthropoda; class Insecta; order Mantodea; family Mantidae; genus Deroplatys; species Deroplatys truncata. The sequence goes on along the minus strand of CM060981.1, from coordinate 607,813 downwards.
TTACTACACAAAAAATGTAGATCGCGTTAAAATACACAACTTATGTCATATACATTTCTTTTGTTGAGAGAACCGTTTTCGAGAAATTGCTTGTTATTTCCTTAAATTTTGCAATACTTATACTTTTTCTCAAATGCGTTATTCATTTTTTCATGTCCTGGACATGCAAAGAGAATGGAATGCGTCACATAGCAACCAGCGTTAAAATATTTGACTATCGCTTAAAAGCTACCATATTTTCCTTGCATCTACAAGAAAATTACCAATAAGATTGACATCTCGATTAACTTGAAGCATATGGAGAATAGGCGTTTGTAAAATTAGGTTGTACAAGAGTAGAGAAAGTTATGTGAGTGTAATACATCAGATTTTTTTAAGGAAATGTGTCAAGGAAAGGATAGTTTGCACATAAAATGAATACTTTTTTTTTAGGAAATATGTCAAGGAAAGGATAGTTTGCACATAAAATTAATACTTTTTTTTAAGGAAATGTGTCCGGAAAGGATAGTTTGCACATAAAATGAATGCTTTTTTTTTAGGAAATGTGTAGAGGAAAGGATAGTTTCAACATAAAATGAATACTTTTTTTAAGGGAAAGGTGTCAAGGAAAGGATAGTTTGCACATAAAATGAATACTTTTTTTTTAGGAAATGTGTAAAGGAAAGGATAGTTTCAACATAAAATGAATACTTTTTTTAAGGGAAAGGTGTCAAGGAAAGGATAGTTTGCACATAAAATGAATACTTTTTTTTTAGGAAATGTGTAGAGGAAAGGATAGTTTCAACATAAAATGAATACCTTTTTTTAAGGGAAAGGTGTCAAGGATAGGATGGTTTGCACATAAAATGAAGACTTTTTTTTTTAAGGAAATGTGTCAAGGAAAGGATATTTTCCACATAAAATGAATACTTTTTTTTAAGGAAATGTGTCAAGGAAAGGATAGTTTGCACATAAAATGAATACTTTTTTTTTTAGGAAATGTGTAGAGGAAAGGATAGTTTCAACATAAAATGAATACTTTTTTTTTTTTATGGAAATGTGTCAAGGAAAGGATAGTTTGCACATAAAATGAATACTTTTTTTTTTAACAGAATGTGTCAAGGAAAGTATAGTTTGCACATAAAATGAATACTTTTTTTTAAGGAAATGTGTCAAGAAAGGATTGTTTGCACATAAGATGAATACTTTTTTTTAAGGAAAGGTGTCAAGGAAAGGATAGTTTGCACATAAAATGAATACTTTTTTTTAAGGAAATGTGTCAAGGAAAGGATGGTTTGCACATAAAATAAATACTTTTTTTTAAGGAAATGTGTCAAGGAAAGGATAGTTTGCACATAAAATGAATACTTTTTTTTAAGGAAATGTGTCAGGAAAGGATAGTTTGCACATAAAATGAATGCTTTTTTTTAGGAAATGCGTAGAGGAAAGGATAGTTTCAACATAAAATGAATACTTTTTTTAAGGGAAAGGTGTCAAGGAAAGGATAGTTTGCACATAAAATGAATACTTTTTTTTTAGGAAATGTGTAGAGGAAAGGATAGTTTCAACATAAAATGAATACTTTTTTTAAGGGAAAGGTGTCAAGGAAAGGATAGTTTGCACATAAAATGAATACTTTTTTTTTAGGAAATGTGTAGAGGAAAGGATAGTTTCCACATAAAATGAATACTTTTTTTTTAGGAAATGTGTCAAGGAAAGGATAGTTTGCACATAAAATGAATACTTTTTTTAAGGAAATGTGTCAAGGAAAGGATAGTTTGCACATAAAATGAATCCTTTTTTCAAAAGGAAATGTGTCAAGGAAGGATAGTTTGCACATAAAATGAATACTTTTTTTTTAGGAAATGTGTCAAGGAAAGGAAAGTTTGCACATAAAATGAATACATTTTTTAAGGAAATGTGTCAGGAAAGGATAGTTTGCACATAAAATGAACTTTTTTAAAGGAAATGTGTCAGGAAAGGATAGTTTGCACATAAAATGAATACATTTTTTAAGGAAATGTGTCAAGAAAAGGATAGTTTGCACATAAAATGAATACTTTTTTTAAGGAAATGTGTCAGGAAAGGATAGTTTGCACATAAAATGAATACTTTTTTTAAGGAAATGTGTCAAGGAAAGGATAGTTTGCACATAAAATGAATACTTTTTTTTTAGGAAATATGTCAAGGAAAGGATAGTTTGCACATAAAATGAATACTTTTTTTTAAGGAAATGTGTCAGGAAAGGATAGTTTGCACATAAAATGAATGCTTTTTTTTTAGGAAATGCGTAGAGGAAAGGATAGTTTCAACATAAAATGAATACTTTTTTTAAGGGAAAGGTGTCAAGGAAAGGATAGTTTGCACATAAAATGAATACTTTTTTTTTAGGAAATGTGTAGAGGAAAGGATAGTTTCAACATAAAATGAATACTTTTTTTAAGGGAAAGGTGTCAAGGAAAGGATAGTTTGCACATAAAATGAATACTTTTTTTTTAGGAAATGTGTAGAGGAAAGGATAGTTTCCACATAAAATGAATACTTTTTTTTTAGGAAATGTGTCAAGGAAAGGATAGTTTGCACATAAAATGAATACTTTTTTTAAGGAAATGTGTCAAGGAAAGGATAGTTTGCACATAAAATGAATCCTTTTTTCAAAAGGAAATGTGTCAAGGAAGGATAGTTTGCACATAAAATGAATACTTTTTTTTTAGGAAATGTGTCAAGGAAAGGATAGTTTGCACATAAAATGAATACATTTTTTAAGGAAATGTGTCAGGAAAGGATAGTTTGCACATAAAATGAACTTTTTTAAAGGAAATGTGTAGGAAAGGATAGTTTGCACATAAAATGAATACATTTTTTAAGGAAATGTGTCAAGAAAAGGATAGTTTGCACATAAAATGAATACTTTTTTTAAGGAAATGTGTCAGGAAAGGATAGTTTGCACATAAAATGAATACTTTTTTTAAGGAAATGTGTCAAGGAAAGGATAGTTTGCACATAAAATGAATACTTTTTTTAAGGAAATGTGTCAGGAAAGATTAGTTTGCACATAAAATGAATACTTTTTTTAAGGAAATGTGTCAGGAAAGGATAGTTTGCACATAAAATGAATACTTTTTTTAAGGAAATGTGTCAGGAAAGAATAGTTTGCACATAAAATGAAGACTTTTTTTAAGGAAATGAGCCAAGGAAAGGATAGTTTGCACATAAAATGAAGACTTTTTTTTAAGGAAATGTGTCAGGAAAGGATAGTTTGCACATAAAATGAATACTTTTTTTAAGGAAATGTGTCAAGGAAAGGATAGTTTGCACATAAAATGAATACATTTTTTAAGGAAATGTGTCAAGGAAAGGATAGTTTGCACATAAAATGAATACTTTTTTTAAGGAAATGTGTCAGGAAAGGATAGTTTGCACATAAAATGAATACTTTTTTTAAGGAAATGTGTCAAGGAAAGGATAGTTTGCACATAAAATGAAGACTTTTTTTAAGGAACTGTGTCAAGGAAAGGGTAGTTTGCACGTAAAATGAATACATTTTTTAAGGAAATGTGTCAGGAAAGGATAGTTTGCACATAAAATGAATTACATTTTTTAAGGAAATGTGTCAGGAAAGGATAGTTTGCACATAAAATGAATACTTTTTTTTAAGGAAATGTGTCAAGGAAAGGATAGTTTGCACATAAAATGAATACTTTTTTTTTTAGGAAATGTGTAGAGGAAAGGATAGTTTCAACATAAAATGAATACTTTTTTTTTTTTAAGGAAATGTGTCAAGGAAAGGATAGTTTGCACATAAAATGAATACTTATTTTTTTAACAGAATGTGTCAAGGAAAGGATAGTTTGCACATAAAATGAATACTTTTTTTTAAGGAAATGTGTCAAGAAAGGATTGTTTGCACATAAGATGAATACTTTTTTTTAAGGAAAGGTGTCAAGGAAAGGATAGTTTGCACATAAAATGAATACTTTTTTTTAAGGAAATGTGTCAAGGAAAGGATGGTTTGCACATAAAATAAATACTTTTTTTTAAGGAAATGTGTCAAGGAAAGGATGGTTTGCACATAAAATGAATGCTTTTTTTTTAAGGAAATGTGTGAAGGAAAGGATGGTTTGCACATAAAATAAATACTTGCTTTAAGGAAAGGTGTCAAGGAAAGGATAGTTTGCACATAAAATGAATGCTTTTTTTTAAGGAAATGTGTCAAGGAAAGGATAGTTTGCACATAAAATGAATACTTTTTTTAAGGAAATGTGTCAAGGAAAGGATAGTTTGCACATAAAATGAATACTTTTTTTAAGGAAATGTGTCAAGGAAAGGATAGTTTGCACATAAAATGAATACTTTTTTTTAAGGAAATGTGTCAAGGAAAGGATAGTTTGCACATAAAATAAATACTTTTTTTTAAGGAAATGTGTCAAGGAAAGAATAGTTTGCACATAAAATGAAGACTTTTTTTAAGGAAATGTGTCAAGGACAGAATAGTTTGCACATAGAATGAAGACTTTTTTTAAGGAAATGTGTCAAGGAAAGGATAGTTTGCACATAAAATGAATGCTTTTTTTTTTAAGGAAATGTGTCAAGGAAGGATAGTTTACACATAAAATGATTACTTTTTTTAAGGAAATGTGTCAAGGAAAGGATGCTTTGCACATAAAATGAATACTTTTTTTAAGGAAATGTGTCAAGGAAAGGATACTTTGCACATAAAATGAATACTTTTTTTAAGGAAATGTGTCAAGGAAAGGATGCTTTGCACATAAAATGAATACTTTTTTTAAGGAAATGTGTCAAGGAAAGGATAGTTTGCACATAAAATGATTACTTTTTTAAAGGAAAGGTGTCAAGGAAAGGATAGTTTGCACATAAAATGATTACTTTTTTAAAGGAAATGTGTCAAGGAAGGATAGTTTGCACATAAAATGAATACTTTTTTAAAGGAAATGTGTCAAGGAAGGATAGTTTACACATAAAATGAATACTTTTTTAAAGGAAATGTGTCAAGAAAGGATAGTTTGCGCATAAAATGAATACTTTTTTTAAGGAAATGTGTCAGGAAAGGATAGTTTGCACATAAAATGAATACTTTTTTTAAGGAAATGTGTCAAAGAAAGGATAGTTTGCACATAAAATGAATACTTTTTTTAAGGAAATGTGTCAAGGAAAGGATAGTTTGCACATAAAATGAATACTTTTTTTAAGGAAATGTGTCAAAGAAAGGATAGTTTGCACATAAAATGAATACTTTTTTTAACGAAATGAGTTAAGGAAAGGATAGTTTGCACATAAAATGAAGACTTTTTGTAAGGAAATGTGTGGAAGAAGGGATAGTTTGCACATAAAATGAATACTTTTTTTAAAGGAAATGTGTCAAGGAAAGAATAGTTTGCACATAAAATGAAGACTTTTTTTAAGGAAATGTGTCAAGGAAAGGATAGTTTGCACATAAAATGAATACTTTTTTTAAGGAAATGTGTCAGGAAAGGATAGGTTGCACATAAAATGAAGACTTTTTGTAAGGAAATGTGTGGAAGAAGGGATAGTTTGCACATAAAATGAAGACTTTTTTTAAGGAAATGTGTCAAGGAAAGGATAGTTTGCACATAAAATGAATGCTTTTTTAAAGGAAATGTGTCAAGGTAAGGATAGTTTGCACATAAAATGAATACTTTTTTTAAGGAAATGTGTCAAGGAAAGGATAGTTTGCACATATAATGAATACTTTTTTTAAGGAAATGTGTCAAGGAAAGGATAGTTTGCACATATAATGAATACTTTTTTTAAGGAAATGTGTCAAGGAAGGATAGTTTGCACATAAAATGAATACTTTTTTTAAGGAAATGTGTCAGGAAAGGATAGTTTGCACATAAAATGAATACTTTTTTTAAGGAAATGTGTCAAGGAAAGGATAGTTTGCACATAAAATGAATACTTTTTTTAAGGAAATGTGTCAAGGAAAGGATAGTTTGCACATAAAATGAATACTTTTTTTAAGGAAATGTGTCAAGGAAAGGATAGTTTGCACATAAAATGAATACTTTTTTTAAGGAAATGTGTCAGGAAAGGATAGTTTGCACATAAAATGAATACTTTTTACTTTCTCTACTACGTATAGTAAGTAGGGGAAGTATTGCATTCCACCCAAAAATTCGATACCGAGATTTCACCGGAAATACACGTTTTGAGACCTCCTGAATCCAAAAAAAGCATTTTTGGAAACATGTCCGTGTGTGTGTGTGTGTGTGTGTGTCTGTGTGTGTGTGTGTGTGTGTGTGTGTGTGTGTCTGTGAACAGCATAACTCAAAAACGAACAATCGGATAAGCACCAAACTTGGTATTTAGGTTCAGTATCTTCCAGATATGCGACACGAAGGTTTTCAAGAAAATCCCCCCACCCCAGACTACCCTTTACATGGAAGATTTTTCGAAAATTTTAATTTTCTCAAAAATGGCTCTAACGATTTTGATGAAAATATCATATGTTTAGGGTAATGTCATGAGAAATGAAATGTATATCTCGAATTTTCTGGGAATGTCTCCAAAAGTATTCTTCATTGTGAACGACTTTTGCATAACTGGTAAACCATAAGAGATAGACAAAATGTTACTACACAAAAAATGTAGATCGCGTTAAAATACACAACTTATGTCATATACATTTCTTTTGTTGAGAGAACCGTTTTCGAGAAATTGCTTGTTATTTCCTTAAATTTTGCAATACTTATACTTTTTCTCAAATGCGTTATTCATTTTTTCATGTCCTGGACATGCAAAGAGAATGGAATGCGTCACATAGCAACCAGCGTTAAAATATTTGACTATCGCTTAAAAGCTACCATATTTTCCTTGCATCTACAAGAAAATTACCAATAAGATTGACATCTCGATTAACTTGAAGCATATGGAGAATAGGCGTTTGTAAAATTAGGTTGTACAAGAGTAGAGAAAGTTATGTGAGTGTAATACATCAGATTTTTTTAAGGAAATGTGTCAAGGAAAGGATAGTTTGCACATAAAATGAATACTTTTTTTTTAGGAAATATGTCAAGGAAAGGATAGTTTGCACATAAAATTAATACTTTTTTTTAAGGAAATGTGTCCGGAAAGGATAGTTTGCACATAAAATGAATGCTTTTTTTTTAGGAAATGTGTAGAGGAAAGGATAGTTTGCACATAAAATGAATACTTTTTTTAAGGGAAAGGTGTCAAGGAAAGGATAGTTTGCACATAAAATGAATACTTTTTTTTTAGGAAATGTGTAAAGGAAAGGATAGTTTCAACATAAAATGAATACTTTTTTTAAGGGAAAGGTGTCAAGGAAAGGATAGTTTGCACATAAAATGAATACTTTTTTTTTAGGAAATGTGTAGAGGAAAGGATAGTTTCAACATAAAATGAATACCTTTTTTTAAGGGAAAGGTGTCAAGGATAGGATGGTTTGCACATAAAATGAAGACTTTTTTTTTTAAGGAAATGTGTCAAGGAAAGGATATTTTCCACATAAAATGAATACTTTTTTTTTAAGGAAATGTGTCAAGGAAAGGATGCTTTGCACGTAAAATGAATACTTTTTTTTTTAAGGAAATGTGTCAAGGAAAGGATAGTTTGCACATAAAATGAATACTTTTTTTTAAGGAAATGTGTCAAGGAAAGGATGCTTTGCACGTAAAATGAAGACTTTTTTTAAGGAAATGTGTCAAGGAAAGGATGGTTTGCACATAAAATGAATACTTTTTTTAAGCAAATGTGTCAAGGAAAGGATGCTTTGCACATAAAATGAATACTTTTTTTAAGGAAATGTGTCAAGGAAAGGATGCTTTGCACATAAAATGAATACTTTTTTTAAGGAAATGTGTCAGGAAAGGATAGTTTGCACATAAAATGAATACTTTTTTTAAGGAAATGTGTCAAGGAAAGGATAGTTTGCACATAAAATGAATACTTTTTTTGAGGAAATGTGTCAGGAAAGGATAGTTTGCACATAAAATGAATACTTTTTTTAAGGAAATGTGTCAAGGAAAGGATGCTTTGCACATAAAATGAATACTTTTTTTAAGGAAATGTGTCAAGGAAAGGATGCTTTGCACATAAAATGAATACTTTTTTTAAGGAAATGTGTCAAGGAAAGGATGCTTTGCACATAAAATGAATACTTTTTTTAAGGAAATGTGTCAAGGAAGGAATAGTTTGCACATAAAATGAATACTTTTTTTAAGGAAATGTGTCAAGGAAAGGATGCTTTGCACATAAAATGAAGACTTTTTGTAAGGAAATGTGTGGAAGAAGGGATAGTTTGCACATAAAATGAATACTTTTTTTAAGGAAATGTGTCAAGGAAAGGATAGTTTGCACATAAAATGAATACTTTTTTTAAAGGAAATGTGTCAAAGAAAGGTTAGTTTGCACATAAAATGAATACTTTTTTTAAAGGAAATGTGTCAAGGAAAGGATAGTTTGCACATAAAATGAAGACTTTTTTTTAAGGAAATGTGTCAGGAAAGGATAGTTTGCACATAAAATGAATACTTTTTTTAAGGAAATGTGTCAAGGAAAGGATAGTTTGCACATAAAATGAATACTTTTTTTAAGGAAATGTGTCAGGAAAGGATGGTTTGCACATAAAATGAATACTTTTTTTAAGGAAATGTGTCAAGGAAAGGATGCTTTGCACATAAAATGAATACTTTTTTTAAGGAAATGTGTCAGGAAAGGATGGTTTGCACATAAAATGAATACTTTTTTTAAGGAAATGTGTCAAGGAAAGGATAGTTTGCACATAAAATGAATACTTTTTTGAGGAAATGTGTCAGGAAAGGATAGTTTGCACATAAAATGAATACTTTTTTTAAGGAAATGTGTCAAGGAAAGGATAGTTTGCACATAAAATGAATACTTTTTTTAAGGAAATGTGTCAAGGAAAGGATGCTTTGCACATAAAATGAATACTTTTTTTAAGGAAATGTGTCAAGGAAAGGTTGGTTTGCACATAAAATGAATACTTTTTTTAAGGAAATGTGTCAAGGAAAGAATAGTTTGCACATAAAATGAATACTTTTTTTAAGGAACTGTGTCAAGGAAAGGATGCTTTGCACATAAAATGAAGACTTTTTGTAAGGAAATGTGTGGAAGAAGGGATAGTTTGCACATAAAATGAATACTTTTTTTAAGGAAATGTGTCAAGGAAAGGATAGTTTGCACATAAAATGAATACTTTTTTTAAGGAAATGTGTCAAGGAAAGAATAGTTTGCACATAAAATGAAGACTTTTTTTAAGGAACTGTGTCAAGGAAAGGGTAGTTAGCACATAAAATGAATACATTTTTTAAGGAAATGTGTCAGGAAAGGATAGTTTGCACATAAAATGAATTACATTTTTTAAGGAAATGTGTCAGGAAAGGATAGTTTGCACATAAAATGAATACTTTTTTTTAAGGAAATGTGTCAAGGAAAGGATAGTTTGCACATAAAATGAATCCTTTTTTTTTTAGGAAATGTGTAGAGGAAAGGATAGTTTCAACATAAAATGAATACTTTTTTTTTTTAAGGAAATGTGTCAAGGAAAGGATAGTTTGCACATAAAATGAATACTTTTTTTTTTTAACAGAATGTGTCAAGGAAAGGATAGTTTGCACATAAAATGAATACTTTTTTTTAAGGAAATGTGTCAAGAAAGGATTGTTTGCACATAAGATGAATACTTTTTTTTAAGGAAAGGTGTCAAGGAAAGGATAGTTTGCACATAAAATGAATACTTTTTTTTAATGAAATGTGTCAAGGAAAGGATGGTTTGCACATAAAATAAATACTTTTTTTTAAGGAAATGTGTCAAGGAAAGGATGGTTTGCACATAAAATGAATGCTTTTTTTTAAGGAAATGTGTGAAGGAAAGGATGGTTTGCACATAAAATAAATACTTGCTTTAAGGAAAGGTGTCAAGGAAAGGATAGTTTGCACATAAAATGAATGCTTTTTTTTAAGGAAATGTGTCAAGGAAAGGATAGTTTGCACATAAAATGAATACTTTTTTTAAGGAAATGTGTCAAGGAAAGGATAGTTTGCACATAAAATGAATACTTTTTTTAAGGAAATGTGTCAGGGAAAGGATAGTTTGCACATAAAATGAATACTATTTTTAAGGAAATGTGTCAAGGAAAGGATAGTTTGCTCATAAAATGAATACTTTTTTTAAGGAAATGTGTCAAGGAAAGGATAGTTTGCACATAAAATGAATACTTTTTTTAAGGAAATGTGTCAGGAAAGGATAGTTTGCACATAAAATGAATACTTTTTACTTTCTCTACTACGTATAGTAAGTAGGGGAAGTATTGCATTCCACCCAAAAATTCGATACCGAGATTTCACCGGAAATACACGTTTTGAGACCTCCTGAATCCAAAAAAAGCATTTTTGGAAACATGTCCGTGTGTTTGTCTGTATGTGTGTGTGTGTGTGTGTGTGTGTCTGTGAACAGTATAACTCAAAAACAAACAATCGGATAAGCACCAAACTTGGTATTTAGGTTCAGTATCTTCCAGATATGCGACACGAAGGTTTTCAAGAAAATCCCCCCACCCCAGACTACCCTTTACATGGAAGATTTTTCGAAAATTTTAATTTTCTCAAAAATGGCTCTAACGATTTTGATGAAAATATCATATGTTTAGGGTAATGTCATGAGAAATGAAATGTATATCTCGAATTTTCTGGGAATGTCTCCAAAAGTATTCTTCATTGTGAACGACTTTTGCATAACTGGTAAACCATAAGAGATAGACAAAATGTTACTACACAAAAAATGTAGATCACGTTAAAATACACAACTTATGTCATATACATTTCTTTTGTTGAGAGAACCGTTTTCGAGAAATTGCTTGTTATTTCCTTAAATTTTGCAATACTTATACTTTTTCTCAAATGCGTTATTCATTTTTTCATGTCCTGGACATGCAAAGAGAATGGAATGCGTCACATAGCAACCAGCGTTAAAATATTTGACTATCGCTTAAAAGCTACCATATTTTCCTTGCATCTACAAGAAAATTACCAATAAGATTGACATCTCGATTAACTTGAAGCATATGGAGAATAGGCGTTTGTAAAATTAGGTTGTACAAGAGTAGAGAAAGTTATGTGAGTGTAACACATCAGATTTTTTTAAGGAAATGTGTCAAGGAAAGGATAGTTTGCACATAAAATGAATACTTTTTTTTAAGGAAATGTGTCAGGAAAGGATAGTTTGCACATAAAATGAATGCTTTTTTTTAGGAAATGCGTAGAGGAAAGGATAGTTTCAACATAAAATGAATACTTTTTTTAAGGGAAAGGTGTCAAGGAAAGGATAGTTTGCACATAAAATGAATACTTTTTTTTTAGGAAATGTGTAGAGGAAAGGATAGTTTCAACATAAAATGAATACTTTTTTTAAGGGAAAGGTGTCAAGGAAAGGATAGTTTGCACATAAAATGAATACTTTTTTTTTAGGAAATGTGTAGAGGAAAGGATAGTTTGCACATAAAATGAATACTTTTTTTTTAGGAAATGTGTCAAGGAAAGGATAGTTTGCACATAAAATGAATACTTTTTTTAAGGAAATGTGTCAAGGAAAGGATAGTTTGCACATAAAATGAATCCTTTTTTCAAAAGGAAATGTGTCAAGGAAGGATAGTTTGCACATAAAATGAATACTTTTTTTTTAGGAAATGTGTCAAGGAAAGGATAGTTTGCACATAAAATGAATACATTTTTTAAGGAAATGTGTCAGGAAAGGATAGTTTGCACATAAAATGAACTTTTTTAAAGGAAATGTGTCAGGAAAGGATAGTTTGCACATAAAATGAATACATTTTTTAAGGAAATGTGTCAAGAAAAGGATAGTTTGCACATAAAATGAATACTTTTTTTAAGGAAATGTGTCAGGAAAGGATAGTTTGCACATAAAATGAATACTTTTTTTAAGGAAATGTGTCAAGGAAAGGATAGTTTGCACATAAAATGAATACTTTTTTTAAGGAAATGTGTCAGGAAAGATTAGTTTGCACATAAAATGAATACTTTTTTTAAGGAAATGTGTCAGGAAAGGATAGTTTGCACATAAAATGAATACTTTTTTTAAGGAAATGTGTCAGGAAAGAATAGTTTGCACATAAAATGAAGACTTTTTTTAAGGAAATGAGCCAAGGAAAGGATAGTTTGCACATAAAATGAAGACTTTTTTTTAAGGAAATGTGTCAGGAAAGGATAGTTTGCACATAAAATGAATACTTTTTTTAAGGAAATGTGTCAAGGAAAGGATAGTTTGCACATAAAATGAATACATTTTTTAAGGAAATGTGTCAAGGAAAGGATAGTTTGCACATAAAATGAATACTTTTTTTAAGGAAATGTGTCAGGAAAGGATAGTTTGCACATAAAATGAATACTTTTTTTAAGGAAATGTGTCAAGGAAAGGATAGTTTGCACATAAAATGAAGACTTTTTTTAAGGAACTGTGTCAAGGAAAGGGTAGTTTGCACATAAAATGAATACATTTTTTAAGGAAATGTGTCAGGAAAGGATAGTTTGCACATAAAATGAATTACATTTTTTAAGGAAATGTGTCAGGAAAGGATAGTTTGCACATAAAATGAATACTTTTTTTTAAGGAAATGTGTCAAGGAAAGGATAGTTTGCACATAAAATGAATACTTTTTTTTTTAGGAAATGTGTAGAGGAAAGGATAGTTTCAACATAAAATGAATACTTTTTTTTTTTTAAGGAAATGTGTCAAGGAAAGGATAGTTTGCACATAAAATGAATACTTTTTTTTTTAACAGAATGTGTCAAGGAAAGGATAGTTTGCACATAAAATGAATACTTTTTTTTAAGGAAATGTGTCAAGAAAGGATTGTTTGCACATAAGATGAATACTTTTTTTTAAGGAAAGGTGTCAAGGAAAGGATAGTTTGCACATAAAATGAATACTTTTTTTTAAGGAAATGTGTCAAGGAAAGGATGGTTTGCACATAAAATAAATACTTTTTTTTAAGGAAATGTGTCAAGGAAAGGATGGTTTGCACATAAAATGAATGCTTTTTTTTAAGGAAATGTGTGAAGGAAAGGATGGTTTGCACATAAAATAAATACTTGCTTTAAGGAAAGGTGTCAAGGAAAGGATAGTTTGCACATAAAATGAATGCTTTTTTTTAAGGTAATGTGTCAAGGAAAGGATAGTTTGCACATAAAATGAATACTTTTTTTAAGGAAATGTGTCAAGGAAAGGATAGTTTGCACATAAAATGAATACTTTTTTTAAGGAAATGTGTCAAGGAAAGGATAGTTTGCACATAAAATGAATACTTTTTTTTAAGGAAATGTGTCAAGGAAAGGATAGTTTGCACATAAAATAAATACTTTTTTTTAAGGAAATGTGTCAAGGAAAGAATAGTTTGCACATAAAATGAAGACTTTTTTTAAGGAAATGTGTCAAGGAAAGAATAGTTTGCACATAGAATGAAGACTTTTTTTAAGGAAATGTGTCAAGGAAAGGATAGTTTGCACATAAAATGAATGCTTTTTTTTTTAAGGAAATGTGTCAAGGAAGGATAGTTTACACATAAAATGATTACTTTTTTTAAGGAAATGTGTCAAGGAAAGGATGCTTTGCACATAAAATGAATACTTTTTTTAAGGAAATGTGTCAAGGAAAGGATACTTTGCACATAAAATGAATACTTTTTTTAAGGAAATGTGTCAAGGAAAGGATGCTTTGCACATAAAATGAATACTTTTTTTATGGAAATGTGTCAAGGAAAGGATAGTTTGCACATAAAATGATTACTTTTTTAAAGGAAAGGTGTCAAGGAAAGGATAGTTTGCACATAAAATGATTACTTTTTTAAAGGAAATGTGTCAAGGAAGGATAGTTTGCACATAAAATGAATACTTTTTTAAAGGAAATGTGTCAAGGAAGGATAGTTTACACATAAAATGAATACTTTTTTAAAGGAAATGTGTCAAGAAAGGATAGTTTGCGCATAAAATGAATACTTTTTTTAAGGAAATGTGTCAGGAAAGGATAGTTTGCACATAAAATGAATACTTTTTTTAAGGAAATGTGTCAAAAAAGGATAGTTTGCACGTAAAATGAATACTTTTTTTAAGGAAATGTGTCAAGGAAAGGATAGTTTGCACATAAAATGAATACTTTTTTTAAGGAAATGTGTCAAAGAAAGGATAGTTTGCACATAAAATGAATACTTTTTTTAACGAAATGAGTTAAGGAAAGGATAGTTTGCACATAAAATGAAGACTTTTTGTAAGGAAATGTGTGGAAGAAGGGATAGTTTGCACATAAAATGAATACTTTTTTTAAAGGAAATGTGTCAAGGAAAGAATAGTTTGCACATAAAATGAAGACTTTTTTTAAGGAAATGTGTCAAGGAAAGGATAGTTTGCACATAAAATGAATACTTTTTTTAAGGAAATGTGTCAGGAAAGGATAGGTTGCACATAAAATGAAGACTTTTTGTAAGGAAATGTGTGGAAGAAGGGATAGTTTGCACATAAAATGAATGCTTTTTTAAAGGAAATGTGTCAAGGTAAGGATAGTTTGCACATAAAATGAATACTTTTTTTAAGGAAATGTGTCAAGGAAAGGATAGTTTGCACATATAATCAATACTTTTTTTAAGGAAATGTGTCAAGGAAAGGATAGTTTGCACATATAATGAATACTTTTTTTAAGGAAATGTGTCAAGGAAGGATAGTTTGCACATAAAATGAATACTTTTTTTAAGGAAATGTGTCAGGAAAGGATAGTTTGCACATAAAATGAATACTTTTTTTAAGGAAATGTGTCAAGGAAAGGATAGTTTGCACATAAAATGAATACTTTTTTTAAGGAAATGTGTCAAGGAAAGGATAGTTTGCACATAAAATGAATACTTTTTTTAAGGAAATGTGTCAAGGAAAGGATAGTTTGCACATAAAATGAATACTTTTTTTAAGGAAATGTGTCAGGAAAGGATAGTTTGCACATAAAATGAATACTTTTTACTTTCTCTACTACGTATAGTAAGTAGGGGAAGTATTGCATTCCACCCAAAAATTCGATACCGAGATTTCACCGGAAATACACGTTTTGAGACCTCCTGAATCCAAAAAAAGCCTTTTTGGAAACATGTCCGTGTGTGTGTGTGTGTGTGTGTGTGTGTCTGTGTGTGTGTGTGTGTGTCTGTGAACAGCATAACTCAAAAACGAACAATCGGATAAGCACCAAACTTGGTATTTAGGTTCAGTATCTTCCAGATATGCGACACGAAGGTTTTCAAGAAAATCCCCCCACCCCAGACTACCTTTACATGGAAGATTTTTCGAAAATTTTAATTTTCTCAAAAATGGCTCTAACGATTTTGATGAAAATATCATATGTTTAGGGTAATGTCATGAGAAATGAAATGTATATCTCGAATTTTCTGGGAATGTCTCCAAAAGTATTCTTCATTGTGAACGACTTTTGCATAACTGGTAAACCATAAGAGATAGACAAAATGTTACTACACAAAAAATGTAGATCGCGTTAAAATACACAACTTATGTCATATACATTTCTTTTGTTGAGAGAACCGTTTTCGAGAAATTGCTTGTTATTTCCTTAAATTTTGCAATACTTATACTTTTTCTCAAATGCGTTATTCATTTTTTCATGTCCTGGACATGCAAAGAGAATGGAATGCGTCACATAGCAACCAGCGTTAAAATATTTGACTATCGCTTAAAAGCTACCATATTTTCCTTGCATCTACAAGAAAATTACCAATAAGATTGACATCTCGATTAACTTGAAGCATATGGAGAATAGGCGTTTGTAAAATTAGGTTGTACAAGAGTAGAGAAAGTTATGTGAGTGTAATACATCAGATTTTTTTAAGGAAATGTGTCAAGGAAAGGATAGTTTGCACATAAAATGAATACTTTTTTTTTAGGAAATATGTCAAGGAAAGGATAGTTTGCACATAAAATTAATACTTTTTTTTAAGGAAATGTGTCAGGAAAGGATAGTTTGCACATAAAATGAATGCTTTTTTTTTAGGAAATGTGTAGAGGAAAGGATAGTTTCAACATAAAATGAATACTTTTTTTAAGGGAAAGGTGTCAAGGAAAGGATAGTTTGCACATAAAATGAATACTTTTTTTTTAGGAAATGTGTAGAGGAAAGGATAGTTTCAACATAAAATGAATACTTTTTTTAAGGGAAAGGTGTCAAGGAAAGGATAGTTTGCACATAAAATGAATACTTTTTTTTTAGGAAATGTGTAGAGGAAAGGATAGTTTCAACATAAAATGAATACCTTTTTTTAAGGGAAAGGTGTCAAGGATAGGATGGTTTGCACATAAAATGAAGACTTTTTTTTTTAAGGAAATGTGTCAAGGAAAGGATATTTTCCACATAAAATGAATACTTTTTTTTTAAGGAAATGTGTCAAGGAAAGGATGCTTTGCACGTAAAATGAATACTTTTTTTTTTAAGGAAATGTGTCAAGGAAAGGATAGTTTGCACATAAAATGAATACTTTTTTTTAAGGAAATGTGTCAAGGAAAGGATGCTTTGCACGTAAAATGAAGACTTTTTTTAAGGAAATGTGTCAAGGAAAGGATGGTTTGCACATAAAATGAATACTTTTTTTAAGCAAATGTGTCAAGGAAAGGATGCTTTGCACATAAAATGAATACTTTTTTTAAGGAAATGTGTCAAGGAAAGGATGCTTTGCACATAAAATGAATACTTTTTTTAAGGAAATGTGTCAGGAAAGGATAGTTTGCACATAAAATGAATACTTTTTTTAAGGAAATGTGTCAAGGAAAGGATAGTTTCCACATAAAATGAATACTTTTTTTGAGGAAATGTGTCAGGAAAGGATAGTTTGCACATAAAATGAATACTTTTTTTAAGGAAATGTGTCAAGGAAAGGATGCTTTGCACATAAAATGAATACTTTTTTTAAGGAAATGTGTCAAGGAAAGGATGCTTTGCACATAAAATGAATACTTTTTTTAAGGAAATGTGTCAAGGAAAGGATGCTTTGCACATAAAATGAATACTTTTTTTAAGGAAATGTGTCAAGGAAGGAATAGTTTGCACATAAAATGAATACTTTTTTTAAGGAAATGTGTCAAGGAAAGGATGCTTTGCACATAAAATGAAGACTTTTTGTAAGGAAATGTGTGGAAGAAGGGATAGTTTGCACATAAAATGAATACTTTTTTTAAGGAAATGTGTCAAGGAAAGGATAGTTTGCACATAAAATGAATACTTTTTTTAAAGGAAATGTGTCAAAGAAAGGTTAGTTTGCACATAAAATGAATACTTTTTTTAAAGGAAATGTGTCAAGGAAAGGATAGTTTGCACATAAAATGAAGACTTTTTTTTAAGGAAATGTGTCAGGAAAGGATAGTTTGCACATAAAATGAATACTTTTTTTAAGGAAATGTGTCAAGGAAAGGATAGTTTGCACATAAAATGAATACTTTTTTTAAGGAAATGTGTCAGGAAAGGATGGTTTGCACATAAAATGAATACTTTTTTTAAGGAAATGTGTCAAGGAAAGGATGCTTTGCACATAAAATGAATACTTTTTTTAAGGAAATGTGTCAGGAAAGGATGGTTTGCACATAAAATGAATACTTTTTTTAAGGAAATGTGTCAAGGAAAGGATAGTTTGCACATAAAATGAATGCTTTTTTTGAGGAAATGTGTCAGGAAAGGATAGTTTGCACATAAAATGAATACTTTTTTTAAGGAAATGTGTCAAGGAAAGGATAGTTTGCACATAAAATGAATACTTTTTTTAAGGAAATGTGTCAAGGAAAGGATGCTTTGCACATAAAATGAATACTTTTTTTAAGGAAATGTGTCAAGGAAAGGTTGGTTTGCACATAAAATGAATACTTTTTTTAAGGAAATGTGTCAAGGAAAGAATAGTTTGCACATAAAATGAATACTTTTTTTAAGGAACTGTGTCAAGGAAAGGATGCTTTGCACATAAAATGAAGACTTTTTGTAAGGAAATGTGTGGAAGAAGGGATAGTTTGCACATAAAATGAATACTTTTTTTAAGGAAATGTGTCAAGGAAAGCATAGTTTGCACATAAAATGAATACTTTTTTTAAAGGAAATGTGTCAAAGAAAGGATAGTTTGCACATAAAATGAATACTTTTTTTAAAGGAAATGTGTCAAGGAAAGGATAGTTTGCACATAAAATGAAGACTTTTTTTTAAGGAAATGTGTCAGGAAAGGATAGTTTGCACATAAAATGAATACTTTTTTTAAGGAAATGTGTCAAGGAAAGGATAGTTTGCACATAAAATGAATACTTTTTTTAAGGAAATGTGTCAGGAAAGGATAGTTTGCACATAAAATGAAGACTTTTTGTAAGGAAATGTGTGGAAGAAGGGATAGTTTGCACATAAAATGAATACTTTTTTTAAGGAAATGTGTCAAGGAAAGGATAGTTTGCACATAAAATGAATACTTTTTTTAAGGAAATGTGTCAAGGAAAGGATAGTTTGCACATAAAATGAATACTTTTTTTAAGGAAATGTGTCAAGGAAAGGATAGTTTGCACATAAAATGAATACTTTTTTTAAGCAAATGTGTCAAGGAAAGGATAGGTTGCACATAAAATGAATACTTTTTTTAAGGAAATGTGTCAGGAAAGGATAGTTTGCACATAAAATGAATACTTTTTGTAAGGAAATGTGTGGAAGAAGGGATAGTTTGCACATAAAATGAATACTTTTTTTAAGGAAATGTGTCAAGGAAAGGATAGTTTGCACATAAAATGAATACTTTTTTTAAGGAAATGTGTCAGGAAAGGATAGTTTGCACATAAAATGAATACTTTTTTTAAGGAAATGTGTCAAGGAAAGGATGCTTTGCACGTAAAATGAATACTTTTTTTTTAAGGAAATGTGTCAAGGAAAGGATAGTTTGCACATAAAATGAATACTTTTTTTAAGGAAATGTGTCAAGGAAAGGATAGTTTGCACATAAAATGAATACTTTTTTTCAGGAAATGTGTCAAGGAAAGGATAGTTTGCACATAAAATGAATACTTTTTTTCAGGAAATGTGTCAAGGAAAGGATAGTTTGCACATAAAATGAATACTTTTTTTAAGGAAATGTGTCAGGAAAGGATAGGTTGCACATAAAATGAATACTTTTTTTAAGGAAATGTGTCAGGAAAGGATAGGTTGCACATAAAATGAAGACTTTTTGTAAGGAAATGTGTCAAGGAAAGGATAGTTTGCACATAAAATGAATACTTTTTTTTTAAGGAAATGTGTCAAGGAAAGGATAGTTTGCACATAAAATGAATACTTTTTTTAAGGAAATGTGTCAAGGAAAGGATTGTTTGCACATAAAATGAATACTTTTTTTAAGGAAATGTGTCAAGGAAAGGATAGTTTGCACATAAAATGAATACTTTTTTTAAGGAAATGTGTCAAAGAAAGGATAGTTTGCACATAAAATGAATACTTTTTTTAAGGAAATGTGTCAAGGAAAGGATGCTTTGCACATAAAATGAATACTTTTTTTAAGGAAATGTGTCAGGAAAGGATGGTTTGCACATAAAATGAATACTTTTTTTAAGGAAATGTGTCAAGGAAAGGATAGTTTGCGCATAAAATGAATACTTTTTTTGAGGAAATGTGTCAGGAAAGGATAGTTTGCACATAAAATGAATACTTTTTTTAAGGAAATGTGTCAAGGAAAGGATGCTTTGCACATAAAATGAATACTTTTTTTAAGGAAATGTGTCAAGGAAAGGTTGGTTTGCACATAAAATGAATACTTTCTTTAAGGAAATGTGTCAAGGAAAGAATAGTTTGCACATAAAATGAATACTTTTTTTAAGGAACTGTGTCAAGGAAAGGATGCTTTGCACATAAAATGAAGACTTTTTGTAAGGAAATGTGTGGAAGAAGGGATAGTTTGCACATAAAATGAATACTTTTTTTAAGGAAATGTGTCAAGGAAAGGATAGTTTGCACATAAAATGAATACTTTTTTTAAAGGAAATGTGTCAGGAAAGGATAGTTTGCACATAAAATGAATACTTTTTTTAAGGAAATGTGTCAAGGAAAGGATAGTTTGCACATAAAATGAATACTTTTTTTAAGGAAATGTGTCAGGAAAGGATGGTTTGAACATAAAATGAATACTTTTTTTAAGGAAATGTGTCAAGGAAAGGATAGTTTGCACATAAAATGAATACTTTTTTTGAGGAAATGTGTCAGGAAAGGATAGTTTGCACATAAAATGAATACTTTTTTTAAGGAAATGTGTCAAGGAAAGGATGCTTTGCACATAAAATGAATACTTTTTTTAAGGAAATGTGTCAAGGAAAGGATGCTTTGCACATAAAATGAATACTTTTTTTAAGGAAATGTGTCAAGGAAAGGTTGGTTTGCACATAAAATGAATACTTTTTTAAGGAAATGTGTCAAGGAAAGGATGCTTTGCACATAAAATGAATACTTTTTTTAAGGAAATGTGTCAAGGAAAGGTTGGTTTGCACATAAAATGAATACTTTTTTTAAGGAAATGTGTCAAGGAAAGGTTGGTTTGCACATAAAATGAATACTTTTTTTAAGGAAATGTGTCAAGGAAAGGATGCTTTGCACATAAAATGAATACTTTTTTTAAGGAAATGTGTCAAGGAAAGGTTGGTTTGCACATAAAATGAATACTTTTTTTAAGGAAATGTGTCAAGGAAAGGTTGGTTTGCACATAAAATGAATACTTTTTTTAAGGAAATGTGTCAAGGAAAGGATGCTTTGCACATAAAATGAATACTTTTTTTAAGGAAATGTGTCAAGGAAAGGTTGGTTTGCACATAAAATGAATACTTTTTTTAAGGAAATGTGTCAAGGAAAGGATAGTTTGCACATAAAATGAATACTTTTTTTGAGGAAATGTGTCAGGAAAGGATAGTTTGCACATAAAATGAATACTTTTTTTAAGGAAATGTGTCAAGGAAAGGATGCTTTGCACATAAAATGAATACTTTTTTTAAGGAAATGTGTCAAGGAAAGGATGCTTTGCACATAAAATGAATACTTTTTTTAAGGAAATGTGTCAAGGAAAGGTTGGTTTGCACATAAAATGAATACTTTTTTTAAGGAAATGTGTCAAGGAAAGGATAGTTTGCACATAAAATGAATACTTTTTTTAAGGAAATGTGTCAAAGAAAGGATAGTTTGCACATAAAATGAATACTTTTTTTAACGAAATGAGTTAAGGAAAGGATAGTTTGCACATAAAATGAAGACTTTTTGTAAGGAAATGTGTGGAAGAAGGGATAGTTTGCACATAAAATGAATACTTTTTTTAAAGGAAATGTGTCAAGGAAAGAATAGTTTGCACATAAAATGAAGACTTTTTTTAAGGAAATGTGTCAAGGAAAGGATAGTTTGCACATAAAATGAATACTTTTTTTAAGGAAATGTGTCAGGAAAGGATAGGTTGCACATAAAATGAAGACTTTTTGTAAGGAAATGTGTGGAAGAAGGGATAGTTTGCACATAAAATGAAGACTTTTTTTAAGGAAATGTGTCAAGGAAAGGATAGTTTGCACATAAAATGAATGCTTTTTTAAAGGAAATGTGTCACGGTAAGGATAGTTTGCACATAAAATGAATACTTTTTTTAAGGAAATGTGTCAAGGAAAGGATAGTTTGCACATATAATGAATACTTTTTTTAAGGAAATGTGTCAAGGAAAGGATAGTTTGCACATATAATGAATACTTTTTTTAAGGAAATGTGTCAAGGAAGGATAGTTTGCACATAAAATGAATACTTTTTTTAAGGAAATGTGTCAGGAAAGGATAGTTTGCACATAAAATGAATACTTTTTTTAAGGAAATGTGTCAAGGAAAGGATAGTTTGCACATAAAATGAATACTTTTTTTAAGGAAATGTGTCAAGGAAAGGATAGTTTGCACATAAAATGAATACTTTTTTTAAGGAAATGTGTCAAGGAAGGGATAGTTTGCACATAAAATGAATACTTTTTTTAAGGAAATGTGTCAGGAAAGGATAGTTTGCACATAAAATGAATACTTTTTACTTTCTCTACTACGTATAGTAAGTAGGGGAAGTATTGCATTCCACCCAAAAATTCGATACCGAGATTTCACCGGAAATACACGTTTTGAGACCTCCTGAATCCAAAAAAAGCATTTTTGGAAACATGTCCGTGTGTGTGTGTGTGTGTGTGTGTGTGTGTGTGTGTGTGTGTCTGTGTGTGTGTGTGTGTGTGTGTCTGTGAACAGCATAACTCAAAAACGAACAATCGGATAAGCACCAAACTTGGTATTTAGGTTCAGTATCTTCCAGATATGCGACACGAAGGTTTTCAAGAAAATCCCCCCACCCCAGACTACCCTTTACATGGAAGATTTTTCGAAAATTTTAATTTTCTCAAAAATGGCTCTAACGATTTTGATGAAAATATCATATGTTTAGGGTAATGTCATGAGAAATGAAATGTATATCTCGAATTTTCTGGGAATGTCTCCAAAAGTATTCTTCATTGTGAACGACTTTTGCATAACTGGTAAACCATAAGAGATAGACAAAATGTTACTACACAAAAAATGTAGATCGCGTTAAAATACACAACTTATGTCATATACATTTCTTTTGTTGAGAGAACCGTTTTCGAGAAATTGCTTGTTATTTCCTTAAATTTTGCAATACTTATACTTTTTCTCAAATGCGTTATTCATTTTTTCATGTCCTGGACATGCAAAGAGAATGGAATGCGTCACATAGCAACCAGCGTTAAAATATTTGACTATCGCTTAAAAGCTACCATATTTTCCTTGCATCTACAAGAAAATTACCAATAAGATTGACATCTCGATTAACTTGAAGCATATGGAGAATAGGCGTTTGTAAAATTAGGTTGTACAAGAGTAGAGAAAGTTATGTGAGTGTAATACATCAGATTTTTTTAAGGAAATGTGTCAAGGAAAGGATAGTTTGCACATAAAATGAATACTTTTTTTTTAGGAAATATGTCAAGGAAAGGATAGTTTGCACATAAAATGAATGCTTTTTTTTTAGGAAATGTGTAGAGGAAAGGATAGTTTCAACATAAAATGAATACTTTTTTTAAGGGAAAGGTGTCAAGGAAAGGATAGTTTGCACATAAAATGAATACTTTTTTTTTAGGAAATGTGTAGAGGAAAGGATAGTTTCAACATAAAATGAATACTTTTTTTAAGGGAAAGGTGTCAAGGAAAGGATAGTTTGCACATAAAATGAATACTTTTTTTTTAGGAAATGTGTAGAGGAAAGGATAGTTTCAACATAAAATGAATACCTTTTTTTAAGGGAAAGGTGTCAAGGATAGGATGGTTTGCACATAAAATGAAGACTTTTTTTTTTAAGGAAATGTGTCAAGGAAAGGATATTTTCCACATAAAATGAATACTTTTTTTTTAAGGAAATGTGTCAAGGAAAGGATGCTTTGCACGTAAAATGAATACTTTTTTTTTTAAGGAAATGTGTCAAGGAAAGGATAGTTTGCACATAAAATGAATACTTTTTTTTAAGGAAATGTGTCAAGGAAAGGATGCTTTGCACGTAAAATGAAGACTTTTTTTAAGGAAATGTGTCAAGGAAAG
Organism: Deroplatys truncata; assembly: GCA_030765065.1. NCBI lineage: Eukaryota > Metazoa > Arthropoda > Insecta > Mantodea > Mantidae > Deroplatys > Deroplatys truncata. The sequence continues at coordinate 584,149 of CM060981.1, read as the reverse complement.
GATGGTTTGCACATAAAATGAATACTTTTTTTAAGCAAATGTGTCAAGGAAAGGATGCTTTGCACATAAAATGAATACTTTTTTTAAGGAAATGTGTCAAGGAAAGGATGCTTTGCACATAAAATGAATACTTTTTTTAAGGAAATGTGTCAGGAAAGGATAGTTTGCACATAAAATGAATACTTTTTTTAAGGAAATGTGTCAAGGAAAGGATAGTTTGCACATAAAATGAATACTTTTTTTGAGGAAATGTGTCAGGAAAGGATAGTTTGCACATAAAATGAATACTTTTTTTAAGGAAATGTGTCAAGGAAAGGATGCTTTGCACATAAAATGAATACTTTTTTTAAGGAAATGTGTCAAGGAAAGGATGCTTTGCACATAAAATGAATACTTTTTTTAAGGAAATGTATCAAGGAAAGGATGCTTTGCACATAAAATGAATACTTTTTTTAAGGAAATGTGTCAAGGAAGGAATAGTTTGCACATAAAATGAATACTTTTTTTAAGGAAATGTGTCAAGGAAAGGATGCTTTGCACATAAAATGAAGACTTTTTGTAAGGAAATGTGTGGAAGAAGGGATAGTTTGCACATAAAATGAATACTTTTTTTAAGGAAATGTGTCAAGGAAAGGATAGTTTGCACATAAAATGAATACTTTTTTTAAAGGAAATGTGTCAAAGAAAGGTTAGTTTGCTCATAAAATGAATACTTTTTTTAAAGGAAATGTGTCAAGGAAAGGATAGTTTGCACATAAAATGAAGACTTTTTTTTAAGGAAATGTGTCAGGAAAGGATAGTTTGCACATAAAATGAATACTTTTTTTAAGGAAATGTGTCAAGGAAAGGATAGTTTGCACATAAAATGAATACTTTTTTTAAGGAAATGTGTCAGGAAAGGATGGTTTGCACATAAAATGAATACTTTTTTTAAGGAAATGTGTCAAGGAAAGGATGCTTTGCACATAAAATGAATACTTTTTTTAAGGAAATGTGTCAGGAAAGGATGGTTTGCACATAAAATGAATACTTTTTTTAAGGAAATGTGTCAAGGAAAGGATAGTTTACACATAAAATGAATACTTTTTTTGAGGAAATGTGTCAGGAAAGGATAGTTTGCACATAAAATGAATACTTTTTTTAAGGAAATGTGTCAAGGAAAGGATAGTTTGCACATAAAATGAATACTTTTTTTAAGGAAATGTGTCAAGGAAAGGATGCTTTGCACATAAAATGAATACTTTTTTTAAGGAAATGTGTCAAGGAAAGGTTGGTTTGCACATAAAATGAATACTTTTTTTAAGGAAATGTGTCAAGGAAAGAATAGTTTGCACATAAAATGAATACTTTTTTTAAGGAACTGTGTCAAGGAAAGGATGCTTTGCACATAAAATGAAGACTTTTTGTAAGAAAATGTGTGGAAGAAGGGATAGTTTGCACATAAAATGAATACTTTTTTTAAGGAAATGTGTCAAGGAAAGGATAGTTTGCACATAAAATGAATACTTTTTTTAAAGGAAATGTGTCAAAGAAAGGATAGTTTGCACATAAAATGAATACTTTTTTTAAAGGAAATGTGTCAAGGAAAGGATAGTTTGCACATAAAATGAAGACTTTTTTTTAAGGAAATGTGTCAGGAAAGGATAGTTTGCACATAAAATGAATACTTTTTTTAAGGAAATGTGTCAAGGAAAGGATAGTTTGCACATAAAATGAATACTTTTTTTAAGGAAATGTGTCAGGAAAGGATAGTTTCCACATAAAATGAAGACTTTATGTAAGGAAATGTGTGGAAGAAGGGATAGTTTGCACATAAAATGAATACTTTTTTTAAGGAAATGTGTCAAGGAAAGGATAGTTTGCACATAAAATGAATACTTTTTTTAAGGAAATGTGTCAAGGAAAGGATAGTTTGCACATAAAATGAATCCTTTTTTTAAGGAAATGTGTCAAGGAAAGGATAGTTTGCACATAAAATGAATACTTTTTTTAAGCAAATGTGTCAAGGAAAGGATAGGTTGCACATAAAATGAATACTTTTTTAAAGGAAATGTGTCAGGAAAGGATAGTTTGCACATAAAATGAATACTTTTTGTAAGGAAATGTGTGGAAGAAGGGATAGTTTGCACATAAAATGAATACTTTTTTTAAGGAAATGTGTCAAGGAAAGGATAGTTTGCACATAAAATGAATACTTTTTTTAAGGAAATGTGTCAGGAAAGGATAGTTTGCACATAAAATGAATACTTTTTTTAAGGAAATGTGTCAAGGAAAGGATGCTTTGCACGTAAAATGAATACTTTTTTTTTAAGGAAATGTGTCAAGGAAAGGATAGTTTGCACATAAAATGAATACTTTTTTTAAGGAAATGTGTCAAGGAAAGGATAGTTTGCACATAAAATGAATACTTTTTTTCAGGAAATGTGTCAAGGAAAGGATAGTTTGCACATAAAATGAATACTTTTTTTCAGGAAATGTGTCAAGGAAAGGATAGTTTGCACATAAAATGAATACTTTTTTTAAGGAAATGTGTCAGGAAAGGATAGGTTGCACATAAAATGAATACTTTTTTTAAGGAAATGTGTCAGGAAAGGATAGGTTGCACATAAAATGAAGACTTTTTGTAAGGAAATGTGTCAAGGAAAGGATAGTTTGCACATAAAATGAATACTTTTTTTTTAAGGAAATGTGTCAAGGAAAGGATAGTTTGCACATAAAATGAATACATTTTTTAAGGAAATGTGTCAAGGAAAGGATTGTATGCACATAAAATGAATACTTTTTTTAAGGAAATGTGTCAAGGAAAGGATAGTTTGCACATAAAATGAATACTTTTTTTGAGGAAATGTGTCAAAGAAAGGATAGTTTGCACATAAAATGAATACTTTTTTTAAGGAAATGTGTCAAGGAAAGGATGCTTTGCACATAAAATGAATACTTTTTTTAAGGAAATGTGTCAGGAAAGGATGGTTTGCACATAAAATGAATACTTTTTTTAAGGAAATGTGTCAAGGAAAGGATAGTTTGCGCATAAAATGAATACTTTTTTTGAGGAAATGTGTCAGGAAAGGATAGTTTGCACATAAAATGAATACTTTTTTAAGGAAATGTGTCAAGGAAAGGATGCTTTGCACATAAAATGAATACTTTTTTTAAGGAAATGTGTCAAGGAAAGGTTGGTTTGCACATAAAATGAATACTTTCTTTAAGGAAATGTGTCAAGGAAAGAATAGTTTGCACATAAAATGAATACTTTTTTTAAGGAACTGTGTCAAGGAAAGGATGCTTTGCACATAAAATGAAGACTTTTTGTAAGGAAATGTGTGGAAGAAGGGATAGTTTGCACATAAAATGAATACTTTTTTTAAGGAAATGTGTCAAGGAAAGGATAGTTTGCACATAAAATGAATACTTTTTTTAAAGGAAATGTGTCAGGAAAGGATAGTTTGCACATAAAATGAATACTTTTTTTAAGGAAATGTGTCAAGGAAAGGATAGTTTGCACATAAAATGAATACTTTTTTTAAGGAAATGTGTCAGGAAAGGATGGTTTGCACATAAAATGAATACTTTTTTTAAGGAAATGTGTCAAGGAAAGGATAGTTTGCACATAAAATGAATACTTTTTTTGAGGAAATGTGTAAGGAAAGGATAGTTTGCACATAAAATGAATACTTTTTTTAAGGAAATGTGTCAAGGAAAGGATGCTTTGCACATAAAATGAATACTTTTTTTTAAGGAAATGTGTCAAGGAAAGGATGCTTTGCACATAAAATGAATACTTTTTTTAAGGAAATGTGTCAAGGAAAGGATGCTTTGCACATAAAATGAATACTTTTTTTAAGGAAATGTGTCAAGGAAAGGTTGGTTTGCACATAAAATGAATACTTTTTTTAAGGAAATGTGTCAAGGAAAGGTTGGTTTGCACATAAAATGAATACTTTTTTTAAGGAAATGTGTCAAGGAAAGGATGCTTTGCACATAAAATGAATACTTTTTTTAAGGAAATGTGTCAAGGAAAGGTTGGTTTGCACATAAAATGAATACTTTTTTTAAGGAAATGTGTCAAGGAAAGGTTGGTTTGCACATAAAATGAATACTTTTTTTAAGGAAATGTGTCAAAGAAAGGATAGTTTGCACATAAAATGAATACTTTTTTTAAAGGAAATGTGTCAAGGAAAGGATAGTTTGCACATAAAATGAAGACTTTTTTTTAAGGAAATGTGTCAGGAAAGGATAGTTTGCACATAAAATGAATACTTTTTTTAAGGAAATGTGTCAAGGAAAGGATAGTTTGCACATAAAATGAATACTTTTTTTAAGGAAATGTGTCAGGAAAGGATAGTTTCCACATAAAATGAAGACTTTTTGTAAGGAAATGTGTGGAAGAAGGGATAGTTTGCACATAAAATGAATACTTTTTTTAAGGAAATGTGTCAAGGAAAGGATAGTTTGCACATAAAATGAATACTTTTTTTAAGGAAATGTGTCAAGGAAAGGATAGTTTGCACATAAAATGAATCCTTTTTTTAAGGAAATGTGTCAAGGAAAGGATAGTTTGCACATAAAATGAATACTTTTTTTAAGCAAATGTGTCAAGGAAAGGATAGGTTGCACATAAAATGAATACTTTTTTAAAGGAAATGTGTCAGGAAAGGATAGTTTGCACATAAAATGAATACTTTTTGTAAGGAAATGTGTGGAAGAAGGGATAGTTTGCACATAAAATGAATACTTTTTTTAAGGAAATGTGTCAAGGAAAGGATAGTTTGCACATAAAATGAATACTTTTTTTAAGGAAATGTGTCAGGAAAGGATAGTTTGCACATAAAATGAATACTTTTTTTAAGGAAATGTGTCAAGGAAAGGATGCTTTGCACGTAAAATGAATACTTTTTTTTTAAGGAAATGTGTCAAGGAAAGGATAGTTTGCACATAAAATGAATACTTTTTTTAAGGAAATGTGTCAAGGAAAGGATAGTTTGCACATAAAATGAATACTTTTTTTCAGGAAATGTGTCAAGGAAAGGATAGTTTGCACATAAAATGAATACTTTTTTTCAGGAAATGTGTCAAGGAAAGGATAGTTTGCACATAAAATGAATACTTTTTTTAAGGAAATGTGTCAGGAAAGGATAGGTTGCACATAAAATGAATACTTTTTTTAAGGAAATGTGTCAGGAAAGGATAGGTTGCACATAAAATGAAGACTTTTTGTAAGGAAATGTGTCAAGGAAAGGATAGTTTGCACATAAAATGAATACTTTTTTTTTAAGGAAATGTGTCAAGGAAAGGATAGTTTGCACATAAAATGAATACATTTTTTAAGGAAATGTGTCAAGGAAAGGATTGTATGCACATAAAATGAATACTTTTTTTAAGGAAATGTGTCAAGGAAAGGATAGTTTGCACATAAAATGAATACTTTTTTTGAGGAAATGTGTCAAAGAAAGGATAGTTTGCACATAAAATGAATACTTTTTTTAAGGAAATGTGTCAAGGAAAGGATGCTTTGCACATAAAATGAATACTTTTTTTAAGGAAATGTGTCAGGAAAGGATGGTTTGCACATAAAATGAATACTTTTTTTAAGGAAATGTGTCAAGGAAAGGATAGTTTGCGCATAAAATGAATACTTTTTTTGAGGAAATGTGTCAGGAAAGGATAGTTTGCACATAAAATGAATACTTTTTTAAGGAAATGTGTCAAGGAAAGGATGCTTTGCACATAAAATGAATACTTTTTTTAAGGAAATGTGTCAAGGAAAGGTTGGTTTGCACATAAAATGAATACTTTCTTTAAGGAAATGTGTCAAGGAAAGAATAGTTTGCACATAAAATGAATACTTTTTTTAAGGAACTGTGTCAAGGAAAGGATGCTTTGCACATAAAATGAAGACTTTTTGTAAGGAAATGTGTGGAAGAAGGGATAGTTTGCACATAAAATGAATACTTTTTTTAAGGAAATGTGTCAAGGAAAGGATAGTTTGCACATAAAATGAATACTTTTTTTAAAGGAAATGTGTCAGGAAAGGATAGTTTGCACATAAAATGAATACTTTTTTTAAGGAAATGTGTCAAGGAAAGGATAGTTTGCACATAAAATGAATACTTTTTTTAAGGAAATGTGTCAGGAAAGGATGGTTTGCACATAAAATGAATACTTTTTTTAAGGAAATGTGTCAAGGAAAGGATAGTTTGCACATAAAATGAATACTTTTTTTGAGGAAATGTGTAAGGAAAGGATAGTTTGCACATAAAATGAATACTTTTTTTAAGGAAATGTGTCAAGGAAAGGATGCTTTGCACATAAAATGAATACTTTTTTTTAAGGAAATGTGTCAAGGAAAGGATGCTTTGCACATAAAATGAATACTTTTTTTAAGGAAATGTGTCAAGGAAAGGATGCTTTGCACATAAAATGAATACTTTTTTTAAGGAAATGTGTCAAGGAAAGGTTGGTTTGCACATAAAATGAATACTTTTTTTAAGGAAATGTGTCAAGGAAAGGTTGGTTTGCACATAAAATGAATACTTTTTTTAAGGAAATGTGTCAAGGAAAGGATGCTTTGCACATAAAATGAATACTTTTTTTAAGGAAATGTGTCAAGGAAAGGTTGGTTTGCACATAAAATGACTACTTTTTTTAAGGAAATGTGTCAAGGAAAGGTTGGTTTGCACATAAAATGAATACTTTTTTTAAGGAAATGTGTCAAGGAAAGGATGCTTTGCACATAAAATGAATACTTTTTTTAAGGAAATGTGTCAAGGAAAGGTTGGTTTGCACATAAAATGAATACTTTTTTTAAGGAAATGTGTCAAGGAAAGGATAGTTTGCACATAAAATGAATACTTTTTTTGAGGAAATGTGTCAGGAAAGGATAGTTTGCACATAAAATGAATACTTTTTTTAAGGAAATGTGTCAAGGAAAGGATGCTTTGCACATAAAATGAATACTTTTTTTAAGGAAATGTGTCAAGGAAAGGATGCTTTGCACATAAAATGAATACTTTTTTTAAGGAAATGTGTCAAGGAAAGGTTGGTTTGCACATAAAATGAATACTTTTTTTAAGGAAATGTGTCAAGGAAAGAATAGTTTGCACATAAAATGAATACTTTTTTTAAGGAACTGTGTCAAGGAAAGGATGCTTTGCACATAAAATGAAGACTTTTTGTAAGGAAATGTGTGGAAGAAGGGATAGTTTGCACATAAAATGAATACTTTTTTTAAGGAAATGTGTCAAGGAAAGGATAGTTTGCACATAAAATGAATACTTTTTTTAAAGGAAATGTGTCAAAGAAAGGATAGTTTGCACATAAAATGAATACTTTTTTTAAAGGAAATGTGTCAAGGAAAGGATAGTTTGCACATAAAATGAAGACTTTTTTTTAAGGAAATGTGTCAGGAAAGGATAGTTTGCACATAAAATGAATACTTTTTTTAAGGAAATGTGTCAAGGAAAGGATAGTTTGCACATAAAATGAATACTTTTTTTAAAGGAAATGTGTCAAAGAAAGGATAGTTTGCACATAAAATGAATACTTTTTTTAAAGGAAATGTGTCAAGGAAAGGATAGTTTGCACATAAAATGAAGACTTTTTTTTAAGGAAATGTGTCAGGAAAGGATAGTTTGCACATAAAATGAATACTTTTTTTAAGGAAATGTGTCAAGGAAAGGATAGTTTGCACATAAAATGAATACTTTTTTTAAGGAAATGTGTCAGGAAAGGATAGTTTGCACATAAAATGAAGATTTTTTGTAAGGAAATGTGTGGAAGAAGGGATAGTTTGCACATAAAATGAATACTTTTTTTAAGGAAATGTGTCAAGGAAAGGATAGTTTGCACATAAAATGAATACTTTTTTTAAGGAAATGTGTCAAGGAAAGGATAGGTTGCACATAAAATGAATACTTTTTTTAAGGAAATGTGTCAAGGAAAGGATAGTTTGCACATAAAATGAATACTTTTTTTAAGGAAATGTGTCAGGAAAGGATAGTTTGCACATAAAATGAATACTTTTTTTAAGGAAATGTGTCAAGGAAAGGATGCTTTGCACGTAAAATGAATACTTTTTTTTAAGGAAATGTGTCAAGGAAAGGATAGTTTGCACATAAAATGAATACTTTTTTTAAGGAAATGTGTCAAGGAAAGGAAAGTTTGCACATAAAGTGAATACTTTTTTTCAGGAAATGTGTCAAGGAAAGGATAGTTTGCACATAAAATGAATACTTTTTTTCAGGAAATGTGTCAAGGAAAGGATAGTTTGCACATAAAATGAATACTTTTTTTAAGGAAATGTGTCAGGAAAGGATAGGTTGCACATAAAATGAATACTTTTTTTAAGGAAATGTGTCAGGAAAGGATAGGTTGCACATAAAATGAAGACTTTTTGTAAGGAAATGTGTCAAGGAAAGGATAGTTTGCACATAAAATGAATACTTTTTTTTAAGGAAATGTGTCAAGGAAAGGATAGTTTGCACATAAAATGAATACTTTTTTTAAGGAAATGTGTCAAGGAAAGGATTGTTTGCACATAAAATGAATACTTTTTTTAAGGAAATGTGTCAAGGAAAGGATAGTTTGCACATAAAATGAATACTTTTTTTAAGGAAATGTGTCAAAGAAAGGATAGTTTGCACATAAAATGAATACTTTTTTTCAGGAAATGTGTCAAGGAAAGGATAGTTTGCACATAAAATGAATACTTTTTTTAAGGAAATGTGTCAAGGAAAGGGTAGTTTGCACATAAAATGAATACTTTTTTTGAGGAAATGTGTCAGGAAAGGAAAGTTTGCACATAAAATGAATACTTTTTTTAAGGAAATGTGTCAAGGAAAGGATGCTTTGCACATAAAATGAATACTTTTTTTAAGGAAATGTGTCAAGGAAAGGATGCTTTGCACATAAAATGAATACTTTTTTTAAGGAAATATGTCAAGGAAAGGATGCTTTGCACATAAAATGAATACTTTTTTTAAGGAAATGTGTCAAGGAAAGAATAGTTTGCACATAAAATGAATACTTTTTTTAAGGAAATGTGTCAAGGAAAGGATGCTTTGCGCGTAAAATGAATACTTTTTTTTAAGGAAATGTGTCAAGGAAAGGATAGTTTGCACATAAAATGAATACTTTTTTTAAGGAAATGTGTCAAGGAAAGGATAGTTTGCACATAAAGTGAATACTTTTTTTCAGGAAATGTGTCAAGGAAAGGATAGTTTGCACATAAAATGAATACTTTTTTTCAGGAAATGTGTCAAGGAAAGGATAGTTTGCACATAAAATGAATACTTTTTTTAAGGAAATGTGTCAAGGAAAGGATAGTTTGCACATAAAATGAATACTTTTTTTAAAGGAAATGTGTCAAAGAAAGGATAGTTTGCACATAAAATGAATACTTTTTTTAAAGGAAATGTGTCAAGGAAAGGATAGTTTGCACATAAAATGAAGACTTTTTTTAAGGAAATGTGTCAGGAAAGGATAGTTTGCACATAAAATGAATACTTTTTTTAAGGAAATGTGTCAAGGAAAGGATAGTTTGCACATAAAATGAATACTTTTTTTAAGGAAATGTGTCAGGAAAGGATGGTTTGCACATAAAATGAATACTTTTTTTAAGGAAATGTGTCAAGGAAAGGATGCTTTGCACATAAAATGAATACTTTTTTTAAGGAAATGTGTCAGGAAAGGATGGTTTGCACATAAAATGAATACTTTTTTTAAGGAAATGTGTCAAAGAAAGGATAGTTTGCACATAAAATGAATACTTTTTTTGAGGAAATGTGTCAGGAAAGGATAGTTTGCACATAAAATGAATACTTTTTTTAAGGAAATGTGTCAAGGAAAGGATGCTTTGCACATAAAATGAATACTTTTTTTTAAGGAAATGTGTCAAGGAAAGGATGCTTTGCACATAAAATGAATACTTTTTTTAAGGAAATGTGTCAAGGAAAGGTTGGTTTGCACATAAAATGAATACTTTTTTTAAGGAAATGTGTCAAGGAAAGAATAGTTTGCACATAAAATGAATACTTTTTTTAAGGAACTGTGTCAAGGAAAGGATGCTTTGCACATAAAATGAAGACTTTTTGTAAGGAAATGTGTGGAAGAAGGGATAGTTTGCACATAAAATGAATACTTTTTTTAAGGAAATGTGTCAAGGAAAGGATAGTTTGCACATAAAATGAATACTTTTTTTAAAGGAAATGTGTCAAAGAAAGGATAGTTTGCACATAAAATGAATACTTTTTTTAAAGGAAATGTGTCAAGGAAAGGATAGTTTGCACATAAAATGAAGACTTTTTTTTAAGGAAATGTGTCAGGAAAGGATAGTTTGCACATAAAATGAATACTTTTTTTAAGGAAATGTGTCAAGGAAAGGATAGTTTGCACATAAAATGAATACTTTTTTTAAGGAAATGTGTCAGGAAAGGATAGTTTGCACATAAAATGAAGACATTTTGTAAGGAAATGTGTGGAAGAAGGGATAGTTTGCACATAAAATGAATACTTTTTTTAAGGAAATGTGTCAAGGAAAGGATAGTTTGCACATAAAATGAATACTTTTTTTTAAGGAAATGTGTCAAGGAAAGGATAGGTTGCACATAAAATGAATACTTTTTTTAAGGAAATGTGTCAAGGAAAGGATAGTTTGCACATAAAATGAATACTTTTTTTAAGGAAATGTGTCAAGGAAAGGATAGGTTGCACATAAAATGAATACTTTTTTTAAGGAAATGTGTCAAGGAAAGGATAGTTTGCACATAATATGAATACTTTTTTTAAGCAAATGTGTCAAGGAAAGGATAGGTTGCACATAAAATGAATACTTTTTTTAAGGAAATGTGTCAGGAAAGGATAGTTTGCACATAAAATGAATACTTTTTGTAAGGAAATGTGTGGAAGAAGGGATAGTTTGCACATAAAATGAATACTTTTTTTAAGGAAATGTGTCAAGGAAAGGATAGTTTGCACATAAAATGAATACTTTTTTTTAAGGAAATGTGTCAGGAAAGGATAGTTTGCACATAAAATGAATACTTTTTTTAAGGAAATGTGTCAAGGAAAGGATGCTTTGCACGTAAAATGAATACTTTTTTTTTAAGGAAATGTGTCAAGGAAAGGATAGTTTGCACATAAAATGAATACTTTTTTTCAGGAAATGTGTCAAGGAAAGGATAGTTTGCACATAAAATGAATACTTTTTTTCAGGAAATGTGTCAAGGAAAGGATAGTTTGCACATAAAATGAATACTTTTTTTAAGGAAATGTGTCAGGAAAGGATAGGTTGCACATAAAATGAATACTTTTTTTAAGGAAATGTGTCAGGAAAGGATAGGTTGCACATAAAATGAAGACTTTTTGTAAGGAAATGTGTCAAGGAAAGGATAGTTTGCACATAAAATGATTACTTTTTTAAAGGAAAGGTGTCAAGGAAAGGATAGTTTGCACATAAAATGATTACTTTTTTAAAGGAAATGTGTCAAGGAAGGATAGTTTGCACATAAAATGAATACTTTTTTAAAGGAAATGTGTCAAGGAAGGATAGTTTACACATAAAATGAATACTTTTTTAAAGGAAATGTGTCCAGAAAGGATAGTTTGCGCATAAAATGAATACTTTTTTTAAGGAAATGTGTCAGGAAAGGATAGTTTGCACATAAAATGAATACTTTTTTTAAGGAAATGTGTCAAAGAAAGGATAGTTTGCACATAAAATGAATACTTTTTTTAAGGAAATGTGTCAAGGAAAGGATAGTTTGCACATAAAATGAATACTTTTTTTAAGGAAATGTGTCAAAGAAAGGATAGTTTGCACATAAAATGAATACTTTTTTTAACGAAATGAGTTAAGGAAAGGATAGTTTGCACATAAAATGAAGACTTTTTGTAAGGAAATGTGTGGAAGAAGGGATAGTTTGCACATAAAATGAATACTTTTTTTAAAGGAAATGTGTCAAGGAAAGAATAGTTTGCACATAAAATGAAGACTTTTTTTAAGGAAATGTGTCAAGGAAAGGATAGTTTGCACATAAAATGAATACTTTTTTTAAGGAAATGTGTCAGGAAAGGATAGGTTGCACATAAAATGAATACTTTTTTTGAGGAAATGTGTCAGGAAAGGATAGTTTGCACATAAAATGAATACTTTTTTTAAGGAAATGTGTCAAGGAAAGGATGCTTTGCACATAAAATGAATACTTTTTTTAAGGAAATGTGTCAAGGAAAGGATGCTTTGCACATAAAATGAATACTTTTTTTAAGGAAATATGTCAAGGAAAGGATGCTTTGCACATAAAATGAATACTTTTTTTAAGGAAATGTGTCAAGGAAAGAATAGTTTGCACATAAAATGAATACTTTTTTTAAGGAAATGTGTCAAGGAAAGGATGCTTTGCGCGTAAAATGAATACTTTTTTTTAAGGAAATGTGTCAAGGAAAGGATAGTTTGCACATAAAATGAATACTTTTTTTAAGGAAATGTGTCAAGGAAAGGATAGTTTGCACATAAAGTGAATACTTTTTTTCAGGAAATGTGTCAAGGAAAGGATAGTTTGCACATAAAATGAATACTTTTTTTCAGGAAATGTGTCAAGGAAAGGATAGTTTGCACATAAAATGAATACTTTTTTTAAGGAAATGTGTCAAGGAAAGGATAGTTTGCACATAAAATGAATACTTTTTTTAAAGGAAATGTGTCAAAGAAAGGATAGTTTGCACATAAAATGAATACTTTTTTTAAAGGAAATGTGTCAAGGAAAGGATAGTTTGCACATAAAATGAAGACTTTTTTTAAGGAAATGTGTCAGGAAAGGATAGTTTGCACATAAAATGAATACTTTTTTTAAGGAAATGTGTCAAGGAAAGGATAGTTTGCACATAAAATGAATACTTTTTTTAAGGAAATGTGTCAGGAAAGGATGGTTTGCACATAAAATGAATACTTTTTTTAAGGAAATGTGTCAAGGAAAGGATGCTTTGCACATAAAATGAATACTTTTTTTAAGGAAATGTGTCAGGAAAGGATGGTTTGCACATAAAATGAATACTTTTTTTAAGGAAATGTGTCAAGGAAAGGATAGTTTGCACATAAAATGAATACTTTTTTTGAGGAAATGTGTCAGGAAAGGATAGTTTGCACATAAAATGAATACTTTTTTTAAGGAAATGTGTCAAGGAAAGGATGCTTTGCACATAAAATGAATACTTTTTTTTAAGGAAATGTGTCAAGGAAAGGATGCTTTGCACATAAAATGAATACTTTTTTTAAGGAAATGTGTCAAGGAAAGGTTGGTTTGCACATAAAATGAATACTTTTTTTAAGGAAATGTGTCAAGGAAAGAATAGTTTGCACATAAAATGAATACTTTTTTTAAGGAACTGTGTCAAGGAAAGGATGCTTTGCACATAAAATGAAGACTTTTTGTAAGGAAATGTGTGGAAGAAGGGATAGTTTGCACATAAAATGAATACTTTTTTTAAGGAAATGTGTCAAGGAAAGGATAGTTTGCACATAAAATGAATACTTTTTTTAAAGGAAATGTGTCAAAGAAAGGATAGTTTGCACATAAAATGAATACTTTTTTTAAAGGAAATGTGTCAAGGAAAGGATAGTTTGCACATAAAATGAAGACTTTTTTTTAAGGAAATGTGTCAGGAAAGGATAGTTTGCACATAAAATGAATACTTTTTTTAAGGAAATGTGTTAAGGAAAGGATAGTTTGCACATAAAATGAATACTTTTTTTAAGGAAATGTGTCAGGAAAGGATAGTTTGCACATAAAATGAAGACATTTTGTAAGGAAATGTGTGGAAGAAGGGATAGTTTGCACATAAAATGAATACTTTTTTTAAGGAAATGTGTCAAGGAAAGGATAGTTTGCACATAAAATGAATACTTTTTTTTAAGGAAATGTGTCAAGGAAAGGATAGGTTGCACATAAAATGAATACTTTTTTTAAGGAAATGTGTCAAGGAAAGGATAGTTTGCACATAAAATGAATACTTTTTTTAAGGAAATGTGTCAAGGAAAGGATAGGTTGCACATAAAATGAATACTTTTTTTAAGGAAATGTGTCAAGGAAAGGATAGTTTGCACATAATATGAATACTTTTTTTAAGCAAATGTGTCAAGGAAAGGATAGGTTGCACATAAAATGAATACTTTTTTTAAGGAAATGTGTCAGGAAAGGATAGTTTGCACATAAAATGAATACTTTTTGTAAGGAAATGTGTGGAAGAAGGGATAGTTTGCACATAAAATGAATACTTTTTTTAAGGAAATGTGTCAAGGAAAGGATAGTTTGCACATAAAATGAATACTTTTTTTTAAGGAAATGTGTCAGGAAAGGATAGTTTGCACATAAAATGAATACTTTTTTTAAGGAAATGTGTCAAGGAAAGGATGCTTTGCACGTAAAATGAATACTTTTTTTTTAAGGAAATGTGTCAAGGAAAGGATAGTTTGCACATAAAATGAATACTTTTTTTCAGGAAATGTGTCAAGGAAAGGATAGTTTGCACATAAAATGAATACTTTTTTTCAGGAAATGTGTCAAGGAAAGGATAGTTTGCACATAAAATGAATACTTTTTTTAAGGAAATGTGTCAGGAAAGGATAGGTTGCACATAAAATGAATACTTTTTTTAAGGAAATGTGTCAGGAAAGGATAGGTTGCACATAAAATGAAGACTTTTTGTAAGGAAATGTGTCAAGGAAAGGATAGTTTGCACATAAAATGATTACTTTTTTAAAGGAAAGGTGTCAAGGAAAGGATAGTTTGCACATAAAATGATTACTTTTTTAAAGGAAATGTGTCAAGGAAGGATAGTTTGCACATAAAATGAATACTTTTTTAAAGGAAATGTGTCAAGGAAGGATAGTTTACACATAAAATGAATACTTTTTTAAAGGAAATGTGTCCAGAAAGGATAGTTTGCGCATAAAATGAATACTTTTTTTAAGGAAATGTGTCAGGAAAGGATAGTTTGCACATAAAATGAATACTTTTTTTAAGGAAATGTGTCAAAGAAAGGATAGTTTGCACATAAAATGAATACTTTTTTTAAGGAAATGTGTCAAGGAAAGGATAGTTTGCACATAAAATGAATACTTTTTTTAAGGAAATGTGTCAAAGAAAGGATAGTTTGCACATAAAATGAATACTTTTTTT
Organism: Deroplatys truncata; assembly: GCA_030765065.1. Classification (NCBI taxonomy): domain Eukaryota; kingdom Metazoa; phylum Arthropoda; class Insecta; order Mantodea; family Mantidae; genus Deroplatys; species Deroplatys truncata. The sequence continues at coordinate 568,976 of CM060981.1, read as the reverse complement.
AACGAAATGAGTTAAGGAAAGGATAGTTTGCACATAAAATGAAGACTTTTTGTAAGGAAATGTGTGGAAGAAGGGATAGTTTGCACATAAAATGAATACTTTTTTTAAAGGAAATGTGTCAAGGAAAGAATAGTTTGCACATAAAATGAAGACTTTTTTTAAGGAAATGTGTCAAGGAAAGGATAGTTTGCACATAAAATGAATACTTTTTTTAAGGAAATGTGTCAGGAAAGGATAGGTTGCACATAAAATGAAGACTTTTTGTAAGGAAATGTGTGGAAGAAGGGATAGTTTGCACATAAAATGAAGACTTTTTTTAAGGAAATGTGTCAAGGAAAGGATAGTTTGCACATAAAATGAATGCTTTTTTAAAGGAAATGTGTCAAGGTAAGGATAGTTTGCACATAAAATGAATACTTTTTTTAAGGAAATGTGTCAAGGAAAGGATAGTTTGCACATATAATGAATACTTTTTTTAAGGAAATGTGTCAAGGGAGGATAGTTTGCACATAAAATGAATACTTTTTTTAAGGAAATGTGTCAGGAAAGGATAGTTTGCACATAAAATGAATACTTTTTTTAAGGAAATGTGTCAAGGAAAGGATAGTTTGCACGTAAAATGAATACTTTTTTTAAGGAAATGTGTCAAGGAAAGGATAGTTTGCACATAAAATGAATACTTTTTTTAAGGAAATGTGTCAGGAAAGGATAGTTTGCACATAAAATGAATACTTTTTTTAAGGAAATGTGTCAAGGAAAGGATAGTTTGCACATAAAATGAATACTTTTTTTTTAGGAAATGTGTCAAGGAAAGGATAGTTTGCACATAAAATGAATACTTTTTTTAAGGAAATGTGTCAGGAAAGGATAGTTTGCACATAAAATGAATGCTTTTTTTTTTAGGAAATGTGTAGAGGAAAGGATAGTTTCAACATAAAATGAATACTTTTTTTAAGGGAAAGGTGTCAAGGAAAGGATAGTTTGCACATAAAATGAATACTTTTTTTTAGGAAATGTGTAGAGGAATGGATAGTTTCAACATAAAATGAATACCTTTTTTTAAGGGAAAGGTGTCAAGGATAGGATGGTTTGCACATAAAATGAAGACTTTTTATTTTTAAGGAAATGTGTCAAGGAAAGGATGGTTTGCACATAAAATGAATACTTTATTTAAGGAAATGTGTCAAGGAAAGGATGGTTTGCACATAAAATGAATACTTTTTTTAAGGAAATGTGTCAAGGAAAGGATAGTTTGCACATAAAATGAATACTTTTTTTAAGGAAATGTGTCAAGGAAAGGATGGTTTGCACATAAAATGAATACTTTTTTTAAGGAAATGTGTCAGGAAAGGATGGTTTGCACATAAAATGAATACTTTTTTTAAGGAAATGTGTCAAGGAAAGGATAGTTTGCGCATAAAATGAATACTTTTTTTGAGGAAATGTGTCAGGAAAGGATAGTTTGCACATAAAATGAATACTTTTTTAAGGAAATGTGTCAAGGAAAGGATGCTTTGCACATAAAATGAATACTTTTTTTAAGGAAATGTGTCAAGGAAAGGTTGGTTTGCACATAAAATGAATACTTTCTTTAAGGAAATGTGTCAAGGAAAGAATAGTTTGCACATAAAATGAATACTTTTTTTAAGGAACTGTGTCAAGGAAAGGATGCTTTGCACATAAAATGAAGACTTTTTGTAAGGAAATGTGTGGAAGAAGGGATAGTTTGCACATAAAATGAATACTTTTTTTAAGGAAATGTGTCAAGGAAAGGATAGTTTGCACATAAAATGAATACTTTTTTTAAAGGAAATGTGTCAGGAAAGGATAGTTTGCACATAAAATGAATACTTTTTTTAAGGAAATGTGTCAAGGAAAGGATAGTTTGCACATAAAATGAATACTTTTTTTAAGGAAATGTGTCAGGAAAGGATGGTTTGCACATAAAATGAATACTTTTTTTAAGGAAATGTGTCAAGGAAAGGATAGTTTGCACATAAAATGAATACTTTTTTTGAGGAAATGTGTCAGGAAAGGATAGTTTGCACATAAAATGAATACTTTTTTTAAGGAAATGTGTCAAGGAAAGGATGCTTTGCACATAAAATGAATACTTTTTTTTAAGGAAATGTGTCAAGGAAAGGATGCTTTGCACATAAAATGAATACTTTTTTTAATGAAATGTGTCAAGGAAAGGTTGGTTTGCACATAAAATGAATACTTTTTTTAAGGAAATGTGTCAAGGAAAGGATGCTTTGCACATAAAATGAATACTTTTTTTAAGGAAATGTGTCAAGGAAAGGTTGGTTTGCACATAAAATGAATACTTTTTTTAAGGAAATGTGTCAAGGAAAGGTTGGTTTGCACATAAAATGAATACTTTTTTTAAGGAAATGTGTCAAGGAAAGGATGCTTTGCACATAAAATGAATACTTTTTTTAAGGAAATGTGTCAAGGAAAGGTTGGTTTGCACATAAAATGAATACTTTTTTTAAGGAAATGTGTCAAGGAAAGGTTGGTTTGCACATAAAATGAATACTTTTTTTAAGGAAATGTGTCAAGGAAAGGATGCTTTGCACATAAAATGAATACTTTTTTTAAGGAAATGTGTCAAGGAAAGGTTGGTTTGCACATAAAATGAATACTTTTTTTAAGGAAATGTGTCAAGGAAAGGATAGTTTGCACATAAAATGAATACTTTTTTTGAGGAAATGTGTCAGGAAAGGATAGTTTGCACATAAAATGAATACTTTTTTTAAGGAAATGTGTCAAGGAAAGGATGCTTTGCACATAAAATGAATACTTTTTTTAAGGAAATGTGTCAAGGAAAGGATGCTTTGCACATAAAATGAATACTTTTTTTAAGGAAATGTGTCAAGGAAAGGTTGGTTTGCACATAAAATGAATACTTTTTTTAAGGAAATGTGTCAAGGAAAGAATAGTTTGCACATAAAATGAATACTTTTTTTAAGGAACTGTGTCAAGGAAAGGATGCTTTGCACATAAAATGAAGACTTTTTGTAAGGAAATGTGTGGAAGAAGGGATAGTTTGCACATAAAATGAATACTTTTTTTAAGGAAATGTGTCAAGGAAAGGATAGTTTGCACATAAAATGAATACTTTTTTTAAAGGAAATGTGTCAAAGAAAGGATAGTTTGCACATAAAATGAATACTTTTTTTAAAGGAAATGTGTCAAGGAAAGGATAGTTTGCACATAAAATGAAGACTTTTTTTTAAGGAAATGTGTCAGGAAAGGATAGTTTGCACATAAAATGAATACTTTTTTTAAGGAAATGTGTCAAGGAAAGGATAGTTTGCACATAAAATGAATACTTTTTTTAAAGGAAATGTGTCAAAGAAAGGATAGTTTGCACATAAAATGAATACTTTTTTTAAAGGAAATGTGTCAAGGAAAGGATAGTTTGCACATAAAATGAAGACTTTTTTTTAAGGAAATGTGTCAGGAAAGGATAGTTTGCACATAAAATGAATACTTTTTTTAAGGAAATGTGTCAAGGAAAGGATAGTTTGCACATAAAATGAATACTTTTTTTAAGGAAATGTGTCAGGAAAGGATAGTTTGCACATAAAATGAAGATTTTTTGTAAGGAAATGTGTGGAAGAAGGGATAGTTTGCACATAAAATGAATACTTTTTTTAAGGAAATGTGTCAAGGAAAGGATAGTTTGCACATAAAATGAATACTTTTTTTAAGGAAATGTGTCAAGGAAAGGATAGGTTGCACATAAAATGAATACTTTTTTTAAGGAAATGTGTCAAGGAAAGGATAGTTTGCACATAAAATGAATACTTTTTTTAAGGAAATGTGTCAGGAAAGGATAGTTTGCACATAAAATGAATACTTTTTTTAAGGAAATGTGTCAAGGAAAGGATGCTTTGCACGTAAAATGAATACTTTTTTTTAAGGAAATGTGTCAAGGAAAGGATAGTTTGCACATAAAATGAATACTTTTTTTAAGGAAATGTGTCAAGGAAAGGAAAGTTTGCACATAAAGTGAATACTTTTTTTCAGGAAATGTGTCAAGGAAAGGATAGTTTGCACATAAAATGAATACTTTTTTTCAGGAAATGTGTCAAGGAAAGGATAGTTTGCACATAAAATGAATACTTTTTTTAAGGAAATGTGTCAGGAAAGGATAGGTTGCACATAAAATGAATACTTTTTTTAAGGAAATGTGTCAGGAAAGGATAGGTTGCACATAAAATGAAGACTTTTTGTAAGGAAATGTGTCAAGGAAAGGATAGTTTGCACATAAAGTGAATACTTTTTTTTAAGGAAATGTGTCAAGGAAAGGATAGTTTGCACATAAAATGAATACTTTTTTTAAGGAAATGTGTCAAGGAAAGGATTGTTTGCACATAAAATGAATACTTTTTTTAAGGAAATGTGTCAAGGAAAGGATAGTTTGCACATAAAATGAATACTTTTTTTAAGGAAATGTGTCAAAGAAAGGATAGTTTGCACATAAAATGAATACTTTTTTTCAGGAAATGTGTCAAGGAAAGGATAGTTTGCACATAAAATGAATACTTTTTTTAAGGAAATGTGTCAAGGAAAGGGTAGTTTGCACATAAAATGAATACTTTTTTTGAGGAAATGTGTCAGGAAAGGATAGTTTGCACATAAAATGAATACTTTTTTTTAAGGAAATGTGTCAAGGAAAGGATGCTTTGCACATAAAATGAATACTTTTTTTAAGGAAATGTGTCAAGGAAAGGATGCTTTGCACATAAAATGAATACTTTTTTTAAGGAAATATGTCAAGGAAAGGATGCTTTGCACATAAAATGAATACTTTTTTTAAGGAAATGTGTCAAGGAAAGAATAGTTTGCACATAAAATGAATACTTTTTTTAAGGAAATGTGTCAAGGAAAGGATGCTTTGCGCGTAAAATGAATACTTTTTTTTAAGGAAATGTGTCAAGGAAAGGATAGTTTGCACATAAAATGAATACTTTTTTTAAGGAAATGTGTCAAGGAAAGGATAGTTTGCACATAAAGTGAATACTTTTTTTCAGGAAATGTGTCAAGGAAAGGATAGTTTGCACATAAAATGAATACTTTTTTTCAGGAAATGTGTCAAGGAAAGGATAGTTTGCACATAAAATGAATACTTTTTTTAAGGAAATGTGTCAAGGAAAGGATAGTTTGCACATAAAATGAATACTTTTTTTAAAGGAAATGTGTCAAAGAAAGGATAGTTTGCACATAAAATGAATACTTTTTTTAAAGGAAATGTGTCAAGGAAAGGATAGTTTGCACATAAAATGAAGACTTTTTTTAAGGAAATGTGTCAGGAAAGGATAGTTTGCACATAAAATGAATACTTTTTTTAAGGAAATGTGTCAAGGAAAGGATAGTTTGCACATAAAATGAATACTTTTTTTAAGGAAATGTGTCAGGAAAGGATGGTTTGCACATAAAATGAATACTTTTTTTAAGGAAATGTGTCAAGGAAAGGATGCTTTGCACATAAAATGAATACTTTTTTTAAGGAAATGTGTCAGGAAAGGATGGTTTGCACATAAAATGAATACTTTTTTTAAGGAAATGTGTCAAGGAAAGGATAGTTTGCACATAAAATGAATACTTTTTTTGAGGAAATGTGTCAAGGAAAGGATAGTTTGCACATAAAATGAATACTTTTTTTAAAGAAATGTGTCAAGGAAAGGATGCTTTGCACATAAAATGAATACTTTTTTTTAAGGAAATGTGTCAAGGAAAGGATGCTTTGCACATAAAATGAATACTTTTTTTAAGGAAATGTGTCAAGGAAAGGTTGGTTTGCACATAAAATGAATACTTTTTTTAAGGAAATGTGTCAAGGAAAGAATAGTTTGCACATAAAATGAATACTTTTTTTAAGGAACTGTGTCAAGGAAAGGATGCTTTGCACATAAAATGAAGACTTTTTGTAAGGAAATGTGTGGAAGAAGGGATAGTTTGCACATAAAATGAATACTTTTTTTAAGGAAATGTGTCAAGGAAAGGATAGTTTGCACATAAAATGAATACTTTTTTTAAAGGAAATGTGTCAAAGAAAGGATAGTTTGCACATAAAATGAATACTTTTTTTAAAGGAAATGTGTCAAGGAAAGGATAGTTTGCACATAAAATGAAGACTTTTTTTTAAGGAAATGTGTCAGGAAAGGATAGTTTGCACATAAAATGAATACTTTTTTTAAGGAAATGTGTCAAGGAAAGGATAGTTTGCACATAAAATGAATACTTTTTTTAAGGAAATGTGTCAGGAAAGGATAGTTTGCACATAAAATGAAGACATTTTGTAAGGAAATGTGTGGAAGAAGGGATAGTTTGCACATAAAATGAATACTTTTTTTAAGGAAATGTGTCAAGGAAAGGATAGTTTGCACATAAAATGAATACTTTTTTTAAGGAAATGTGTCAAGGAAAGGATAGGTTGCACATATACTTTTTTTAAGGAAATGTGTCAGGACAGGATAGTTTGCACATAAAATGAATACTTTTTGTAAGGAAATGTGTGGAAGAAGGGATAGTTTGCACATAAAATGAATACTTTTTTTAAGGAAATGTGTCAAGGAAAGGATAGTTTGCACATAAAATGAATACTTTTTTTAAGGAAATGTGTCAGGAAAGGATAGTTTGCACATAAAATGAATACTTTTTTTAAGGAAATGTGTCAAGGAAAGGATGCTTTGCACGTAAAATGAATACTTTTTTTTTAAGGAAATGTGTCAAGGAAAGGATAGTTTGCACATAAAATGAATACTTTTTTTCAGGAAATGTGTCAAGGAAAGGATAGTTTGCACATAAAATGAATACTTTTTTTCAGGAAATGTGTCAAGGAAAGGATAGTTTGCACATAAAATGAATACTTTTTTTAAGGAAATGTGTCAGGAAAGGATAGGTTGCACATAAAATGAATACTTTTTTTAAGGAAATGTGTCAGGAAAGGATAGGTTGCACATAAAATGAAGACTTTTTGTAAGGAAATGTGTCAAGGAAAGGATAGTTTGCACATAAAATGATTACTTTTTTAAAGGAAAGGTGTCAAGGAAAGGATAGTTTGCACATAAAATGATTACTTTTTTAAAGGAAATGTGTCAAGGAAGGATAGTTTGCACATAAAATGAATACTTTTTTAAAGGAAATGTGTCAAGGAAGGATAGTTTACACATAAAATGAATACTTTTTTAAAGGAAATGTGTCAAGAAAGGATAGTTTGCGCATAAAATGAATACTTTTTTTAAGGAAATGTGTCAGGAAAGGATAGTTTGCACATAAAATGAATACTTTTTTTAAGGAAATGTGTCAAAGAAAGGATAGTTTGCACATAAAATGAATACTTTTTTTAAGGAAATGTGTCAAGGAAAGGATAGTTTGCACATAAAATGAATACTTTTTTTAAGGAAATGTGTCAAGGAAAGGATAGTTTGCACATAAAATGAATACTTTTTGTAAGGAAATGTGTCAGGAAAGGATAGTTTGCACATAAAATGAATACTTTTTTTAAGGAAATGTGTCAAGGAAAGGATAGTTTGCACATAAAATGAATACTTTTTTTAAGGAAATGTGTCAGGAAAGGATAGTTTGCACATAAAGTGAATACTTTTTTTAAGGAAATGTGTCAAGGAAAGGATAGTTTGCACATAAAATGAATACTTTTTTTAAGGAAATGTGTCAGGAAAGGATAGGTTGCACATAAAATGAAGAGTTTTTGTAAGGAAATGTGTGGAAGAAGGGATAGTTTGCACATAAAATGAATACTTTTTTTTAAAGGAAATGTGTCAAGGAAAGGATAGTTTGCACATAAAATGAATACTTTTTTTAAGGAAATGTGTCAAGGAAAGGATAGTTTGCACATAAAATGAATGCTTTTTTAAAGGAAATGTGTCAAGGAAAGGATAGTTTGCACATAAAATGAATACTTTTTTTAAGGAAATGTGTCAAGGAAAGGATAGTTTGCACATAAAATGAATACTTTTTTTAAGGAAATGTGTCAAGGAAAGGATAGTTTGCACATAAAATGAATACTTTTTTTAAGGAAATGTGTCAAGGAAAGGATAGTTTGCACATAAAATGAATACTTTTTTAAAGGAAATGTGTCAAGGAAAGGATAGTTTGCACATAAAATGAATACTTTTTTTAAGGAAATGTGTCAAGGAAAGGATAGTTTGCACATAAAATGAATACTTTTTTTTTAGGAAATGTGTCAAGGAAAGGATAGTTTGCACATAAAATGAATACTTTTTTTAAGGAAATGTGTCAGGAAAGGATAGTTTGCACATAAAATGAATGCTTTTTTTTTTAGGAAATGTGTAGAGGAAAGGATAGTTTCAACATAAAATGAATACTTTTTTTAAGGGAAAGGTGTCAAGGAAAGGATAGTTTGCACATAAAATGAATACTTTTTTTTAGGAAATGTGTAGAGGAATGGATAGTTTCAACATAAAATGAATACCTTTTTTTAAGGGAAAGGTGTCAAGGATAGGATGGTTTGCACATAAAATGAAGACTTTTTATTTTTAAGGAAATGTGTCAAGGAAAGGATGGTTTGCACATAAAATGAATACTTTATTTAAGGAAATGTGTCAAGGAAAGGATGGTTTGCACATAAAATGAATACTTTTTTTAAGGAAATGTGTCAAGGAAAGGATAGTTTGCACATAAAATGAATACTTTTTTTAAGGAAATGTGTCAAGGAAAGGATGGTTTGCACATAAATCGAATACTTTATTTAAGGAAATGTGTCAAGGAAAGGATGGTTTGCACATAAAATGAATACTTTTTTTAAGGAAATGTGTCAAGGAAAGGATAGTTTGCACATAAAATGAATACTTTATTTAAGGAAATGTGTCAAGGAAAGGATGGTTTGCACATAAAATGAATACTTTTTTTAAGGAAATGTGTCAAGGAAAGGATAGTTTGCACATAAAATGAATACTTTTTTAAGGAAATGTGTCAAGGAAAGGATAGTTTGCACATAAAATGAATACTTTTTTTAAGGAAATGTGTCAAGGAAAGGATAGTTTGCACATAAAATGAATACTTTTTTTAAGGAAATGTGTCAAGGAAAGGATAGTTTGCACATAAAATGAATACTTTATTTAAGGAAACGTGTCAAGGAAAGGATGGTTTGCACATAAAATGAATACTTTTTTTAAGGAAATGTGTCAAGGAAAGGTTAGTTTGCTCATAAAATGAATACTTTTTTTAAGGAAATGTGTCAAGGAAAGGATGCTTTGCACATAAAATGAATACTTTTTTTAAGGAAATGTGTCAAGGAAAGGATGCCTTGCACATAAAATGAATACTTTTTTTAAGGAAATGTGTCAAGGAAAGTATGCTTTGCACATAAAATGAATACTTTTTTTAAGGAAATGTGTCAAGGAAAGGATGCTTTGCACATAAAATGAATACTTTTTTTTAAGGAAATATGTCAAGGAAAGGAAGGTTTGCACATAAAATGAATACTTTTTGTAAGGAAATGTGTCAAGAAAAGGATAGTTTGCACATAAAATGAATACTTTTTTTAAGGAAATGTGTCAGGAAAGGATAGTTTGCACATAAAATGAATACTTTTTTTTAAGGAAATGTGTCAAGGAAAGGAAGGTTTGCACATAAAATGAATACTTTTTTTAAGGAAATGTGTCAGGAAAGGCTAGTTTGCACATAAAATGATACTTTTTTTAAGGAAATGTGTCAGGAAAGGATAGTTTGCACATAAAATGAATACTTTTTTTAAGGAAATGTGTCAGGAAAGGATAGTTTGCACATAACATGAATACTTTTTTTAAGGAAATGTGTCAAGGAAAGGATAGTTCGCACATAAAATGAATACTTTTTTTAAGGAAATGTGTCAGGAAAGGATAGTTTGCACATAAAATGAATACTTTTTTTAAGGAAATGTGTCAGGAAAGGATAGTTTGCACATAAAATGAATACTTTTTTTAAGGAAATGTGTCAAGGAAAGGATAGTTTGCACATAAAATGAATACTTTTTTTAAGGAAATGTGTCAAGGAAAGGATAGTTTGCACATAAAATGAATACTTTTTTTAAGGAAATGTGTCAAGGAAAGGATGGTTTGCACATAAAATGAATTCTTTTTTTAAGGAAATGTGTCAGGAAAGGATGCTTTGCACATAAAATGAATGGTTTTTTTAAGGAAATGTGTCAAGGAAAGGATAGTTTGCACATAAAAATGAATACTTTTTTTAAGGAAATGTGTCAAGGAAAGGATGCTTTGCACATAAAATGAATACTTTTTTTAAGGAAATGTGTCAAGGAAAGGATGTTTTGCACATAAAATGAATACTTTTTTAAGGAAATGTGTCAAGGAAAGGATGCTTTGCACATAAAATGAATACTTTTTTTAAGGAAATTTTCAAGGAAAGAATAGTTTGCACATAAAATGAATACTTTTTTTAAGGAAATGTGTCAAGGAAAGGATGCTTTGCACATAAAATGAATACTTTTTTTAAGGAAATGTGTCAAGGAAAGGATAGTTTGCACATAAAATGAATACTTTTTTTAAGGAAATGTGTCAAGGAAAGGATAGTTTGCACATAAAATGAATACTTTTTTTAAGGAAATGTGTCAAGGAAAGGATAGTTTGCACATAAAATGAATACTTTTTTTAAGGAAATGTGTCAAGGAAAGGATGCTTTGCACATAAAATGAAGACTTTTTGTAAGGAAATGTGTGGAAGAAGGGATAGTTTGCACATAAAATGAATACTTTTTTTAAGGAACTGTGTCAAGGAAAGGATAGTTTGCACATAAAATGAATACTTTTTTTAAAGGAAATGTGTCAGGAAAGGATAGTTTGCACATAAAATGAATACTTTTTTTAAAGGAAATGTGTCAAGGAAAGGATAGTTTGCACATAAAATGAAGACTTTTTTTTTTAAGGAAATGTGTCAGGAAAGGATAGTTTGCACATAAAATGAATACTTTTTTTAAGGAAATGTGTCAGGAAAGGATAGTTTGCACATAAAATGAAGACTTTTTGTAAGGAAATGTGTGGAAGAAGGGATAGTTTGCACATAAAATGAATACTTTTTGTAAGGAAATGTGTCAGGAAAGGATAGTTTGCACATAATATGAATACTTTTTTTAAGCAAATGTGTCAAGGAAAGGATAGGTTGCACATAAAATGAATACTTTTTTTAAGGAAATGTGTCAGGAAAGGATAGTTTGCACATAAAATGAATACTTTTTGTAAGGAAATGTGTGGAAGAAGGGATAGTTTGCACATAAAATGAATACTTTTTTTAAGGAAATGTGTCAAGGAAAGGATAGTTTGCACATAAAATGAATACTTTTTTTAAGGAAATGTGTCAGGAAAGGATAGTTTGCACATAAAATGAATACTTTTTTTAAGGAAATGTGTCAAGGAAAGGATGCTTTGCACGTAAAATGAATACTTTTTTTTTAAGGAAATGTGTCAAGGAAAGGATAGTTTGCACATAAAATGAATACTTTTTTTCAGGAAATGTGTCAAGGAAAGGATAGTTTGCACATAAAATGAATACTTTTTTTCAGGAAATGTGTCAAGGAAAGGATAGTTTGCACATAAAATGAATACTTTTTTTAAGGAAATGTGTCAGGAAAGGATAGGTTGCACATAAAATGAATACTTTTTTTAAGGAAATGTGTCAGGAAAGGATAGGTTGCACATAAAATGAAGACTTTTTGTAAGGAAATGTGTCAAGGAAAGGATAGTTTGCACATAAAATGATAACTTTTTTAAAGGAAAGGTGTCAAGGAAAGGATAGTTTGCACATAAAATGATTACTTTTTTAAAGGAAATGTGTCAAGGAAGGATAGTTTGCACATAAAATGAATACTTTTTTAAAGGAAATGTGTCAAGGAAGGATAGTTTACACATAAAATGAATACTTTTTTAAAGGAAATGTGTCAAGAAAGGATAGTTTGCGCATAAAATGAATACTTTTTTTAAGGAAATGTGTCAGGAAAGGATAGTTTGCACATAAAATGAATACTTTTTTTAAGGAAATGTGTCAAAGAAAGGATAGTTTGCACATAAAATGAATACTTTTTTTAAGGAAATGTGTCAAGGAAAGGATAGTTTGCACATAAAATGAATACTTTTTTTAAGGAAATGTGTCAAAGAAAGGATAGTTTGCACATAAAATGAATACTTTTTTTAACGAAATGAGTTAAGGAAAGGATAGTTTGCACATAAAATGAAGACTTTTTGTAAGGAAATGTGTGGAAGAAGGGATAGTTTGCACATAAAATGAATACTTTTTTTAAAGGAAATGTGTCAAGGAAAGAATAGTTTGCACATAAAATGAAGACTTTTTTTAAGGAAATGTGTCAAGGAAAGGATAGTTTGCACATAAAATGAATACTTTTTTTAAGGAAATGTGTCAGGAAAGGATAGGTTGCACATAAAATGAAGACTTTTTGTAAGGAAATGTGTGGAAGAAGGGATAGTTTGCACATAAAATGAAGACTTTTTTTAAGGAAATGTGTCAAGGAAAGGATAGTTTGCACATAAAATGAATGCTTTTTTAAAGGAAATGTGTCAAGGTAAGGATAGTTTGCACATAAAATGAATACTTTTTTTAAGGAAATGTGTCAAGGAAAGGATAGTTTGCACATATAATGAATACTTTTTTTAAGGAAATGTGTCAAGGGAGGATAGTTTGCACATAAAATGAATACTTTTTTTAAGGAAATGTGTCAGGAAAGGATAGTTTGCACATAAAATGAATACTTTTTTTAAGGAAATGTGTCAAGGAAAGGATAGTTTGCACATAAAATGAATACTTTTTTTAAGGAAATGTGTCAAGGAAAGGATAGTTTGCACATAAAATGAATACTTTTTTTAAGGAAATGTGTCAGGAAAGGATAGTTTGCACATAAAATGAATACTTTTTTTAAGGAAATGTGTCAAGGAAAGGATAGTTTGCACATAAAATGAATACTTTTTTTTTAGGAAATGTGTCAAGGAAAGGATAGTTTGCACATAAAATGAATACTTTTTTTAAGGAAATGTGTCAGGAAAGGATAGTTTGCACATAAAATGAATGCTTTTTTTTTTAGGAAATGTGTAGAGGATAGGATAGTTTCAACATAAAATGAATACTTTTTTTAAGGGAAAGGTGTCAAGGAAAGGATAGTTTGCACATAAAATGAATACTTTTTTTTAGGAAATGTGTAGAGGAAAGGATAGTTTCAACATAAAATGAATACCTTTTTTTAAGGGAAAGGTGTCAAGGATAGGATGGTTTGCACATAAAATGAAGACTTTTTATTTTTAAGGAAATGTGTCAAGGAAAGGATGGTTTGCACATAAAATGAATACTTTATTTAAGGAAATGTGTCAAGGAAAGGATGGTTTGCACATAAAATGAATACTTTTTTTAAGGAAATGTGTCAAGGAAAGGATAGTTTGCACATAAAATGAATACCTTTTTTAAGGAAATGTGTCAAGGAAAGGATGGTTTGCACATAAATCGAATACTTTATTTAAGGAAATGTGTCAAGGAAAGGATGGTTTGCACATAAAATGAATACTTTTTTTAAGGAAATGTGTCAAGGAAAGGATAGTTTGCACATAAAATGAATACTTTATTTAAGGAAATGTGTCAAGGAAAGGATGGTTTGCACATAAAATGAATACTTTTTTTAAGGAAATGTGTCAAGGAAAGGATAGTTTGCACATAAAATGAATACTTTTTTTAAGGAAATGTGTCAAGGAAAGGATAGTTTGCACATAAAATGAATACTTTTTTTAAGGAAATGTGTCAAGGAAAGGATAGTTTGCACATAAAATGAATACTTTTTTTAAGGAAATGTGTCAAGGAAAGGATAGTTTGCACATAAAATGAATACTTTATTTAAGGAAATGTGTCAAGGAAAGGATGGTTTGCACATAAAATGAATACTTTTTTTAAGGAAATGTGTCAAGGAAAGGATAGTTTGCTCATAAAATGAATACTTTTTTTAAGGAAATGTGTCAAGGAAAGGATGCTTTGCACATAAAATGAATACTTTTTTTAAGGAAATGTGTCAAGGAAAGGATGCCTTGCACATAAAATGAATACTTTTTTTAAGGAAATGTGTCAAGGAAAGTATGCTTTGCACATAAAATGAATACTTTTTTTAAGGAAATGTGTCAAGGAAAGGATGCTTTGCACATAAAATGAATACTTTTTTTTAAGGAAATATGTCAAGGAAAGGAAGGTTTGCACATAAAATGAATACTTTTTGTAAGGAAATGTGTCAAGAAAAGGATAGTTTGCACATAAAATGAATACTTTTTTTAAGGAAATGTGTCAGGAAAGGATAGTTTGCACATAAAATGAATACTTTTTTTTAAGGAAATGTGTCAAGGAAAGGAAGGTTTGCACATAAAATGAATACTTTTTTTAAGGAAATGTGTCAGGAAAGGATAGTTTGCACATAAAATGATACTTTTTTTTAAGGAAATGTGTCAGGAAAGGATAGTTTGCACATAAAATGAATACTTTTTTTAAGGAAATGTGTCAGGAAAGGATAGTTTGCACATAACATGAATACTTTTTTTAAGGAAATGTGTCAAGGAAAGGATAGTTCGCACATAAAATGAATACTTTTTTTAAGGAAATGTGTCAGGAAAGGATAGTTTGCACATAAAATGAATACTTTTTTTAAGGAAATGTGTCAGGAAAGGATAGTTTGCACATAAAATGAATACTTTTTTTAAGGAAATGTGTCAAGGAAAGGATAGTTTGCACATAAAATGAATACTTTTTTTAAGGAAATGTGTCAAGGAAAGGATAGTTTGCACATAAAATGAATACTTTTTTTAAGGAAATGTGTCAAGGAAAGGATGGTTTGCACATAAAATGAATTCTTTTTTTAAGGAAATGTGTCAGGAAAGGATGCTTTGCACATAAAATGAATGGTTTTTTTAAGGAAATGTGTCAAGGAAAGGATAGTTTGCACATAAAAATGAATACTTTTTTTAAGGAAATGTGTCAAGGAAAGGATGCTTTGCACATAAAATGAATACTTTTTTTAAGGAAATGTGTCAAGGAAAGGATGCTTTGCACATAAAATGAATACTTTTTTAAGGAAATGTGTCAAGGAAAGGATGCTTTGCACATAAAATGAATACTTTTTTTAAGGAAATTTTCAAGGAAAGAATAGTTTGCACATAAAATGAATACTTTTTTTAAGGAAATGTGTCAAGGAAAGGATGCTTTGCACATAAAATGAATACTTTTTTTAAGGAAATGTGTCAAGGAAAGGATAGTTTGCACATAAAATGAATACTTTTTTTAAGGAAATGTGTCAAGGAAAGGATAGTTTGCACATAAAATGAATACTTTTTTTAAGGAAATGTGTCAAGGAAAGGATAGTTTGCACATAAAATGAATACTTTTTTTAAGGAAATGTGTCAAGGAAAGGATGCTTTGCACATAAAATGAAGACTTTTTGTAAGGAAATGTGTGGAAGAAGGGATAGTTTGCACATAAAATGAATACTTTTTTTAAGGAAATGTGTCAAGGAAAGGATAGTTTGCACATAAAATGAATACTTTTTTTAAAGGAAATGTGTCAGGAAAGGATAGTTTGCACATAAAATGAATACTTTTTTTAAAGGAAATGTGTCAAGGAAAGGATAGTTTGCACATAAAATGAAGACTTTTTTTTAAGGAAATGTGTCAGGAAAGGATAGTTTGCACATAAAAAGAATACTTTTTTTAAGGAAATGTGTCAGGAAAGGATAGTTTGCACATAAAATGAAGACTTTTTGTAAGGAAATGTGTGGAAGAAGGGATAGTTTGCACATAAAATGAATACTTTTTGTAAGGAAATGTGTCAGGAAAGGATAGTTTGCACATAAAATGAATACTTTTTTTAAGGAAATGTGTCAAGGAAAGGATAGTTTGCACATAAAATGAATACTTTTTTGAAGGAAATGTGTCAGGAAAGGATAGTTTGCACATAAAATGAATACTTTTTTTAAGGAAATGTGTCTGGAAAGGATAGTTTGCACATAAAATGAATACTTTTTTTAAGGAAAGGTGTCAAGGAAAGGATAGTTTGCACATAAAATGAATACTTTTTTTAAGGAAATGTGTCGAGGAAAGGATAGTTTGCACATAAAATGAATACTTTTTTTAAAGGAAATGTGTCAAGGAAAGGATAGTTTGCACATTAAATGAAGACTTTTTTTAAGGAAATGTGTCAAGGAAAGGATAGTTTGCACATAAAATGAAATTTTTTTTAAGGAAATGTGTCAAGGAAAGGATAGTTTGCACATAAAATGAATACTTTTTGTAAGGAAATGTGTCAGGAAAGGATAGTTTGCACATAAAATGAATACTTTTTTTAAGGAAATGTGTCAAGGAAAGGATAGTTTGCACATAAAATGAATACTTTTTTTAAGGAAATGTGTCAGGAAAGGATAGTTTGCACATAAAGTGAATACTTTTTTTAAGGAAATGTGTCAAGGAAAGGATAGTTTGCACATAAAATGAATACTTTTTTTAAGGAAATGTGTCAGGAAAGGATAGGTTGCACATAAAATGAAGAGTTTTTGTAAGGAAATGTGTGGAAGAAGGGATAGTTTGCACATAAAATGAATACTTTTTTTTAAAGGAAATGTGTCAAGGAAAGGATAGTTTGCACATAAAATGAATACTTTTTTTAAGGAAATGTGTCAAGGAAAGGATAGTTTGCACATAAAATGAATGCTTTTTTAAAGGAAATGTGTCAAGGAAAGGATAGTTTGCACATAAAATGAATACTTTTTTTAAGGAAATGTGTCAAGGAAAGGATAGTTTGCACATAAAATGAATACTTTTTTTAAGGAAATGTGTCAAGGAAAGGATAGTTTGCACATAAAATGAATACTTTTTTTAAGGAAATGTGTCAAGGAAAGGATAGTTTGCACATAAAATGAATACTTTTTTAAAGGAAATGTGTCAAGGAAAGGATAGTTTGCACATAAAATGAATACTTTTTTTAAGGAAATGTGTCAAGGAAAGGATAGTTTGCACATAAAATGAATACTTTTTTAAAGGAAATGTGTCAAGGAAAGGATAGTTTGCACATAAAATGAATGCTTTTTTTAAGGAAATGTGTCAAGGAAAGGATAGTTTGCACATAAAATGAATGCTTTTTTAAGGGAAATGTGTCAAGGAAAGGATAGTTTGCACATAAAATGAATACTTTTTTTAAGGAAATGTGTCAAGGAAAGGATAGTTTGCACGTAAAATGAATGCTTTTTTTAAGGAAATGTGTCAAGGAAAGGATAGTTTGCACATAAAATGAATGCTTTTTTAAAGGAAATGTGTCAAGGAAAGGATAGTTTGCACATAAAATGAATACTTTTTTTAAGGAAATGTGTCAAGGAAAGGATAGTTTGCACATAAAATGAATGCTTTTTTAAAGGAAATGTGTCAAGGAAAGGATAGTTTGCACATAAAATGAATACTTTTTTTAAGGAAATGTGTCAAGGAAAGGATAGTTTGCACATAAAATGAATACTTTTTTTAAGGAAATGTGTCAAGGAAAGGATGCTTTGCACATAAAATGAATACTTTTTTTAAGGAAATGTGTCAAGGAAAGGATGCTTTGCACATAAAATGAATACTTTTTTTTAAGGAAATGTGTCAAGGAAAGGATGCTTTGCACATAAAATGAATACTTTTTTTTAAGGAAATGTGTCAAGGAAAGGATAGTTTGCACATAAAATGAATACTTTTTTTAAGGAAATGTGTCAAGGAAAGAATAGTTTGCACATAAAATGAATACTTTTTTTAAGGAAATGTGTCAAGGAAAGGATAGTTTGCACATAAAATGAATACTTTTTTTAAGGAAATGTGTCAAGGAAAGGATAGTTTGCACATAAAATGAATACTTTTTTTAAGGAAATGTGTCAAGGAAAGGATGCTTTGCACATAAAATGAATACTTTTTTTAAGGAAATGTGTCAAGGAAAGGATAGTTTGCACATAAAATGAATACTTTTTTTAAGGAAATGTGTCAAGGAAAGGATGCTTTGCACATAAAATGAATACTTTTTTTAAGGAAATGTGTCAAGGAAAGGATAGTTTGCACATAAAATGAATACTTTTTTTAAGGAAATGTGTCAGGAAAGGATAGTTTGCACATAAAATGAATACTTTTTTTTTAAGGAAATGTGTAGAGGAAAGGATGGTTTTCACATAAAATGAATGCTTTTTTTTTAAGGAAATGTGTAGAGGAAAGGACAGTTTCCAAATAAAATGAAGACTTTTTACTTTCTCTACTACGTATAGTAAGTAGGGGAAGTATTGCATTCCACCCAAAATTTCGATACCGAGATTTCACCGGAAATACATGTTTTGAGACTCACTGAATCCAAAAAGAGCATTTTTGGAAACATGTCCGTGTGTGTGTCTGTCTGTGTGTCTGTGTGTCTGTCTGTGTGTCTGTGTGTGTCTGTGAACAGCATGACTCAAAAACGAAGAGTCGGATAAACACCAAACTTGGTATTTAGGTTCAGTATCTTTCAGAGATGCGACACGAAGGTTTTCAAGAAAATCCCCCCACCCCAGACTACCCTTTACATGGAACATTTTTCGAAAATTTTAATTTTCTCAAAAACGGCTCTAACGATTTTGATTAAAATATCACATGTTTAAGATATTGTCATGACAAATAAAATATATATCTCAAATTTTCTGGGAATGTCTCCAAAAGCATTCTTCATTATGAACGACTTTTTCATAACTGGTAAACCATAAGAGATAGACAAAATTTTACTACACAAAAAATGTAGATCTCATTAAAATACACAACTTATGTCATATACAGTTCTTTTGTTGAGTGAACTGTTTTCGAGATATTGCTTGTTATTCCCTTAAATTTTCCAATACTTATACTTTTTCTCAAATTCGTTATTCATTTTTTTATGTCCTGGACTTGCAAAGAGAATGGAATGCGCCACATAGCAACCAGCGTTAAAATATTTGACTATCGCTTAAAAGCTATCATATTCCCCTTGCATCTACAAGAAAATTAGCAATAAGGTTGACATCTCGATATCTCGATTAACATAAAGCATATGGAGAATAGGCGTTTGTAAAAATAGATTGTACAAGAGTAGAGAAAGTCATGTGAGTGTAACACATCAGATTTTTTTTTAAGGAACTGTGTAGAGGAAAGGATGGTTTTCACATAAAATGAATGCTTTTTTACTTTCTCTACTACGTATAGTAAGTAGGGGAAGTATTGTATTCCACCCAAAAATTCGATACCGAGATTTCACCGGAAATACATGTTTTGAGACCCCCTGAATCCAAAAAAAGCATTTTTGGAAACATGTCCGTGTGTGTGTCTGTGAACAGCATAACTCAGAAACGAACAGTCGGATAAACACCAAACTTGATATTTAGGTTCAATATATTCCAGGGATGCAACACGAAGGTTTTCAAGAAAATACCCCCACCCCAGGAAACCCTTTACATAGAATATTTTTCGAAAATTTTAATTTTCTCAAAAATGGCTCTAACGATTTTGATTAAAATATCATATGTTTAAGATATTTGTATGACAAATAAAATGTATATCTTGAATTTTCTGGGAATGTCTCCAAAAGTATTCTTTATTGAGAACGAATTTTGCATAACTGGTAAACCGTAAGAGGTTTTTTTACTACACAAAAAATGTAGATAGCGTTAAGATACACAATTTATGTCATATACATTTTCTTTGCTGAGTGAACCATTTTCGAGATATTAATTGTTATTCCCTTAAATTTTTCAATACTTATTTCTCAAATGGGAATTCGTTATTCATTTTTACTTTTTCTACTACGTATAGTAAGTAGGGGAAGTATTGTATTCCACCCAAAAATTCGATACCGAGATTTCACCAGAAATACATGTTTTGAGACCCCCTGAATCCAAAAAAAGCATTTTTGGAAACATGTCCGTGTGTGTGTCTGTGTGTCTGTCTGTGTGTGTGTCTGTGAACAGCATAACTCAGAAACGAACAGTCGGATAAACACCAAACTTGGTATTTAGGTTCAGTATCTTCCAGGGATGCGACACGAAGGTTTTCAAGAAAATCCTCCCACCCCAGGATACCCTTTACATGGAATATTTTTCGAAAATTTTAATTTTCTCAAAAATGGCTCTAACGATTTTGATTAAAATATAATATGTTTAAGATATTTGTATGACAAATAAAATGTATATCTTGAATTTTCTGGGAATGTCTCAAAAAGTATTGTTTATTGAGAACGAATTTTGCATAACTGGTAAACCGTAAGAGGTTTTTTTACTACACAAAAAATGTAGATAGCGTTAAGATACACAATTTATGTCATATACATTTTTTTTGTTGAGTGAACCATTTTCGAGATATTAATTGTTATTCCCTTAAATTTTTCAATACTTATTTTCTCAAATGGGAATTTGTTATTCATTTTTTTGTCTTCGATATGCAAAGAATATTAATCTGTGGCAAAGCGAATGGTGCTGCACCTAGCAACCAGCTATTAAGAGATATGTATGTGTATATTGCCCTTGTAAATATATATTCCTCTTACATCTACAAGAAAATTAGCAATAAGATAGAGTCTGCAAATGTTTATCTCGATTAACATAAAGTAGATGGAGAATAAGCGTTTGTAAAAATAGTTTGTATAAGAGTAGAGAAAGTCATGTGAGTGAACACATCAGATTTTTTTTTAAGGAAATGTGTCAAGGAAAGGACAGTTTCCAAATAAAATGAAGACTCTTTTTTTAAGGAACTGTGTCAAGGAAAGGATGGTTTGCACATAAAATGAATGCTTTTTTTTTTTTAAGGAAATTTGTCAAGGAAAGGATAGTTTGCACATAAAATGAATTCTTTTTTTAAGGAAATGTGTCAAGAAAGGATAGTATCCACATAAAATGAATACTTTTTTTTAAGGAAATGTGTCAAGGAAAGGATGGTTTGCACATAAAATGAATACTTTTTTTAAGGAAATGTGTCAAGAAAGGATAGTTTCCACATAAAATGAATACTTTTTTTTAAGGAAACGTGTCAAGGAAAGGATAGTTTGCACATTAAGGGAATACCTTTTTAAGGGAAATGTGTCAAGGAAAGGATGGTTTGCACATAAAATGAATACTTTTTCTTAAGGAAATGTGTGAAGGAAAGGATAGTTTGCACATAAAATGAATACTTTTTCTTAAGGAAATGTGTGAAGGAAAGGATAGTTTCCACATAAAATGAATACTTTTTTTAAGGAAATGTGTCAAGGAAAGGATGGTTTGCACATAAAATGAATACTTTTTCTTAAGGAAATGTGTCAAGGAAAGGATGGTTTGCACATAAAATGAATACTTTTTTTAAGGAAATGTGTCAAGGAAAGGATAGTTTGCACATAAAATGAATACTTGTTTTAAGGAAATGTGTCAAGGAAAGGATAGACTGCACATAAAATGAATACATTTTTTAAAGAAATGTGTCAAGGAAAGGATAGTTTCCACATAAAATGAATACTTTTTTTAAAGAAATGTGTGAAGGAAAGGATAGATTGCACATAAAATGAATACTTTTTTTAAGGAAATGTGTCAAGGAAAGGATAGTTTCCACATAAAATGAATACTTTTCTTAAGGAAATGTGTCAAGGAAAGGATAGTTTCCACATAAAATGAATACTTTTTTTAAGGAAATGTGTCAAGGAAAGGATAGTTTCCACATAAAATGAATACTTTTCTTAAGGAAATGTGTGAAGGAAAGGATAGATTGCACATAAAATGAATACATTTTTTAAAGAAATGTGTCAAGGAAAGGATAGTTTCCACATAAAATGAATACTTTTTTTAAGGAAATGTGTCAAGGAAAGGATAGTTTGCACATAAAATGAATACTTTTTTTAAGGAAATGTGTGAAGGAAAGGATAGTTTGCACATAAAATGAATACTTTTTTTAAGGAAATGTGTCAAGGAAAGGATAGTTTCCACATAAAATGAATACTTTTCTTAAGGAAATGTGTGAAGGAAAGGATAGATTGCACATAAAATGAATACATTTTTTAAAGAAATGTGTCAAGGAAAGGATAGTTTGCACATAAAATGATAAAATGAATACTTTTTTTAAGGAAATGTGTCAAGGAAAGGATAGTTTCCACATAAAATGAATACTTTTCTTAAGGAAATGTGTGAAGGAAAGGATAGATTGCACATAAAATGAATACATTTTTTAAAGAAATGTGTCAAGGAAAGGATAGTTTGCACATAAAATGAATACTTTTTTTAAGGAAATGTGTCAAGGAAAGGATAGTTTGCACATAAAATGAATACTTTATTTAAGGAAATGTGTCAAGGAAAGGATGGTTTGCACATAAAATGAATACTTTTTTTAAGGAAATGTGTCAAGGAAAGGATAGTTTGCTCATAAAATGAATACTTTTTTTAAGGAAATGTGTCAAGGAAAGGATGCTTTGCACATAAAATGAATACTTTTTTTAAGGAAATGTGTCAAGGAAAGGATGCCTTGCACATAAAATGAATACTTTTTTTAAGGAAATGTGTCAAGGAAAGTATGCTTTGCACATAAAATGAATACTTTTTTTAAGGAAATGTGTCAAGGAAAGGATGCTTTGCACATAAAATGAATACTTTTTTTTAAGGAAATATGTCAAGGAAAGGAAGGTTTGCACATAAAATGAATACTTTTTGTAAGGAAATGTGTCAAGAAAAGGATAGTTTGCACATAAAATGAATACTTTTTTTAAGGAAATGTGTCAGGAAAGGATAGTTTGCACATAAAATGAATACTTTTTTTTAAGGAAATGTGTCAAGGAAAGGAAGGTTTGCACATAAAATGAATACTTTTTTTAAGGAAATGTGTCAGGAAAGGATAGTTTGCACATAAAATGATACTTTTTTTTAAGGAAATGTGTCAGGAAAGGATAGTTTGCACATAAAATGAATACTTTTTTTAAGGAAATGTGTCAGGAAAGGATAGTTTGCACATAACATGAATACTTTTTTTAAGGAAATGTGTCAAGGAAAGGATAGTTCGCACATAAAATGAATACTTTTTTTAAGGAAATGTGTCAGGAAAGGATAGTTTGCACATAAAATGAATACTTTTTTTAAGGAAATGTGTCAGGAAAGGATAGTTTGCACATAAAATGAATACTTTTTTTAAGGAAATGTGTCAAGGAAAGGATAGTTTGCACATAAAATGAATACTTTTTTTAAGGAAATGTGTCAAGGAAAGGATAGTTTGCACATAAAATGAATACTTTTTTTAAGGAAATGTGTCAAGGAAAGGATGGTTTGCACATAAAATGAATTCTTTTTTTAAGGAAATGTGTCAGGAAAGGATGCTTTGCACATAAAATGAATGGTTTTTTTAAGGAAATGTGTCAAGGAAAGGATAGTTTGCACATAAAAATGAATACTTTTTTTAAGGAAATGTGTCAAGGAAAGGATGCTTTGCACATAAAATGAATACTTTTTTTAAGGAAATGTGTCAAGGAAAGGATGCTTTGCACATAAAATGAATACTTTTTTAAGGAAATGTGTCAAGGAAAGGATGCTTTGCACATAAAATGAATACTTTTTTTAAGGAAATTTTCAAGGAAAGAATAGTTTGCACATAAAATGAATACTTTTTTTAAGGAAATGTGTCAAGGAAAGGATGCTTTGCACATAAAATGAATACTTTTTTTAAGGAAATGTGTCAAGGAAAGGATAGTTTGCACATAAAATGAATACTTTTTTTAAGGAAATGTGTCAAGGAAAGGATAGTTTGCACATAAAATGAATACTTTTTTTAAGGAAATGTGTCAAGGAAAGGATAGTTTGCACATAAAATGAATACTTTTTTTAAGGAAATGTGTCAAGGAAAGGATGCTTTGCACATAAAATGAAGACTTTTTGTAAGGAAATGTGTGGAAGAAGGGATAGTTTGCACATAAAATGAATACTTTTTTTAAGGAAATGTGTCAAGGAAAGGATAGTTTGCACATAAAATGAATACTTTTTTTAAAGGAAATGTGTCAGGAAAGGATAGTTTGCACATAAAATGAATACTTTTTTTAAAGGAAATGTGTCAAGGAAAGGATAGTTTGCACATAAAATGAAGACTTTTTTTTAAGGAAATGTGTCAGGAAAGGATAGTTTGCACATAAAATGAATACTTTTTTTAAGGAAATGTGTCAGGAAAGGATAGTTTGCACATAAAATGAAGACTTTTTGTAAGGAAATGTGTGGAAGAAGGGATAGTTTGCACATAAAATGAATACTTTTTGTAAGGAAATGTGTCAGGAAAGGATAGTTTGCACATAAAATGAATACTTTTTTTAAGGAAATGTGTCAAGGAAAGGATAGTTTGCACATAAAATGAATACTTTTTTGAAGGAAATGTGTCAGGAAAGGATAGTTTGCACATAAAATGAATACTTTTTTTAAGGAAATGTGTCTGGAAAGGATAGTTTGCACATAAAATGAATACTTTTTTTAAGGAAAGGTGTCAAGGAAAGGATAGTTTGCACATAAAATGAATACTTTTTTTAAGGAAATGTGTCGAGGAAAGGATAGTTTGCACATAAAATGAATACTTTTTTTAAAGGAAATGTGTCAAGGAAAGGATAGTTTGCACATTAAATGAAGACTTTTTTTAAGGAAATGTGTCAAGGAAAGGATCGTTTGCACATAAAATGAAATTTTTTTTAAGGAAATGTGTCAAGGAAAGGATAGTTTGCACATAAAATGAATACTTTTTGTAAGGAAATGTGTCAGGAAAGGATAGTTTGCACATAAAATGAATACTTTTTTTAAGGAAATGTGTCAAGGAAAGGATAGTTTGCACATAAAATGAATACTTTTTTTAAGGAAATGTGTCAGGAAAGGATAGTTTGCACATAAAGTGAATACTTTTTTTAAGGAAATGTGTCAAGGAAAGGATAGTTTGCACATAAAATGAATACTTTTTTTAAGGAAATGTGTCAGGAAAGGATAGGTTGCACATAAAATGAAGAGTTTTTGTAAGGAAATGTGTGGAAGAAGGGATAGTTTGCACATAAAATGAATACTTTTTTTTAAAGGAAATGTGTCAAGGAAAGGATAGTTTGCACATAAAATGAATACTTTTTTTAAGGAAATGTGTCAAGGAAAGGATAGTTTGCACATAAAATGAATGCTTTTTTAAAGGAAATGTGTCAAGGAAAGGATAGTTTGCACATAAAATGAATACTTTTTTTAAGGAAATGTGTCAAGGAAAGGATAGTTTGCACATAAAATGAATACTTTTTTTAAGGAAATGTGTCAAGGAAAGGATAGTTTGCACATAAAATGAATACTTTTTTTAAGGAAATGTGTCAAGGAAAGGATAGTTTGCACATAAAATGAATACTTTTTTAAAGGAAATGTGTCAAGGAAAGGATAGTTTGCACATAAAATGAATACTTTTTTTAAGGAAATGTGTCAAGGAAAGGATAGTTTGCACATAAAATGAATACTTTTTTAAAGGAAATGTGTCAAGGAAAGGATAGTTTGCACATAAAATGAATGCTTTTTTTAAGGAAATGTGTCAAGGAAAGGATAGTTTGCACATAAAATGAATGCTTTTTTAAGGGAAATGTGTCAAGGAAAGGATAGTTTGCACATAAAATGAATACTTTTTTTAAGGAAATGTGTCAAGGAAAGGATAGTTTGCACGTAAAATGAATGCTTTTTTTAAGGAAATGTGTCAAGGAAAGGATAGTTTGCACATAAAATGAATGCTTTTTTAAAGGAAATGTGTCAAGGAAAGGATAGTTTGCACATAAAATGAATACTTTTTTTAAGGAAATGTGTCAAGGAAAGGATAGTTTGCACATAAAATGAATGCTTTTTTAAAGGAAATGTGTCAAGGAAAGGATAGTTTGCACATAAAATGAATACTTTTTTTAAGGAAATGTGTCAAGGAAAGGATAGTTTGCACATAAAATGAATACTTTTTTTAAGGAAATGTGTCAAGGAAAGGATGCTTTGCACATAAAATGAATACTTTTTTTAAGGAAATGTGTCAAGGAAAGGATGCTTTGCACATAAAATGAATACTTTTTTTTAAGGAAATGTGTCAAGGAAAGGATGCTTTGCACATAAAATGAATACTTTTTTTTAAGGAAATGTGTCAAGGAAAGGATAGTTTGCACATAAAATGAATACTTTTTTTAAGGAAATGTGTCAAGGAAAGAATAGTTTGCACATAAAATGAATACTTTTTTTAAGGAAATGTGTCAAGGAAAGGATAGTTTGCACATAAAATGAATACTTTTTTTAAGGAAATGTGTCAAGGAAAGGATAGTTTGCACATAAAATGAATACTTTTTTTAAGGAAATGTGTCAAGGAAAGGATGCTTTGCACATAAAATGAATACTTTTTTTAAGGAAATGTGTCAAGGAAAGGATAGTTTGCACATAAAATGAATACTTTTTTTAAGGAAATGTGTCAAGGAAAGGATGCTTTGCACATAAAATGAATACTTTTTTTAAGGAAATGTGTCAAGGAAAGGATAGTTTGCACATAAAATGAATACTTTTTTTAAGGAAATGTGTCAGGAAAGGATAGTTTGCACATAAAATGAATACTTTTTTTTTAAGGAAATGTGTAGAGGAAAGGATGGTTTTCACATAAAATGAATGCTTTTTTTTTAAGGAAATGTGTAGAGGAAAGGACAGTTTCCAAATAAAATGAAGACTTTTTACTTTCTCTACTACGTATAGTAAGTAGGGGAAGTATTGCATTCCACCCAAAATTTCGATACCGAGATTTCACCGGAAATACATGTTTTGAGACTCACTGAATCCAAAAAGAGCATTTTTGGAAACATGTCCGTGTGTGTGTCTGTCTGTGTGTCTGTGTGTCTGTCTGTGTGTCTGTGTGTGTCTGTGAACAGCATGACTCAAAAACGAAGAGTCGGATAAACACCAAACTTGGTATTTAGGTTCAGTATCTTTCAGAGATGCGACACGAAGGTTTTCAAGAAAATCCCCCCACCCCAGACTACCCTTTACATGGAACATTTTTCGAAAATTTTAATTTTCTCAAAAACGGCTCTAACGATTTTGATTAAAATATCACATGTTTAAGATATTGTCATGACAAATAAAATATATATCTCAAATTTTCTGGGAATGTCTCCAAAAGCATTCTTCATTATGAACGACTTTTTCATAACTGGTAAACCATAAGAGATAGACAAAATTTTACTACACAAAAAATGTAGATCTCATTAAAATACACAACTTATGTCATATACAGTTCTTTTGTTGAGTGAACTGTTTTCGAGATATTGCTTGTTATTCCCTTAAATTTTCCAATACTTATACTTTTTCTCAAATTCGTTATTCATTTTTTTATGTCCTGGACTTGCAAAGAGAATGGAATGCGCCACATAGCAACCAGCGTTAAAATATTTGACTATCGCTTAAAAGCTATCATATTCCCCTTGCATCTACAAGAAAATTAGCAATAAGGTTGACATCTCGATATCTCGATTAACATAAAGCATATGGAGAATAGGCGTTTGTAAAAATAGATTGTACAAGAGTAGAGAAAGTCATGTGAGTGTAACACATCAGATTTTTTTTTAAGGAACTGTGTAGAGGAAAGGATGGTTTTCACATAAAATGAATGCTTTTTTACTTTCTCTACTACGTATAGTAAGTAGGGGAAGTATTGTATTCCACCCAAAAATTCGATACCGAGATTTCACCGGAAATACATGTTTTGAGACCCCCTGAATCCAAAAAAAGCATTTTTGGAAACATGTCCGTGTGTGTGTCTGTGAACAGCATAACTCAGAAACGAACAGTCGGATAAACACCAAACTTGATATTTAGGTTCAATATATTCCAGGGATGCAACACGAAGGTTTTCAAGAAAATACCCCCACCCCAGGAAACCCTTTACATAGAATATTTTTCGAAAATTTTAATTTTCTCAAAAATGGCTCTAACGATTTTGATTAAAATATCATATGTTTAAGATATTTGTATGACAAATAAAATGTATATCTTGAATTTTCTGGGAATGTCTCCAAAAGTATTCTTTATTGAGAACGAATTTTGCATAACTGGTAAACCGTAAGAGGTTTTTTTACTACACAAAAAATGTAGATAGCGTTAAGATACACAATTTATGTCATATACATTTTCTTTGCTGAGTGAACCATTTTCGAGATATTAATTGTTATTCCCTTAAATTTTTCAATACTTATTTCTCAAATGGGAATTCGTTATTCATTTTTACTTTTTCTACTACGTATAGTAAGTAGGGGAAGTATTGTATTCCACCCAAAAATTCGATACCGAGATTTCACCAGAAATACATGTTTTGAGACCCCCTGAATCCAAAAAAAGCATTTTTGGAAACATGTCCGTGTGTGTGTCTGTGTGTCTGTCTGTGTGTGTGTCTGTGAACAGCATAACTCAGAAACGAACAGTCGGATAAACACCAAACTTGGTATTTAGGTTCAGTATCTTCCAGGGATGCGACACGAAGGTTTTCAAGAAAATCCTCCCACCCCAGGATACCCTTTACATGGAATATTTTTCGAAAATTTTAATTTTCTCAAAAATGGCTCTAACGATTTTGATTAAAATATAATATGTTTAAGATATTTGTATGACAAATAAAATGTATATCTTGAATTTTCTGGGAATGTCTCAAAAAGTATTGTTTATTGAGAACGAATTTTGCATAACTGGTAAACCGTAAGAGGTTTTTTTACTACACAAAAAATGTAGATAGCGTTAAGATACACAATTTATGTCATATACATTTTTTTTGTTGAGTGAACCATTTTCGAGATATTAATTGTTATTCCCTTAAATTTTTCAATACTTATTTTCTCAAATGGGAATTTGTTATTCATTTTTTTGTCTTCGATATGCAAAGAATATTAATCTGTGGCAAAGCGAATGGTGCTGCACCTAGCAACCAGCTATTAAGAGATATGTATGTGTATATTGCCCTTGTAAATATATATTCCTCTTACATCTACAAGAAAATTAGCAATAAGATAGAGTCTGCAAATGTTTATCTCGATTAACATAAAGTAGATGGAGAATAAGCGTTTGTAAAAATAGTTTGTATAAGAGTAGAGAAAGTCATGTGAGTGAACACATCAGATTTTTTTTTAAGGAAATGTGTCAAGGAAAGGACAGTTTCCAAATAAAATGAAGACTCTTTTTTTAAGGAACTGTGTCAAGGAAAGGATGGTTTGCACATAAAATGAATGCTTTTTTTTTTTTAAGGAAATTTGTCAAGGAAAGGATAGTTTGCACATAAAATGAATTCTTTTTTTAAGGAAATGTGTCAAGAAAGGATAGTATCCACATAAAATGAATACTTTTTTTTAAGGAAATGTGTCAAGGAAAGGATGGTTTGCACATAAAATGAATACTTTTTTTAAGGAAATGTGTCAAGAAAGGATAGTTTCCACATAAAATGAATACTTTTTTTTAAGGAAACGTGTCAAGGAAAGGATAGTTTGCACATTAAGGGAATACCTTTTTAAGGGAAATGTGTCAAGGAAAGGATGGTTTGCACATAAAATGAATACTTTTTCTTAAGGAAATGTGTGAAGGAAAGGATAGTTTGCACATAAAATGAATACTTTTTCTTAAGGAAATGTGTGAAGGAAAGGATAGTTTCCACATAAAATGAATACTTTTTTTAAGGAAATGTGTCAAGGAAAGGATGGTTTGCACATAAAATGAATACTTTTTCTTAAGGAAATGTGTCAAGGAAAGGATGGTTTGCACATAAAATGAATACTTTTTTTAAGGAAATGTGTCAAGGAAAGGATAGTTTGCACATAAAATGAATACTTGTTTTAAGGAAATGTGTCAAGGAAAGGATAGACTGCACATAAAATGAATACATTTTTTAAAGAAATGTGTCAAGGAAAGGATAGTTTCCACATAAAATGAATACTTTTTTTAAAGAAATGTGTGAAGGAAAGGATAGATTGCACATAAAATGAATACTTTTTTTAAGGAAATGTGTCAAGGAAAGGATAGTTTCCACATAAAATGAATACTTTTCTTAAGGAAATGTGTCAAGGAAAGGATAGTTTCCACATAAAATGAATACTTTTTTTAAGGAAATGTGTCAAGGAAAGGATAGTTTCCACATAAAATGAATACTTTTCTTAAGGAAATGTGTGAAGGAAAGGATAGATTGCACATAAAATGAATACATTTTTTAAAGAAATGTGTCAAGGAAAGGATAGTTTCCACATAAAATGAATACTTTTTTTAAGGAAATGTGTCAAGGAAAGGATAGTTTGCACATAAAATGAATACTTTTTTTAAGGAAATGTGTGAAGGAAAGGATAGTTTGCACATAAAATGAATACTTTTTTTTTAAAGAAATGTGTCAAGGAAAGGATAGTTTCCACATAAAATGAATACTTTTTTTAAAGAAATGTGTGAAGGAAAGGATAGATTGCACATAAAATGAATACTTTTTTTAAGGAAATGTGTCAAGGAAAGGATAGTTTCCACATAAAATGAATACTTTTCTTAAGGAAATGTGTCAAGGAAAGGATAGTTTCCACATAAAATGAATACTTTTTTTAAGGAAATGTGTCAAGGAAAGGATAGTTTCCACATAAAATGAATACTTTTCTTAAGGAAATGTGTGAAGGAAAGGATAGATTGCACATAAAATGAATACATTTTTTAAAGAAATGTGTCAAGGAAAGGATAGTTTCCACATAAAATGAATACTTTTTTTAAGGAAATGTGTCAAGGAAAGGATAGTTTGCACATAAAATGAATACTTTTTCTTAAGGAAATGTGTGAAGGAAAGGATAGTTTGCATATAAAATGAATACTTTTTTAAAAGAAATGTGTCAAGGAAAGGATAGTTTCCACATGAAATGAATACTTTTTTTAAGGAAATGTGTCAAGGAAAGGATAGTTTCCACATAAAATGAATACTTTTTTAAGTAAATGTGTCAAGGAAAGGATAGTTTCCACATAAAATGAATACTTTTTTTAAGGAAATGTGTCAAGGAAAGGATAGTTTCCACATAAAATGAATACTTTTTTTAAGGAAATGTGTCAAGGAAAGGATAGTTTGCACATAAAATGAATACTTTTTTTAAGGAAATGTGTCAAGGAAAGGATAGTTTCCACATAAAATGAATACTTTTTTTAAAGAAGTGTGTGAAGGAAAGGATAGATTGCACATAAAATGAATACTTTTTTTAAGGAAATGTGTCAAGGAAAGGATAGTTTCCACATAAAATGAATACTTTTTTTAAGGAAATGTGTCAAGGAAAGGATAGTTTCCACATAAAATGAATACTTTTCTTAAGGAAATGTGTGAAGGAAAGGATAGATTGCACATAAAATGAATACATTTTTTAAAGAAATGTGTCAAGGAAAGGATAGTTTCCACATAAAATGAATACTTTTTTTAAGGAAATGTGTCAAGGAAAGGATAGTTTGCACATAAAATGAATACTTTTTTTAAGGAAATGTGTCAAGGAAATGAATGTTTGCACATAAAATGAATACCTTTGTTAAGCAAATGTATTAAGGAAAGGATAGTTTGCACATTAAGGGAATATTTTTTTTTTTAAATGAATGAATGAGTGAATGGGTCAAGGAAGGATAGTTTGCAGCTTAAGGGATTTTTTTTTCTTTTTTTGTTAGAAATGGGCCAAGGAAATTTTAAAGGGAACACTTAAAGCTTGTAAAGGGAACCCTTTTTTTTTCTTTCTAAAGGAATTGGTCAAGGGAAGGATAATTTGTACATTGCGGAAATACTTTTTTTTAAGGAAAAATGTAAAGGGAAGGACAGTTTGCAGATAAAATGAATACAGTTTATTTATTTTAAAACACTAGAAATATCACCTCCTTGCAACAAGAGCTCTAAGAAGTAGGCATTCGTGCAAGAGACTTTATAATGGAGGCATATGGAAGGAAAATAGTCACATGATCGGAGTTGGAAATGGTGGTGGGGACACCTACTTGTTTGGAGGGGAAGTGGTAGGGACTGAACTTAATGACTGTGGATTTAAGGGAGCTTTGTAGCAACAATGTTGTGGTTCAGAACTTCCTTGGAGAGACCCATCCCCATACACTGTAATGTAATATAAATAATTAACAAATATTGCATACAGTAGAGCATAGTCATAGTGAAATGTTTGTAAATTGTTTCAAATTTTAAATGTTTTTAATCCCTGTCCAAATATGATAAGTTACGGCTGATTTATCTGTGTATTTGAACTTTAAATTTCTCATACATTCATTTCTTCTGGTGTCCAAACTTTCTCTTTGTTCTCTTTTTGCAGCCGTGACAATTCAGGGATTTATCATTGAAGCAGGAGTGAAATTGTTGAAATACGTAAAGAAATCTTTTGAATTGGATACCTGGGAGAATCAACATGCCTACTGATAGAACCTGACACGGTACGAGATGCTCCCTTAAACTTGGTAAATTTGACAACATTTTACTACTTCTGGTTAAGTTTACATGGGGGTGCCCACAGCCTAATGAGGTAGCACACATTCACAGTGAGCTCATACACTGTGATGCAGTAATTTGTATCACAAATTACTTAAATGTAAATAATGATAGTAATATGAATATGCATTTTTATGTGACATTGATTTGAGATGTTTATTGATTGTAATTATTGTTGAAAAGAAGTTTATACCGCCTTACTGAAACTGACAATAATAGCGTGCAATAATGCAGCGAGGGGGTGAGCTGTTTATCATTATTGGAAACGAGGAAGTTACGTAATGTTGGCGCGTTTTTTCTTGAGAATCTTCTGGAACCTTTCCCTAGAGCATATGTATTCATAATTTTCATTGGATATAAAAATAGACGCTAATGTTGGCGCATTTTATTAGCCAATTGCAGTTCAGTTATAATCTTTAGGCATATCTGGGTGTATGAGTATAAAAAGAGTAGGTTAGAGGTAGACCCCGTCAGTTCATCAAAATTCTTTGTACACTACACGTCGCATTCCCGTCAGTTCGTCGAAAGTATTTGTACGGCACACTTCGGATATCAATTTGCAGGTTACGCGTAACAGAGTTATGAAATCTCAAGTGTTATAAAGTTAATTTTACAAAAAGTTGAAGTACGCGAATTAAGAATTATCAGTAATGAAGTTATTATAACAGTTTCAGTTTGGCGAGTGTCAAGATCAATATGTAAATGGTGATAGTGACTGTGTTTCGACAATAAAAGTGTATAATAAATTTCTTCATCAGTGTTATCTTTGGATAAAAGATTCCTTTCCGTTTACACAACCTGTATAAAGAGAAGTGCTCGACCCAAGAAAAGATAATAGCTAGCCGGAGGACAGTAAACAAAAATTAAATCAAATAACAGTCGCATTCTTTCAAACAAACACTAATACTACCGCAAATTGCTAACACCAGATGGAGCTAACAAACCTAACAAATGAATCACGTCACAAGATGGCATCACCATGTTGAGTATACACATATACACAAATAACATTATAAATTTACCATCGCAAATTGGCTCCCAAATGTGGGGCTAACAAATACAAACATATACAAATAAATAAATGTTATTTCAAATTGGCACCCAAATGTGGGGCTAACAAATACACAAACATTATAAGTAATACCACCGCAAATTGGCTCCCATATGTGGGGCAGTTAAAATTATGTAACCAAACAAAACAAAAGCAGCACAATATAAGATCTTCAAGTTCTAATAATTTACGTAAAAACATATTACGTAAGCACAAATGTTATCTCAAATGACCTAAAACACTTCTCGGATTAACTGTCTAAAGGAGGTTTTCTGTGTCTTGCTATGGTTTTAGTGTCCTATGCCTACCTAAGTAACACACACGGGTAACCCTCAAAACTGGACATGTTATGAAAACAATTCAATTGTTTTGAATTTTGCAGATTGAAATTCACTCATTACATGATAAAATTGAAAATTCCCAGTAATAGAAATAAATGATACTGTAACGCAGTTACTGTCTGAGGGTGGCTACTTGCCGAACAAGCGCTGTCATGAGGCGAAGGTGTGTGTTAAAATTTAAACAAATCACAGTTACTCAGGCGTAACAGTAGATAGCAGCTTTAATATGCAAATTAATGAAATATTGGTGCTTCTTGTAGATGCTGGAGAGCTGCCAACATTTGAGTGAAAAAACACAGCCAGATTAAAATTACAAATGAGTACGACAAGGGCCCTGTGGTTTTTCTAAATTTAGCCCAAAGTTAAGCTTACAACATTTAGGTTAGCGTGTTATTCAGATATGACATGGGCAAGAGCAAACTTCAGGCACTCGCTGTTCTCATACATTATACTAATACAGTAGTAAGAAGATGGAGTACTTGGTTGCGGCTGTTTCAACAACAAGTATGGAATATTGGCCATAACTTTTAAATGGATCAATAAAGTTTGATTTTTTGATTCTCATGGGTGGTAGGGGCCCTGCATACAACATAAGGGGTTGAACTTGTGAATTTTAAATGGAACCTTGCTATAAATTTGAGATATTCCATAGTCCTGAATAAATTAAGAAACGTTTGAAGTGTTATTCAGAAGTTAGAGACAGTGAAGTGAAACAAGATAGATAGATACTTTATTTGTACATGTTTTCTACACAATTCTTTTTATAATATTCCACTTATATACTAACTTAACCTATGTACAAATTTCCTTGCCAGCTATACTGCTCTTTTTGCCTGGCACCCTGGCCTCCTGGCTCATTTAAGCATTCCTTGCTACCTTTAATCCCTATTGCCCATCTTTTCCTTCCTCCATTTGCCTTTCTACCTTTCTTATCTCTGTTACTTTTCTAATCCATTTCTCTTTTACTTTCTTTAAGAACTCCCCCATATTCTTATTTTGCTTTTCTTCTTTTCTCATTAGCATTTTAATTGCTACTATTTTTCTATCCATTTTTTCCCATTTTTCTTCCCATACTTGTCTCCATTTTGCTAATTCTTTGCATTCTGTCATATAATGCCCTGTACTTTCACTGCCTCCGCATAATTCACAGATTCCATTTTTTTTACCTCTTAGCCCTCTCAGATACATTGATCCTGTTCTCATCCATGCAAACGCTTATTTTTCTGCTCTATTACAGTAATCCACATACCCTTCTCTTCCCCATTTCCTTTTTACCAATCTATAGAACCCTAGTGACTTTTTATTCTCTAAGCTTCCCCAAATCTCTTGTCTTTCTATGTCCTCCACTCTGTTTCTTACCACTATCCAGAAACCATTGCTATTTCTTTCTCCTGTTCTCCAAATATCTCCCATTCCTATCTTCTCCATAATTTTTTCTACCCTTGTCCACCAGCTATTTATATTTTTCATACTCTTTTGTTGTTCCATGCATATCTTTAAAATTTCCTCTTTATCTTTTCTCAGGCATCTAAACCAGAATTTTAATATCCTTTCCAGTATCACTCCCTTTCTTCTTGTTTTTTCCTAATTCCGCTAATGCTACTTCCCCTGGTGCTGATCTTGTTAACCCTAGTAGCTCTTTACAGAACATTCTGTAGCTCTGGTCTATTTTTCTGCTTAATTCAGATCCCCCCCCCCAAATTTCTACTGCATATAGCATTCTTGCTTCATACATTCTTTCTATCCATTTAGTTGGCATTTCTAATTTAGATTTGCACATCCTTACTCCTGTCATTGCTGCCTTTCCTTTAGCCATAACTTTCCTGCTATGCGCCCCCCATTCACCATTACTGCTCATCCTCACCTCCAAATAATCCATCTCCTTGACAACTTCTAACTTTAAACCCCTCATCTGCCATTTCTTTTCTCTGTTTAGTTTATTTCCTCTTTTAAATACCATAACTTTTGATTTATTTATATTTACTTTGATTCCACATTCTTTGCAGAATTCATGTATTCCATTGATTGCTTTCTGTAGCCCAATTACCGTTATAGCCCCGACCATAAGATCATCCGTGTATAGTGATGCAGTAATTTGTATCACAAATTATTTAAATGTAAAGAGTGATTATAGTATGAATATGCATTATTATGTGACATTGATTTGAGATGTTTGTTGATTGTAATTATTGTTGGGAAGTAAGTTTATACTGCCTTACTAAAACTGACAATAATAGCGTGCAATAATGCAGCGAGGGGGTGAGCTGTTTATCATTATTGGAGACGAAGTTACGTAATGTTGGCGCGTTTTCCTTTAGAATCTTCTGGAACATTTACCTAGAGCATATGTATTCATAATTTTCATTGGATATTAAAATAGTCGCTAATGTTGGCGCGTTTTATTAGCCAATTGCAGTTCAGTTATAATCTTTAGGCATATCTGGGTGTAGGAGTATAAAAAGGTAGGTTAGAGGTAAAGACCCCGTCAGTTCATCAAAAATATTTGTATGATACACGTCGCCTTCAGTCCAGCAGAAATATTACACGTCGGCTATCGATTCGCAAGTTACGCGTAGCAGAGTTAGGAAAATTCTCAAGTGTTGTAAAGTTAATTATACAAAAAGGTTGAAGTACGTGAATTAAAAGTGATCAGTAAGAAGTTATTATAACAGTTTCAGTTTGGCGAGTGTCAAGATCAATGTGTAAATTGTGATAGTGAATGTGTTCGACAATAAAAAGTGTAAAACAAATTCTTTCATCAGTGTTATCTTTGGATAAAAGATTCCTTTCCGTTTACACAACCTGTATAAAGAGAAGTGCTTGACCAAAAGATCATAGCTAGCCGGAGGACAGTGAATAAAAATTAAATAAAATAAAAGTAGCATTCTTTCAAACAAAAACTAATACTGCTGCAAATTGTTAACACCAGATGGAGTTACAAACCTAACAAAGAATCACGTCACAAGATGGCTTCACCATGTTGAGTAAACACATACACAAATAACATTATAAATGAAGTACGTGAATTAAAAGTGATCAGTAAGAAGTTATTATAACAGTTTCAGTTTGGCGAGTGTCAAGATCAATGTGTAAATTGTGATAGTGAATGTGTTTGACAATAAAAAGTGTAAAATAAATTCTTTCATCAGTGTTATCTTTGGATAAAAGATTCCTTTCAGTTTACACAACATGTATAAAGAGAAGTGCTTGACCAAAAGATCATAGCTAGCCGGAGGACAGTGAACAAAAATTAAATAAAATAAAAGTAGCATTCTTTCAAACAAAAACTAATACTGCCGCAAATTGCTAACACCAGATGGAGCTACAAACCTAACAAAGAATCACGTCACAAGATGGCTTCACCATGTTGAGTAAACACATACACAAATAACATTATAAATTTACCATCGCAAATTGGCTCCCAAAAGTGGGGCTCAATAAATAAATAAATATAACATAAATACCGCCGCAATAGTAAACCTGGTATCTCTGTATTTGCTATTATGGGGCAGTGCAGATTTTTTTCGTTCACTCTTTCTAATATGTCATCTATGAATATATTAAATAGTATAGGACTCAATTTGCACCCTTGTCTTAATCCTATTTTTTGCTCCGTCATTTCTGTAACTCCATTATTTTTACATCTTATACAAAATCTTATATCCTTATAAATCTTTTTGATTTCTTTTATAACATTTTTGCTTACCCCTTTCTTGCTTAATTTATATGCTAATGTTTCTCTATTTATTGTAGAAGTGAAACAATAAATTAGTTCAATTTTGAGCTGGTTTATACACTAAAAGTTCACTTACTTGAAATTAATTAAACATGTTTTGAAAGCACTGTTTGCTTTCATCTTCAGGTTTTTTTCAACTGAGCATGCCAGTAATTTGGGTCTGTAGATTTAGGTGGCGTGGAAGTGGTGTGTCCATGATGAAGCACTTAAATTGTTGAGTGGCAGGATTTTGAAGTTCATTACCATTTTCATGCGTTTGATTATGTGCATGTTTTCCCAAACTTTTAGTTATGTTGGATTGCTGGCACATTTCAGGAGTCTGACTTTGGGGTTGAAGTCGTTATTTGTGGTCCAAAAATGATTTGCTATGGCAGATTTTTCCATCTGTTTCTTGTATATACACCTGAAGTTTCTTTCTTTCTGTTTTCAATATTTCTTTTTGTTTTGCCAACATACATCAAATCACAATTTTCACAGTTAATTAGGTAGATGTCAGATTTTTGTTCTTGTGGAATTTTATCTTTGACAGGGGAAGCTAGTAGGTTTTGAATTGTGTGTTTATTCTGTGGTTCCAATGATATTTATATTTTTTGAAGATGTTTATTAAATTTGTGATTATGCTGAGGATGCTATGTCAATTCTATGAATTGTTGTTTTGGTTCCTGTGTGCAGAGGATTGTATATTCTCTACTGCTTTTTTGTTTCTGGAGCTTTTTCTGATCCCCTAAAATGCTGCATCAAATCTTTTACAGACACAATTAGAGATGTCAAAATACTATGAAAATCAAGCCAGATAACCCGACTCATGCCCTTCCAAAGTTAACAGTTAACTCCACTTCCAAATGGCTGGTCAGCGGGTTCAATTTATAGCAAGAGCATCAAAAACTCTTTCAATTGGTCAAGTATTTTCAAAACACACAAGTTTCTATGTTGTCTTTTCCCCACTATTCCTACTACCAAATTATCATTTCTCCTAAAACTTTGGCTTTCTGACATTGGAATCCCACAGGAATATCCTCACCAATCTTTGCGTCCAACAGAAAAATTTATAAACAAACTCCTAGACTGGCTATGGGAAAGCCAGTCTCGCCATTCCTTGCTGAACTTTTCATGAGTCACCATTGTTGTTGCTCCTCAACCTACAAGACAGTTCAGAAAGATGGAAACAAAACTACCCACACATACAGTCAGTTACAGTTTCAATTCAAAATGTCATGCCCACTGACTTGTCCTCAGGAAAGAGGAATATGAGCATGAATACAACTACATCCTGCAGAAGTAAATGGCTACAACACTAATATAGTCCACAGCAAAATAGCATTAGAGAATATACAATCCTCTGCACACAGGAACCAAAACAACAATTCATAGAATTGACGTAGCATCCTCAGCATAATCACAAATTTAATAAAAATCTTCAAAAAATATAAATATCATTGGAATCACACAATTCAAAACTTACTAGCTTCCCCTGTCAAAGATAAAATTCCACAAGAATAAAAACCTGTCATCTACCTAATTAACTGTGAAAATTGCGACTTGGTGTATCTTCGTAAAACAAAAAGAAATATTGAAACCAAAAGGAAAGAACACTTCAGATGTGTACCCAATAAACAGATGGACAAATCTGCCATAGCAAACCGTTTTTGGACCACAAATCACGACATTAACCCCAAAGTCAGACTCTTGAAATGTGCCAGCAATCCAACATAACTAAAAGTTTGGGAAAACGTACACATAATCAAACACATGAAAATGATAATGAACTTTGAAATCCTGCCACTCAACAATCTAAGCAGCTTCATCATGGACACACCAGATAACACCACTTCCATGCCACCTACATCTATGGACCCAAATTGCCGGCATGCTCAATTGGAAAAAAAAAACTGATGGTGAAAACAAGCAGTGCTTTCGAAACATGTTCAATTTATTTCAAGTTAGTGAAGTTTTAATGTATCCACCGGCTCAAGATTCAGTTAATTTAAGAAAGTTGTTTAAAACACTTTTTTTTCTAAAATGAAAACTTCAGAATTTACAGGGTTGAGACAGATATTATAGAGCTAATTATTAAGTAAAGATGGATAGCAACTATTTCAAAATGGATAGTTGATGTAGGTTGTTTATAATATCATAATTTGTGTTAAGATGTTAAGAAGGGAAATTTTCAGAATTATTTATTTATTAAGAGAAACATTCTTATATAATTAAATTAGTTAATAACATCATAAATCTAAATTAAAGAAAAATATTAAACATTTATAAAATGCACAGCCAACTCTATTGTGAAATGTACGTATGGAAAAGTTATTAGCTAAAAATCTGCCTATAAAGATATCCTTCACTATACTTGTAAACCTATATTAGGAAATATATACAGGTTGGACCATTGAGATTGTACAATATCTCCAAAACTAAGCGTTGTGTCTTTAATAAAAGTTGCTTGATGTCATTGGTAGTGTTTTGTAATAGGCATTTTAGGGTCAATTGAATTTTTTTAAATGGGAACCTATCTTTTTTATGTAACTACTGCAATAGTTGTATCTTATATGGATGCTATATCATGAAATTACAAACAGTTGCTAGACTTATATTGTAATCCCTTGCCAGTTGCCTTGTGGACAGATAACAAATTAACGGCAGATTTTGGTCTTCCAGATTTAGCCTTATTCTTCACACTTCCTGTGTCATGGTACTTCTTTACAACTTCTAACACCATGTTTTTGTTTCGATTCAACTCGTAAAATAAATCACACACCTCTTTTTGAGTCCTCTTCCTATCACCATAACCAACAATCATTCTCTAGTTGCTAGGCCTTTTTGATTCTCAATAATTACAAGCTTAGAGAATAAAGGGGATTAAGTACACATATTAAATGAAATTTCAATGCCCTATAAATTCTCAAGTTTTCATTTATATAAAAAAAATGATTTAAACAAAAGTTTCTGAATTTATTAACTAATATCAAAATATCTCAAATTTTTACCATAGTTTCATTTAAAATTCTGAAGTTCACCCCCTCACCCCACTGGGGCACTGTCCCTTTTGCTGTCTGGAGGGCTGCTATCTCCCATGAGAATCAAAGAAACTCATTTAAAAGCTATAGCCAATATTCCATGCTTTTTGTTCACCCTGTATACACTTTCATTACTGTGCACCCCTCTCACACAAGGTGTCGTTGTGCAGATTATGTACTGAACATCAGTGCATAAATATAAATCTAGTTTACAAATGTCCTTGCTGCAGATAGGGTTACAGTTCTGCCTCTTATTACATGTTGATATAAACCCTGGGAGAGAGCTGTCAAGGTCACACTAGTTACATTAAATCCAACAGACAACTCGCAATTTTGGAAGAAGCACAATTGGACATGGTAGTGCAATCCCTAACTCACGAACAATTGCACTCAAGGTACAGTACCACTGACACCAAGTGGTAATTCAACAAACTATTAAAGTAACAAAACACGCAGCTGTATGTGCCCAAAAAAATTTTAATTTAAATTGAGTTTCATTTATAGATGCTC
Source organism: Deroplatys truncata (assembly GCA_030765065.1). Taxonomy (NCBI): domain Eukaryota; kingdom Metazoa; phylum Arthropoda; class Insecta; order Mantodea; family Mantidae; genus Deroplatys; species Deroplatys truncata. Next base: position 527,830 of record CM060981.1, on the reverse strand, counting down.
TTTAACTGCTGTGGTCCGTAGCATCCCATTGTATATTGGGCGTGAAAGAGTGGAAATTTTGCTCAGAGACCTCCTTATCAGGCTTGAGGTTCTTTTACATGCCGTAAATCTACAACATATACCGTCGTCTTTACTTCCCTTCTAAAAGAAACCATGCTAAGGATTTTTGCGCCCGAAAAAATCTATTACCCTCCACGGGTTTGAATCCACGATCTCAGGAACTAGAGGCTAGCATGGTAACCACTGCACCACGAAGGACAACATATGTGCTAAAACAAAGACATGTGATAGATACAGACATTTTTAGAAGATGTAACCAAAGCAGCTTTACCCAGCAACCAATCCTGATGATTAACGTTAATCACATGCTATGCTAACTTTAAGTACTTCCCCAAGATACATCAAGTTGGTGCATTTATGTTTCTCTTAGCTTAAAGGTCTGATATGTGTTGTGATTATACTTGTTGGTTGTTTATGGCAATCGTAGATTTTATTTCCTACATATGGTGTAGTGAATAATGGTTCACGAACAGAATGGGTGCTTGCTATGAAAATGACTACTAACAAAAGCTCAAAGAGTGATAATTTTCCTGTAATTATTAATGTAGGAAATTTTGTCTCCATTGTAGGTTCTAACTTTATGAAAATAAGAAACAAAAATTTGGACAGGCAATACTTCCAAACATTTTTTCGCACTACTTAAAATGGAAATTACAGTTTAGAAGATGACAATAGTATTATAGTGTACCAAAATCTAGAAAATTATTTGAATGCATATCAACCATTTCGTTACAGGAAACATTCTAAGTTCTCAAAAAAACCCTTTTGGTGGATGCGGAAATGTAATACTAAAAAGGAAAAACTTCATAAGAAATTTTAGCAGGCTTAGAAATTTAGAAAAATTATTTTACTCATGAAGAAAGAACAGTGGCTACTATGAGAGTCTTAACCCTAACTAAAAGGAAAAAAAAATGGCAGAAATATTGTATGCAGTCAAGTAATATAAATAAAATCTGAAAATATATTAGATATTTCTGTAGAAACAATTGTCAACTGTTCAAAAATAGATTATGCTGCATTATACTTCTAAAAAGTATAACCTCAGCAATAAACAACATACATAAGTATTTAAATTGTTTGGGTATTTTTTTTTCCCGTGGGGGGAAAAATGCATTATTGCATTCGACCCCCAGCCGGTGTGCAATGGCTGGGGGGGATATGTGGGTCTCGCCGCTCAAAGCGCGGAATACCCACTAAAAAACCCTGCCATGTGTTAATTGTATATTGCTGTGTTATATCGTGCATTCATGCTTGCATGCTTTAGTCGGGTCCTGCATAGCACCCCGGTTAGTATGTGAATGGCTACTTAGCTGGCATGCATTGCATGCGAGCGTGTCAAATGTTACTTGCTGGTATTGCCCATGAAACCTGAACAATGCCAGTGGGTTATATGCATATTTTCTTATGTTGTTAATATATGCTTAATTTCATTCTTAAGATCTAATTTGTGAGTTGATTGCAGGGAGTGCCTGCGTGTCATATGACTTAATGTTAACTTATTGCTAAGTTAGATAAGTATTGTAGTGTATTATTTTATGATTAATTGAAAAATTGCTGAGATTGCGTCCTGTGCTGTTCTTCCCAGGGGTTCCTATTCGTCAAGTGGGCACAGGCGTCTGTCGTAGCATCCGGCCTTCTAGGTCCTTCGTTGTACTCGTCCTGATGGTCGCCAATGTCATCTGTGTGAACGACTCCATAATGCGGTGGCCCGTCTTTCACTGGGAGGCTCCTTCTCCTGGGCCACCTCAGCGGTTGCTGAGGACTTGAGGGCACTGCGACAGGCGTAAACTGAAACAAGGGTAGAAAGTAAGAAAAAGATTAGTGATGGGATATAGAGATTAGAAGTTCTGTGTCACGTTTGGAGTAGATTATTTAGAAACTGTTGGATTTGTTCTTGCATGTTGTCTTGGGATAGCATTCTATGGAATAGAGAAAGTGGTCTATAATGTTTGTAGTTCCCTAATGCTTTGACTAAATGATTGTGATGTACGCGTAAGCTTTTGTACATGTCGTAAGTTAGCTTGTTAATGAATTCTTCTACTGTGTGCATTTTAAGTTCCTCGTGGAGTAAACCAGATGGCGCTATGTACGGTACCTTTGCTACCATGCGCAAAAGTTTGTTTTGGAATGTTTGTAGTCTTTTGATGTTTGTTTTGGCAGCATACCCCCAGACAGGTGCGGCATAGGTAAATATTGGTCGTATTAGTGTTTTGTATAACATAAGATCCATGTGGAGATTCAGCTGGGTGTTCATGTTGATGAGCGGGTAGACCTTGCCTAATTGGGTGTTTGCTTTTCCCCGTATTTGTGTGAGATGCAGACTGTTGCCTAATTTGTAGATTATTTAATGCATCCTTGTTGAGAAAAATCTTGCTATATTTAATTGAATTATTACATACAAAGTTGATCCTTGGGGGAAAACACAGGCTTGCAATTGCTAAGAAACAATATTTGGGGTGTAGCCTCTATCCAGCATTAAGTTGTTGATTGTTATCAGTTTTGTGGGAATGTTTATTTGTTTTAACATGTCACTAATTGCTATCATGAAGTTTCTGCTAGTGTTCATTGAAGTGCAGGTTATTCTCTTAGGTATAATGTCTGAGCACACATTTATAAGAATCTCACCAAACATCTGGTCCAGCAGTGGGAATGCACTAGTAGTGCCAGTCTTACGTTGGGGAAGTAATATGTCTGATTGTAAACGAGCGCAACACTCACACAAATGTCTGTATTGCACCTTCTTTATGTGCAGATCAATCCTCCCACTTTCACGTTATTTTCTAGCAATAACGTGCAACATGGGCTACTTAAATAAAGAAAACAACACACGAACATGTGAGCATTCATGCACTCATGCAGAAAACAACCATAATTTAATTTTAAGTGTGAACAATGGAAAATGTGAGACAAATGCAATATAACAAAAAACTATTTTCTGCTACTTTTTCTTTAAAGTACTGATTCAAACATGTCAGTACAGCATACTAAGTTTTATAGGTGAACGATAATGTTGGTACTTCTGACTCGCATGTGCTGTCACAAATGTGGACTGAGAAGCCATAGAATAGTAATACAACGATGTTGCAAGCTTGCAACTTGTAATCGCTTCATGGTTTTCTGTCAGGTAAGACATTTCATTGCATGAATGCAACGTGGAGTACCCAAACACTAGAAAAAGCTATCCAAACCGCAACCGCAGAAACGATGCCATTAACCAAACTGAAAACAAATTATTCCCAACTTCCGCAAGACATACACATATTAGCGCAAGAAAGAAATCAAGCCAGGCGCAAATTTCAGAAATCGAGGCATTTGGTGGACCAAGAATACTTCAATCACCTCAACACACTCGTCAGGGATTGAACTACAAAGTTCATATCCCAGCAATGGCAAAGCACACTCGATAACCTCAACTATGAGAGAGACTCAGTGTGGCGAATAGCCTGCTACCTAACACAAGATAAGGTCCACATCCCACCACTACATCAAAACCAAAAAATTGCGTCAACAAACCAACAAAAATCAAACACGCTAGCAGATGCGTTACAAGAAACATTAACTCCAAATCCCACTCCATCTTGCCCACTTTTCACGGCAGTCACGGAGGCGGAAACAGAAAACTACATAGAACAAGAAACACACAACATGGTACATAAAACATGCCCAAGCGAAATTAAATGGCTAATCAGGCATCTCAAGAAGAGAAAAGCCCCTGGGCCAGACAGCATTTCTACCTCAGTGCTCAGGAATTTGCCTGAGGATGCAATAAAACTACTTTCGAAAATATTCAACTTCGTGCTAACAAGCGGGCACGTTCCAGACAGATGGTAGCTGGCCACTGTGGCCCACTTCCCCAAGAAAGGGAAAGACCTGTCCAACCCGCACAACTACAGACCAATTAGTCTACTCAGCACAAGGGGCAAACTTCTAGAAAAGATAACACTCAAACGCCTCAACGTTCAGTTAATTAAACAAAATACATTAATTCCAGAACAGTTTGGATTCGCGCCAAACATTCAACTACCCTACAATTACTCAGGTCAACGGAATTTATCACATATGGATTCAATACAAGAAAATCCACAGGCGCTCTGTTTCTTGACATTGAACGAGCGTTCGACAGAGTATGGCACGCTGGAATATTAAAGAAACTTAAAACACTTAACATCCATGACTCGCTAATCAAACTTAGAGCAAATTACTTAAACAACAGAAAATTTCAATCAAAAGTTAACAACCATCCTTCTACAAAGCGACCAATCAGAGCAGGAGTCCCACAAGGGAGTTTGCTCGGGCCGACACTATTCAACATACACATTAACGACATTCCAAAAACTGCTAACACAAACTTATACATTTAAGCGGACAATACAGCAATCATGACACAGTCAGGCAAATCTCAATTTATCCACAGTAGGCTCCAAAACACCATCAATGGATTGGAGGACTGGTTTACAAAATGGCGCATTCAAGTAAATGCTCCAAAAATGCAAGCGATAATATTCACAAAACACAACAACCACAGATTCCCGAAACACCAGCTACCGCCACTTACCATATTTGGTGAAAACATAAGGTGAAGGTCACGGTTACCTGGCTTGGCCTCAAAATGGATCAAGGCCTAACGTGGAAGAAACACATCACACAAATACGGGGAAAAGCAAACACCCAATTAGGCAAGCTCTACCTGCTCATCAACATGAACACCCAGCTGAATCTCCACATGGATCTTACGTTATACAAAACACTAATACGACCAATATTTACCTATGCCGCACCTGTCTGGGGATATGCTGCCAAAACAAACATCAAAAGACTACAAACATTCCAAAACAAACTTTTGCGCATGGTAGCAAAGGTACCGTACATAGCGCCATCTGGTTTACTCCACGAGGAACTTAAAATGCACACAGTAGAAGAATTCATTAACAAGCTAACTTACGACATGTACAAAAGCTTACGCGTACATCACAATCATTTAGTCAAAGCATTAGGGAACTACAAACATAATAGACCACTTTCTCTATTCGATAGAATGCTATCCCAAGACAACATGCAAGAACAAATCCAACAGTTTCTAAATAATCTACTCCAAACGTGACACAGAACTTCTAATCTCTATATCCCATCACTAATCTTTTTCTTACTTTCTACCCTTGTTTCAGTTTACGCCTGTCGCAGTGCCCTCAAGTCCTCAGCAACCGCTGAGGTGGCCCAGGAGAAGGAGCCTCCCAGTGAAAGACGGGCCACCGCATTATGGAGTCGTTCACACAGATGACATTGGCGACCATCAGGACGAGTACAACGAAGGACCTAGAAGGCCGGATGCTACGACAGACGCCTGTGCCCACTTGACGAATAGGAACCCCTGGGAAGAACAGCACAGGACGCAATCTCAGCAATTTTTCAATTAATCATAAAATAATACACTACAATACTTATCTAACTTAGCAATAAGTTAACATTAAGTCATATGACACGCAGGCACTCCCTGCAATCAACTCACAAATTAGATCTTAAGAATGAAATTAAGCATATATTAACAACATAAGAAAATATGCATATAACCCACTGGCATTGTTCAGGTTTCATGGGCAATACCAGCAAGTAACATTTGACACGCTCGCATGCAATGCATGCCAGCTAAGTAGCCATTCACATACTAACCGGGGTGCTATGCAGGACCCGACTAAAGCATGCAAGCATGAATGCACGATATAACACAGCAATATACAATTAACACATGGCAGGGTTTTTTAGTGGGTATTCCGCGCTTTGAGCGGCGAGACCCACATATCCCCCCCAGCCATTGCACACCGGCTGGGGGTCGAATGCAATAATGCATTTTTCCCCCCACGGGAAAAAAAAATACCCAAACAATTTAAATACTTATGTATGTTGTTTATTGCTGAGGTTATACTTTTTAGAAGTATAATGCAGCATAATCTATTTTTGAACAGTTGACAATTGTTTCTACAGAAATATCTAATATATTTTCAGATTTTATTTATATTACTTGACTGTATACAATATTTCTGCCATTTTTTTTTCCTTTTAGTTAGGGTTAAGACTCTCATAGTAGCCACTGTTCTTTCTTCATGAGTAAAATAATTTTTCTAAATTTCTAAGCCTGCTAAAATTTCTTATGAAGTTTTTCCTTTTTAGTATTACATTTCCGCATCCACCAAAAGGGTTTTTTTGAGAACTTAGAATGTTTCCTGTAACGAAATGGTTGATATGCATTCAAATAATTTTCTAGATTTTGGTACACTATAATACTATTGTCATCTTCTAAACTGTAATTTCCATTTTAAGTAGTGCGAAAAAATGTTTGGAAGTATTGCCTGTCCAAATTTTTGTTTCTTATTTTCATAAAGTTAGAACCTACAATGGAGACAAAATTTCCTACATTAATAATTACAGGAAAATTATCACTCTTTGAGCTTTTGTTAGTAGTCATTTTCATAGCAAGCACCCATTCTGTTCGTGAACCATTATTCACTACACCATATGTAGGAAATAAAATCTACGATTGCCATAAACAACCAACAAGTATAATCACAACACATATCAGACCTTTAAGCTAAGAGAAACATAAATGCACCACCTTGATGTATCTTGGGGAAGTACTTAAAGTTAGCATAGCATGTGATTAACGTTAATCATCAGGATTGGTTGCTGGGTAAAGCTGCTTTGGTTACATCTTCTAAAAATGTCTGTATCTATCACATGTCTTTGTTTTAGCACATATGTTGTCCTTCGTGGTGCAGTGGTTACCATGCTAGCCTCTAGTTCCTGAGATCGTGGATTCAAACCCGTGGAGGTAATAGATTTTTTCGGGCGCAAAAATCCTTAGCATGGTTTCTTTTAGAAGGGAAGTAAAGACGACGGTATATGTTGTAGATTTACGGCATGTAAAAGAACCTCAAGCCTGATAAGGAGGTCTCTGAGCAAAATTTCCACTCTTTCACGCCCAATATACAATGGGATGCTACGGACCACAGCAGTTAAAGAGCATCTATAAATGAAACTCAATTTAAATTAAAATTTTTTTGGGCACATACAGCTGCGTGTTTTGTTACTTTAATAGTTTGTTGAATTACCACTTGGTGTCAGTGGTACTGTACCTTGAGTGCAATTGTTCGTGAGTTAGGGATTGCACTACCATGTCCAATTGTGCTTCTTCCAAAATTGCGAGTTGTCTGTTGGATTTAATGTAACTAGTGTGACCTTGACAGCTCTCTCCCAGGGTTTATATCAACATGTAATAAGAGGCAGAACTGTAACCCTATCTGCAGCAAGGACATTTGTAAACTAGATTTATATTTATGCACTGATGTTCAGTACATAATCTGCACAACGACACCTTGTGTGAGAGGGGTGCACAGTAATGAAAGTGTATACAGGGTGAACAAAAAGCATGGAATATTGGCTATAGCTTTTAAATGAATCAATAAAGTTAAGAGTGAGGGTCAGTTAATTTGTAGACAACAAGTGGATCAAGTTTGTGGAATATGGAGAAATTTAAAGTAGACGACAGAGAAACAGGAAATATCTGGTTGCTTAAGGGATAAGAGAACTCTGATATACTATAGGAGTTTTAGGAAAGGGAAAAATACATTGATGTTTGTGATAAAATGGAAAGGGAGGCCCTAGTATGGGCAAGAACAGGAAGGATGTTGTTGAGAGACAAATATTGTGCCCACTAATGCAGATAAACATTTGCATTGTATAACGAAATGCACAGAAACCAAGGTCTGTAGAGAGGTAATGGGGTAAATTACAGATAGAGATCCTGTCTGTCCTTAAAACCTTTTTGGAAACAGTATGAAAGAATTTCTGAAACAACTAGGCAAATATGTATGAAATGGTAGAGGAAAGTCATTAAAGAAAAAGAGAATTGACGAGGTAGATAATATGGAAGAGGAAATTGTGTCAAAAGTGTATGTACAGTTGGATACGAATACACAAAGTTAAGAAGTATATGATCCGAAACCTAAGAAACTCCGAGGAGAGCTGAATAATCAATGTATGATATTGGAGGTGATGAAATAAAATACTATTCTACCTCTCTCTCCCTCTCTCAATTTCTTAACTGATTTATACAAAGTCCGCAAACTTTTATCCTCAAAACTAGCCCATATCTTTGCTTCTTTCCCTAAATGTACTGTTATTGTTTTTATTTAGTAGCCAAATAGTCATGCCAACTTCTTGTAACACATTTCGCATCTCGCCAAACCAACGTTCTCCTCCTAAAACATTTTTTGGAACTGCATGCATTCTTGTATTATATTACTGCCATCTAGATTTAAACATTTGTACCAATATTTCAAACTTCTCCCTAACTCTGCCAGTGCCACGCCCTTGGGTAGAACATTCTATGGACTATATCACTCCCCAGGTTTCATGCTGCTTCATAAAGTCTTTGTAATTGTTAGGAAAAGTAAACACTCAGCTGTTTGGGGAAATGTGGCATAGGGTGGGGATGTCAGTCTGCCTTGCCATGAGTACACAGTAATTGATCTGATACCTCATCTCTATTACTTGCTGGTGCCTAATTGTAATGAACTTCCCCCAGTGTCAAGCCATAAGCGAGTAACTCCCAATGTATATGAAAAATGTCAATTAGTTATTAAAGGAACACCCAATAGTACAGAATGCTAAGCATGGTTTAAATATACGTATTCTCATAAACATAATATAATCAAATCAGACTTTACATACCCATTTAAAATTAAGAAAGTACAGAGAAAGAGTTCCTTGGGATTCGGGCAGCATGCAGTCTCGGCACCGGTGCTTTCATTTACCTGCGAACAGGTATCCTACAGTCGACTATTAAAAACACAGTTTTCATATTGTTAATTAATCTTGACTGCAGAAGGTGTTGAAAATGATGGCCATCTACTTCAGCACATCTCTGAAGGAAATTGATATTTGCACATGCAAGTTCATCCACCGTAATGCTGCTGTTTTCTTATGATAGGCAATGGAGAGACTTTCAAGGAGAATGTTTTAACCATTCTGTATCTTACAGAGTTTTTCCTCATTAATTACACTTGGGTTTCTCTTTCCACATTTATTCTGAACTGACCCCATTTCTGTAAACATTTTTACAAGGATTTATTTAAAGGTGAGTCGAAATTGTTACACTAACATCACTTAAGTTTACTCACTTAACATGTTTCGGGAAACCGTTGTTCCCATCCCATCTACGCAAAATTACAAAAATTGGAACTGGAATTATATGCTCTTCACCTTAAATTAACGGACACACTCGGCTACCCACTTTGGCAAAACATGCATTCAAAATTCCTCACTATTCTTAGCTACAGCATGAAAACAAAAACGCTGAAATTAAAGAAAAAACTAGACATACTACGCCGGAAGCAACATTCATATAAACCTAACCTAAAAAATGAAAAAACGACGCCATACTCTGACGTAATTAATCTTTCAAATGTAACTTTCACCAAAGCGGAATTATCGGTATTAAACCTTGGCCTAAAAACATGTGTTGGCTACACAAAAACAACCGATGAAATAGTCGCAGACATTGAGATTGCTACTTACAACCTAAATGAAAATAGTAAAACCACTATAAAAAAAAGAATGTGAAATAGTTCTCCAAGAAATACAAGCAGATAAACATAACAATTTCCCAACCAAACATGTGATCAAAACATTAAAATCAAAACCAGTAGTATATTCAAAAGCTGACAAGGGAAATAAACTAGTTGTACTGCAAAAAGATGATTATATTACCAGAGTAGAAAATATGCTGCAACAAGAAAATTACATACAAATTCAAGAAGACCCATTAAAATCACATTTAAAAGCCTTCAATCAAACCATCCAGGAAAGCAAAACTATAACAGACACTGATAAATCTAGATTAAAACCAGACCACCCCACTTTACCAAGAATGTATGCTCTACCTAAAATACACAAACCGGGTAATAAGATGAGACCAATTGTCAGCAATATTGATTCTCCTACCTACAAACTGGCAAAATGGTTAGTACAGAGATTCTCTTCACTACCAAAATTCAACAGCAAAAACATAATGAATTCAGAAGATTTAATACAGAAGATAAAATCCCTGGAACTCGAACCAGAAGACAGATTAGTTTCCTTTGATGTCACTGCACTATTTCCAAGTGTCCCTACAGATCAACTCCTGCGTCAATTAAAGAAATGGCTACAGCAGACTAACCTACTTGAAGAAGAAATAGAAGACCTCATACAACTTACCAATTTATGCATTGCACAAAATTGTTTTAGTTTCAATAAGAAGTTCTATCAACAACCAACTGGTCTAACCATGGGCAACCCACTTTCACCCTTCTTGGCAGATTTATTTATGAGCTACTTAGAAATACACATAACAACTTCCTTTCCATACATGTTTAAAGTTTGGCACAGATATGTTGACGACATCTTCGCTGTTGTCCCTAATAGGTTCATACAAGACTCCTTAGCCTTACTAAACCTACAGAACCAATCAATAAAATTCACCATAGAAATAGAAAAAGAAGGCATGCTACCATTTTTAGACCTAAAAATCATCAGAGAACAAAAGAACCTAACCTTTGGCATATACAGGAAGCCAACACACTCTACTAATTACATAAAAAATAAGAGTTTCAATCCAACCACACACAAACATGCAGTACTAAACAGCCTAACACATAGACTGGTATATACTCCCTTAAATAAAAAAGAATACCAGTTAGAATACCAGCATATAGTAGAGACAGCAATACATAATGGGTACAACAAAGCAACTATTGACAAAAAAATTGCAAAATTCAAACGACAGATGCACATCAGAAACACAACAAATCTCAGCCAGCAAGATAAAGAGCTAAAGTTCAAGAAATTCACATACCACCCAGGAACATTTCACAAATTTAAGAAGATTTTCATGAAACATAACATCAGCCTAGCTCCACAGAACAAATTTAACATAGAGAAATTACTTTGTAACAAGTTAAAAGACCCCATTCCACAAGACAAAAAAGCTGGAATCTATAAAATCAATTGTTCAGATTGCAATAAAGTATACATTGGTAAGACAAAAAGAAACTTAGAAACTAGGCTAAAGGAGCACATGAGATGTATTAAATACAAACAAATGGACAAATCTGCAGTTTCACACCATTTTTGGATCACTAATCACAACATCAAACCCAATATTACATTAGTCAAACCAGCCAAATTTGCAGCCGAATTAGATGCATGGGAGAAGATCACCATTCTAAAACACAACACAAATCTAATGAATTTTGATTTGCCGCCACCAAATCCTCTCTGGAAGTACATTTCTCCACCACAAGATGCCACCACAGGATCCAGTCCAAAAAACGGAAACACCAACAACACGGGCCAGTCGAATTAACCTTCTGAGGATGGGAACAACGGTTTCCCGAAACATGTTAAGTGAGTAAACTTAAGTGATGTTAGTGTAACAATTTCGACTCACCTTTAAATAAATTCAATACACATCACTGTTTCTAGCTTCTTTTCATTACAATACTTACGTGATTTTTACAAGGTTTAATATAGTGGCCCTATATGGAATAGAACCACTATGAAATTTCATTGCACTTTCCACAATTTCTCTTTCTAATGTAACAGTCGAAAAGATAAATGTTTTGTTGTAATGTAAACTTTTGTGGTGCCATATTAAGCAACAACTAAAACATATAACAACACCAATTGAGCAGTAGAGAGAATACATAACTCTTAAGCTGCCCATTGGAAAATGGGACTGCTTGTTGCCTTAAAGAATGCCGTAGATTCTTCTTATGCAGATGTAGTTAACTCGGAAATTTAGAACATACGTAAACTGGAGCAAATTATATAAGATGGAAAATAATAAATTCATTAGATCACTACAACATGGGTGTACTGGGACCTATGAATGTCATCTCCACACTTCATTGGTTTATGCGGGAAAAAATAAGGTTTTAACTCGCCTTATACTAAGTTACACAGTATGAGGAGAATAGAATAGAATATTTATTTGTTCATTTATGTTAAGTCATAAAGCTACTTTCTTTCTAGTACAAATTAAGTGTGATTTTCCTTCTTTTTAAGGGCTGCTTTGATTCTGGCAACCTGGCTCTGTGGCTTTCAATTAGTCCTTATTCTTTTACTTCCCTGCTAACTACTTTTCTTTTGCCTTTCTTGCTCCTTTCCCTTCCTTAACCATTTTTCCTTAAACTCCTCCTTATTCTAGGTTCTTTTTCCTTTGTTAACTGTTAATATTTTTATAGCTACCATTTCCTTGCTCATTTTGGATCTGAAACATCCTGTCTCTCTTTACATTCTACCAAGTGATGTATTTTATTCTCCTGATTCACTCACTCTTAACCCTCTAAGGAACATTGCCCCTCTTCTCACCCAGGCTAAACTGTCTGCTACCAACATAACCTTCTCTCCCCCAATCTCTCTTGGTGCTATATAAACTTGAGGACTTTTTATTTTGAAGGCTTCCCCAGATTTTTTGTTTCTCTATATCTTCTATCACTTTCCAAAATCTATTATCATTTTTTCCCTCTAATTGACAAGTATCCCCATTCCTATCTTCTCCAACTACCTTTCTATCCCTCCCCACCAGCCATTCTTATTTGAAGTTATTTTCTGTTGATTCACACAAATTCTTCTCTTTGAGGGCACCTGTACCAATATTTCAAGATTCTTTGCATAATTATTCCTTTCCTCCCTGTTCTTCTGAATTATACCATTGCTGCTGATCTGATTAATCCCAAAAGTTCTTTCAAAAATAATCTGTATATTTGATCTACTTTTTGCCTAATTCTGAAGCCTCCAGATTTCTATTGGATATAACACTTTTTATTCTACCAATGCTTCGTGCATCCTTTGCAACCATTTAACAGACATTTCCAAATTGTAATTACTTATTGTTCGTCGTGTCATAGCACCTTCCCACCCACCATTAGTACTTATACTCTTAAATAATCACTGCTTTCCTGCCTCTAACTGTGTCCATCCATTGGTCATCTTTTGTTAGTTTATTTCCTTTTTTGAAAGCTGTAACTTTTGATTTGTTTGCATTTCTGGAATTCCCCATTCTATATAGAATTTGTGTTTTTCATTAATTGCTCTTTGCCTCTGCCATTAGGTCATTTGCAGTCCTGGTAGCTCGTTGATCAGTGCCCACTACTTTCTAATATATCATCTATAAACAAATGATTGTGAAGTGTCACTAAAGCAAAGAAGAATTGTACCATATCACAATGGGGAAATGGGTGGAGGATTACAGCTCTTTTAAGTGTTCACAAAGCCACTGTTATATGCATTTTCCTTTCTTAGCTTAACAATTTTTAATTGTAGAACTAAAATATTGTTTATAATACATAATTTATTGTGATTAATATAATATGAATAGAAGAATCACTTTTTGTATGATTAATATAATATGCAAGATTTAATGGGAAGAGAAACTCATGTGAGTATGGTGCATCAGATTTTTATTTTACAATTTAAATTTATTTTCAGAAAACTGCCATCTTGGGGTTGCTTTTTCAATGTCTAGTTGGGAGTTATACTTTTTTATAATTGCGATACAAACTTTAAACTTGACAGTATACCCATGCAGTGCATGTTAAGACAGAGGCATATAAATATAGTCCAAAGAATATGACTTATTAGGAGTAAGGTTGAATAATAGCTGGGAATGGGGAGCACATGGCAGGAATAAGAATATGCAAATATAAATTACAGATGTTGGAGAGAATGTACAAGACATTGGTAGAATCAAAAATGCTCTATGGGGGGAGGAGAACTAAGTAAGAAAATTGACCAAATGTATAAAAGTTTTGTAAAGAATTAATTGGCCTATCAAGAGCAGCACCAGGTAAGGTTGCATTAGTAGAACTAGGAGGAAGGTGAAATCTTAAAGATATGCATGACTCAGCAACAGGTTCTAAGGAGAAAAAACAGCTGGAACAGAGTGAAGATATAGAATGACAAGAGATATGGGGAAGCCTTGAAGATAAAAAATCATTAAGCATTTATAAACTGATAAAGGAGGAGTGGCGAAGAGAGAGTTATGTGAATTGCTGTAATAGAAAAGAAAGGGAAGATTTAGCATGGATGAGAACGGGATCAATGTATTTAAAAGGGATGAGAGGCAGCGAAAGAGGGATATGTGAGTTGTGTGGAGGAAGAGAAAGTACAGAACACTAATGCCAGAATGTAAGGAAATGAGGAGCTGGAGGGAAAATATGGATACAAATATAGTAGCTATAAAGATATTGTCAGGGAAAGAAGAAAAGAAAATCAAGGGCATGGGAGAATTTTTAAGGAAATTAAAGGAAAAATGGTCTAGAAAAGTAAGAGAGGCAAAAAAAAGAAAAAGAAGGTCCGCTTAGTGAGCGATAAGGTCTGTGGGCCAAGCAATCTAAGTGGCTCAATAAGAAAACAAGCACCAAACAAATTGTACATAAGATGTAGGGTACAAGATATATATTGTATAAAAATTGTAAAACAAATTGTACAAGTTCATTCATTCATTAATATACTCTACAACTGAATTCCACGTCCATTTTTTCTGAACTGTAGTTGTTTGTTAGAAAAATAAATAAGGTAATTATTCAGAAGTTAAGCTGCTTGAAAAAAAAAAAATGAATGAAATGTGCTGTTGTTGATAGAAACTTTTACCTCCATATGAGTTAGACATCAATTTCTTATATGTGTGTTAACCTGTTAGTGTACAATTTCAACTGCTAATTCTTACTGCGCAACTTACGTAATAATAATAATAATAATAATAATTCTTTATTGCTTGTGTACTTGGAAATACAAGTTAAAAGCATGGTAAAAGGAAGACAATGTGCACATAACAAGTTTACAACAGTTATACAAAAGTTTGAAGTTTATACTCACTAGCATTCCCAACAATAGGTCTCTCTCTCTCTCTCTCTCTCTCTCTCTCTCTCTCTCTCTCTCTCTCTCTCTCTCAATTCATCCGATCTGTACAGGGGTGTATTTACAAGGTATTCATTTAATCTGGTAGTTCTCTAGGTAGTTTGTTATATGATATCCTATGTTTTTAGGATCTTTGTCACTACATTTTTTGTGTGATTGCGTTTGTATACATTAATTTGTGTTCTGGTGTTGTAGTCATGCACATTGCAACTTCTAGTAAGATCACTGGTGTTATTAGTAATATGACATGGTATACATATAGAGAGATGATTGTAAGGTTTTATTTTTTATAAACAACTCCTTGCATGGGTGCCCAGGGGTTACACCTGATACGATTCCTAAACATTTCTTTTGCAGGATTAATACTCTATTAATGTACAAATAAGCCTCTGCCCCTCCCAGAGTTCAATACCATAGAGAAAATAAGGTATATTATCCTATAATAGATGTTGTTTAATAGATTTAGGTTTTTAAATCTGGCAAAATAACATAATAGAAACACACCCTTGCTCACCTGATCAATGTGTGCACTCCATGTGAAGTGTTTGTCAAACTGTATTCCCAAAAATGATGTATGTTTGCTTTCATGAATAAGTTCATTACAAATTTCTGCTTCAAGTAAGTTTTCTCATCTGTGAGATACTGCAAAATTTACTATTTTGATTTTACTTACATTACATCCTAATTTATTATCATTAACATAATGAAGTAGGTGAGTTTTAATAGCAGTTATTTTCTCTGTTAGTCCCTGTGTACATGAGTCCCTACATATGACAGCTGTATCATCTGTATATGACAATATCTTAGAATATGCTATAGTAGGAATGTCGTTAGTGTATAATATAAATAATAAAGGTCCCAGTACAGAACCCTGAGGAACTTCACATTGAAGTATTCCCTCACTAGATTTGTAGATTTCCTTTTCATTGGTATTATAGAACGGAATTTCAGTCCTTTGGACTCGATTGCTTAAATATGATGAAATTAGCTGGTTACCAAGCCCCCTTAAACCATAGCGGTTAAGTTTCGTAAGTAATATTTTGTGATCGACACAATCAAATGCCTTAGACAGGTCTAGAAATACTTCTGCTGTCTTATTGTAACCTCTCATTAAATCTAGAAACCTTAATGCCTCAAAGCATGAAAAAATGAGTTTTCTAAGATTTCATTGGCTTCTGCCATTTAGCATCGTATACATGAATTACTTCAATATGGCATAGCTCCAGCCAATACTTCAAGCCTTTGAGTACTTTGAAAAAGTCTTTTCTCTCAACTTTTCCAATTTAAAATGAAGCATTGCCATTGTAGTGCATTTATACCAACCTTGAAACTAGCGATCATAATAACGTTTAGTATTATAATCTTGAAGACATGCACATGATTGGAACTTTCAAGAGGATGTCAACACACGACTAGTAGTTGACGCAGCCTATTACCTTCTCCAACAGTGGAGGATTGCATCACAGTGTTTACTAGAACCTCAAGTCAAGTTCACTGTCACACATGTTGAATGCATTTCAACTGACGTTTTGAATTCAAGGCACACCTTTATTTCTTGAAATGAATATCCTTTTATATTCATGTGTTTGTTTCAAATCAAAGCATGTTTATAATTAAAATATTGGAGATATTTTACATTTCATAAAACTTGAAGTGGCATACTGCCCTCTTGCAGTAGGCTCCTCATAGTGTAAAACAAGCTACCAGTAACTTCATTTGTTTTTGTTTTTTTTCAGCAGCCAAACTTCTGCATGATTATTGAAAATAATGTACACATAGTGAATCAGGTGAAATGAGATCTAGAGGAAATAAAAAAAGTGAAAGTGTGATATAAATATAATGTTCTCACACCTGTCACTTATAATGATGTGCATGTAAAGTTGATAAAATTGCTGAATCTATTAGTCAGTGTGCTTATTCTGTGTGAAACATTGGAAATGTTCAAACTTGGATGACTGTACTTATTTTGATAATATTGCTGAATATATTACCAGCATGCTTATTATATGTGAAACATTGGAAATGTTCAAACTTGGATGACTGTACTTATTTTGATAAAATTGCTGAATATAGTACCAGCATGCTTATTATATGTGAAACATTGGAAATGTTCAAACTTGGATGACTGTACTTATTTTGATAAAATTGCTGAATCTATTAGTCAGTGTGCTTATTCTGTGTGAAACATTGGAAATGTTCAAACTTGGATGACTGTACTTATTTTGATAAAATTGCTGAATA
Source organism: Deroplatys truncata (assembly GCA_030765065.1). Lineage (NCBI taxonomy): Eukaryota > Metazoa > Arthropoda > Insecta > Mantodea > Mantidae > Deroplatys > Deroplatys truncata. Next base: position 510,574 of record CM060981.1, on the reverse strand, counting down.
TAGTACCAGCATGCTTATTATATGTGAAACATTGGAAATGTTCAAACTTGGATGACTGTACTTATTTTGATAAAATTGCTGAATATAGTACCAGCATGCTTATTATATGTGAAACATTGGAAATGTTCAAACTTGGATGACTGTACTTATTTTGATAAAATTGCTGAATATAGTACCAGCATGCTTATTATATGTGAAACATTGGAAATGTTCAAACTTAGATGACTGTACTTATTTTGATAAAATTGCTGAATATAGTACCAGCATGCTTATTATATGTGAAACATTGGAAATGTTCAAACTTGGATGACTGTACTTATTTTGATAAAATTGCTGAATATAGTACCAGCATGCTTATTATATGTGAAACATTGGAAATGTTCAAACTTGGATGATTGTACTTATTTTGATAAAATTGCTGAATATAGTACCAGCATGCTTATTATATGTGAAACATTGGAAATGTTCAAACTTGGATGACTGTACTTATTTTGATAAAATTGCTGAATATAGTACCAGCATGCTTATTATATGTGAAACATTGGAAATGTTCAAACTTGGATGACTGTACTTATTTTGATAAAATTGCTGAATATAGTACCAGCATGCTTATTATATGTGAAACATTGGAAATGTTCAAACTTGGATGATTGTACTTATTTTGATAAAATTGCTGAATATAGTACCAGCATGCTTATTATATGTGAAACATTGGAAATGTTCAAACTTGGATGACTGTACTTATTTTGATAAAATTGCTGAATATAGTACCAGCATGCTTATTATATGTGAAACATTGGAAATGTTCACACTTGGATGACTGTACTTATTTTGATAAAATTGCTGAATCTATTAGTCAGTGTGCTTATTCTGTGTGAAACATTGGAAATGTTCAAACTTGGATGACTGTTCTTATTTTGATAAAATTGCTGAATATATTACCAGCATGCTTATTATATGTGAAACATTGGAAATGTTCAAACTTGGATGACTGTACTTATTTTGATAAAATTGCTGAATCTATTAGTCAGTGTGCTTATTCTGTGTGAAACATTGGAAATGTTCAAACTTGGATGACTGTTCTTATTTTGATAAAATTGCTGAATATATTACCAGCAAGCTTATTCTGTGTGAAACATTGGAAATGTTCAAGCTTGGATGACTGTACTTATTTTGATAAAATTGCTGAATATATTACCAGCATGGTTATTATATGTGAAACATTGGAAATGTTCAAACTTGGATGACTGTACTTATTTTGATAAAATTGCAGAATATATTACCAGCAAGCTTATTCTGTGTGAAACATTGGAAATGTTCAAACTTGGATGACTGTACTTATTTTGATAAAATTGCTGAATATATTACCAGCATGCTTATTATATGTGAAACATTGGAAATGTTCAAACTTGGATGACTGTACTTATTTTATAAAATTGCTGAATATATTAGCTAGCATACTTATTATAAGTGAAACATCTGGAAATGTTCAAACTTGGATGACTGTACTTATTTTGATAAAAGTGCTGAATATATTACCAGCAAGCTTATTATAAGTGAAACATTTGGAAATGTTCAGAGTTGGATAACTTTACTTAGTTTATAAAATTGCTGAATATATTAGCTAGCATACTTATAATAAGTGAAACATTTGGAAATGTTCAGAGTTGGATGACTGTACTTATTTGCAGACCTAGAGTCAATCTCTCAGGAAGTAGGTTTGTATGATTTTTGGAGTTTTTGTTTATGACTAACCATTTGTACGACAATTACACAGCTGGGACTTGAACTGCGTAACTTTGATCGAAGTTGTTAACACTTAACATGCCTTGGTGAGGGGCGCATGCAAGCATTAAGCCTTCTCATTTGATTACATTATGATAGATATGTACCTCTAAGGTGACTTGTAATGTATATATTGTAATGAAAGGAAGCTAGAAACAGTGATGTGTATTGAATTTATTTAAAGGTGAGTCGGAATTGTTACACTAACATCACTTAAGTTTACTCACTTAACATGTTTCGGGAAACAGTTGTTCCCATCCTCAGAAGGTTTATTCGACTGAATTGACAGTCGAATTAACCTTCTGAGGATGGGAACAACTGTTTCCCGAAACATGTTAAGTGAGTAAACTTAAGTGATGTTAGTGTAACAATTCCGACTCACCTTTAAATAAATGACTTGTAATGTTTCAGTTGCTGCATGGTTAACCACTATTACAGATAATTGTTCAACTTATTTCTTTCAAATGACTTGTGGAACAACAATTATCAAAGCACTTATTGACTACTAAGTGAAAACCACCTGCAAATGCATTAGTTGCTTTGAGGTTTGTGTAATATTTGAGATTACCTTGAAGGTTATACCGTGATGTTTCAATTAGATAAGTTTCAATGCTTGCACAGGTATCTCAACATGGTTGCGAGAGTGGTAATAGCATTGGCATGAAGGGACGAACATCCATGGTTCAGGTCCTGGAAATGGCATTGAATTTTTCAACTAGGATTCTATTTTCCAAGAAGTGTGTTTGTTTCTGAGAGAACTGTGGATGGATTCAAAGAAATCCATGGTTAAAATTATACATATTTTATGTTATCCTAATATGTTTTTTGCCCACAGACTTGTTAATGAAATCAAGAACAGCTATAGTTGTGAAATGGATACCAAAATAGTAATCAAAGAAGAGGATCCTCTCTTAGACGACATAGACTCACAAAGTGAGAGAGAGTTATTTATAACAAAGACAAACGGTGATGGTGTGTTTCTGTATGAAGACTGTGATGTGGCAGTCAAAACAGAAATTAAATCAGAGACTCATTTTCCAGAATTTTGTTGTCAGAATGAGGGAGAATGCTTTACCAGACATCCCACAAAGCAGATTAAATGTGAAACTGTTACATGCAACAACTGTGAGTTAGGTACAAAAACACAAATTGAGGAACAGGTTCTGGTTCCAGAGGATCCTGTAATGAAATACAACATGGTAGAAATTAAACAGGAATGTAGGGAAACTTCATCTGTGTTTGTTAACATTAAGGTAAGTTTTATAGAAATCTACTGCATTTAGAAATTTTGTTCATTTTTCCACTGGATAAAATATTTAAATTATGCAATACAAAATTAATAAGGATTAAGAGATAGTGAATGTGTACAGCATTTGTCACAAGGGTTGTAAGTAATGGTGGTGATACTTCTTGAAAATTACAAGGTACTTGAAGGAAGTTATGTTTAAAATATACCAAAATTTTTTTATAATCAACTACACTTAAAATTAAAAATGAAACGAATACTAAATGATATCAAAAGGAAATTCACTGACTGAAAGACAGCAGACAACCCAGTTATAAAGCTTACCCCCAGTTGCATGAAAGCAAATCAGAACTGATTGGAGATTATTCTCTCATCAGTTTTGATCAGCAGATTTTTGCTGGTTAGTGGCTTGATTGCCAGTTAAGAGCGCATTCGGGGATCGAAATGCTCAAAACTAACCTATAATTCAGTTAACTTTTGCTAATGGGTGGCATGTGGAATTATTATTGAAATAATCCTACTACAGATTGTTGCCTTCCTCAATGGTATACATTAAAGTATAGATATTGTAATATATATTTTTCTGCCATAAATATTGAAAATGTGTAAAACCGACCAACATTACATTATAAAATTAAATTATTTTCTGGTGAAAAAAGATGTAAAGGCTTACTTTTGTGGTTTAGGTTTCTTTTTCCTCTCTCTCTCTCTCTCTCTCTCTCTCTCTCTCTCTCTCTCTCTCTCTCTCTCTCTCTCTCTCTCATTTATTTATTTATGTATTTATTTGTTTTTAGTGAAAAGTTTAATTTAACAGCACAGAGAAATAGGATGGTAAACTAACCTCCCTGAATAATCGGTAAACTTGCCGAGTTCTGCTGGCAACGCTGCGAACCAAAGACCATGCTGGTTGTGTTGTTATAGCCAAGCATGCTTGCCGTATATGTATGTTAGTTCTGAGTGGTTTGCTTTTGGTTACGTTTACTGTTCTGTAAAGCCAAGAAAAGGTATTGTAATGAAAAGAAGCTAGAAACAGTGATGTGTATTGAATTTATTTAAAGGTGAGTCGGAATTGTAACACTAACATCACTTAAGTTTACTCACTTAACATGTTTCGGGAAACCGTTGTTCCCATCATCAGAAGGTTAACTCGTCGACTGGCCCGTGTTGTTGGTGTTTCCGTTTTTTGGACTGGATCCTGTGGTGGCATCTTGTGGTGGAGAAATGTACTTCCAGAGAGGATTTGGTGGCGGCAAATCAAAATTCATTAGATGTGTGTTGTGTTTTAGAATGGTGATCTTCTCCCATGCATCTAATTCGGCTGCAAATTTGGCTGGTTTAACTAATGTAATATTGGGTTTGATGTTGTGATTAGTGATCCAAAAATGGTGTGAAACTGCAGATTTGTCCATTTGTTTGTATTTAATACATCTCATGTGCTCCTTTAGCCTAGTTTCTAAGTTTCTTTTTGTCTTACCAATGTATACTTTATTGCAATCTGAACAATTGATTTTATAGATTCCAGCTTTTTTGTCTTGTGGAATGGGGTCTTTTAACTTGTTACAAAGTAATTTCTCTATGTTAAATTTGTTCTGTGGAGCTAGGCTGATGTTATGTTTCATGAAAATCTTCTTAAATTTGTGAAATGTTCTTGGGTGGTATGTGAATTTCTTGAACTTTAGTTCTTTATCTTGCTGGCTGAGATTAGTTGTGTTTCTGATGTGCATCTGTCGTTTGAATTTTGCAATTTTTTTGTCAATAGTTGCTTTGTTGTACCCATTATGTATTGCTGTGTCTACTATATGCTGGTATTCTAACTGGTATTCTTTTTTATTTAAGGGGGTATATACCAGTCTATGTGTTAGGCTGTTTAGTACTGCATGTTTGTGTGTGGTTGGATTGAAACTCTTATTTTTTATGTAATTAGTAGAGTGTGTTGGCTTCCTGTATATGCCAAAGGTTAGGTTCTTTTGTTCTCTGATGATTTTTAGGTCTAAAAATGGTAGCATGCCTTCTTTTTCTATTTCTATGGTGAATTTTATTGATTGGTTCTGTAGGTTTAGTAAGGCTAAGGAGTCTTGTATGAACCTATTAGGGACAACAGCGAAGATGTCGTCAACATATCTGTGCCAAACTTTAAACATGTATGGAAAGGAAGTTGTTATGTGTATTTCTAAGTAGCTCATAAATAAATCTGCCAAGAAGGGTGAAAGTGGGTTGCCCATGGTTAGACCAGTTGGTTGTTGATAGAACTTCTTATTGAAACTAAAACAATTTTGTCCAATGCATAAATTGGTAAGTTGTATGAGGTCTTCTATTTCTTCTTCAAGTAGGTTAGTCTGCTGTAGCCATTTCTTTAATTGACGCAGGAGTTGATCTGTAGGGACACTTGGAAATAGTGCAGTGACATCAAAGGAAACTAATCTGTCTTCTGGTTCGAGTTCCAGGGATTTTATCTTCTGTATTAAATCTTCTGAATTCATTATGTTTTTGCTGTTGAATTTTGGTAGTGAAGAGAATCTCTGTACTAACCATTTTGCCAGTTTGTAGGTAGGAGAATCAATATTGCTGACGATTGGTCTCATCTTATTACCCGGTTTGTGTATTTTAGGTAGAGCATACATTCTTGGTAAAATGGGGTGGTCTGGTTTTAATCTAGATTTATCAATGTCTGTTATAGTTTTGCTTTCCTGGATGGTTTGATTGAAGGCTTTTAAATGTGATTTTAATGGGTCTTCTTGAATTTGTATGTAATTTTCTTGTTGTAGCATATTTTCTACTCTGGTAATATAATCATCTTTTTGAAGTACAACTAGTTTATTTCCCTTGTCAGCTTTTGTGTATACTACTGGTTTTGATTTTAATGTTTTGATCACATGTTTGGTTGGGAAATTGTTATGTTTATCTGCTTGTATTTCTTGGAGAACTATTTCACATTCTTTTTTTTATAGTGGTTTTACTATTTTCATTTAGGTTGTAAGTAGCAATCTCAATGTCTGCGACTATTTCATCGGTTGTTTTTGTGTAGCCAACACATGTTTTTAGGCCAAGGTTTAATACCGATAATTCTGCTTTGGTGAAAGTTACATTTGAAAGATTAATTACGTCAGAGTATGGCGTCGTTTTTTCATTTTTTAGGTTAGGTTTATATGAATGTTGCTTCCGGCGTAGTAGGTCTAGTTTTTTCTTTAATTTCAGCGTTTTTGTTTTCATCCTGTAGCTAAGAATAGTGAGGAATTTTGATTGCATGTTTTGCCAAAGTGGATAGCCGAGTGTGTCCGTTAATTTAAGGTGAAGAGCATATAATTCCAGTTCCAATTTTTGTAATTTTGCGTAGTGGTTGTTTCTCTCAATTATTATTACTTTTTTATCGGCTGATGTTTGGTGTTTGCTGTTTTTGTCGTATTTTACAATTCTCCTTACAAACTTTGGTGTGACTATGTTTTGTATGCATAGGTTTAAAAAACGGATGTCCGCAAATGTGTTTTTTCTTTTTTCTTCAATTTTTTGGTATCTTTTGATGTCACTTTTTATTCCACTGAAATCTGTATTGAAATTTAGGGTTTCTAATCTTACCTTGTTTTCTGCCATGACTTGTATCTTTTTTAACGTGGTGGCCAATTATAACTTTTGCTTCTTGTGACTTGTTGGTCTTATTGATATTGTAATCAAAAGAAGCTAGAAACAGTGATGTGTATTGAATTTATTTAAAGGTGAGTCGGAATTGTAACACTAACATCACTTAAGTTTACTCACTTTAACATGTTTCGGGAAACCGTTGTTCCCATCATCAGAAGGTTAACTCGTCGACTGGCCCGTGTTGTTGGTGTTTCCGTTTTTTGGACTGGATCCTGTGGTGGCATCTTGTGGTGGAGAAATGTACTTCCAAAGAGGATTTGGTGGCGGCAAATCAAAATTCATTAGATGTGTGTTGTGTTTTAGAATGGTGATCTTCTCCCATGCATCTAATTCGGCTGCAAATTTGGCTGGTTTAACTAATGTAATATTGGGTTTGATGTTGTGATTAGTGATCCAAAAATGGTGTGAAACTGCAGATTTGTCCATTTGTTTGTATTTAATACATCTCATGTGCTCCTTTAGACTAGTTTCTAAGTTTCTTTTTGTCTTACCAATGTATACTTTATTGCAATCTGAACAATTGATTTTATAGATTCCAGCTTTTTTGTCTTGTGGAATGGGGTCTTTTAACTTGTTACAAAGTAATTTCTCTATGTTAAATTTGTTCTGTGGAGCTAGGCTGATGTTATGTTTCATGAAAATCTTCTTAAATTTGTGAAATGTTCTTGGGTGGTATGTGAATTTCTTGAACTTTAGTTCTTTATCTTGCTGGCTGAGATTAGTTGTGTTTCTGATGTGCATCTGTCGTTTGAATTTTGCAATTTTTTTGTCAATAGTTGCTTTGTTGTACCCATTATGTATTGCTGTGTCTACTATATGCTGGTATTCTAACTGGTATTCTTTTTTATTTAAGGGGGTATATACCAGTCTATGTGTTAGGCTGTTTAGTACTGCATGTTTGTGTGTGGTTGGATTGAAACTCTTATTTTTTATGTAATTAGTAGAGTGTGTTGGCTTCCTGTATATGCCAAAGGTTAGGTTCTTTTGTTCTCTGATGATTTTTAGGTCTAAAAATGGTAGCATGCCTTCTTTTTCTATTTCTATGGTGAATTTTATTGATTGGTTCTGTAGGTTTAGTAAGGCTAAGGAGTCTTGTATGAACCTATTAGGGACAACAGCGAAGATGTCGTCAACATATCTGTGCCAAACTTTAAACATGTATGGAAAGGAAGTTGTTATGTGTATTTCTAAGTAGCTCATAAATAAATCTGCCAAGAAGGGTGAAAGTGGGTTGCCCATGGTTAGACCAGTTGGTTGTTGATAGAACTTCTTATTGAAACTAAAACAATTTTGTCCAATGCATAAATTGGTAAGTTGTATGAGGTCTTCTATTTCTTCTTCAAGTAGGTTAGTCTGCTGTAGCCATTTCTTTAATTGACGCAGGAGTTGATCTGTAGGGACACTTGGAAATAGTGCAGTGACATCAAAGGAAACTAATCTGTCTTCTGGTTCGAGTTCCAGGGATTTTATCTTCTGTATTAAATCTTCTGAATTCATTATGTTTTTGCTGTTGAATTTTGGTAGTGAAGAGAATCTCTGTACTAACCATTTTGCCAGTTTGTAGGTAGGAGAATCAATATTGCTGACGATTGGTCTCATCTTATTACCCGGTTTGTGTATTTTAGGTAGAGCATACATTCTTGGTAAAATGGGGTGGTCTGGTTTTAATCTAGATTTATCAATGTCTGTTATAGTTTTGCTTTCCTGGATGGTTTGATTGAAGGCTTTTAAATGTGATTTTAATGGGTCTTCTTGAATTTGTATGTAATTTTCTTGTTGTAGCATATTTTCTACTCTGGTAATATAATCATCTTTTTGAAGTACAACTAGTTTATTTCCCTTGTCAGCTTTTGTGTATACTACTGGTTTTGATTTTAATGTTTTGATCACATGTTTGGTTGGGAAATTGTTATGTTTATCTGCTTGTATTTCTTGGAGAACTATTTCACATTCTTTTTTTATAGTGGTTTTACTATTTTCATTTAGGTTGTAAGTAGCAATCTCAATGTCTGCGACTATTTCATCGGTTGTTTTTGTGTAGCCAACACATGTTTTTAGGCCAAGGTTTAATACCGATAATTCTGCTTTGGTGAAAGTTACATTTGAAAGATTAATTACGTCAGAGTATGGCGTCGTTTTTTCATTTTTTAGGTTAGGTTTATATGAATGTTGCTTCCGGCGTAGTAGGTCTAGTTTTTTCTTTAATTTCAGCGTTTTTGTTTTCATCCTGTAGCTAAGAATAGTGAGGAATTTTGATTGCATGTTTTGCCAAAGTGGATAGCCGAGTGTGTCCGTTAATTTAAGGTGAAGAGCATATAATTCCAGTTCCAATTTTTGTAATTTTGCGTAGTGGAAATCTCTGAAATCATTACATCACATCAACTTTCCAGGTACATGTAGCCCTCCTGAAAAATCAACACATTCATACAACAACTGTCGGGGTTACACTGTGGCACTTCCACCGAAGCTGACATCATCTCATCTCTCCTCATCTCATCTCTCACATTAGCACCGTCGGGGTTACTCTTACGCACATCCACCGAGGCAAATCTCAACTCTTATTTCTCACATAACCTCAAATACACACATACATACACACACTATTCATGCAACAATTTTCTGCAAATAAAGATCACAGCATCATTATGAAACCCAAAATCACATCAAGTCAAATCAAATCATATCATATCAAATCGAATGCAACAAAACAACATCACATCATCACTCAAAACAATAATGTCACAGAACATTCCTGAAAATGAAAGCTCAATTAAGCACATAGTACACATGAAACACATTCCTGCAGCATAACACAACAAAACAAATGATTTGCAGTTCCCAAAACATAATTTAAAATTTAAGTTACACCCAAAATAATAATACACTTTTAATTTAGCAGAGACATTCATAGCATATATTCCTGAAAAGCAAAGCTTAATTAAGCATCAGACAGTGAAACAATAAATTTAGCATACCTGCGTGAGTTGTAAAACTGTTTCATTCGTCCAAACTTTAGCACTCACAATGTTTCCATACTTACAAGTTATGGTTTTTTCTTTCTTTTCTCTTACTCGTTTACCACAAGATTCCAGTGCAAATTTTCCAAAATCTGGTAACACACATACAGCTGGTTCATCAACATCCACATCGTACCGGTCCATATTAGAAGGCACATCAAACCTAATTAGGTGAAGACACTAGCAAGGCTGGTAGTAGCTCCTGAAACTTTTACTTACATGAGTAACTGCGAAAGATTTTCCCCTAAAAATATGCATTGCGGAATTAAATAAACCAAACTTGGCAACGGTGAAGCAAAATTATCATCATTATCATTTTCTCAGAGCGGCCATTAGCAGTAGTAGCGAACATTTCAAAATTGTAAAGTAACTCATACGCCGACAACTTGCTGGAATTCTCAACGTGAGAGGGGTCAATGACCGAGCGACAGACAGCTGACTGCATTGCACTGGCCATGCCAGGCGAATTAGACATCACTGATAACTGAGTAACAACAGGCGTACTAATACTGGACCTAGATTCTACTTCACTGTGCTCGCTAACTGGAGCAATTGCCATATCAGATTTCTGCGTAGTACATCGCTTAGGCATGATTGCAGCACAAAAGTTTATGCAACCAGTAAATAAACAGTATGACAAAGCGATACAGATTACACCAAACTAAACACTTATAGCATCACATGAATGTAAGTAGCAAGATCAGAACATAGCCAAATAAAACAGTTCCAGAAAGAATACAATTAAGTGCCCGCGGCGAAATATCAGAAAATTATACTAACACACGTCTACACAAGCATGACACGCAAGCCACTTGGACACAATACCAAGATTTTTAATCAGAATGAACACATGGAAGAAAAGCAAAATGTCTTCAGTGAGAAAACTCGAACTGGAAGTTAAAAAAACCACGTCACACCTACTGTGACCACCGCTAACATTATCTCAAAAGGAGCAGAATACAGACTTGCAATTTATACGTAGCACAAAAAAATTCCTTCTCTTTTTTTTTCTCTGAAAACAAATGTATCTGACCTGATATACACACGCAAATAAACGCGCCAAAACACGTGCTGATGAAGACTGGTTTCACAAGCTAGAATTATTGCTGAAATGCATGACCACGCGGGAATTACATAACACACGTGCGTACATAAAAGTTACACGAAAAATGTCCCAGAAAAGTATAGCAAACAGCTAGAAATCACAATCACTGGAATAGAAAGTTATAAGTTTCCCGAACCACTGCTAATAAGCACAGAAAACAAAATTTTTCCTAGATGGCCAACATGTGACGAGCACATTTTCAAAGCTACAAATATCTCGCTCGTTATCTCACTCGTTTCACAACTCAACTTTCACAAAAATATTTTTGAAAATAACCAGCACGAACCACTTAGCACAGCAATACAATTTAAAGGAAATGAAGCCAAAATAGTAGGAAAATGGAGTCAGAAGTTTTAGCGTCACGCCGACAGACAATGGAAAAATGCAAAAATGAGCTCAAAATTAAAATTTCGAAACCAGACTTCAGATATGATAGTAACAAAATTTAGAATAAGAGAATCACAAATTAAAGCATAAAAATCCTTACCCTTAAGCCAGAAACAAATTTAGATTTTTCGCGACCACGTGGAGGACCACAAACCGTTACATTTCAGAGGGAAAAAAAAATTTTTACACTTGAAAATCTCACAACAAATTCAATTATGCCTGGCGCCTCACACCAATTTGTCGTATGCCTCTCTATAATTTATTTTACAACTGCAAATGGGAGCTACTCGCTTGCGAGAGGGATCGTTAAATCAAACAAAGAACTTCAAATTACGAGGCAACGACGAGGACGCAGATAAGTTAAATCCCAAAATAATTGCTATACCAATACAATGCCTGGCTTAAGGGAGAGGAAAGATTCTATTCTACCATAATTAAGATTTCCAAGCGTGGATGGAACACCGTTTATTAAATGAAATTAAATACTCACATACCTTTGCCCATTGCCTGCCGACGAGGACATCGTGTTTTAGCAGTTTCCCGTCTGTCTCACTCGAAGCTTACTTACTGACTCTTACAAGAAGCCACGCCAACTCGGGCGTCAGTAACGCTATCCCCTCCTTGACACTGTTTCCCCTGACTCGCCCCTACTCACAGACAAACTGCCGTGCTTCGGTGCCCAGAGAGCATCTTATCAATATTATCTGTGCACATGCCACAATATATATATATATATATATATATATATATATATATATATATATATATATACATATTTGTGTACAGCATCTGATTAAACATGTTTGAAAAGTACAATCCTTCTTCTTCCATGGCTATGATATATATATATTTATTTGTGTACATTATCTGATTAAACATGTTTGAAAAGTACAATCCTTCTTCTTCCATGGCTATGATATATATATATATATTTATTTGTGTACATTATCTGATTAAACATGTTTGAAAAGTACAATCCTTCTTCTTCCATGGCTATGATATATATTTGTGTACATCATCTGATTAAACATGTTTGAAAAGTACAATCCTTCTTCTTCCATGGCTATGATATATATTTGTGTACATCATCTGATTAAACATGTTTGAAAAGTACAATCCTTCTTCTTCCTTGGCTATGATATATACATATATATATATATATTTGTTTACATTATCTGATTAAACAGGTTTGAAAAGTGCAATCCTCCATCTTCTTCCTTGGCTATGATATATATATATTTGTGTACATCATGTGATTAGACATGTTTGAAAAGTACAATCCTCCTTCTTCTTCCATGGCTAGTATATATATATATATATATGTTTGAAAAGCACAATCCTTCTTCTTCTTCTTCCTTGGTTATGATATATATATTTGTGTACATCATCTGATTAAAAATGTTTGAAAAGTACAATCCTTCTTCTTCTTCCTTGGCTATGATATATATATTTGTGTACATCATCTGATTAAACATGTTTGAAAAGTACAATCCTTCTTCTTCTTCCTTAGCTATGATATATATATATATATATATATATATATATATATATATATATATATTTGTGTACATCATCTGATTAAACATGTTTGAAAAGTACAATCCTTCTTCTTCTTCTTCCTTGGTTATGATATATATATTTGTGTACATCATCTTATTAAAAATGTTTGAAAAGTACAATCCTTCTTCTTCTTCCTTGGTTATGATATATATATTTGTGTACATCATCTTATTAAAAATGTTTGAAAAGCACAATCCTTCTTCTTCTTCTTCCTTGGTTATGATATATATATTTGTGTACATCATCTGATTAAAAATGTTTGAAAAGTACAATCCTTCTTCTTCTTCTTCCTTGGTTATGATATATATATTTGTGTACATCATCTGATTAAAAATGTTTGAAAAGTACAATCCTTCTTCTTCTTCTTCCTTAGCTATGATATATATATTTGTGTACATCATCTGATTAAAAATGTTTGAAAAGTACAATCTTTCTTCTTCTTCTTCTACTTCTTCTTCCTTGCCTATTATATATATTTGTGTACATCATCTGATTAAACATGTTTGTAAAGTACAATCTTTCTTCTTCTTCTTCTACTTCTTCTTCCTTGCCTATTATATATATTTGTGTACATCATCTGATTAAACATGTTTGTAAAGTACAATCCTTCTTCTTCTTCTTCTTCTTCTTCTTCTTCTTCTTCTTCTTCTTCTTCTTCTTCTTCTTCTTCTTCTTCTTCTTCCTTGCCTATGATATACATATTTGTGTACATCATCTGATTAAACATGTTTGTAAAGTACAATGCTTCTTCTTCCTTGGCTATGATATACATATTTGTGTACATCATCTGATTAAACATGTTTGAAAAGTACAAGCCTTCTGCTTCTTCTTCCTTAGCTATGATATACATATTTGTGTACATCATCTGATTAAACATGTTTGTAAAGTACAATGCTTCTTCATTGGCTATGATATATATATGTGTGTACATCATTTGATTAAACATGTTTGTAAAGTACAATCCTTCTTCTTCCTTAGCTATGATATATTTATTTGTGTATATCATCTGATTAAACATGTTTGTAAAGTACAATCCTTCTTCTTCCTTAGCTATGATATATTTATTTGTGTATATCATCTGATTAAACATGTTTGTAAAGTACAATCCTTCTTCTTCTTCCTTGGCTATGATATACATATTTGTGTACATCATCTGATTAAACATGTTAGTAAAGTACAATCCTTCTTCTTCTTCTTCTTCTTCTTCTTCTTCTTCTTCTTCTTCTTCGTCTTCTTCTTGTTCTTCTTCTTCTTCCTTGGCTATGATATATATATATGTGTGTACATCTTGTGATTAAACATGTTTGTAAAGTACAATCCTTCTTCTTCTTCCTTGGTTATGATATATATATTTGTGTACATCATCTGATTAAACATGTTAGTAAAGTACAATCATCCTTCTTCTTGTTCTTCTTCTTCTTCTTCTTCTTCTTCTTCTTCTTCTTCTTCTTCTTCCTTGGCTATGATATATATATGTGTGTACATCTTGTGATTAAACATGTTTGAAAAGTTCAATCCTTCTTCTTCCTTGGCTATGATATATATATTTGTGTACATCATCTGATTAAACATGTTTGTAAAGTACAATCATCCTTCTTCTTCTTCTTCTTCTTCTTCTTCTTCTTCTTCTTCTTCTTCTTCTTCTTCTTCCTTGGCTATGATATATATGTGTGTACATCTTGTGATTAAACATGTTTGTAAAGTACAATCCTTCTTCTTGTTCCTTGGCTATGATATATATATTTGTGTACATCATCTGATTAAACATGTTTGTAAAGTACAATCCTTCTTCTTCTTCTTGTTCTTGTTCTTCTTCTTGTTCCTTGGCTATGATATATATATATATTTGTGTACATCTTGTGATTAAACATGTTTGTAAAGTACAATGCTTCTTCTTCTTCTTCTTCTTCTTGTTCCTTGGCTATGATATATATATATATTTGTGTACATCTTGTGATTAAACATGTTTGTAAAGTACAATCCTTCTTCTTCTTCTTCTTCTTCTTCTTCTTCTTCTTCTTCTTCTTCTTCTTCTTCTTCTTCTTGTTCCTTGGCTGTGATATATATATTTGTGTACATCTTGTGATTAAACATGTTTGTAAAGTACAATGCTTCTTCTTCTTCTTCTTCTTCTTCTTCTTCTTCTTCTTCTTCTTCTTGTTCCTTGGCTATGATATATATTTGTGTACATCTTGTGATTAAACATGTTTGTAAAGTACAATCCTTCTTCTTCTTCTTCTTCTTCTTCTTCTTCTTCTTCTTCTTCTTCTTCTTCTTCTTCTTGTTGTTCCTTGGCTATGATATATATATTTGTGTACATCTTGTGATTAAACATGTTTGTAAAGTACAATGCTTCTTCTTCTTCTTCCTTGCTATGAAATAGATATTTCTGTACATCATCTGATTAAACATGTTTGTAAAGTACAATCCTTTTTCTTCTTCTTCTTCCTTGCCTATGATATACATATTTGTTTACATCATCTGATTAAACATGTTTGTAAAGTACAATCCTTCTTCTTCCTTGCTATGAAATATATATATTTGTGTACATCATCTATTAAAATTGTTTGTAAAGTACAATGCTTCTTCTTCTTCTTCCTTGCCTATGATATATATATTTGTGTACATCATCTGATTAAACATGTTTGTAAAGTACAAACCTTCTTCTTCTTCTTCTTCCTTGCCTATGATATACATATTTGTGTACATCATCTGATTAAACAAGTTTGTAAAATACAATCCTTCTTCTTCTTCTTCTTCTTCTTCTTCTTCTTCTTCCTTGGCTATGATATACATATTTCTGTACATCATCTGATTAAACATGTTTGTAAAGTACAATCCTTCTTCTTCTTCTTCCTTGGCTATGATATACATATTTCTGTACATCATCTGATTAAACATGTTTGTAAAGTACAATCCTTCTTCTTCTTCTTCTTCCTTGGCTATGATATACATATTTCTGTATATCATCTGATTAAACATGTTTGTAAAGTACAATCCTTCTTCTTCTTCTTCTTCCTTGGCTATGATATATATATATATTTGTGTACATCATCTATTAAACTTGTTTGTAAAGTACAATGCTTCTTCTTCTTCTTCCTTGCTATGAAATAGATATTTCTGTACATCATCTGATTAAACATGTTTGTAAAGTACACTTCTTCTTCTTCTTCTTCTTCTTCTTCTTCTTCTTCTTCTTCCTTGCCTATGATATACATATTTGTTTACATCATCTGATTAAACATGTTTGTAAAATACAATCCTTCTTCTTCTTCTTCTTCTTCTTCGCCTATGATATACATATTTCTGTACATCATCTGATTAAACATGTTTGTAAAGTACAATCCTTCTTCCTTGCTATGAAATATATATATTTGTGTACATCTTGTGATTAAACATGTTTGTAAAGTACAATCCTTCTTGTTCTTCTGGCTTGGCTATGATATACATCTTTGTGTACATCATCTGATTAAACATGTTTGTACAGTACAAACCTTCTTCTTCTTCGGCTATGATATACATATTTGTGTACATCATCTGATTAAACATGTTTGTAAAGTACAATCCTTCTTGTTCTTCCTTGGCTATGATATATATATATTTGTGTACATCATCTGATTAAACATGTTTGTAAAGTACAATCCTTCTTCTTCTTCCTTGGCTAAGATATACATATTTGTGTACATCATCTATTAAACTTGTTTGTAAAGTACAATCCTTCTTCTTCTTCATCCTTGGCTAAGATATACATATTTGTGTACATCATCTGATGAAACTTGTTTGAAATGTACAATCCTTCTTCTTCTTCCTTGGCTATGATATTGTCGTGACCTCTAAACAAATGCTCAATGGGAGGTAGGCAACTCGCTAATAAGGTACCAGGAAGTTAACAACTTAAACAAGGCGAGGCCACGACAAGGGATGCAGCTAAATGAAAATGAAAAATATTATAGGATATCTGATAAAAGGATTCTTACGTGGTTCAGAATGGAAGAAAGGAGCTTTATACTATGGTAAATTAAACAGGGAAGACTTGGATGGTAAGGGGTTTATTAAATAAAAGGGGATTACATTACTTTACCTCCTTAGCTTCATGTCCGTCGGCGAGGACGCCATACATGCCTGCGTATGGAGAGTGCGCAACAACAGACTCTGCCTGCTACGACTTTACTCACTGTACTGCCAAGCCAAGCCATGCCACTACAGCGTGGGATGCTATCTAAGGTTCTTACCCCCACCACTCTTACGTAATCCCCGATTAAGGCGGCCAAGGTCACATACACACTTAACAATGCTTGCATATGTCACATCTCCCCCTGGCCACCCAGATCGATGCCCTCGTCGACACAAGGAGGATTTTGTTTGTGGAGATGAAAAAAAAAATACAACACAGAAGAAAATTTGACATACAGGAGGTTAGATAATTGAACAACAAGCAGTATCTGTGAATATATATGGAGCATACATGTCTGTGAAAAAATTAAATGCTGATTTGCATATTTGGGAGTCTCGAGTGCTGACGAATTGTTTTGACAGATCACTTAAGTACGAGTACCCCGCACACGCACACTACACCATGCTGCCACTGTTACATGTACACTACACTGCACCTGGATATTCCGACATAACTGTTTGTGGGTGGGATTTCCACATCACCCACAACGAGGAATTTTCAGCTGCAGAGTGTTTCAGGTGCTGCAGGTCGCTGAAGATGTGGGGGGAGCAATCGCTAGCTTGGACTACCCCCCAAAATAGTGGCTCCTTATGCCACTGCAGTGTAGTGGATGAATGGCAGCTCTCCTGTCGTGTCTCTGGAACCTCTGGCATGACTGTCCAGCGGGGTTACTCCTTTGTACACTCGAGCTCCGCAATCAGCAAAGTCACTATAACAGAAATCACAGAACGGTAGAAATGGTGCTCCAGAAGATCATCATACATAAAAAAGTAGTATGTCATTTACAGTAAAAAGATTTAAAATGCCAAAAAGGTTTACAATCAATCAATTCTTTTAGTATGGGGCAAAGAGAAAAAAAAATGACTACACGTTGACATAAAAACTGAATTTTACAAGGGGTTACCATCCAAAATATTACATCACTGACATTCATTGTTTACATACAATAACACAACACAAATATAGAAACTTATTTGGGATCCCAATATTATTTAATGACCAGCTGGTACTACTAATGAAAAGAAATAAGTGCACTTACAATACATTCATAATGACAATGAAATGAAATCATTCATACTGACCATGGCCCAAATTATGCACAACACTCACTTAAATAACTACTCAAAACTACTGTGTGCATTACTACAGACTTCAAAAATAAATCCACATTACATACATCAAACTACACCTCATTACATATTTTCAACTACAATACTCATGTTTTACTGTCAAATAGAAATTCTCCTCTACATTAATATCTCATTATGATCACTATTATCATCATCATCTCAATCATCATCATTATCTTAGCTTTCAACTTTCTCGTAAACAGTAATTACTGAGAAAATAAAACATCTTCACTGACGTGTCTCATTCAACATGCTGCAAAGTCAAAAATACCTGACATAGCCATAAACTTAAAGAAATCACATTAACATTTCAGGAATGACAGAAATAACATGACATTATACTGTTGCATCCACATCCTCCGAATCAAAATTAAGCTGGAAAATAGATGGTATTAAAACTCGCTATATAAGATGGTACTAAACTTGTTGCATAAACACAAAAAAAAATTATTCTCATTGCATACACTTCATTACATTTACTGTCTCGTGTGAATACATCACACACGCTATACTGGGCACATTTCAGCAACACCAATAAGCAAAATATTTCTCAAATCACATCAAATCGAATTTCTAGGTACATGTAGCCCTCCTGAAAAATCAAAACATTTACACTTCAACTATCGGGGTTACACTTTGGCACTTCCACCGAAGCTGACATCAACTCATCTCATCTCTCACATTACCACCGTCGGGGTTACTCTTAGGCACTTCCACCGAGGCAAATATTAACTCATATCTCCCACATAACCTCAAAAACATACATACACACACTATTCATGCAACAATTTTCTGCAAAGAAAAAATCACAGCATCATAATGAAACCCAAACCAAACCAAATCGAATGCAACAGAACAAAGCACATCTTTACCCAAAACAATACTGTCACATAACATTCCTGAAAATCAAAGCTTAATTAAGCACACGGTACACATCAAACACATTCCTGCAGCATAACATAACAAAACAAATGATTTGCAATGCCCAAAACAGAATTCAAAATTTAAGTTACATAAAATGATAATAAACTTTTAATTTAGCAGAGACATTCATAGCACACATTATTCCTGAAAGGCAAAGCTTAATTAAGCATCAGTCAGTGAAACAATAAAAATTTAGCATACCTGTGTGAGTTGTGAAACTGTTTCATTCGTCTAAACTTTAGCACACACAATGTACACATACTTACAGGTTTTGTTTCTTTTTCTTTCTTTTTACCACAAAATTCCAGTGCAACTGTCCAAAATCTGGTAACACACATATAGCTGATCCATCAACATCCACGTCATACTGGTCCATATTGGAGTCACGTTAAACCTAATTAGGTGAAGTAACTGGCAAGATTGGTAGTAGCTGAAACTTTTACTTAAATTAGTCATTTTGAAATATTTTCCCCCAAAAATATTCATTGCGTAACTAGATAAACCAAACATGGCAACGGTGAAGCAAAATTATCATTATGATTTACCACTATTCGTACCACGAGCGTACAATGCACAAATATGAATTTTCAATATATATACTCTTGACTTCTTTCGTTTTATTATTTTAAATATTTCAAATAGATGCACCTCACTTTTTTTATACACACGTAATTTTAAACACGCAACATGCGAACTTTGAAATATTTGCTGCACTTTCGAGTCGTTAACAAATCACAAGATGACGTAACCAATAATGCAATGTCACGTAGGTCAGCTAACACATGCAACTATATTATCAAATTTACAAATATTGCCCAATTTTTCACAATTCACAAAAATAAATACTTTAAAATGACCAGTACGAATGATTTGTCACAGTAACAGAATTTAGTAGAAGTGAAGCCAAGGTAAGGGGAAAAATGGAGCCAAAAGTTTTAGCGTCACGCCACCGACAGACAATGGAAAGAATTTAAAAATGAACTTGAAATTAAAATATAGACACGGGACTTTCAGAAAACAATACAACAGGAATTTAGAATAAAGAAACCACAAATGATACAACCAAAACCCTTACCCTTAAGCCAAGAAAAAGATTTACATTTTTTAACGAACACGTGGAGGACCAAAAACGTTACATTTTAGTGAAAAAAAAAATTTTTGCAGTTAAAAATCTCAAAAATATCCGGCCCTCCACCAAGATGCTCGGCGCCTCACACCAAGATGTCGTGACCTCTAAACAAATGCTCAATGGGAGGTAGGCGACTCGCTAATAAGGTACCAAGACGTTAACAACTTAAACAAGGCGAGGCCACGACAAGGAATGCAGCTAAATGAAAATGAAAATTATTATAGGATATCTGATAAAAGGATTCCTACGTGGTTCAGAATGGAAGAAAGGAGCTTTATACTATGGTAAATTAAACAGGGAAGACTTGGATGGTAAGGGGTTTATTAAATAAAAGGGGATTACATTACTTTACCTCCTTAGCTTCATGTCCGTCGGCGAGGACGCCATACATGCCTGCGTATGGAGAGTGCGCAACAACAGACCCTGCCTGCTACGACTTTACTCACTGACTGCCAAGCCAAGCCACGCCACTACAGCGTGGGACGCTATCTAAGCTTCTTACCCCCACCACTCTTACGTAATCCCCGATCCAGGCGGCCAAGGTCACATACACACTTAACAATGCTTGCATATGTCACAATATACATATATTTGTGTACATCATCTATTAAACATGTTTGTAAAGTACAATCCTTCTTGTTCTTCTTCTTCTTCCTTGGCTATGAGATATATATTTGTGTACATCATCTAATTAAACATGTTTGAAAAGTGCAATCTTCCTTTTCTTCCTTGGCTGTGATACATATATTTGAATATTCTTTCTACATAGTATGCATAAATTAAGCTCATCATAGTACTTAATTTTAAATTGTATAAACAATGGAAAGATAATGCAGAAATATTCGTTATTTGTGTCAGAATGAGCTACATTATTCTTACATCGATTACATCAGTTTCCTCTTCCGCTCCCTTTTACTGCCGTCACTGTCTGTTTTATCTTCAAACTGCACCTTCAGCCTGGACACTTACCTCTCCCCACCTGCATCAAGCTTCCTCTTAAATGTACCACCATCAGTTTTGTAAAGCTCTGCCTAAAAAATAAGAGTAATAATAAACATAAAATCCTGTACACCAGCCTTTGACATGATTACAGACCCACTCTACAGCAAAGATGTGCGTGCAAACTGAGGCTCAAATAGGACATCTGCTACCCGACTGTACTGAGGAGAGTTACAGTGTTCTTCAGAATACTAAAATGAGTAGTACATAAAAACAGAACTAATCAAGTACGCTTGCATACGATCAATTATATGGCTTTAAGCCAATGATTTTCATACCTTTATTAAGTAGGTTTACTAATTACATGAAATCCAACTTAAGGATGTACTACAGGATTGTGCAAATATTGAATCTGTTGTAGTTACAATCAAGTTTTCCTGCATGGATCTCTAGCCACATAATGTTACTAACACACAGCTTGCAAACCTTAAAACGTTTACAGCAATGAAAAGTTTTAAAATTATTGGCTTAAAACCATAAATAAACTCATAGCAAACCTAACCTTAACAGCAACGACATTACAAATAATTGGAGCAATACTTAATAGTAAATTCATGCTGTACCTATCTTATCAGCTGCAATCTTCTTCAGCCTACATTTGTAGTTTTCATAGACTACTTTTAGTTGTTGGGCACTTATTGAAACCTCAGAAGTAGCGCTATTAAATTCTGGAGCAATTTTTTTCCAAGCATCTTCTTTTTGCTTTACCCATATGCCATATTTTTTTTTGTTTTAAATTGTGCCTAAATAACTCTCCACAACATTTAGAAGAAGGGCCCTATCATTTATAGAAAAATTAGGTCTGCTAATGCCTTTTGGACGATTAATTTTTAATTATTTCAGTCAAACAACTCTCGCTTGCGAAGTTTCTAGCAAACAACTGAGCTTCGTCCGCTAGCTATGGTTACTAAAATGCACTGTTACCACATCCCTTTTGGCAATCAGTTGACGAACATTCACTGATTGGTGATTAGCGCTTGTACAATCCAACGAAAAATTAAATTGATTAGAGATAAATAGGTGATTTGATTTGCTTTCCTGCCACTGGGTATAAATGTTTATCCTGTTATCCCTTACGACTGTAAAGCCACTCCCAACAACAAGCCTTGTTTGCCATAAAGGATAAAAAAATTCTCCAATTTTAATATTTGAAAAAAGTACTGTAACATTGGATGTTTTGAGTACACGATTGTGAATGTCTTACAGTGTATCCTGCAGGAAAAACATGAAGGAATTATCAAAATCAGTTTACCTTGCTCTCTTTATAATGTCCAGTATATATTAAGATGTGCGAGTATCTGAATACTTAGGAATATAATGTTCTATAAAATACATATATTCAGATCTGAGTGGATTATCACTGTATTTCTGAAAACCCATTTGAATATACTGTTTTGGTGTTTATTATTATAATTTTCAATAATTTGCTTACAATTTGTAGGATGGTACTTGATATAAGTTGTAGCGGTATTACTTATAATGTTAGTGTATTTATGTTTACTTCACGCGTTGAAGCCATCTTGTGACGTCATTCATTTGTTCCGTTTGTAGCTCCATCTGGTGTTAGCAATTTGCGGCAGTATTAGTTTTTGTTTGAAAGAATTTTAATTTTTATTTTTTATTTAATTCTGTTTCACTGTCCTCCGGCTAGCTATTATCTTATTTTGAGTCGAGTACTTCTCTTAATACAGGTTGTGTAAACGGAAAGGAATCTTTTATCCAAATATAACACTGATGAAGAAATTTGTTTTACACTTTTATTGTCGAACACGTTAACTATCACATTTATACATTGATCTTAACACTCGCCAAACTGAAACTGTTATAACAACTTCTTACTAATCACTTTTAATCCTTGTACTTCAACCTTTTGTATATTTAACTTTATAACACTTGAGAATTTTCATAACTCTGTTACGCGTAACCTGCAAATTGATATCCGAAGTGTGCCGTGCAAATACTTTCGACGAACTGATGGGAATGCGACGTGTAGTATACAAAGAATTTTGATGAACTGACGGGGTCTACCTCTAACCTACTCTTTTTATACTCCTACACACCGATATGCCTAAAGATTATAACTGAGCTGCAATTGGCTAATAAAATGCGCCAACATTAGCGTCTATTTTTATATCCAATGAAAATTATGAATACATATGCTCTAGGGAAACGTTCCAGAAGATTCTCAAGGAAAAAACGCGCCAACATTACGTAACTTCCTCGTTTCCAATAATGATAAACAGCTCACCCCCTCGCTGCATTATTGCGCGCTATTATTGTCAGTTTCAGTAAGGCAGTATAAACTTCCCAACAATAATTACAATCAATAAACATCTCAAATCAATGTCACATAAAAATGCATATTCATATTACAATCATTATTTACATTTAAGTAATTTGTGATACAAATTACTGCATCATATGCCCCACTAGAAACATAATTATAAATATTTACAACTTGTTTGGAAATTTTATAATTGGGTTTTTAGTCTCCTAAATCTTGGAACACACGCTATCACTTTCACTTAACACTTCACACGTATTTAACACACGACATATTTTTTTTTTTTTTTTTATCTCGCCACTACTTACTGGCTCTAGTTTAATGTGTTTAGACATTAATCTGACATCACAATTTTTATAGCAAATACTGTACCCTGAATTATTTAATTACTGTTACCAAATTGTTTACTTTCTTAAGTTGTTGACAAAAATTTATACATTTAAGATTTTTGTAATTATTACACATATTTACCAAAATATTCACCCTCTATACAAATATATTTACATCTCTTAAATCTAGACACTGTTTCACATGTTCTGTTTGCTACATAAATGTTTGTTTTAATGACTTTTACCCCATTTTTGTTGTTTTGTACTGTATATTCACAATACTCTTGGAATTATCTTTACGTACTTTTACTTTAATATAACATCATGCTTCATTTCAAATGCTGTTACAGTTACTAATAAAATGTTATTTTCATTTTAAACATTTAGTTATGTCCAAAATTTATTTCTCCTTTCTTATGACATACATACATAATTAACCCTCTTACGTTCCAATACATTGCTCTGCATTTCGTCTTTAACTATCCAGCATTTACTATTTATCATCTTTGTTTTCTGTTTCACCTACATTGCTCTGCATTTCATCTTTAACTATCCAGCATTTACTATTTATCATCTTTGTTTTCTGTTTCACCTTTATCGTCATTGTTGTATGGTTTCAGCATCTCAATATGGAACTTTCCAATGCTTTTTCGAGTTGTTGGATTACATAACTCATATGTATTTGTTCCATATACTTCAACAACTTCATATGGTCCATGGTACTTGAGAAACATTCGCCAATAAAGTTTATTTGCTTTATCCGACAATTTCTTGGTTTTAACCAAAACTAAATCTCCAATTTTGATCCTCCATTCCTTTCTCTTCTTTTCTTCATGTTTAATTTTTCTTTTTATGGCCTTTTTCTTCATCCTCTCGAATGCTTTTCGGAACATCTCTTCTTCTGTTTGTGGTATCGAGAGCGCATCTGGAATGGCTTCTGGAATTTTCTTACACATTGTATTGATCTTCTTTCCCAACTTAAGTTCACATGGTTTGTATCCTGTCACATTGTTTACGGTTTCATTTAGTAGATTCTGAACGAAATTCACGTATCCATACCATTGGGTTTGTTTTCGATGACACAGCACCCTTAAATAATTTGAGATTTCCTTAATTTCCCTCTCCACTGGGTTGGAGTTCGGTCTGTATCTTGACGAAAAATATTGTTTAATGCCATTTTCTTTCAATCCGTCCATAAATTTTTTTCCTGTGAAGTACGAAGCATTATCGCTCAATACAGCTTGGATAGGTCCTTCTTCTATCACATATGACTTGAGTAGTCTATTCAAACATGCTAAACCTGTAGGTTTTCTCAAAGGGTAAATTCTTACATATTTGCTGAATATATCATAACAGACAAATATATATTTATTTCCAAATTGACTTGGAGGCATCGGACCATGAATATCAATACTAATTACGCATCTCGGCTTATCCCTTATAACCGAATTAGTCTCAAATGCATATGCTGCATTTATTTGCTTTGCCTTCTGACACAGGTTGCAGCACGATATAAATTTTCGAACTTTCTGACGCAATTTGGATATGTATAAATTTTCTAAAATCATAGAAGTTGTCCGGTCCGTCCCTGAGTGTGCTAACCCTTCGTGAAAATTCTTAATTAGTTCCTTTTCCATGCTTTTCGGAACCATTACCTTCCAACTAGGCATTTCTTTTCCATGCTTCTTGTATAATGTCCCATCCCAAATTGCTACAATTTCTTTCTTTGCATCCTCAATTAATAGTGCCTTTTCTTTAAGTTCAAATAATTTTGCGTCCTCATTTTGAATTTCCCCCATATTTTTCAATTTTCTTATCATTTCTTTGCCTAAGGGAATTTCAATTGTCAATATTTTGACTTCATTTCTAGGCCTTTCAATATTTTCGGGAATTGGTGGGTTGTAGTTCAATCTTGATAGCAAATCACTGAAGGTATTATTTTTGCCAGGAATGTGTATAATCTCAATATCGAATGCAGATATTGCATGAATGTATCTAGCAAGTTTTCCACTACATAATCTACACCGTTGTATGAAAGTTAAGCTGATGTGGTCTGAATATACTTTCACCTTTTGCTGATAAATATAGGTTTTAAAACGAATTAATGAGAAATATAGTGCTCCAATTTCTAGCTGAGTCACTGAAGAATTCCGCTCAATATTAGTAAGTCCTCTAGAAGCTGTACTAATGACGTGAAAGTCATTGTTGATGTCTCGCTGTCCTAAAATTCCGGCGTATCCTTGCATTGATGCGTCGACATAAATCTCATATTCCAAATCTTCTCTGGGCCTCTCGAGCAATATGGACTTGGCAAAGAGTTCTTTTACTCTCTCAAAACATTTTTGATGATCCTCTGTCCATTTCCACTTATTGTTCTTTCGGAGTAGCTGCCGCAGTGGTTCTATTTCAGCCGAATACCTTGGTACGAACTTACTCTGAAAGTTCAATACCCCTAAGAGACGTCTAATTTGTTTTACGTTCCTTGGTGGTGGAATTTTCATTATTGCTTCTATTCTCTTCTGATCAGGTCTTATACCTCGTTCATCCACTACATAACCCAGAAAATTTATTTCCTTGACACAAAATTTTGATTTTTGTATGTTCACAGTCACACCATGTTGTTGCAGTTTATTTAACACATAATGGACATTATTTATGTGTTCTTCAAATGTTTGACTAATGATTAGGAAGTCGTCAATATACTTTATTAAAAAGTCATCTGCAGAATTTCCAAAGATACTGTGAATGGCTCTCAAAAATCCACTTCCTGAGTTCTTTAAACCAAAAGGATTTACACAAAAACGATACTGGATCCCCGAGTATTGAAATGAAGTGTAATCACGCACTTGTGGATCTAATTCCACTTGCCAATATGAAGCAGTGAGGTCAATGGTTGTCAGAAATCTCCCTCTTGAAAGTTTCGTAATTAGTTGTTCAATTCCCTCACTTTGAAAATGATCTGGCTTCATATACTTGTTGACATATCTACCGTCTAAAGTTAATCTCAAACTACCATCTCGTTTAATACTCCAGCAGATTGAATTTATATATTGAGAATTACTTTGCTCAATAATCCCATTTTCTAACATGCTATTTATTAGTTGTCTAGCTTTGTCTCGAAGACTTATAGGTAAATTCTCATACTTGTGCCTATATGGTGGTACGTCTTCTACTTGAAATGTATGCTGATATACATTACATCTGCCTGGGATATTACTACATACTGAACTATTGTTCATCAAAACATCATGAAGGATTTGTTTTTGCGTTATCGTAATGTTATAAGCTTCTTCACACTTGTGTATTATTTCCTCATTTCTCTTCTCTTTCCAGCTGTTGTCTGTCTCGCTCACATGGTCGTCTTTTGTTTGGATTGTAAATTTCTCTACTTTCTCTGGCATTTCTGCTAGCTGTTGAAAATATGGCGTGGTGTTCCCTTCATATTCTGTGACTACCTGCTTTATCTGACTATTTGTATCAGTCTCTGTTATTTGTACAAAAAACTCTTGGTCACAAAGATTTTTCTCATCCTTTGTCATCTCAATCACAGAAACTTTCTCTTTTATAAAAGGTACCTTTATTTCTCTATCTTCTTTTGTTATTTTTAACTCTTCATGTTTAAAATCTATACGTGCTTCATATTCATGTAGGAAGTCACATCCTATAATTATGTCACAAATCAGATGGTTTACAATTAGAAACATAACCTCAAAATTCTCTCTGCCGATAAGTATGTTAAGTAGAGCTTGTGTTTTTATGACCTGTGTCGTTCTTCCGATTGCAACACGACGAACTAAATTACTAGTGGGAAGAGCCATAATTTTGTTACCTTCATTAATTAAATTTATGTAAAATTTCTGTGAGCAAATTGAAGCTGACGAACCAGAATCTATAGTTGCAATGATCTCTTTCTTCGCAATTTCCATCCTAACATGAGGTGACTCGAAATTTTCTCCCTTATCTTTTGTTGCTGCAATCTTATTACAGGGTGTGTGTGTAGGCATATTATTTGTATTGGTAATGGATACTGAATTATTAAAGACGTCCTGAGAACCTACTGCACAGGAGTCTATTAACAGTTTTCCTGGTTACTTCCATGTTCACGTACGGGACTGCCATTCCTAACAGGAGCTAAATCTATCTCATTGTCGCTACCATTGTTTTGAGTTCCCCTTCCTCGAGTTCGAAATCCTCGATTTTTGAAATTATGTCCCCTTGGCACGTAATTTTCTTGTCGTTCCTCTGATCTTTCCCGGTTATTGTTTTCCCTCCAGTGAGTAAAATTTCCCCTTTGTCTAATGTACTGCCTTCCATAATTTTGCCCTCTTTCAGGCAATCTTTCTGTCCTGACATAATTTATTTGTTCCTGTCGACCTGGTCTCCCATCTATCCTCGATCTTTCAAATTTTGGAACGTATGATTGATACCGTTGTCTGGTATTATTTTCATGACGTCTGTCTTGTCCTCTACTTTGCTGATAACTACCTTGGTAATTTCGTCTATCTCGCACATCTAAAAATCTATGCTCCCACTCTCGAGATATATCTTCTTCCTGTTCCAAAGCTGTCATTAATTCTGTCATCTCATAGATGCTACGTGGTTTTGCAATTAATAAGTAATTTTGTATCCTTAAAGGATAATGCCTTGTGAGCAAACTCACAAAATCTTCCTCATTGATTGGAGGTGACAAGTTCCTAACCTGACTTGCATGTTTCAGTAAGTAATCAGTCATTGATATTCCCTCTCGTGGATTAAATTGACCATGACTAAGCATTGCTCGAATTCTGTGCTGTACTGTAACATTCCAAAATCTGTTCATGAATAACCTCTTAAAGCATTCATATGAAATTTCACCCCCTGATACCATTTGTAACCAATCTAGAGTTTTCTGGTCCAAACATCTTTTGACAACTATCATTTTTAATGCTTCAGGTATCTTTTTAATTTGAAAATACTCTGTTAAGTCTGCAATAAACTGTACTGGACTGGAGTTTTCATTAAATTTTGGAAGTGGAAAATCACTTAAGATATGATAATAATTTTGCAAATTCCCTACTCCCATATTTAAATTCTCTAGTGTTACTTGTGCACTCTGAGTTTCAGCATTAGCTATAGATGAAGCTGCCGCATCACTCACATTATTTGTCATACCTGAGGAACTACCTCTATCATTATTTTGTACATCTGATACATTCACATCACATATATTTGCCCTTGAATTCAATTCTAACCTATTTACAATACCTTGCAGATTTTCTATTGTCTGTTCCAATTTTTTATTATTCTCATTTTGAACAGCTTGGTGTTTGTTAATTTCAGAAGGTAGCTTTTGATTCAAATCTTTAGACAAATCTTTAACTTCTTCAGACAATTTATTTCTCTGTGTTTCTGACTCCTTCTGAATTTCAGTTATTTCCCCTCTGAAATTAACTTGCACCTGAATTAAATCTGCATTTGTAGCCTCCATCATCTCTCTTAACTCACTTGAAATGCTACTCAGTCGGCTACCTAATTCTGTACATTTTACATCAACATGTTCTATTTTATTATTAACCTCACTTTTTTGGTTTGATATTTCCCTGCTCATTTCTGACATTTTCTTTGAAACTTCACCTATTTCATTTGCTATCATTTCCTGATTTTCATTTCTCATTCTCATCATACTACTATCTAGCTCCATGAATTTCTTTTCAATTTCTTCCCTGTTCTGTTCTAAGCTTTTACCAATATCTTCTCTTAATTCCCTATGACTCTTTTGCATATCTTCCCTGTTTTGATCTATTTTCTTTTCTAATTTCTCATTATTTTTACCAATAACTTGAGTTAGTTTTTCTAATTTCTCATTATTCTTATTAATATCTTCCCTTAATTTCTCATTATTCTTTTGCATATTATCATTCATATTTCTCAGCATTTCCATCATGATACTAGCATCAAAATTAACATTTCCTGCTGTTCTATTCTCACTTTCTGCACTAACATTTCCTCCCTCAAATACTACATTGTTTGAGCTATTTTCTGTAACCTGTATTGAATTACAGCTAACTGTTACATTATCTCCCTCCATAATTATTTCTTCTGTATTATTAGTAGCCATTGTTTTCTTTATCCTACCGCTCCTAAGGTACATTTAAATTTTTTTTTACCCCCTTTTTTTAGGATAAAAATCACACGTTTCTAACCTTTCTGATGGTATCTGCTGATGTTGCTTTGATGTCCAGCTTTCTGCCCCTCTTTCCTAGGTTTGTATGTCGCTTCTGTGTTGTATTATGATGAATCTGCGTCGTCTCGATGTTTTTGTGTCCACTCATCTGCGTCATCTGTCGTTCCTCTAGTTGTTTCTGGAATCTGCGTCTTGTAGTTCAGTTCACTACTCCATTCACTTCACGTCCTGGTTCCTTCGCCCCTTTCTGGTTATTTCACTCCTTTCCTGGTCACTCTGCCCCACGTTGGGCGCCAATTTGTAGCGGTATTACTTATAATGTTTGTGTATTTATGTTTACTTCACGCGTTGAAGCCATCTTGTGACGTCATTCATTTGTTCCGTTTATAGCTCCATCTGGTGTTAGCAATTTGCGGCAGTATTAGTTTTTGTTTGAAAGAATTTTAATTTTTATTTTTTATTTAATTCTGTTTCACTGTCCTCCGGCTAGCTATTATCTTATTTTGGGTCGAGTACTTCTCTTAATACAGGTTGTGTAAACGGAAAGGAATCTTTTATCCAAATATAACACTGATGAAGAAATTTGTTTTACACTTTTATTGTCGAACACGTTAACTATCACATTTATACATTGATCTTAACACTCGCCAAACTGAAACTGTTATAACAACTTCTTACTAATCACTTTTAATCCTTGTACTTCAACCTTTTGTATATTTAACTTTATAACACTTGAGAATTTTCATAACTCTGTTACGCGTAACCTGCAAATTGATATCCGAAGTGTGCCGTGCAAATACTTTCGACGAACTGATGGGAATGCGACGTGTAGTATACAAAGAATTTTGATGAACTGACGGGGTCTACCTCTAACCTACTCTTTTTATACTCCTACACACCGATATGCCTAAATATTATAACTGAGCTGCAATTGGCTAATAAAACGCGCCAACATTAGCGTCTATTTTTATATCCAATGAAAATTATGAATACATATGCTCTAGGGAAACGTTCCAGTAGATTCTCAAGGAAAAAACGCGCCAACATTACGTAACTTCCTCGTTTCCAATAATGATAAACAGCTCACCCCCTCGCTGCATTATTGCGCGCTATTATTGTCAGTTTCAGTAAGGCAGTATAAACTTACTTCCCAACAATAATTACAATCAATAAACATCTCAAATCAATGTCACATAAAAATGCATATTCATATTACAATCATTATTTACATTTAAGTAGCATAAAAGTAAAACTAAGATTGTTGTTTACAAGGTCAGTATCTTATACAGCTGAGCACCCTGGTTATAGGTTTCCCCAAACATCTCAACCATTTTTGCGTTAATTTTACAATGAATACTTTACTAATTGAATCATATTTGTATTCTCAAACACTAAAGATTGCTTTTGCCTCTTTTGTGTTCTCAAAACCAAACAATATATTTAGTTCTAAATACTTTCTCCATTGCTCACAGTATGTAACGCCAACGGCTTTAATTTCTCCGCCGAGAAATCCGTCTGCATCAACTTCTGGCGCCGGAAGGCTTTCCCTCCGCCCTCTCTCCTTCTTGGATCGGAGGTCCTTCCATTTGCAGACGAGGTGAAATTTTTGGAGTTGATCTTTGATCGAAAGCTGAGCTGGACTTCTCACATTCCCTTTTTAAAAGCAAAGTGTGACCGTTCTCTTAATATTTTACGTGTTTTAAGTGGCACATCCTGGGGAGCTGATCGGACCGTTCTTCTGCGCTCCTTGGTCCGATCCAAGCTTGATTACGGGTGCAATGTCTATTCATCGGCACGTCCATCTGTGTTACGTCGCTTGAATGCCATGCATCATCGTGGTATAAGAGTCGCTACGGGGGCCTTTCCAACTAGCCCTGTACCCAGTCTGTACGCTGAAGCTGCTGAGCCTCCGCTGTCCTTCAGGCGTGAGATGCTTTTATGCAGCTATGCATGCCGACTCTCCAGCTTACCTGACCACCCGTCCTTCGACCTGTTTTTCGAGGATTCGCTTGATCGGCAATATTTAGTTAGCTCCTCTGCAATGCTCCCTCCAGGGGTTCGATTTCGACAGCTTCTTCGGCATTTGGCCGTTACGCCAGCGCCGGACCTTCCCAGGGGGGAAACGCGTTTTCCTCCTTGGTTGCGCGCTGAGGCCCTCTTTCACCTTGGGTTAACGTCGATACCGAAGAATGAGACCCCTCCTTCAGTCCTTAGATCCGCGTTTTTAGAACTTCAGGCAGAATTCGGGGACATGCATTTTATATATACTGACGGATCTAAGACTGATGTTGGAGTAGGGTGTGCCTTTGTTTTACGTCAACATAGTTTTACCTTTCGTTTACCGGGGCAATGTTCGATTTTTACCGCCGAACTTTTTAGTATTTATCAGTCACTTTTGTACATCCAGCGGCATGAGTTACGGCACTGTGTTCTTTGCGCAGACTCCCTGAGTGTCCTTCAGAGTATTAACGCGCTGTAGCATTACCATCCATACATGATCTCCTCCACTCGCTCGGTGTTTCTGGCACCAGCGTCTCCTTTGTATGGATTCCATGTCATGTGGGCATCTCAGGTAACGAGTCTGCCGACGCCGCTGCCAAATCGGCGATTTTTTTAACACCCAGATGTTTTACCAGTGTTGCTCCCTCCTCCGATTCTTATGTTATTTTACGACACCGCATCCTCTCGCGTTGGCGCGATGAGTGGGCGGCCCTTAGGGGGAACAAGTTGCGGGAGGTTAAACCTCTCCTGGTTGTCTGGTCCACCTCTTCTCGTCTCGACTTCGTATCGGACATTGCGTTTTTAGTCATAGACATTTGCTTAGTGGTGATCCCGCACCACTCTGTGATCAGTGTGCTGTACCCTTAACAGAGTCAGGTTTTAGCACCATTGCGCGTTCGGGTGTCCCTGCCTGTTGGTTTAGCCGTCATTTTGACAGATGACGTGTATACTGTAGAAAGTCTTTTATGTTTTATCTGTAACAGCAGTTTTATTCGGCGCATTTAATGTGCTGAGCGTCTTTCAGTTTTGTGATTTTATATTGTCCATTTTAATGGGGGGGCTGTTCTCCCCCAGGGTCCCTTGGCTTCTACAGATCCTGACACATAGTTTACTCTTTTAGTGTGGTTGTTTTTAGACTTTGATATGTATTTTATTGCTTCAACTACGCGGATTTGTGTCCCGTATTTTAATTTCTTGATTTTAAATTTTATACATAGACGGCTTGTTTTATAGTGTTTTTGTCTATGTGGTTTTTTACCCATATTTTATACTTTGTAAGGGCGCTGATGACCATAGCTGTTGAACACCCTTAAATCGCATCTCACAGTATGAAATGTCAAATGTTTGTTTCTGCACATTCCAGTTTATAAACCTGGTCTTTTGAAAGATAAGCATGTGATGCAGAACATTTAACTAACACTGAATTATTCTTTACAGGATGAGGATGTGTCTCCAGTAAAATCTTTAAGGTAAGTGTTACATTTTCCTTTAATTTATGTCTCATGTTCATAAACGGGAATATAAAAATCTGATGTGTTACACTCACATAACTTTCTCTACTCTTGTACAACCTAATTTTACAAACGCCTATTCTCCATATGCTTCATGTTAATCGAGATATCGAGATGTCAATCTTATTGATAATTTTCTTGTAGATGCAAGGGGAATATGGTAGCTTTTAAGCGATAGTCAAATATTTTAACGCTGGTTGCTATGTGTGGCATTCCATTCTCTGCATGTCCAGAACATAAAAAAAATGAATAACGAATTTGAGAAAAAGTATAAGTATTGGAAAATTTAAGGGAATAACAAGCAATATCTCGCAAACGGTTCACTCAACAAAAGAAATGTATATGACATAAATTGTGTATTTTAACGCGATCTACATTTTTCGTGTAGTAAAATTTTGTCTATCTCTTATGGTTTACCAGTTATGAAAAAGTCGTTCATAATGAAGAATACTTTTGGAGACATTCCCAGAAAATTCGAGATATACATTTTATTTGTCATGACAATATCTTAAACATATGATATTTTAATCAAAATCGTTAGAGCCGTTTTTGAGAAAATTAAAATTTTTGAAAAATGTTCCATGTAAAGGGTAGTCTGGGGTGGGGGGATTTTCTTGAAAACCTTCGTGTCGCATCTCTGGAAGATACTGAACCTAAATACCAAGTTTGGTGCTTATCCGATTGTTCGTTTTTGAGTTATGCTGTTCACAGACACACACACACACAGACACACACACAGACACACACACAGACACACACACGGACATGTTTCTAAAAATGCTTTTTTTGGATTCAGGAGGTCTCAAAACGTGTATTTCCGGTGAAATCTCGGTATCGAATTTTTGGGTGGAATGCAATACTTCCCCTACTTACTATACGTAGTAGAGAAAGTAAAAATATATAAAATTCCGCCCCATTTCATGCGATTACTTATTTAACTTTATGTGATGCCTACAAAAGCTCGCAAGACCTTCTGTATCTCTCTTAACAATAATCGTAATAGCTCATTGCCAACAAAAGAATAATAATTACTTATGTCCTCACAAAATAAGAAAGGAACAGTGTGTGCACATATTATTCATTGTTCTTCTCTGTGATGGTGATCATGGAGTAATAAAACGTTCAAGTATTCACTTATTATTATTATTTAAAGTTCCTCATTTTTTGTGAACAGCAAGTTTGTTTCTGTATAGGAAGTTTTTATAAGCAAAACAAAAAACAAAAACTGAGTGACATATAAAAATTATAGTGGGAGTAGATAACAGCAATAGCATCAAACCAGATGAAGTAACACTTTGTATTCTTCTTCTATTAATTTTGGCCATTCTTTTGTTTTATCTTTCTTGTGTTTTCTTAGTAGATTTATGTATGATGGTGACCGAGAATAAGCAAGGTTTTATTGATGTCACTTAAACTGCTATTATTTCTTCCCCACCAAGATTTTCTCTGTAAATAACGATGAGGCAACCTGAATGTGACCATGTGGAAGCCCATTCAGGAGAAATCGTCATTATAAACTGTGGTGTTTGTGGTTAAACAGAGCTTTCCTTTGTTTTTAGTTCTTTATAGTGTTCTGAGAGTTTTAATTCATTCTCTGCTGTATAATACTTTTTAAATGCCTCTAAAGTAATACAACGCTATATGTTATTGGGATAAATTGTCAAAAACCATGGGTTTTTTGAGCAGCTAGTGTAGTATGATTAGGTTATTGTTGAGATACCGTGGGGGTGCATCAAATACAAACTAGACTTTTACTTTCTCTGTTACATGCTTGAAGTAAGTAGAGGAACCTTTGTTCTTCACTCAAAAGTTAGTGGAAACATCTGTTTTAAAGTCCTCTGAAACTAAAATTAGCAATTGTTAAGAGGGACAGTGAGAGTATGAGTGTGAGAGAGAGAGAAAAAAATGCAATTTGTTATAAATAATCATCCAAGTATGCAACACCTGTGTGTTTCAAGAAACCCCTCCCACCCCAAACTGCCTTCACATTCAGACTTTTCTTTTTATTTTTTCAAAATTGGTTCTTAATGTTTTGATTAAAATGCCATATTTTTAAGAAATTTGCAGAGTAATAAAACATGTGTCCTGAATTTTCTCTAAATGGCTTGTGAAGTCCTTTTCATTCTGATTGAGTTTTATGTAATTTTTGTTTTCTCTGACACCTACCTTTTAATAGGTAAGAGGAAGTATTACATTTCACCCAAAAAAATTATGTCAAAGTTTCACATGAAAGGCACATTTTGAGGCCCTTGAGTAAAAATAAAAGCATTTTTTTGAAAAATGTGTGTATCACTGTGTGCTTTTGAACAGCATAACTGTAAAAGTTGTTTGAATACGAAACTTAGTATTCAAGTTCAGTATCTTCTAAAGATTTTCAACAAAATCCCTGCTTCCCAATCTATCCTTTACAAAGAAACATTTTTTTATATTTTCTCAAAAATGGCTCTATTGATTAGAATTCCATATGTTTAAGACTGTCTCTATTCACTTGTTTCTCTGCATGTCATGGAGGTTGGCTAAACACTGGATATTAATTTGCTTTCCTCTATCCCCCTTGTCCTATAACAAAATGTGTAATGAGAGTAATTCTGAAAAGGTTTAAGATATTCCCCAGAAATTTAAGATATATATTTTGTTTTATATTTTTTACTTTAAGTAAGATATCAACGTAATGTTTTTGAACACATAATTAATGCAGTAACATGTTTTCGTAGCACCTTGTCTATATCATGAGCTGCTGTCGGTAGTTGGTGTATCCTCTAGCGGCGGAAGTTGGAACAATTTTGCATAGGAATCTCGAAGTTCATCATGTTTCTGAATAAAGATCTTCTCCCAAACATCCAGTTCTTTGGCATTTTTGGTGGTCTTGAAGAGTTTAATTTCTACATTTATGTTGTCAGAAATGATCAGCCACTGCCCATTTGTCTGTTTATATCTTATATTTCTGAAATGTTCTTTTTTAAGCTTCTCTTTGTTTTTCGTATGTAAATCTTATTGCAATCCAAACAGCTAATGTGATGTACCCCTGGTTTGTCCAGTTTGTTTGATTTAATTAAGCTTCTTAAAGATAGTCTATTCTGAGGTGCCAAAATGATATGGCATTGGATGGAAAGTAAATTTTCTAAACTGCATATAAGGTTTTTCTTTTTTCAGTGTTGTCATTTCTTCCAAGTGTTTTAGTCCTTTAAATATTTTGGATTTTCTTTTTTACTGTTTCTTTGGTAAAACCATTGCATTCTGCCATCTTTAAAATTTCTGTATATTCCTTCATGTATGCCACATTGTTCAACGGTATGTTGACTAGTCTATGAGTCAGTGTGTTGATTATTGCATGTTGTTGTCTAGGATTAAAACCTTTGGCCTTGATATAGTTTTGTGTGCGAGTGGCCTTCCTAAAAATTGCAAATTGATTTTACCACCATTTTTTATTAATTTCAAGCCTAGGAAAGGCAACTTGTTGTCAGTTTCCATTTCGATAGTAAACTTTGTGGTTTTCTCTTGTAGGTTCAACAGTTTTAGTGCATGGTGTATGAATTTTTTATCTGTTATAGTCAGCACATCATGAACATAACGGTAGCATCTTTTAAAAATGTAGTTGAAGGATTTTGTAATATACAATTGGCCGAAAGAGGTGATAATGGGTTACCCATTGCTAGTCATCATAACGGTAATATACTTCCTGCATTGAGTTTAATTATAAGATATATCCAAAAATAATTTTGAAAGATTAAAGTGAATAATTGAAACCATAACTTTCAAAAGAACAACATGGCTTTAGTAAAGAACTGATTGCATATTTCAGAGAATAGAAGATTCGTACATATTGTCACAACCCAAACGCTGGGTGTGATCGGGAAGCGTAGGTGGACAGGATCAGAAGGCAAAGACACTTGCTTAAGCTACTGACTGCATGAATATATTTTGAAAGGAAACCCTGAGATGGTGATGTACAATGATTAGGGCAATGACTCAGTTAGTAGAATCAATTACTAATAATACCCTTCTGGGCTTACCTTGGTGATATGTTGGTTACGCAGGAAGGAGCTGCAAGTTGATATCAATCGTGACCAGCTGTACACGATACCCATCCGCAAGAAGAGCAAGAAGACCGAGCGAGCCTCGCTCGCTTGCTTATATAGAAGCCCGGCTTCTATCGGGGTCCTCATATTGCCCGAGCGGATATTACCTTATATGGTTCGGAGCCGTCCTAGAGTTACGCAAGAGCACATGACTTTCCCGGACACACATATTCATTTCTGGAACATTGTTCCATGAGTTTCCATGGGGAAGTTGACGTCACTGTAAATCCCAAGAAACACTCCTAGGAAATAAGCAACTGCTAGCGTCCGGTCACGTACACAAGATTAACAGAAATGTCATAAACTAAGAAAGAAGTAGAATAAGATTCTACATAAATTTAGAAGAATGTAACCGAATATTAAGATATCACCAATTGGTGTGTAATAATAAATCCAAGACCCAGCTCCTTACCGGTATAACGTGACATATCCCCCAAATCAAGAAAAGCGACCCCTGGCACTTGCAAAACAATAATGAACACCAATAGGGAACGAAAATGAATATACAGAAGGAGGAAACCACACATCTCAGGAGAAGTATACAATCCAAATGTATACATAAAAACATAAGTAGACCACTATGTGGCAGTAAGGATATACAAGACACACAGCCAGAAGGGCTGAGTCAAAATAAGCGACAGTCATTATGCATACAATGAGAAACACAGCCAGAAGGGCTGCATCCACAAAAATATTGCAACTGACCTACACCGTAAGAGGTAAAACAGTTGATGGCAATACATTGTACACAATCAAACAATTTGGAATCAGATAATGTCACAGAAAAAATTAAGGGATAACAAGAGCGAAAGTTTGTTGTACAAATATAAAAAAAAACAAAAAACTTAAGAACAAATTAATACAAGTGAGTGACACAATACATACGTAATAGAGAACCAAGGAATATGCTGTCTAGAAGGTAAGGGAGGACGGAAAGGAATAAGGGAAGGAGATGGGGTTGCAAAAATAAAGTTCAGTAATGGCGTACACAAGAACAAAGAGTCATAGAGGCACATATACATATTCACACCAGATAACAAAGTTCAGATGCACGACCAGAAAATACAGTGAGTAGAAATTTGTTTTCAATGCGTAAGTTCAACACATTATTGTAGAGCTTATAATGATCCATCACTGCACGGCAAAATATTCATCTTCACGAAGAGTACACCACTGGAGATAGAGTGCGGTTGATAAGAGCATCCGCACAAGAGTACAGATAACAGTTCTGATGTCCTTGAAGCGAAGACAGTGTAATTAATAATCAGCTGAAGATGTCATGATATAATGAGCAGTCGAAACGTAGAATTCCAAGCGTAGTTGTTGTTGCCTTGCAAGGGTCAGTGCAAACAGCAGGTGTGTTGTCATTGAGCCAGAGGGAATCCTCCGGGATCGTGAGCGATCTTCAACAGGCACATCCAAAGTGCAGAAGTTCTTGATAAATGTTCTCGTGCCAAACCCCAAGGTCAGGTAGGTATGATGAAAAATAAAGACAAAGGGGTGCATTAGTAATCAAATTAACTGAATGGAAAGTAAGCATAGGAAGGTAATAATTTGTAGAAGGGAACGGGAGAGAGAGGTTGTCTTTCGGTAATGGAAAAATCATAAGAAGGGAAGACAAGGGAGGAATCAGGGATAAACAATATAGGTAAAAGGGAAATAAAAATAAAAGGTTCCCTATAAAACCTCACAGAAAGGTCTGTTCAAAAAAGTAGTTTAACAATTAAGCAAAATAAATTAATTTATCATATGGGTGAATAAAAATAAAAATTTGCTTTCTTTCAAAAGTATGTTACAATCTCCAATAAAATCGCATGATAAACTTCCAAATAAAAGAATAGTAAATGTACAGAAATTATACACATAAGTGTAAATTAACATGTTCAGTAGAAAAAGCTAAAATAGTATCACATAGTGAAACCATGTGAGCATGTCAGATATTACCAAAATAAAATAGTAATGTGACTAAATAAAGCAATAAACTGCTAAAAGGATTTTTATAAATTTAAATCTCAATCTATAAGAAAATAATTAAATCATCAGCTATAGCTTGTAGACCTACTGATAAAAATCAGACAGTAAATTAGTGCAAACACCGAACATACAAAATTAAGCTAAATGTCAGCATTTGTCTAATGTAATGCCTGGCGGTGTGTAAATCAATTCTTAATTACAACGTAAAGAAGGGTAGAATCCCCAAATAAAATTTAGCACAACCAAGGATGGGCAAAACAGCAACAAAGCTAAAATAAGTAAGGAAAAAATTCAGAACCAATTTGCAATAAAGTTATTACCCATTACACATCGACATGCATAAAAGAATAAAAACCAAAGTACATAAAAATGTAATAATATGAAATTTCAAAATTAATAAATTTTAAAGTGAAAGTTACAATAATTGGTAACAAAATAGAGTATAATACAACCAAAACAAACAGTTGAGTCTTCTGGCCATATTGTGACATGAAGCGG
The DNA here is from genome assembly GCA_030765065.1 of Deroplatys truncata. Lineage (NCBI taxonomy): Eukaryota > Metazoa > Arthropoda > Insecta > Mantodea > Mantidae > Deroplatys > Deroplatys truncata. The sequence continues at coordinate 470,643 of CM060981.1, read as the reverse complement.
TGCTCGAAACATAGCAACCTTTAGAAAGGGACGATGCCACAGGGAAGGAATGTCATTCAGACGTAGTGTAGTCATAAGTTTCACAGTTTGAGGCAGCCGCTGGTCAAAATAATTTATTCTGAAAACAGAACTTAAAAATATGTATTAATCACCAACGTTAAAGAAAATAAACATGACAGCAAAGGGAAATAACCCAGCATTCGCTGAGAACTGTACTGGCAACAAGGGTACCGAACTCTCATGCCGGAGGACAACCAGTTCCGGACAAAACTAATGTTCAGCGTATGGTCACCTAATGAATTTAAACCGGCCGAATACTTTCACAACAAAGGAATGACAGGAAAATTGGTCATACTACAAGTAGTAGCAATGTAGGTAACTCCGTAGACCTACAAAAATTACATCAAATATCACCATCGCCAGCAGGTAACTCCTTGGACCTACTAATATTTCTGCGCTCCTCCGGCGCTAAAAAAAACACATTTACATGTGTAATAACAATAATATATACGTATCCCAACTTCCAAATGGGCATCTAATAACAGCTTGTAAGCATGCAACAACAAAGTGCTCGCCTGGGGAGGCCACATAGGGTAACTTCCCAGAACAGAGCCATAGTATATTCGAGCGTCCCACGCTCATTCTTAATACAGGGATAATTGAAATCTTAGGGGTCTCACGACAAAACCTAGGACGGCAATATCCAAAGCTCTTTATAGATTCCTTGCTTCCAGGGCCTTGCGGCGTACCTGTAAACAAAGAAAACCAACGGCGACTCCCATAGTCGCTTAAAAACTATATCAACGATGATAATGCAAAATCAACACCATTAAAACAACACGAACTCTACTAACTGGATAACCTCGCGATATATCCAGTGGAAAGTCAAACCAGAAGTTCCTGACATGCCGTAGACATGTACAATATTCAATTACGAATCATTATCTCCAAAAAGTAACCTAAATAACCAAGCCTGTACTCAAACAAAGCTTAGAGATCCGGAAATCAAGAATTAATGAAACTTAGGGACCGAACAAGCAATCAGACGCAACCTGATACTATCATTCGCAAGAAAAAGTATGTAAGGGGAAACATGAATAAGAACAGTGAATTTGCACGGAAAATAAGTAAACCTATTACAGTAAGACAGAAGAGACATATATAAATATGTAGTTATCGCAGAACTATATCTGGCAGTTTAATTGTGTTTAAATATAAACAGAAACTCCTAAAAGCAATATATATGCTAAGAAAATCTAAATAATGTAAACTATTATATAGGTAGGATTCGAAAAGACTAAATAAGTGATTTTTCTACACGAATTATTGCATCTTGGTATGTAAATGTGACGTTAAGTGTTTAAAGAAAAGAAAATATCAAGTAGGGTTTTAGGTTTCGTCCCTCTTGTACCGAACGCAAATAGTTGTTGGAAACATTGATTCTAAAAAGGTACGGGTAGGGAGAAGCGAGATAAAAAAAGTGAGTTTCTACCATTCCCTGCCGACCATAAAATGGCGGCAAAGCAACTTTGTGTAGATGGTAATAACCCAAAGGTAGCAAGCACCTCATCAGAATAATAGCTCATATTGCGCGCAGAGCTACATTGTGAAAGGGTGTACCTCAAAGTTAACCTCTAATGTGCAAATGGATATAGAGTGGGTAAGGGTGGGTAGAATTACACTAGTAAAGAAATAAAGATGGCCTGCGAAATCCGTAGTAAATAAACATGTAAACAAAACATCACCGAAAAAGAACACTTGGCAGCTCCCAAGTTTACAATCTGTACTTCTAAGGACGTTAATAGATAAGAAAACAGCTGATCATGCGCAGTTAGATCATACAGCAATATAACAAAGATGCAATCGCTCTCAAATTATAGATCAAGCAAATAACAAACAAGGGTGCTCAGCAGAGCTAGTAGAATATTTGGTACAATATACAAGTTAAGAAGAAAAGGGTGGCATCATACATTTCACAAATTTTTGGTGCATTGCCTGGAAAAAGAAGTAAGGATCTTTATCATACCCTGGAGTATAGCAAAATTAGGTATCTACGAAATCCGCTATCTACCAATGAACCCGCAACAATTATATAAGGGCTCAAAAAAAATTAAAACGCTGACGGAACCTTCCGGCGAATCTGTAAGCCCAATGCTACAAAAATAAGTCGGCGGTAAAATTATCCTCACTGTTTTACCTTAATCTCAACCAGTCAAACTCGAGGGGCCTCGCGCCACGCTTCAAGATGAGGGTTGAAAAACAAAATTTGGCTGTTATGCGTGTAATAAAATTCTTGACAAGCTCCAGGTATAATGAGAATTAACAGAAAACAGAGATATGTCATTTCTCAGCTAAAAGATTCTGCGATAAGCGCATCAAGCCGTCAACACGATAAACTAAAGCCACTTCTGTAAAAATTTCCATGAGGTACTCTTCTGGGGGGCTATGGGTATAGCAGAACAAAGTAAATATATATATCATGGAGATATGTAGTACATATGATTGTGCAATAAATTCACTTTTATTCTCCCAATTTCACTTTTCGAAAATTGGCGGTACAGTCACCCAACAGCGTTTGAAGAGCGTATGTATACTATATGCAGAAAGAACTAATTGGAAATCATTAGTTCCGCGGTATAATTAGCTAAAACAGTAGATTGGTATATGCAATATGTCTTTATAGTCTGGCGCAAGATGGCGGCAGACAAAGGGAGCGAATAAAAGAAATACGCCTTTCAAGACTGCTAAAGCAAGAGTATTATAAATCGTCAACCCGCTCGAGTGGCATAACCAAGGGAAAAATGGAAATGAAAGTGTACATTAAATGTTAGTATGTATAACATTCTATTATCGTGCAATAATTGTATCGACTCAGCATTAAGTAAGGGGAGAAGGTAAATATACCTTTGCATGCGCATTAACAAATATACAGACAGATAATAATACACTGTAACATGAGAGGAAACTGCAATAAAATACAATGTAAAATGCTCAAAATTATATTAATTAAAAATCTTATATGTATAATATGCCTAATTTATTTTCAAACCATGAATAAACAAGTACAGTCGTGTTACTATAGTTATGCCGTAAAGCAAGCCAAATGCATAAAAAAAATACTGTGAGAAATCGACGTTTTTATCTGGTAATTCTCTAACTTGCAGAATGGGCCAAACGATCGGACAATTAGGCCTGTGTACAACAGAAATAAAACAAAGTCACGCAGGTCTTACACTCAAGACGTGAGCAAGGTGGGAAATCCTTGCGGACAGTGCTTATAGGACTGCAGAAAACTCCACGGAATAAACAACTATGCAGCTACAGACATTGCGGTTAACATTCGCGTCATATCGTTACTGTCAGGACGTAAGAATTCTTCCGCTGGTCAGTATGAAATCAAACACTGGTGGATGCACAGTGATGTTCAACGACGAACGGTTAATAACGGCGTGGTTATAAACTATATGTAAATCAAAGAAGAATCGACAATTTCACATAGAAGTTAATCCGGGTGAGTACACAATCAACACTTATATAGTTATTGTAAACGCACTACCGAAGTAGTTCAGCGTGTTAAATGTTTCCAGATTAAGCGCAATTAAGATGAATGGTATGTAATGTTAAGATGAATTACGCTGGAGTGTAATGACATAATTTAAAGTAACGTTACGTTACCGGGGAAAGAAAATTAGCCGAATCCTGCATAACAGAATAATCTTGACGTTTGTAATATGCAGTGAAAAATAAAGATCTTGTGCTACATTCACAGGACTTTCGCTGCCATGGTGCAAGCAACCTTTTTTTTGTTTTTACAAACGCGTATTTTGCTTTCCCTGTATGCGTATTAAGATAGACATTACTAGGAATGGTTTTTGTTACGATATTTCGTGGTACAAGGGAATAAAGGAATATGAGTTAAAGTAATATTCAACTCTGATTAAAAATCTCATCCATATATAGTGGTAATGAACAAATGTGTCATTTACGATATATGATATATATTGTTAAGGTGTTCACCGACACTTAAATACATACATGAACCTTCATCGAAATATGTGTGTCGTCGGATAAGAAACCCTAATGCATGTAATTCCGATGTAGTCTCAAGATGAAAATTTTAGGTGGAATGCAACACATTCTGTCAATCAACGTGCTGCATACTAAACAGTGTAAAAAAATGTATTTCCGGTTGTATCGTAATAGTGTAATGGAGGGTTATTAATGATTATCTAATGATAATCATGGATTATTAAGGGAATTTACCCCGCTAAAGAAACATAAAACATTTCAAAATGTTGGCATGTAAGTGCTCATGTGTCATAAGCATACAGGATGGTACAGCTTCATTAAACACAGAAGTTTATTTTATCATAATACAGTTGTGGAACACTTTGAGAGAAAAAAAAATGGTAAATAAATATCTGGGAAACTATTCAAAATGCTGATATTTTGTAAACACAGTGTGTGTAAACAAGAATCTGCTGTCGCGGGAAATGCGAGTTTACAGTGTATTAACGAAGTGGTTAAATGTCACGAAAGTTGGCAATGAGGATTTAAATATGTGATCATGATTTCAAGACATAAGGTTATACTTTAGTTTAAAACTGACTTTTTTTGTTTATAGATCATTATAATTCCGAAGTTTAACAATTAAAGGTATACATATCGAGGTAACGTATTCCAAACTCAAACAAACAAAAAAACAACAAAACAAAAATCACTAAAAAGTCATTATTGGAACTACCTGTCTAATGACACACATATATAACAATTTCCGTAATTTTTCAGAAATGTGGATTCAAGTTTATACCAAAAAAATTCAAAAAAGTGGATGGGGGTGGCGGTGGTGGTGGATTGCACGCTGTTTGACGTAGTTGGATGGCGACATCCTACTGGTTCGCTTGCTACTGATCTTGAGTCTGGTGCAACCAAACTTAGTCTGGGCAAAAGTGGCCGTGGTGAAAGTGAGTGGCGCCGTGAAACAAGGAATGATGGATGTTACCTGACTTGGTAAGCCTTCGTAGGTATTATTATTTAATAAAGCTCCACTGAAAGATGAGGCCACGGCCTCGATGGGCCTGAAACACTGCGCCTCAGGATTGAGGGTTGTGGTGACTCCGCGGTCTACGACAAAGGAAGTAACGTGTGGATCAAACAAATCGCTGAATAACACCTTAATAGCACCCCTCTCGCCGATCCTGTAACTAACCTCTCCGGGATCGACCCATACTGTCAATTCTGGTGTCAGTTCCTGGAGAAGATCCTGAATGGGAACCCCGCTTCCTTTGGCAGCTTGCTCCAGAACTGGATCCACTCGAGTACCGGTCTGGAGACATCTGAATGCCGAGCCCATTAATGGCGCTTCTGGGTGCCAATGCCCCTTGAACTTGTTCTTTAATAACTTTTGAAGTTCTTCTCCGAACATGTTTACTCTCTGCCTGAGCAGCTTATTGTACAGGTGAGACATGATGAAATTTAGAGCGACTTTTACTTCCATGTGCATCGTGGACGTTTCAGGTATTTTTTTTTGTTTTTGTTTTTAGCTTAGGGGTGAATATTTCTGCTTCAGGTGGCAGTTAATTAGAAAAGAGGACTCCCAAATCTTAAAGAGGAAACAAACTCATACTCAACATATCGGAAAATTGGAAGTACCGATATGGATGGACCTTAACTCAAGACATGGGTGTTACACCCTATTTTTCTGGAAAGGAGGGGAAATACATAGAGATACTGACTTGAACCATGCCAACTTGAAAAATTAAATTTGAAGGGACTGGCCCTTGGGGGACGTCTAGTAAAAATCAATTAAGAGAGGCCGGTGCCTTCCTCATGGTCTGAAATCTGTTTGTGAGAGGGTACTAGCACTTGCAACGATGGTTTTCTAATAAAAAAAATGGAAATATAGAGAAGCCGATGCCTGAACCATAACTCTCGCGTGATGAAATAATATGTAGAGGTAAGGAATTGAATTCTACTTTTCCCTAAGAAAACGCTGATCGCGGGGAAAAGCCGGTGTCTTCACCCTAAACATCTTATAAGGAATAAAAAAACAGAGGTACGGTGTCGAACCATACTTCTCAAAAATGCTTTAGAGTACCCGACGCCTCCAACATAATGTCACAACCCAAACGCTGGGTGTGATCGGGAAGCGTAGGTGGACAGGATCAGAAGGCAAAGACACTCGCTTAAGCTACTGACTGCATGAATATATTTTGAAAGGAAACCCTGAGATGGTGATGTACAATGATTAGGGCAATGACTTTGTAACTACATGACACAGTTAGTAGAATCAATTACTAATAATACCCTTCTGTGCTTACCTTGGAGATATGTTGGTTACGCAGGAAGGAGCTGCAAGTTGATATCAATCGTGACCAGCTGTACACGATACCCATCCGCAAGAAGAGCAAGAAGAAGAAGACCGAGCGGGCCTCGCTCGCTTGCTTATATAGAAGCCCGGCTTCTATCGGGGTCCTCATATTGCCCGAGCGGATATTACCTTATATGGTTCGGAGCCGTCCTAGAGTTACGCAAGAGCACATGACTTTCCCGGATACACATATTCATTTCTGGAACATTGTTCCATGAGTTTCCATGGGGAAGTTGACGTCACTGTAAATCCCAAGAAACACTCCTAGGAAATAAGCAACTGCTAGCGTCCGGTCACGTACACAAGATTAACAGAAATGTCATAAACTAAGAAAGAAGTAGAATAAGATTCTACATAAATTTAGAAGAATGTAACCGAATATTAAGATATCACCAATTGGTGTGTAATAATAAATCCAAGACCCAGCTCCTTACCGGTATAACGTGACAATATATATTGCTTTTATCGATTACTCTAAAGCATTTGACCACTTAAACAACCTACTGGAAAATACTGTTGAAGAGAGGCATACCACTCCATTTGATTAGTATACAAAGCCTTCATATGAATAATAATAATATTAAAATTATCTCTTATAGCATTAAATATAGAGAAATAAATCAAGGAGTAAAACAAGGGTGCTGTTTGTCATCCACTCCTATAAAAGATTGACAAGAAATCAACACTATACTATAGGTGGAATGATTTTAAATACACTCCTATTTGGTGATACAGAAGACAATTTGCAAGGAAACTGTATCATTTACAAATATCACCACAAAGAATGAAGGTGATGGTATTTAGAGGTAAAGTGCATGTGAGAGCAAGTGCAGTTTCCTACACAGTGGGAAATGATAAGCTCCTCAATAGGGACTATGTAAGAAGGTACATAAACAAACAGTTTTATAGTCCCGGTGATTCCAGTCTTGATGCATGGACCCTCGCAAGTAAATGTAAACAAAAGATTGAGGCATCAGAGATGAAATTGTTACACCCTGCTGGATCATCAAAAGAATGAAGATATAAGGAATTATAATATAGTAGAGATGATAGAAAATAAAAAGGATGAATTATGTATGTCCCTTTGCACCGTAGTCCTCTCCAAGTGTTAAGAGAGTGAATCTTTAGGTGAAAATGACAACTTAAACATTCTATAGACACTTGTGAATCATTTTGGGCAAACACTTTTAAAAGCCCAGCAACATGTTTAAATCATCCGTGCACCCTCTTTAAAACTCCATTGGACCTGCCCGCTTCTTATTTCTATATATAAAGCATCATAATTTGCTGATTTTGCATATTTTTCAATTTATTTGGTGCATTTTGGGATCACATGTAATTGCCTGCTTTATGCTTCCATCTAGCTCCTAAATGTGTAGCTGTTTACAACGTAATGAACACAAGTTTAGAACTTTGAAAAGAAAAATTACATTTTGGTACTGTAAGAGTCTATTTCATTAAAATTCTTTCCATTTACCAGATCATCTTATTTTATAGCATCTTGCGTGCAGTTATTTTAATACATTATTGTTTCGTTGATATTGTAATGAAAAGAAGCTAGAAACAGTGATGTGTATTGAATTTATTTAAAGGTGAGTCGGAATTGTTACACTAACATCACTTAAGTTTACTCACTTAACATGTTTCGGGAAACCGTTGTTCCCATCCTCAGAAGGTTAACTCGACTGGCCCGTGTTGTTGGTGTTTCCGTTTTTTGGACTGGATCCTGTGGTGGCATCTTGTGGTGGAGAAATGTACTTCCAGAGAGGATTTGGTGGCGGCAAATCAAAATTCATTAGATGTGTGTTGTGTTTTTGAATGGTGATCTTCTCCCATGCATCTAATTCGGCTGCAAATTTGGCTGGTTTGACTAATGTAATATTGGGTTTGATGTTGTGATTAGTGATCCAAAAATGGTGTGAAACTGCAGATTTGTCCATTTGTTTGTATTTAATACATCTCATGTGCTCCTTTAGCCTAGTTTCTAGGTTTCTTTTTGTCTTACCTATGTATACTTTATTGCAATCTGAACAATTGATTTTATAGATTCCAGCTTTTTTGTCTTGTGGAATGGGGTCTTTTAACTTGTTACAAAGTAATTTCTCTATGTTAAATTTGTTCTGTGGAGCTAGGCTGATGTTATGTTTCATGAAAATCTTCTTAAATTTGTGAAAAGTTCCTGGGTGGTATGTGAATTTCTTGAACTTTAGCTCTTTATCTTGCTGGCTGAGATTTGTTGTGTTTCTGATGTGCATCTGTCGTTTGAATTTTGCAATTTTTTTGTCAATAGTTGTTTTGTTGTACCCATTATGTATTGCTGTGTCTACTATATGCTGGTATTCTAACTGGTATTCTTTTTTATTTAAGGGGGTATATACCAGTCTATGTGTTAGGCTGTTTAGTACTGCATGTTTGTGTGTGGTTGGATTGAAACTCTTATTTTTTTTTATGTAATTAGTAGAGTGTGTTGGCTTCCTGTATATGCCAAAGGTTAGGTTCTTTTGTTCTCTGATGATTTTTAGGTCTAAAAATGGTAGCATGCCTTCTTTTTCTATTTCTATGGTGAATTTTATTGATTGGTTCTGTAGGTTTAGTAAGGCTAAGGAGTCTTGTATGAACCTGTTAGGGACAACAGCGAAGATGTCGTCAACATATCTGTGCCAAACTTTAAACATGTATGGAAAGGAAGTTGTTATGTGTGTTTCTAAGTAGCTCATAAATAAATCTGCCAAGAAGGGTGAAAGTGGGTTGCCCATGGTTAAACCAGTTGGTTGTTGATAGAACTTCTTATTGAAACTAAAACAATTTTGTGCAATGCATAAATTGGTAAGTTGTATGAGGTCTACTATTTCTTCTTCAAGTAGGTTAGTCTGTTGTAGCCATTTCTTTAACTGACGCAGGAGTTGATCTGTAGGAACACTTGGAAATAGTGCAGTGACATCAAAGGAAACTAATCTGTCTTCTGGTTCGAGTTCCAGGGATTTTATCTTCTGTATTAAATCTTCTGAATTCCTTATGTTTTTGCTATTGAATTTTGGTAGTGAAGAGAATCTCTGTACTAACCATTTTGCCAGTTTGTAGGTAGGAGAATCAATATTGCTGACAATATTGATGATAATATAAGATGAGACCAATTGTCAGCAATATTGATTCTCCTACCTACAAACTGGCAAAATGGTTAGTACAGAGATTCTCTTCACTACCAAAATTCAATAGCAAAAATATAAGGAATTCAGAAGATTTAATACAGAAGATAAAATCCCTGGAACTCGAACCAGAAGACAGATTAGTTTCCTTTGATGTCACTGCACTATTTCCAAGTGTCCCTACAGATCAACTCCTGCGTCAATTAAAGAAATGGCTACAGCAGACTAACCTACTTGAAGAAGAAATAGTAGACCTCATACAACTTACCAATTTATGCATTGCACAAAATTGTTTTAGTTTCAATAAGAAGTTCTATCAACAACCAACTGGTTTAACCATGGGCAACCCACTTTCACCCTTCTTGGCAGATTTATTTATGAGCTACTTAGAAACACACATAACAACTTCCTTTCCATACATGTTTAAAGTTTGGCACAGATATGTTGACGACATCTTCGCTGTTGTCCCTAACAGGTTCATACAAGACTCCTTAGCCTTACTAAACCTACAGAACCAATCAATAAAATTCACCATAGAAATAGAAAAAGAAGGCATGCTACCATTTTTAGACCTAAAAATCATCAGAGAACAAAAGAACCTAACCTTTGGCATATACAGGAAGCCAACACACTCTACTAATTACATAAAAAAAAATAAGAGTTTCAATCCAACCACACACAAACATGCAGTACTAAACAGCCTAACACATAGACTGGTATATACCCCCTTAAATAAAAAAGAATACCAGTTAGAATACCAGCATATAGTAGACACAGCAATACATAATGGGTACAACAAAACAACTATTGACAAAAAAATTGCAAAATTCAAACGACAGATGCACATCAGAAACACAACAAATCTCAGCCAGCAAGATAAAGAGCTAAAGTTCAAGAAATTCACATACCACCCAGGAACTTTTCACAAATTTAAGAAGATTTTCATGAAACATAACATCAGCCTAGCTCCACAGAACAAATTTAACATAGAGAAATTACTTTGTAACAAGTTAAAAGACCCCATTCCACAAGACAAAAAAGCTGGAATCTATAAAATCAATTGTTCAGATTGCAATAAAGTATACATAGGTAAGACAAAAAGAAACCTAGAAACTAGGCTAAAGGAGCACATGAGATGTATTAAATACAAACAAATGGACAAATCTGCAGTTTCACACCATTTTTGGATCACTAATCACAACATCAAACCCAATATTACATTAGTCAAACCAGCCAAATTTGCAGCCGAATTAGATGCATGGGAGAAGATCACCATTCAAAAACACAACACACATCTAATGAATTTTGATTTGCCGCCACCAAATCCTCTCTGGAAGTACATTTCTCCACCACAAGATGCCACCACAGGATCCAGTCCAAAAAACGGAAACACCAACAACACGGGCCAGTCGAGTTAACCTTCTGAGGATGGGAACAACGGTTTCCCGAAACATGTTAAGTGAGTAAACTTAAGTGATGTTAGTGTAACAATTCCGACTCACCTTTAAATAAGTTCAATACACATCACTGTTTCTAGCTTCTTTTCATTACAATATCAACGTAATTTATGACCAACAAGTCACAAGAAGCAAAAGTTATAATTGGCCACCACATTGGAAAAAAAAAAAAAAAAAAAATACAAGTCATGGCAGAAAACAAGGTAAGATTAGAAACCCTAAATTTCAATACAGATTTCAGTGGAATAAAAAGTGACATCAAAAGATACCAAAAACTTGAAGAAAAGAGAAAAAACACATTTGCGGACATCCGTTTTTTAAACTTATGCATACAAAACAAAGTCACACCAAAGTTTGTAAGGAGAATTGTAAAATATGACAAAAACAGCAAACACCAAACATCAGCCGATAAAAAAGTAATAATAATTGAGAGAAACAACCACTACGCAAAATTACAAAAATTGGAACTGGAATTATATGCTCTTCACCTTAAATTAACGGACACACTCGGCTACCCACTTGGGCAAAACATGCAATCAAAATTCCTCACTATTCTTAGCTACAGGATGAAAACAAAAACGCTGAAATTAAAGAAAAAACTAGACATACTACGCCGGAAGCAACATTCATATAAACCTAACCTAAAAAATGAAAAAACGACGTCATACCCAGACGTAATTAATCTTTCAAATGTAACTTTCACCAAAGCAGAATTATCGGTATTAAACCTTGGCCTAAAAACATGTGTTGGCTACACAAAAACAACCGATGAAATAGTCGCAGACATTGAGATTGCTACTTACAACCTAAATGAAAATAGTAAAACCACTATAAAAAAAGAATGTGAAATGGTTCTCCAAGAAATACAAGCAGATAAACATAACAATTTCCCAACCAAACATGTGATCAAAACATTAAAATCAAAACCAGTAGTATACACAAAAGCTGACAAGGGAAATAAACTAGTTGTACTGCAAAAAGATGATTATATTGCCAGAGTAGAAAATATGCTGCAACAAGAAAATTACATACAAATTCAAGAAGACCCATTAAAATTACATTTAAAAGCCTTCAATCAAACCATCCAGGAAAGCAAAACTATAACAGACACTGATAAATCTAGATTAAAACCAGATCACCCCACTCTACCAAGAATGTATGCTCTACCTAAAATACACAAACCGGGTAATAAGATGAGACCAATTGTCAGCAATATTGATTCTCCTACCTACAAACTGGCAAAATGGTTAGTACAGAGATTCTCTTCACTACCAAAATTCAATAGCAAAAACATAAGGAATTCAGAAGATTTAATACAGAAGATAAAATCCCTGGAACTCGAACCAGAAGACAGATTAGTTTCCTTTGATGTCACTGCACTATTTCCAAGTGTCCCTACAGATCAACTCCTGCGTCAATTAAAGAAATGGCTACAGCAGACTAACCTACTTGAAGAAGAAATAGTAGACCTCATACAACTTACCAATTTATGCATTGCACAAAATTGTTTTAGTTTCAATAAGAAGTTCTATCAACAACCAACTGGTTTAACCATGGGCAACCCACTTTCACCCTTCTTGGCAGATTTATTTATGAGCTACTTAGAAACACACATAACAACTTCCTTTCCATACATGTTTAAAGTTTGGCACAGATATGTTGACGACATCTTCGCTGTTGTCCCTAACAGGTTCATACAAGACTCCTTAGCCTTACTAAACCTACAGAACCAATCAATAAAATTCACCATAGAAATAGAAAAAGAAGGCATGCTACCATTTTTAGACCTAAAAATCATCAGAGAACAAAAGAACCTAACCTTTGGCATATACAGGAAGCCAACACACTCTACTAATTACATAAAAAAAAATAAGAGTTTCAATCCAACCACACACAAACATGCAGTACTAAACAGCCTAACACATAGACTGGTATATACCCCCTTAAATAAAAAAGAATACCAGTTAGAATACCAGCATATAGTAGAGACAGCAATACATAATGGGTACAACAAAACAACTATTGACAAAAAAATTGCAAAATTCAAACGACAGATGCACATCAGAAACACAACAAATCTCAGCCAGCAAGATAAAGAGCTAAAGTTCAAGAAATTCACATACCACCCAGGAACTTTTCACAAATTTAAGAAGATTTTCATGAAACATAACATCAGCCTAGCTCCACAGAACAAATTTAACATAGAGAAATTACTTTGTAACAAGTTAAAAGACCCCATTCCACAAGACAAAAAAGCTGGAATCTATAAAATCAATTGTTCAGATTGCAATAAAGTATACATAGGTAAGACAAAAAGAAACCTAGAAACTAGGCTAAAGGAGCACATGAGATGTATTAAATACAAACAAATGGACAAATCTGCAGTTTCACACCATTTTTGGATCACTAATCACAACATCAAACCCAATATTACATTAGTCAAACCAGCCAAATTTGCAGCCGAATTAGATGCATGGGAGAAGATCACCATTCAAAAACACAACACACATCTAATGAATTTTGATTTGCCGCCACCAAATCCTCTCTGGAAGTACATTTCTCCACCACAAGATGCCACCACAGGATCCAGTCCAAAAAACGGAAACACCAACAACACGGGCCAGTCGAGTTAACCTTCTGAGGATGGGAACAACGGTTTCCCGAAACATGTTAAGTGAGTAAACTTAAGTGATGTTAGTGTAACAATTCCGACTCACCTTTAAATAAATACATTATTGTTTGTTTGAGCTTTGTTTATATGTCTTATCTTATACATCTTTTGATACACTTTGTTGTTTATGTACCACACACTTACAGTATTGAAAGCAAACTTTGAGTGAGTTGTTTGAAAATGCGAACTAGTGAATGTGAGTGTTCAAGTGTAACTTTACAAATTAGAGAAGGACATGGCTTTGTGTGAAAGTGCAACAACTGTAGTTTTAGCCCTACCCAGAAATATTCCAGTCCTTGTGTCAATAAAGACAAAATAATCTTGAGGTTTCCATTTGAAATAAACAAAATGTGTAATGCCATTTTTAGCAAATTAACTCCTTACAATTGAAATGGTATAGTAAAAATATTCCTGATAAATATAATAATAATAACAACAACAACAATAATAAAACGTTTTATTGTCCATAGACTTCATACAAGTTTCAGACATTGTCAAGGAATCTACAATTACAATTTTCACCTATTTACATATTTTCTGTATAGTACCTAGTATTTACATTTTCACATTTCTGTACAATAGATTTCTATTTACATAATAAGCTAAAGTTCGCCTAACCTATATAAACATTTGTGTGTTAAGTATGTTTTAAGTTCATTTTTAAATCTCTTTCCTTTGTGTAGTTTAACTGTCATTGGTAGTTTATTGTATAAAATCAGTCCTTTATTAACGGATCCTTACACATAGATTTGAGGTTAACTTGCACTCTGTGGTAATTGTCCAGTATCATGGCTATAAAGCATGCTCTTACATAACCCATTATTTTCTTTCTGTATTGCAATAACTATTACCTTATACAGATATAATCCTACGACAGTAAGAAGTTTATTTTCTCTGAAAACATTTCTACACGAGTCTGTGTTAGTTAGACCATATATACATCATAAACGTTTTTTTCTGTAATACTAAAACCCTCTTCATGTTAGAAATACTGGTGCTTCCCCATAATTCTATACCATAGGAGATATAAGGGTAAATGATTCCAAAGTATAAAATTTGTAGCAGTTTTTTGTCTAGGTACAATGATAGTTGTCTTATTGCATATATATTGGAGCTGATTTCATCACATATGTAGTCAACATGAACTTACCAAGTTAGTTTATTATCTATGTGTATGCCTAAGAATTTATGGTTGTCAACTTTTTCAATTTTATTATTATTTAAAAATACAGCAAGATCACCTTTATTCACTTGGTGATGTTCAAATAGGATCAGTTTACTTTTCCTAGAGTTTACTTTTAGATTAATGTTTTTTAGGTAGTTTGACAACTGCTTTATGGAGTGGGACATTGTTGCTTCGAATTGATTATGGGATTTATCAAAACAAATCATGAATGTGTCATCTGCATAAGATATAACAGTGTCGGTCGTATAATCCGGAAAATTATTTACATATAGTAGGTGTAGTAGTGGCCCCAGAACAGATCCTTGTGGTATTCCAGTTGCCACAACTTTTTGTTCAGATGTGAACTTTATATTTTTGTGCCAATTTTATGTTTTATTTTTGTAGAACCTTTTCTATTACTTAGATAGGAGTTTATTATATTTAGCATTTTGCCTCTTATGCCATAGGATTCTAATTTATATAACAATGTTCGATGTGAAACACAATCAAATGTGTATGAAAAAGGCTACTTATGCCGCCCTCAGTCACTGCATGGCAAATGTCCCACTGGTGCTTTTACAACAAAAGTGTAGCTAATGGTACACAACCTGATACCAATGATCATACAGCTTTCTGAATTAATGGTGTGCAAGACTAACCTGTGATGAGCTGCATGTTATGGAGAAATTTTTGTATCAAAGAAGAGCATCACGATTGCTGCTCAGCTATAATTTAAAGTGTTATCACATGTCATTATGAAGAGATGCGACAACAGAACAAAATATTCGAGGGGGCTCGATCTTCAACTGAGAAGAGGAAAACAGCTCGCAAGAAGAGTAAATTATCAAAAATGAAAAAGGATGGGAAAACATATGCTTTAGGAAGACATATTTTTTTTCTCAATTTTTCATTTTTGCACATGAAATTGATTCCTTGCATTTCAGTTTTGCTCTGATTTGTAGTCATCCTCCATGGACTAGTGGTACCATGCTAGCCTCTAGTTCCCAAGGTCGCAGGTTCAGCAGAAGGCAATGGATTTTTTTCGGGCATAAAAATCCTTAGCATGGCTTCCTACGGAAGGGAAGTAAAACAGGTGGTCCCATGTCGTAGATTTACGGCACGTAAAAGAACCTCAAGCCTGATAAGAGGCCTCTGAGCAAAATTTTCTGGTCTTTCACACCCAATATAGAATGGGATGCTAAGGACCATAGTTAAAGAGCGTCCATAAATAAATAAAAAAAAAAGCTCTGATTTGTATGTAAATTTGTACCCATCTTCTCAAATATGATATATAAACATTCAAGGATGCATTTTATGATTGCTTTATTCATTGGCTCATTAATTCATACTGAAAATCAAGGAAGATTTTAATATCAACTTCATAAAAACAAAAATTTATTTCTGTACAAATACTAACACCAACTTCAATCAAATACTTAGATTTATTTTCATTGTACTAAAGTATAAGAAAATGTCGCTATCATACTTCTCTGACAAATGTGAATGTGCATACTAGTTTGAATAGTTTTTTTTTTGTGCTAATGAAGAATATTTAATTTTTGAGAAACTATTTGAGTTATGGCTTTGAGCTCTTGCACAGTCATTTCTTTATTTACTGATTACCAATTACCCAGTAAATAGCTTTTAAAAAAGTTACAAAAAAGAGTCCCAGTGTCCCTTAAAGATCAGTCCCATCCTTGATACAACTCAACTCTACAAGAGGAGGAGGAGGTTTGCTGCTACAAACAGGAAAGGATCTACAGGAAGTAGAAAGGACACAAAGGGACTATAAATCAGGAATACAATTTACTGTTCCCCAGCATAATATTTTATAAATCAGTATTTTTCTCAAAACTTCATTTTCACACATTCAAAATTTTACACATGCCTCAGTTCTTCTTTAAATACAGCTAAAATTTCTCAGAATCTACAGAAGCGTCCATTGTAACATTCTATGTTACCAAAATATGCTAACACCAATAATCATTTTCCAAAAACCAATTTTAGAAATTAATATCTCTAACATGTTAAAAAGTTATAATTCACTCAACAAAATATACTGAACTTTTAAGACATACTCTTTTTGTATGTAATTGAAAGCTCCAATGCCAACTAATTTTCTCAACTTTTGAGGCACATGCATCATTTTGATTATGCAATAGATTTACATAATAAGATTTATGAGCTCACAAACCATTTCTCCAATTAAAATGAAATTTGATATTCATATTAATTTAACAGCGATGCAATCACAGTAACATTTACGGAAATATGGAAATTTGAGAATTCACTCCTGGTGTCCCTTAAATTACTATCTAACTGGTAGAAGCAGTGTAGGAAGACCCAAAAAGTGATGGAGAGATCAGCTGTAACTCTGTGTAGCCAGAACGGATCTTAAGGTCCAAACCGTGTAGTTTATGATGATGATTTATCTTAAGTATATGGTACATTATTTATGTCGATGCCCAGCAATTGTTTCTGGTGATATTCACCAGACTCGAAGATCTCTGTTATTTTTATGTCGATTCTTGCGCTGCGTTGTTGTTTCTGTAATATCCGAGCTATGAGAACTCTTATTTACTGAGCTCGGATCACTGTACGGGAAGGAAACCTTAATAAAATCGCATGTTCTTAAAATTTCTGAAAATGTCAGTAACTCACAAAAATAATTGCAGCATTACATTTGATGATATTTTTGTAACTGTTTCTTGAATATTAACACTACATATGTACATCCGGAATGTTCATATTAACAATTTCTATTCGCAATTGAGTTTGCAACTTGCCTGAAGATGCACATCGAAGCAAGGTGACACTACCAATGACTCTCCTTTCTTCAGGACGTCCTTATATAGTTTTTTGACATTGCCATAGTAACCAAGTCAATAAGTATTGTTGACAGACCTTTCCAGACATTAATTGAACCAATACAAAATTTTCCACAATGATGAGTTACATTATGGTTGGCTATGGAACATATTAAAATACATAATATGTTTCTTTTTATGTAATATTCTGGGCGTTTTAACTATCCTAATACTATAAACAAATAAATCTTACATGAGTTATTACAACATAACAAATATTTAAGAATTTTTAATTACTTGCTAATAATGACTCCATCTTGAAATTTCCCTTTATTTGTTATTTTACAAACAATTTTATTTCTTTTAAAATATTTGATCCCTTAATATCTGTCTCAGTACTTTAATCTAAATCATTGGAGCCATTTTTGATGAAATAAAAAATTTACCAAAATATTCCATATAAAGATTAGTTATGATGGAGGAGGGGGTTGTTCAAAATCATCTTTGGAAGATACTGAGCTATTTATCAACACTCTGTTAGGCCCTACACAGTGAAAAGTGCCACATTGTGCAACACACTGCATTATGCTTGTGTTGTGTGCATAGAGAAAGAATTCTGCCAGCTTCTGATACAAGATTTTACACCATCTACTGCAGTGTTGCCAACCAAAAAAAATTGAGTCTCGCTATAGCTCAAATAAAATTCTGCTACATCATTGCTATAACTGAGTCTCTGTTTAGGCCTATTTTGTTGGTATTAATTTATCTTTTGATTAAGTGAAAATAAATTTAATCATTCTCATTTATTAGTAAAATGTAAATAAATTAATTTACTAATTATTATCTGAGTTGTCAGATTCTTCATGTGTTTCTGGCTTTCACAGTCTTTTAAAGCATCACTTCTTTTACATGCTCTGCACCTTACACTATCTTCTTTAGGAAATATATCTTGTTATTACAGTCACTTATTGGAAAACATTTGTTTTCTCAGTTTCTTATCTTTCAGTAATTCTCCATGGTATTCCTCTCTTTTCTTAGAGGTGGAGGACCCTTTATTAAAAAGTTGTAGATTAGCAGAAATGCTGGAATCCCTTAGTACAAGAAGCAGCAGGTCTGATGGCATCAAAAGTATACTATGGGGCTTGTATTCCCCAAACGAACAGAAATGAGGTTTCTAAGATCAGTGGCTGGTGTGCGTCTAATTGAACATAAAAAGAGCGAAGGAGTGCTACATCAAGAATTGGAAAGAATATTTAGGATGAAAATGGAATATAGGCCATCCAAAATTAACACAGAGTGAGCAAACAGTGTGGACGAGGAGGTGGATTGAAATTTTGTTTACTGATAATCAAACATTTATTTATTAAAATTGACAAAAGCTGCTACATTTTGCCACAATGTCTCCCAAAAGCCTAGCAATGGTTGGCAACACTGATCTACTATACAATTATGATGCCATGCCATGCCATTTTAAATGGCGACGCCAGATGCTGATCTGTTGTTTGTTTGGTACAGCACTTCTATGTGAATGAATTTTTATATTATTATTGGTTATGTTATTCAGTGTGGTATGCCTGGAAGATCTCCGTATGCAGTTTACAGATCTAGAAATCCATGCCAAGTTCTTGCATTGTCAGCACAGCCATACATTTTGAAACAAGAAAATTGATCACAAAAACAGTATTTTAATGGGTTCATCTTGTTTCTGCAGTCTATCTCATACAGTTTCTAAGTTATATAAAATTGTAGAGGACTTCACAGGCCATTTAGAGTAAAGTCATGTAGTACATTAAAACATGATACATGTTAAAGGATACATCAATAAAGAAAAAGGTAGAAGATACAACTATATAAAAAAGACAAATATATAAAATATTCAAGAACAAGATATACAAAAGACATAAAATACAACCATGTATACAATTCTAAATTTACAGTTTACGCTATTTTGTTTTGTATTCTTTCATACTATAGAAGTTATTTTCCATTACGAATTTGTACTGGGCCCTTTTAAATTTTTGAGGCCATTCAAAATCCTGAATATGAAATATTCATAGAATATTGTATCTAAAAAATAAACTTTCTGAAAAAGTAACAAAAATGAAATTTTCTGCTTAAAAGTTTGTTTCCGGTATGTGATAATCTCGCCTTCCATTCCTGAAAAATGTGGAACTGCATAAACAGTTTACTGTTTGTCTCAGTTTTCGGTCTTCCTTCTCTGCCCCTCTATCCCTCATTTGACAGAAATGAATCTTCCATGTTCAAGAGAACATAAAACTTATATTTGCTGTGAATGTTGCATACTAAACTGGCAATACGTGATAGGCAAATAAAAGAAATGCAGTCTATTGTTTACAATACACGGCATTTAAATAACATTGCTGTGATACAATCCTCATAGGCATACAGCTGACCATCTCACTGCACTTCTGGGAATAACTGTAACAGTTAGAGGTTTACGTAATCTTTCTTCATTGCTATACAGAGCAGAGCAAAGGTTGTAGTGCTGGACTGGATGCTTGCAGGTTTATGTAAACCTTGCTGTATCTTGTGGGCTTTAACTGTAACAGTTAGAGGTTTACGTAATCTTTCTTTATTGCTATACAGAGTAGAGCAAAGGTTGTAGTGCTGTACTGGATGCTTGCAGGTTTATGTAATCTTTACTGTATCTTGTGGTCATTGACTGTAACAGTTAGAGGTTTACTTACTCTTTTTTCATCGTTATCCAGAGTAGAGCATAGGTTGTAGTGCTGGACTGGACACTTGCAGGTTTATGTAAACTTTACTGTATCTTGTGGTCATTGACTGTAACAGTAAGAGGTTTACTTACTCTTTCTTCATCGTTATCCAGAGTAGAGCATAGGTTGTAGTGCTGGACTGGACACTTGCAGGTTTATGTAAACTTTACTGTATCTTGTGGGCATTAACTGTAACAGTAAGAGGTTTACTTACTCTTTCTTCATCGTTATCCAGAGTAGAGCATAGGTTGTAGTGCTGGACTGGACACTTGCAGGTTTATGTAAGCCTTACTGTATCTTGTGGTCATTGACTGTAACAGTAAGAGGTTTACTTACTCTTTCTTCATCGTTATCCAGAGTAGAGCATAGGTTGTAGTGCTGGACTGGACACTTGCAGGTTTATGTAAGCCTTACTGTATCTTGTGGTCATTGACTGTAACAGTTAGAGGTTTACTTACTCTTTTTTCATCGTTATCCAGAGTAGAGCATAGGTTGTAGTGCTGGACTGGACACTTGCAGGTTTATGTAAACTTTACTGTATCTTGTGGGCATTAACTGTAACAGTTAGAGGTTTACTTACTCTTTCTTCGGGAGTCGCAAGCCAGCAGCGAGAGGGGAAGGACGTGTAACGGAGCAGGAGGAGTAGAGCAAAACCCGGGACCAACAGAGATGAACGAAATAATGGAAGAAATAAGAGAGATGGGAACGCAACTAGGAAAAAGGATGGATAACAATACAAGAGAGCTGAAAGAAGCAATGAAAATACAAAGAGAGGAAATGGAGAAACAAATATCAGAATGCAAAGAAAGAATAGTTATGATGGAAAAAAGACTCGAAATAGATAAGAGAAGAAAAAACTGCGTAATATTTGGGGTGGCAGAGGACTGAAGAAATCTGGAAGACATGGTGTATGAAATTATAGAAGATGTGATGGGAATACAGATGTTCGGCTGGGAAATTGAAGAAACGTTTAGGATAGGAAAGAAAGGAAGGAAGCCGAGACCTATTATTGTGGAACTGACAACAACGAGAAAAAAGTGGGAGATTTTAAGACAAACAAGAAGACTGAGGGGGACAAAAATATTCATAGAACAGGACTATACAAAAGAAGAACAAGACCAACGGAAGGAATTAATTAAAAGAATGAATGAAGCAAGAGCAGTAGGGAAAAAAGCATATTTAAGAGGGCTACAATTAATAGTGGAAGGTGAAAATTGGTACATGAGCATCAAAAGAAACGAAGCTAGAGGAGCATATGCACTGCAGCAAATTATAGACCGACCGGAAAACACAGGACAAAGACCTGAACAGAGAATGAAACCATCAGCAGAATTTCAGCAAAGTCAAACATGGGTGAGAAGAGGTCAACAAAATGAAAGAGCGACAGCTGAGCAAGAGGACAGAAGAAGCAACTTTGAAGAGAGAAGAGAGGAGGTGACAAGGGAGATACATCAACAAGAGACAAGGGGAAGGCAGGAAGAAGAGTTGGCAGTGGTGGGAGAAAGCGAAGAGGCAGCATTGGTGAACGAAATAATCAAGAGGGAGGAGCTAGAAGAAGGAGGGGTGGCAGCAGGAATTGTGCTGAGTGAGGGTAGGGAGGCAGAGAAAAGTGAGAGTGCAAGGAGGGGAAAATCACAAAGTGGAGAAGTGTTACCGGTAGGGTCCATAAGTGAAGCAGATGAAACAAAAGAAAAGAAAGGTTCAAAATTTTTAGCCAAGAATTATAATCAGCTTAAGGATGTAAGAGAAGAAAAGGAAATGGAACCGCGAACTACAAGATACGGGAAAATGTTGGAGAGTTTTAAATTCCAAGAACAGACAAAGAATAAATAGGGAAAGGGGCTAAAATTTATGTTTTGGAATGTGGAAGGGCTAAGAAATAAGATAGGTAGCGGGGAAATGAAAAATGTTATGTGTTCTATGGATTTTGTAGGAGTAGCAGAGACATGGTTGGGAAAGGATGAGGTAGTAGAAATTGCAGGTTTCAAGTTTCTAGAGAAAAAGGCAAGGAAAAGATGCGGTAGGGGAAGAGCATCAGGAGGAGTAGGTCTGTTTGTAAAGAATGATTCGGAAAATAGCTGGTGGACAGGGGTAGAAAAAATTATGAAGAAGATAGGAATGGGAGATATCTGGAGAATAGGAGAAAGAAATAGCGATGGTTTCTGGATAGCAGTAAGAAACAGAGTGGAGGATATAGAAAGACAAGAGATTAGGGGAAGCTTAGAAAATAAAAAGTCACTAGGGTTCTATAGATTGGTAAAAAGGAAATTGGGAAGAGAAGGGAATGTAGATTTTTGTAATAGAGCAGGAAAAGAAGCGTTTGCATGGATGAGAACAGGAGCAATTTATTTGAGAGGGTTAAGAGGTAAAAAAAAAATGGAATTTGTGAATTATGCGACGATAGCGAAAGCACAGAGCATTATATGTCAGAATGCAAAGAATTAGCAGAATGGAGACAAGAAGTATGGGAAGAAAAATGGGAAAAAATGGATAGAAAAATAGTAGCAATTAAAATGCTAACGAGAAAAGAAGAAAAGCAAATTAAGAATATGGGAGAGTTTTTAAAGAAAGTAAAAGAGAAATGGAGTAGAAAAGTAAGAGAGATAAGAAAGGTAGAAAGGCAAATGGAGGAAGGAGAGGATGGGCAAATAGGGATAAAAGGTAGTAAGGAATGTTTAGAGGAGCCAGAAGGCCAGGGTGCCAGGCAAAAAGAGCAGCATAGCTGGCAAGGAAATTTGTACATATTGTAGCGGACCAGGTTGCACATATTTCGTATACCAGGAAGTGTGAAGTTCAGGTTAGCAGAATTCGTCCACGCTGCACTACGCCGAATCAGCGCTTATGTATGTATTTATACTACAGGGCTTTGACTCGGTCGGGGGAGTTGCTGTGAGAGTGTGAGTTGCCTCGTGGTTGTTGCCAAGAGGTTCTTGTTGCTACGAGAGAGTCGTCAGATTAGGTATCAGTTTCGAGACCCGTCGCCACCAGTCAACAGGTAAGCATGCGACTAATCTGAGTTCTGTTAATTCACCCCTAAGTTCTATTGACTTGTCGGGGCTTCACCCCTAACTTCTATTGACTTGTCGGGGCTTCACTCCGATCTAATTGTTCGCACATTTAAAGCAACAATATAATTTATTGGGACAATGCATCCCCTGTGCTTTATTTAAATACCCCTATCCTAGAAGGCTACCCTGGCCTGCCTACCATTCCAGTACCAACGCATCCCCTACCTCTGAGCTACCAACCCCCCTGTGTAATCACCTACTGCGGGGGTAACCACCCCCGTGGGGTGTTACAATTTGGTGTAGGCGCCGGCTACAATTTGGTGGAGCGCCGGGCACATGTAGGAGGCACCGACTACAATGTGACGGAGTCTCCGGTTATAATTGGGGAAAACATCCTTACCTCTTCCAGCCAGGGGATGTAATCAAATTTTTTTTCTCTCTTTTCTCTTTTCTTTTTGCAAGGTGTAAAACACGCCTCATTTTGGGATAACCTTTTACCTGAGGTTATCTGGTGAAGACCCACCCTCCCACCCTTTGCATCATGAGTTACCTACACAGAATATAATTTTTTTTAACTTTTCTCAAGTTATGTATATTGTTTTAGTGTAGTACATTTAAGTTATTATGCATGGCTGAACCTGCTCAAAACTCTACTAGTCCTACTACTAAAGAGATTAGAAATCTGTGCGCAGAATTAGCAGCTATACAGGGGGAACAATTTAAATTCCAAGAATTTCTAATCACATATTTGAAAGGAATTTCAAACAACATCGCGGCACATGCTGAGACGGCAAATCAAATACGTCTCCGCTCCGGCAAGATCGTTAACACTTCTAGCCCAAGCACAAGTAGGGTAGAAAAACAGTTAGCCATGAATAAGGGAGACGAACACACAAATACTATGAGTAAAATGGACTCACCTGTTTTAAGTAGAAGGGTAACTGAAGCACCTCAACCCATGCACATTAGTCGTCCACCATTGGATCCGGGTAGCTTCGCGGGGAAACCAGGAGAAAGTGTAAGGGACTATCTCCATAAGTTTTAGTTGATAGCGCGTGCCAATAATTGGGACGACCAGCATAAGGCGCAGTATTTGCCATGCTACCTTAATGGTACCGCACTAAACTGGTACAAAACCTTTGCCCATAGAAATAGGGACGCCCAATGGGAAACATTGAAGCAGGGGTTATTAAAAGCCTTCAGTCACGCGGCAGAGGAG
Organism: Deroplatys truncata; assembly: GCA_030765065.1. Classification (NCBI taxonomy): domain Eukaryota; kingdom Metazoa; phylum Arthropoda; class Insecta; order Mantodea; family Mantidae; genus Deroplatys; species Deroplatys truncata. Next base: position 446,062 of record CM060981.1, on the reverse strand, counting down.
GAAATGATGGAGGTCAGACTAAGGCAGAGGGTGCAGGACCTTAGTGAGCCCACAGAGCAGTACGCTTATGACATTATAGCTCTGTGTGATCTAGTCAACCCCGAAATGACAGAGAAGGAACGGGTAAAACACATCATCAGGGGCCTTAAACCATCACTAATAGAACAGGTACTGCCCTACAACCCACAAACAGTGGACGCTCTCATACAGTTCGTCCGCAGGGTAGAATCAGCCCGCTACCTAGCAGGAAAAAGGGTAGACCTAATCGATGCACAGGGAATTCCCCCTAGTATGCCAGACGATACACTCCAGAAGCAGTTATCAGAGATGTCAAAGATGGTGGGTGAGTTAGCAAAACAGGTGCAAAACCTGACAATGAACCCCCGCCCTCCACCCCAGAATTACAATCCTCAGCATCAATCCGTTAGGAATTACGGACAGGCCCCCAGCGGCTATAGGACCACATATAGTCAAAGAAGAACGGTGTCCGCGAGGCCTGTATGCGCCTACTGTAAACGGGTAGGCCACGTAATCGCTAATTGCCAGACACGAAGGAGGAATGCAAATTTTCACGCGCAGCCTCGAGCCAATCACCCCCCATAAGGGCCGCGGTAGCAAGCATAACAGAAAACATCAACCCTGGGAGCACATTAAAAACTATAGGAACATTAGCAGGGACAATGATCGACATTCTCATAGACACGGGCAGCTCAGTAAGCATAATCAATGACGACCTGGTAGGTACAAGCAAGCAACCAACCAGCACCTCTAAATATGATTTTGCGAACTGCAAATAACAATTTACTTGCTGCACAATACCAAACTAACACTAACTTCCAAATGGGTGATGTGGAATTCAAAGAACAACTTATAGTAGTAAAACACTTCCCGCATAGTTTATTGCTGGGCATGGACTTCCTTCAGAAACACCAAGCCGTTATAGATCTAGGGAACAACACAATTACACTAACACTGCAAAATTCGAAGAAGGTCACGGTAAGCTGCCAGCGAAAGCGAGAATGTCCTCTCATGCAAATTACACTTGAAGCAGATGCTGAAGAGACAAAAATGAAAGCAACATGTCAGCATGACGTAGAAATCCTTCCATTTGCAACCACACAGTTAGACGTCAGAATACCCTCACTCCCTACAAACACATTATTACTGGAACCATGCATTAACACTATGCAGAAAAAACACGTTAACATTATACCGGGCCTGTGCAATAATAATCAAAATCAAAAGATACAAGTCCACAATAATACCGCCGCCCCTCAGAGAATATTTAAAGGGACAACACTAGCACTCGTACACGAAGTTGCATTAGTCCAGGCAGACACTTTCACACGTGAGACAACAAAACAAATAGACATCAAAGACGCCAAATTTAATATTAATTCACGACTAGAACCAGGACAACACGAACAGCTACGAAATTTACTCGACAGGTACAGACATACCTTCGCCACTAGCCTACAAGAGTTAGGGACAACAAACATTGCGGAGTTCAAAATAGAGTTGACAAACACGACACCAATTAGACAGAAGCCATACAGGGTGTCCCATAAACAGCGGGAAATAATAAACCAACAAGTGGAAGAAATGAAAGAGGCTGGGATAATAAAAGACTCGCAGAGTAGCTGGTGCTCACCAGTAATTTTGGTCAAAAAGAAATCAGGAGAATATCGGTTTTGTGTAGATTACAGAAAACTCAATGCACAAACAGCTGCATCCGCCTATCCCTTACCACTGATTGACGACCTACTTAGCTATTTAGGAGGTTCAAAATTTTACTGTACGCTTGACCTGCTAAGTGCATACTTCCAAGTACCGCTAGCTCAAGAAAGTAAGAAATATTCGGCCTTTTGTACGTCGGACGGAGAGTACGAATTCCAGACCTTGAGCTTCGGGCTCTCGAATGCCCCTAGAGCATTCACAGAGATCGGAAATAAACTGTTAGGCGACCTGCGATACGAAAAAGCACTCATATATCTAGACGATATAATAGTGTTCGCAAATACATTTCAGGACTTATTGGCAAACCTGGAAACAGTATTTAAGAAATTAGAACAACATACGTTTAAGCTAAAACCCCAAAAATGTTTTTTCGGTATGGACAAAATAAAACTCCTAGGATACGAAGTATCGGCAGCAGGCATAGAACCTGATAAAGACAAAATTCAAGCTATTACACAGCTCAGAACACCTAGGAACGTCAAAGAAGTAAGGCAGGTCTTAGGTTTATTTTCTTTCTACAGGAGGTTCATTAATAACTTTGCAGCGATCGCGAGGCCACTAAACGAACTAACAAAGGCAGACCAAAAGTTTGTATGGGGCCAAGAACAGCAAGAAACCTTCCAGAAGCTGAAGGATTTAATGGTTAGGGCTCCGGTGTTGGCACATTTTATGCCGGGAGCCAAAACCCAAATGAACTGCGATGCCAGCATGCACGGCATAGCCAGTTGCCTCCTCCAAGAACGAGATGGAAAAATGCACCCAGTAGGCTTTGTGTCTAGAAGTCTAAGCAAAGCTGAAAAGAACTATAGCGTTTCGGAACAAGAGCTGTTAGCAGTTATGTACGGTTTTTCGAAGTTTCGCCAGTACATATATGGTTACCCTGTAACTGTAGTTACAGACCATGCTTGCCTGTGCCACCTAAATAGGTTGAGAGATCTAACAGGGAGACTGGCACGTTACAGCTTAATGCTGCAAGAATTTGACTACACAATTCAACATAAATCAGGGATTAAACATAAGGACGCAGATTGTTTGTCTAGAATGCCAATAGACCCCCCTGAACCCGAAACAGCACAAGAGCAGGAAGACAGAATTACCTGTCTCATAGAACCCATAGAATTAGCTAAAAAACAAGAGGAGGATCCCCAGCTAAAACCCCTAATACAAGCCGTAAGACAGCCGGTTACAGCGAATGCTAAACTAGCACGACAAGCTGCAACATACGTGCTGAAATCGAATGTCCTGTACAGAAAAAATGCTGGTACTACAGGGAACATGCACTTGTTAGTAGTACCTGATAGTTTAAAGCAGGAAATACTATATAATAGTCATGACGATCCGCTAGGAGGACACTTCGGGTTTTCAAAAACTTTTCACAAAATTAATTCACATTACTATTGGATTGGAATGAAGAGGGACATACAAAATTATGTAAGAAGATGCACTTCCTGTCAGCAACGAAAAGGTCCAGTTAATCAGCGACCCGCAGGTTTAATGCAACCCATAAAGGTCAACTATATAGGAGAAAGGTTCTCCATAGATATCTTGGGGCCTTTCCCAAAGTCCTCTAGAGGTAACAGATACATAGTTGCGGCTAGTGATTACTTTTCAAAATATTTGGAATTCAGGGCAATCCCAAAAGCTTCTGTTGAGCATGTCACTGAATTTATCTTGGACGACGTCATCTGTCGTCACGGCGCACCAAAATATATTCTGTCGGACAGAGGGCCCGTATTTATGAGCGAAGTGACACAAGAACTGCTTAAGATGATGGGAACAATACCGACTTTCACAACAGCCTACAGACCCCAAACTAATGGCCTAATAGAAAGGGCGAATAGAACTATCGCGCAAGTAATCAGTAACTACGTAAACACACAGCACACAGACTGGGATAATAATTTACATCAAATTCGGTTTGCCATAAACACAAGCAAACAGGGAAGTACTAAGTTCACACCCTTCGAATTACTGTATGCACGGAAACCGGTATCACCCCTAGACGTTCAATTACAGGGCACCTCACAAAACCTATTTGTGCAGCAAACACGGGAGGCAATAATAAGAGCAAGGGCGTTAGCATCCCAAAACATAGTAAAGAGCCAGAGAAAAAATAAAAAGTTATATGATTCAAAGAGGCGGCACGTCGAGTATAAAGTCGGCGATTTGGTGAAGCTATATACCCCTAAAAGGAGGGTAGGTAGAGCCACAAAGCTTTTAATGAACTACACCGGACCCTATAGGATAATGAAAAAACTTAGCCCCCTGAATTACGTAATTAAGGCCAGAAATTCCGTGAAACGTCAGAATGTCCACGTTAGTAGAATTTCGCCTTATTATGCATAATGAGCATACAACACACTTGCGACACTTGCACAGCGGGTAAACATAATTGCCACATATAATTGAAACAAAAAAAATCGCCTACGTATCACTCAATGTCCATCAATACAAAAGTGCTGACATTATTACACGACGGAATGCGGAACCACAAATTCGTCCACGCTGCAGTAAGGCTGCGGCATAAGAACAAACAGGAAACAGAAAGAGGTTAAAACATTAAACATCAGCAATAGTTCTCAAATAGGTTAAGTAGTAAGTGATAATGCAAGACGTAGTATATCTTCGGACCTCCAGCTTAAGTTAGGCTAAAAGTGATAATCCACGCGATTCACTTTTACTTTTTACTTTTTTTTTTGCTCTCTCTTTCTCGTGATGAAGAGAAAGTATATCTGGAAGTGAAACTATAATGGGAAATCCCAGACGCGACCCTGTTATTCGCTTAATACTGATATCTTTGTTAGATACAGAAACTTGAACGATATACATTATCCCCCCCCCCCAGGAGTTCAGAGTAGGGCCGAGGGACACAACAGAGAGCAAATATAAAGAAGTGTTCTTAAGGTCGGGAGCAGAGTTGAATAAATAGGAAAGTTTATAAGTTAGTTTATAAGTGGAACATTGTAAACAGAAGTATGTAGGAAAACGTACAAATAAATTATCTATCTATCTATCATACTCTTTGTTCATCGTTATCCAGAGTAGAGCATAGGTTGTAGTGCTGGACTGGACACTTGCAGGTTTATGTAAACCTTTCTGTAACTTGTGGGCATTAACTGTAACAGTAAGAGGTTTACTTACTCTTTCTTTATTGCTATACAGAGTAGAGCTAAGGTTGTAGCGCTGGACTGGATGCTTGCAGGTTTATGTAAACCTTACTATATCTTGTGGGCATTAACTGTAACAGTAAGAAGTTTACTTACTCTTTCTTTATTGCTATCCAGAGTAGAGCTAAGGTTGTAGCGCTGGACTGGATGCTTGCAGGTTTATGTAAACCTTTCTGTAACTTGTGGGCATTAACTGTAACAGTAAGAGGTTTACTTACTCTTTCTTTATTGCTATCCAGAGTAGAGCTAAGGTTGTAGCGCTGGACTGGATGCTTGCAGGTTTATGTAAACCTTTCTGTAACTTGTGGGCATTAACTGTAACAGAGGTTTACTTACTCTTTCTTCATCGTTATCCAGAGTAGAGCAAAGATTGTAGTGCTGGACTGGATGCTTGCAGGTTTATGTAAACCTTTCTGTAACTTGTGGGCATTAACTGTAACAGTAAGAGGTTTACTTACTCTTTCTTCATCGTTATCCAGAGTAGAGCAAAGGTTGTAGTGCTGGACTGGATGCTTGCAGGTTTATGTAAACCTTTCTGTAACTTGTGGGCATTAACTGTAACAGAGGTTTACTTACTCTTTCTTCATCGTTATCCAGAGTAGAGCAACGGTTGTAGTGCTGGACTGGATGCTTGCAGGTTTATGTAAACCTTTCTGTAACTTGTGGGCATTAACTGTAACAGTAAGAGGTTTACTTACTCTTTCTTCATCGTTATCCAGAGTAGAGCAAAGGTTGTAGTGCTGGACTGGATGCTTGCAGGTTTATGTAAACCTTTCTGTAACTTGTGGGCATTAACTGTAACAGAGGTTTACTTACTCTTTCTTTATTGCTATACAGAGTAGAGCTAAGGTTGTAGCGCTGGACTGGATGCTTGCAGGTTTATGTAAACCTTACTGTATCTTGTGGGCATTAACTGTAACAGTAAGAGGTTTACTTACTCTTTCTTTATTGCTATACAGAGTAGAGCATAGGTTGTAGTGCTGGACTGGATGCTTGCAGGTTTATGTAAACCTTACTGTATCTTGTGGGCATTAACTGTAACAGAGGTTTACTTACTCTTTCTTCAAAGTTATCCAGAGTAGAGCATAGGTTGTAGTGCTGGACTGGATACTTGCAGGTTTATGTAAACCTTGCTGTTTCTTGTGGGCATTAACTGTAACTGTAACAGTAAGAGGTTTACTTAATCTTTCTTCATTGCTATACAGATTAGAGCAAAGGTTGTAGTGCTGGACTGGATGCTTGCAGGTTTATGTAAACCTTACTGTATTTTGTGGGCATTAACTGTAACAGAGGTTTACTTACTCTTTCTTCAAAGTTATCCAGAGTAGAGCATAGGTTGTAGTGCTGGACTGGATACTTGCAGGTTTATGTAAACCTTGCTGTTTCTTGTGGGCATTAACTGTAACTGTAACAGTAAGAGGTTTACTTAATCTTTCTTTATTGCTATACAGAGTAGAGCATAGGTTGTAGTGCTGGACTGGATGCTTGCAGGTTTATGTAAACCTTACTGTATCTTGTGGGCATTAACTGTAACAGTAAGAGGTTTACTTACTCTTTCTTTATTGCTATACAGAGTAGAGCATAGGTTGTTGTGCTGGACTGGATGCTTGCAGGTTTATGTAAACCTTACTGTATCTTGTGGGCATTAACTGTAACAGAGGTTTACTTACTCTTTCTTCAAAGTTATCCGGAGTAGAGCATAGGTTGTAGTGCTGGACTGGATACTTGCAGGTTTATGTAAACCTTGCTGTTTCTTGTGGGCATTAACTGTAACTGTAACAGTAAGAGGTTTACTTAATCTTTCTTCATTGCTATACAGATTAGAACAAAGGTTGTAGTGCTGGACTGGATGCTTGCAGGTTTATGTAAACCTTACTGTATTTTGTGGGCATTAACTGTAACAGAGGTTTACTTACTCTTTCTTCAAAGTTATCCAGAGTAGAGCATAGGTTGTAGTGCTGGACTGGATACTTGCAGGTTTATGTAAACATTGCTGTTTCTTGTGGGCATTAACTGTAACTGTAACAGTAAGAGGTTTACTTAATCTTTCTTTATTGCTATACAGAGTAGAGCATAGGTTGTAGTGCTGGACTGGATGCTTGCAGGTTTATGTAAACCTTACTGTATCTTGTGGGCATTAACTGTAACAGTAAGAGGTTTACTTACTCTTTCTTCAAAGTTATCCAGAGTAGAGCATAGGTTGTAGTGCTGGACTGGATACTTGCAGGTTTATGTAAACCTTACTGTATCTTGTGGGCATTAACTGTAACAGTAAGAGGTTTACTTACTCTTTCTTCAAAGTTATCCAGAGTAGAGCATAGGTTGTAGTGCTGGACTGGATACTTGCAGGTTTATGTAAACCTTACTGTATCTTGTGGGCATTAACTGTAACAGTAAGAGGTTTACTTACTCTTTCTTCAAAGTTATCCAGAGTAGAGCATAGGTTGTAGTGCTGGACTGGATACTTGCAGGTTTATGTAAACCTTGCTGTTTCTTGTGGGCATTAACTGTAACTGTAACAGTAAGAGGTTTACTTAATCTTTCTTCATTGCTATACAGATTAGAGCAAAGGTTGTAGTGCTGGACTGGATGCTTGCAGGTTTATGTAAACCTTGCTGTTTCTTGTGGGCATTAACTGTAACTGTAACAGTAAGAGGTTTACTTAATCTTTCTTCAGTGCTATACAGAGTAGAGCAAAGGTTGTAGTGCTGGACTGAACACTTGCAGGTTTATGTAAACCTTACTGTATCTTGTGGGCATTAACTGTAACAGAGGTTTACTTACTTTTTCTTCATTGTTATCCAGAACAGAGCAAAGGTTGTAGTGCTGGACTGGACACTTGCAGGTTTATGTAAACCTTACTGTATCTTGTGGGCATTAACTGTAACAGTAAGAGGTATACTTACTCTTTCTTCATTGTTATCCAGAACAGAGCAAAGGTTGTAGTGCTGGACTGGACACTTGCAGGTTTATGTAAACCTTACTGTATCTTGTGGGCATTAACTGTAACAGTAAGAGGTTTACTTACTCTTTCTTCATTGTTATCCAGAACAGAGCAAAGGTTGTAGTGCTGGACTGGACACTTGCAGGTTTATGTAAACCTTACTGTATCTTGTGGGCATTAACTGTAACAGTTAGAGGTATACTTAGTCTTTCTTCATTGTTATCCAGAACAGAGCAAAGGTTGTAGTGCTGGACTGGATGCTTGCAGGTTTATGTAAACCTTACTGTATCTTGTGGGCATTAACTGTAACAGTTAGAGGTATACTTAGTCTTTCTTCATTGTATTCCAGAACAGAGCAAAGGTTGTAGTGCTGGACTGGACACTTGCAGGTTTATGTAAACCTTACTGTATCTTGTGGGCATTAACTGTAACAGTTAGAGGTATACTTAGTCTTTCTTCATTGTTATCCAGAACAGAGCAAAGGTTGTAGTGCTGGACTGGATGCTTGCAGGTTTATGTAAACCTTACTGTATCTTGTGGGCATTAACTGTAACAGTTAGAGTTTTACTTACTGTTTTTTCATTGTTATCCAGAACAGAGCAAAGGTTGTAGTGCTGGACTGGACACTTGCAGGTTTATGTAAACCTTACTGTGTAGCATTTTTCTCTTCGTCGATGGTGAAGTGGGTTTATTACCTTTGATAATATCGTTGTTGTGCCTGGTCCAGCAGAGTCGTCACAGTTGTAGGGTCCAGGTTGAATCTCAGGGTCGACCCTTCTCTTCTCGGCTATGAAAGTAATTGTGGGTAATGTCCAAGGATACGGGATACAGGTATATGGTGCACTTAAGGAAAAACACGATTATTCACTTTCAGTGATGCTGTCAGAATCACTATGCCACTTGCAAGTTTATTATGCCGCACTAATAAACATTCCCTTTGCTAATCGGCCATTCTTTTGTTTTTTACTTCCCCGACATACTCGTGTTCTTAACTAGGTTCTCGCACGCCAATTTTTTATCTATCACTTGACTTCTTTTCAACACCAGAAATAATCATATGCTTATTACTTCACTTATTTAACTGCTTATAGATTACAATACTTTCCTATGTCTAATTATTTTCTATCATTGATATAGACTGCGAGGAATTAAAATCTCGACTCGCGAAACGTGACTGTTACATGATTTCTGAGCGCCACGGGACTCGACTTGTTACGCACAGATTTAGACGTCGAACTCAACTGACTGACTTTATCATTCCCCCACTAATCTTTATATTGTTAGCAGCAATCCTTTGTGATATCTGCAGGTCGCCAATTTTTATCATCTTCTCATTGGTTATTTCAAGCATTTTGTATTTTTAACTGCCTTTTGAAAGACGTGTATCCCGAACGGCTCGCGAAACTCCTAACTGTAGACAATGATAATGCGTTACCCATGCCACCATGTTTGAATTATAACAATGACAGGAACGGTCTCTAAACTTTATTTTCTGCAGAAAATCTTGCAAGTAACACTGCATGATTATGAGCTCATTTATTACTCAATATATACAAGGTGTATAACATAGTGGTAGTTTTCTACGGGCCTTCTAATGGTGCTAATGTCAATTCTATAATGCCAAAACTTGGAATTTGGTCAATTTAGATTTCAGTTAATGTCTGATAATATATTAATGAATGATACTTAACTATTTATTTTCTGACCATCAGAATTATCGCCTCAAAATGCCCCTTATGGGAAAGTTAAATTCACCACGAGTGAAATTTATCTTTTACATAACTTGCCCTAATAACCCTAACACTAATACACAATTATAGCTAAATATATATATAAATATGGCCTTATTGCTCTTAATACTAATACAAAAAGAATCATAGCACAATTACATACATTTTTCTGCTTTAATGCAGCATCGATAATTTCTGGCTCCCTTTGCCACTTGTTTCACCCCTGCCTAAACTTCCTAAGTGTGATACTCAGCAAGGTGATTGTCCACCCCTGTTTACCATTTTTATGTTTGTGCGACCCTCACATAACTTATGGTCAGCTGGTTTCACTTCACACAACACTACTGGGTCAAACTGTTTCCCTCACACTCTTGTTTGGGGTATTTAACCTTTTTTGGGGGGGCATGTTTCGCCAGTATACAATTTTTTATAGCAATATTTTCCTTAAAGCTAATACAATACATTTATGTTACATCCTGTTAGATTTATATAATACAATGCATAGATTTACATTTTGATTAAGCTGCCTACAGCTGATTTGTCTGATACAGTTATGCAGAGAGATTCCCTAATACAAATTATGTTACGGTTTACACTTATTTATATTTTGCTGCTTTTTTTTGTCGGAAACTTGGTCCGTATTATCTTTTGTTTTGTATGGCTTTAAGAATTTTAGATGATACCGGCCGAAGATTCTATTCTTCTTGTCACAAAACAGCTCAAAGGAATGTGCGCCAAATTGGGCCGATGTGAAGTAACTCCATTCTGAAGTATCTTTTATTGATTTGATCTGAAAGTCGGTGATTTCTCACAAGAACTTGCTCGTCTATATTGGGCAACCATTTCCTCCTTTGTCGCTTGGCCTTCGCCTTCCTTAGTTCGATCCTTCTCCGGGTTCTTGTGATTGCTTTTTGACACTTTTCTATCAGCGCTTACGACGATAGTTGCAGGCAAACCGGATATGATGTCCTTTGGGTTCTCTCCCGTCATGAGGAAGTGTGGCGCGTACTTAGTGACTGGATGGGTGGAATTGTTCATTATGGATTGGATTAAAAGGCAGTAATCGACCCACGAAGAGTGTCGTTCAAAACAGACAATTCTTAGAAACGTCGTCAGGTCCCTGATAGTTCTCTCGGCTCTATTTCCTGCTACAAAATAATTTGTACTGTGGTAGATTTTTATATTGTTGTCGGTTAATACTTTGTTGAACAATTTGCTCTTGTTAATGCTCGCGTTATCAGACAACAATGCTTTGATATGACCGTACTTAGGTATGTAGTCTTGTAGAACTTTGTTTAGACATGACTTTGAAGTGAGTTTCTTCATAGGATATATTTTACAAAAACGGCTAAACACATCGACTAGTACCAATATATATCTGTAGCCAAATTTCCCCATCAGTAACTCGCCGTGGCGGTCCATACACACCAATTCGTTCGGCCCTTCCGTTTCTATGGCTTGCGGTTCTAAGTCGAATTTCGTGTTTAGAGACTTTGCGCGTTGGCAAAGATCGCAGGCGGCAACAAATCTCCTGACCTTTCTGCACAGATGCTTTATGTAGAACGTACGCGCAATGTTAAGGGCTGTTCGCCCAGTTCCAGCCTGAACGAGTGACAGGTGGAAGGCTTCAGTTACATCCGATTGTAATGTCTTCGGAATTATGAGTTTCCAAACCCGGTCTTCTCGGCCGTTCAATTTATATAGTATGCCTTCTCTCTTTCCTATCTTACCCTGCGTCTGTACGTCGATGTCTTGTGCTGTAAGAAATAACACTTTCAAGTCGTCGTCGTCGTCGTCGTCTTCACTCTGAAATTTATTAATTTGCCGCAATTTTTTCACCAACGTTTTATTCATTGAGAGGTCTAATTTCATAAGGGATACCTCGTGAAATTCTTTATTATTGTTCTCGGGTACTGATCCAGGCAATCGGGAAAGGAGATCACTAAATATGTTTTGTGCTCCGGGAATGTGCTTGATTTCAATATCGTGTGCGGTAATTTCCTGCACATACCTTGATATTTTACTGCTAGTTAACTTGCATTGCTGTATAAAAGACAGGCTGAGGTGGTCGGTGTATACTATGATCTTCCTCTTCAGGATGTAATGTCGAAATTTTCTTAATGCGAAGAACAGTGCGGCGATTTCCAACAAAGTGATGCATTGGTTACGTTCTGCTGGCAATAATGACCTGCTTGCCGTCGCAAGTACGCGAGAGTTTCCGTCATAGATCTGGGTTAATACTGCTCCAAAACCTTTGGTACTGCTGTCGGTGTAGACATGGAAGTCGTGGTCGTCACGCGGCCTTTCCAGGAGTACGGTGTTGGCGAATAATGCTCTTAATCGCCGCCAGGCTTCTTCTTCGTGTTCTGTCTAGCGCCATTTTGTTCCTTTGCATAGTAATGCTCGAAGTGGTGCAGCTTCTTTCGCAAAGTTTATCAAAAACTTGGACTGGTATTGTATCAGGCCGAAAATTCTCCTAAGTTGTTTTACATTCTTGGGGCTCGGAATTTTCAGTTAACTTTCGATCTACTCTGGATCTGGCTTGATCCCTTTATCGGATACGATATATCCTAGAAAGTTTACCTCCCGCATGACAAACTGAGACTTTTTAAAGTGTACTGGCATGCCGCTGTCGGCGAATTTCTTTAAAATGTAGTCCAAATGTTGTAAGTGCGCTTCAAACGTCTCACTGTAGATAAAAAAATCATCCACATAGCTTCTAATGCTATCTCCGAAAATTGCATTGGTAGCCCTTAATAGTGCCGCTCCAGAGTTTTTCATCCCAAAGGCTGTCTTAGAAAAACGTAATAATTTGCCATTAAATAAGAAGGAGGTGTAGTCTTTCACTTCCTCTGCTAATGGTATTTGCCAATATGACGACACGAGGTCGATTACTTGCCCCGATTTACTATGGAGCAAATCATCAATGGGTTCCGGGCGAAAATGGTCAGGCAGTGTGTGTTTATTCACTCTCCTCGCATCTATTGTCGGCCTTAAGCTTTGATCCTTTTTTAAAACCTAACATCACGAAGTGTGCATTTGAATTTTCTATAATGCCTTGATTAATCATATTTTCAATTACTCGTTCAGCTCCGAGATTTATGGGCTGAAGATTTCGTACCTGAAAACTGTGGGTATACTTATTGCATTTTTCCGGCACTTGTGAAAATGCATATCGGTTTCGCTCTAACACGCGTTTTAGACTGTCCCTTTCGAGTGACGTTAGAGACCTTTTCTTGAAACATATCTCCCGCTATCTGCGTCCCTTCCTCCTTTGTATTCAGCACCGTTTACAGGCTCATTAGCGAGCTCATTTTTCGGCCCGTTTTCATCATCGACGATATTTGCCTCCAGACACATTATTCCTTTATGTATTTCTTCAGCGCTCATTAGAAAATTTTCATCAACTCTCGCTTCACTTATTACATTTATGCTATTTGTGCCTACTTTTATCATTTCTACAAAGAATTGTTCCTCAGCTATATCTCTTTCCTCGGGAAGACGTTTATGCTCAGTTTCACTGGTCGTTTCAATAAAGGGTACCGTCACCGCGTGTTCTTCATTCTCTAACCTCACAACTCTATTTTCAAAGTCCAATTTAGCCTTGTGCTTATATAATAAGTCGGTGCCAATCAAAAAATGTACATTCAATTTCGGTACAATTAAGCAGATGATTTCACTGTAAAACAACGCAATATTTATCGCAAACAACACTTGTTCCTTTATTCTTTGTCATTGCTTTCCTACTACTAAAGTACAAAACACGTTAGTGATAGGTAGCTGTTGCAGTTTCCTTCCACTGGCAATAATTTCTTTATAAAAATTTTCTGAACAGACGGAAATGTTAGCACCACTGTCTAATAAGGCACATACGGGTATTCCAAACACATTAATCTTTATCTTGGGAGACTCAACTCATTTTCTCCCGGTGAACTTTGTTTCTCTATTGCATTATTTTCTAGCACCCCCAGGTGAAAATTGTTTTCCAGCGCACATAGTGACCCTCTAAGGTGAGTAACCTCCCTTAACGAGTTGCAGGATTCCTCCCGGGTCGCTGTAGAATCCCGATTCAGTTTCCCATTGGTGGATTATTAGTTGCAGCGACGTTCATGCCGGTCGCGTTGTCAGGTGCACGGCTGTAGGTCGCCTTCTCATCACTGTGGTATCTTTCTCGTCGGTCATCCTCGGGCTCGTGCCTCGGTTACTTGGCCGTCGACTGTCCGGCGAATATCTACCCCGATTCGAACCTTGGTGGAATTGCGTATGGTTTATTCTAGGTTCGCGGTCGCTGTGGTAGGGAGGGCGGTAAAAATGTCTGCCTCTGTTGCGGTGTCCGGAACTCCCTGCTGCTTCGCGAGGTATGTAATCCCCTTCGAAGTGTGGAACGGCATTTAGGCATCTATTGTGGGCTCTGCCCCCAGGGGATGAGATCTGTGCCCTAATGAAGTGATCTCTGGACCTGCGGCTGTTTCCATTTCTGTTTGGTGACCCACATAGGTGTACAGCTCTCCAGGGAGGACAGTAGGGTGTAGGTAGATATTCCCGCAACACGAATGAAATTGCGTGTTTGTGGTGGAAAGTGGTTTATTACCAGCTGTATCATGTCACGAGGTGCTATTTCTGGTTCAATCAGTCGACTCTTGTTTATAATTTTTAGGAAGTAGTCCTGCATTGACAAGCCAGTGTTAGGGTCATATCTTCCTGACAAAATTTCCTGTCTTATTACAGTCTGCCGGTGTATGCCCCAGTAATGCGCAAGGAAAGCTTGTTTGAACATGCCATAAGATGTGTGTGCATCAAATAAAATTTTGTCCCATTCAGAAGCTCGCCCCTTTAGCTGCTTGCGAACAATCGGCATTTTAAATGATCCTGGCACTTGTTTGAGTTGAAAGTTCTCGTCTAATTCCCATATAAATGATAATGGGCAGTCATCTCTATTGTCACAAAACACAGGTGCAGCAATTTCACTAAGTAAAGATTGTGGTGCACCATAATTACTTATGCTAGGCAAGTTATCTACTGTACAAGGTAACACATCATGTATATTCATGCTTGACACTTGAGGTGGGCGTGGCCCATCACAATTACTACTGTGAGAACATGCACTTTCAGCTGTACTGGATGACATAGCTACTTGATGCCCCTGATTTTGGTTTAATTTACTTATGCTTTCTTTAAGCATGTTTACTTCTTTCTCTACCGCCTCATACTTATTCCGTAAGTCCTCCAGTCGGTGCATGCACTTTGTACACTTATCGACAGTGCTAACGTCTTTACACCGTCGATCTCTTTGCTGCTTGCTACTATCTCTTTCTCAACTGTTTGTGTCCTAGCCAAATCATCTTTGTTATTCTGAATTAAAGATAATACCCTTTTTTCAAGATCTCTACCAGACTTTTGGCATTCCTGCCTAGCTTGTCCTATCCCATTAGCTACTTCATCTATTCCCCATTGCACTTCTAAATGGCTATCTTTGAGAAGTTCCCTTAATTGTTCATTCTGAGCAGTGAATTTCTTATCTAGTTCTGCAGTTACATTGTACATTTTATCTAACTTGTCCCCCAATTTATTTTCTAACTGTTTATTCTGTTCTGTGAGCTTACTGTCTAGCCAATTAAATCTCTCTAACAGCACAGACAAGTTTATAGTTTGCAACGTGCAAGGGGTGGAGAAGCAGGTACAATTGTGTGCTCGCTTCTCGCTGAATGTTGGTTTCACTAGGGGGTGTCCGGCCGGTTGGAGGTAACTAACCTCCCCACAGCTGATGGCACCAATGTATGTTCTGTCCTTCGACCTGGTCGCTCTGCATGATTGAGATAATTACTTTGCCGTTCCTCAATTGCATAGGCTCAGCACACTGAATATGTTATAGTTGTCTTACTTTGTTGTTGATGTTGGTCATTGGTTGCTCCTGAAGTACTTGGTTCGATGCTCTGGTGGGTACGTAGGCTCCTCTCTGCTACGATGAATTGTTAATACTTTGCAATGGCGCCTACTTCGAAAAGCCCCGCAGTTGGAAGCACCACATATGTAGCATTTTTCTCTTCGTCGATGGTGCAGTGGGTTTATTACCTGTAATAATATCGTTGTTGTTGTGCCCGGTCCAACAGAGTTGTCACAGTTGTAGGGTCCAGGTTGAATCTCAGGGTCGACCCTTCTCTTCTCGGCTATGAAAGTAATTGTGGGTAATGTCCAAGGATACGGGATACAGGTATATGGTGCACTTAAGGAAAAACACGATTATTCACTTTCAATGATGCTGTTAGAATCACTATGCCACTTGCAAGTTTATTATGCCATACTAATATTCATTCCCTTTGCTAATCTGCCATTCTTTTGTTTTTTTACTTCCCCGACATACTCGTGTTCTTAACTAGGTTCTTGCACGCCGATTTTTTATCTATCACTTGACTTCCTTTCAATGCCAGAAATAATCATATGCTTAGTACTTCACTTATTTAACTGCTTATAGATTACAATACTTTCCCATGTCTTATTATTTTCTATTATTGATATAGACTGTGAGGACTTAAAATCTCGACTTGCGAAACGTGACTGTTACATGACTTCTGAGTGCCACGGGACTCGACTTGTTACGCACAGATTTGGACGTCGAACTCAAATGACAAACCTGGACTGACTGAATTTTTCATTCCCCCCACTAATCTTTATATTGTTAGCAGCCAACCTTTGTAATATCTGCACGTCGCCAATCTTTATCATCTTCTCATTGGTTATCTCAAACATTTTGTATTTTTAACTGCCTTTTTAACGACGTTGTGTATCCCCAACGGCTCGCCGAAACTCCTAACTGTAGACAACAACAATGCATTACCCACACCACCGTGTTTGAAATATAACAATGACAGGAACGGTCTCTAAACTTTATTTTCTGCAGAAAATCTTGCAAGTAACACTACATGATTACGAGCTTATTTATTACTCAATATATACAAGGTGTATAACTTAGTGGTAGTTTTCTATGGGCTTTCTAATGGTGCTAATGTCAATTCTATAATGCCAAAACTGTGGAATTTGGCCAGTTTTGATTTCAGTTAATGTCTGATAATATAATAATGAGTGATATTTAACTATTTATTTTCTGACCATTAGAATTATCGCCTCAACTGTATCTTGTGGGCATTAACTGTAACAGTAAGAGGTTTACTGACTCTTTCTTCATCGTTATCCAGAGTAGAGCATAGGTTGTAGTGCTTGACTGGACACTTTCAGGTTTATGTAAACCTTACTGTATCTTGTAAGCATTAACAGTAACAGTAAGAGGTTTACTTACTCTTTCTTCATCGTTATCCAGAGTAGAGCATAGGTTGTAGTGCTGGACTGGACACTTGCAGGTTTATGTAAGCCTTACTGTATCTTGTGGGCATTAACTGTAACAGTAAGAGGTTTACTTACTCTTTCTTCATTGTTATCCAGAGTAGAGCATAGGTTGTAGTGCTGGACTGAATGCTTGCAGGTTTATGTAAACCTTACTATATCTTGTGGGCATTAACTGTAACAGTAAGAAGTTTACTTTCTCTTTCTTTATTGCTATCCAGAGTAGAGCAAAGGTTGTAGTGCTGGACTGGATGCTTGCAGGTTTATGTAAACCTTACTGTATCTTGTGGGCATTAACTGTAACTGTAACAGTAAGAGCTTTATTTAATCTTTCTTCATTGTTATCCAGAGTAGAGCATAGGTTGTAGTGCTGGACTGAATGCTTGCAGGTTTATGTAAACCTTACTATATCTTGTGGGCATTAACTGTAACAGTAAGAAGTTTACTTTCTCTTTCTTTATTGCTATCCAGAGTAGAGCAAAGGTTGTAGTGCTGGACTGGATGCTTGCAGGTTTATGTAAACCTTGCTGTACCTTGTGGGCATTAACTGTAACAGTTACAGGTTTACTTACTCTTTCTTCATTGCTATACAGAGTAGAGCAAAGGTTGTAATGCTGGTCTGGATACTTGCAGGTTTATTTAGATCTTACTGTATCTTGTGGGCATTAACTGTAACAGTAAGAGGTTTACTGAATCTTTCTTCAAAGTTATCCAGAGTAGAGCATAGGTTGTAGTGCTGGATTGGATACTTGCAGGTTTATATAAATCTTACTGCATCTTATTGGCATTAACTGTAACAGTAAGAAGTTTACTTAATCTTTCTTCAAAGTTATCCAGAGTAGAGCATAGGTTGTAGTGCTGGATTGGATACTTGCAGGTTTATATAAACATAACTGCATCTTATTGGCATTAACTGTAACAGTAAAAGGTTTACTTAATGTTTCTTTATTGGTATACAGAGTAGAGCAAAGGTTGTAGTGCTGTACTGGATGCTTGCAGGTTTATGTAAATTTTGCTGTATCTTGTGTGCATTATCTATAACAGTAAGAGGTGTAGTTACTCTTTCCTCATTGCTATACAGAGTAGAGCACAGGTTGTATTGTTGTACTGGATGCTTGCAGGTTTATTTAAACCTTACTGTACCTCGTGGGCATTAACTGTAACTGTAACAGTAAGAGGTTTACTTACTCTTTCTTCATTGCTATACAGAGTAGAGCAAAATATGTAGTACTGCACTGGATGCTTGCAGGTTTATGTACATCTTACTGCATGTTATTGGAACAAACTGTAACAGTAACCGGTTTACTTACTCTTTCTTTATTGCTATACAGAGTAGAGCAAAATATGTAGTACTGCACTGGATGCTTGCAGGTTTATGTACATCTTACTGCATGTTATTGGAACAAACTGTAACAGTAACCGGTTTACTTACTCTTTCTTTATTGCTATACAGAGTAGAGCAAAATATGTAGTACTGCACTGGATGCTTGCAGGTTTATGTACATCTTACTGCATGTTATTGGAACAAACTGTAACAGTAACCGGTTTACTTACTCTTTCTTTATTGCTATACAGAGTAGAGCAAAATATGTAGTACTGCACTGGATGCTTGCACGTTTATGTACATCTTACTGCATGTTATTGGAACAAACTGTAACAGTAACCGGTTTACTTACTCTTTCTTCATTGCTATACAGAGTAGAGCAAAATATGTAGTGCTGCACTGGATGCTTGCAGGTTTATGTACATCTTACTGCATGTTATTGGAACAAACTGTAACAGTAACCGGTTTACTTACTCTTTCTTTATTGCTATACAGAGTAGAGCAAAGGTTGTAGTGTTGTACTGGATGCTTGCAGGTTTATGTAAACGTTGCTGTATTATGTGGGCATTAACTGTAACTGTAACAGTAAGAGGTTTACTTGCTCTTTCTTTATTGCTATACAGAGTGGAGCAAAGGTTGTAGTGCTGGACTGGATTCTTGCAGCTTTGTGTAACTCTTTCTGTATCTTGTGGGCATAAACTGTAACTGTAACAGTAAGAGGTTTACTTGCTCTTTCTTTATTGCTATACAGAGTGGAGCAAAGGTTGTAGTGCTGGACTGGATTCTTGCAGCTTTGTGTAACTCTTGCTGTATCTTGTGGGCATTAACTGTAACTGTAACAGTAAGAGGTTTACTTACTCTTTATTCAAAGTTATCCAGAGTAGAGCATAGGTTGTAGTGCTGGACTGGATACTTGCAGGTTTATGTAAATCTTACTGCATCTTATTGGCATTAACTGTAACAGTAAGGGGTTTACTTACTCTTTCTTCATTGCTATACAGAGTGGAGCAAAGGTTGTAGTGCTGGACTGGATACTTGCAGGTTTATGTAAATCTTACTGCATCTTATTGGCATTAACTGTAACAGTAAGAGGTTTACTTACTCTTTCTTCATTGCTATACAGAGTAGAGCAAAGGTTGTAGTGCTGGACTGGATGCTTGCAGGTTTATGTAAATCTTTCTGTATCTTGTGGGCATTAACTGTAACAGTAAGAGGTTTACTTACTCTTTCTTCATTGCTATACAGGATAGAGCAAAGGTTGTAGTGCTGGACTGGATGCTTGCAGGTTTATGTAAATCTTACTGCATCTTATTGGCATTAACTGTAACAGAAAGAAGTTTACTTAATCTTTCTTCTTTGCTATACAGAGCAGAGCAAAGGTTGTAGTGCTGGACTGGATGCTTGCAGGTTTATGTAAACCTTGCTGTATCTTGTGGGCATTAACTGAAACTGTAACAGTAAGAGGTTTACTTAATCTTTCTTCTTTGCTATACTAAGAAGAGCAAAGTTTGTAGTGCTGTACTGGACACTTGCAGGTTTATGTAAACCCTACTGTATCTTGTGGGCATTAACTGTAACAGTAGGAGGTTTACTTACTCTTTCTTCATTGCTATACAGAGTAGAACAAAGGTTGTAGTCCTGGACTGGAGACTTGCAGGTTTATGTAAACCTTACTGTTTCTTGTGTGCATTAACTGTGACTATAACAGTAAGAGGTTTACTTACTCTTTCTTCTTCGTTATCCAGAGTAGAGCTAAGGTTGTAGCGCTGGACTGGATGCTTGCAGGTTTATGTAAATCTTACTGCATCTTATTGGCGTTAATTGTAACAGTAAGAGGTTTACTTACTCTTTCTTCATTGCTATACAGAGAAGCAAAATATGTAGTGCTGGACTGGATGCTTGCAGGTTTATGTAAATCTTACTGCATCTAATTGGCATTAACTGTAACAGTAACAGGTTTACTTACTCTTTCTTTATTGCTATACACAGTAGAGCAAAGGTTGTATTGTTGTACTGGATGCTTGCAGGTTTATGTAAACCTTGCTGTATCTTGTGGTCATTCACTGTAACACTAATAGGTTTTCTTACTCTTTCTTCATCGTTATCCAGAGTAGAGCAAAGGTTGTAGCGTTGGACTGGATGCTTGGAGGTTTATGTAAACCTTACTGTATCTTGTGGGCATTAACTGTAACAGTAAGAGGTTTACTTACTCTTTCTTTATTGCTATACAGAGTAGAGCAAAGGTTGTAGTGTTAGACTGGATGCTTACAGGTTTATGTAAACGTTGCTGTATCTTGTGGGCATTAACTGTAACTATAACAGTAAGAGGTTTACTTACTCTTTCTTCAACGTTATCCAGTGTAGAGCATAGGTTGTAGTGCCGGAATGGATACTTGCAGATTTATGTAAATCTTACTGCATCTTATTGGCATTAACTGTAACAGTAAGAGGTTTACTTACTCTTTCTTCATTGCTATACAGAGTAAAGCAAAATATGTAGTGCTGGACTGGATACTTGCAGGTTTAGGTAAATCTTACTTCATCTTATTGGCATTAACTCTAACAGTAACAGGTTTACTTACTCTTTCTTTATTGCTGTACACGGTAGAGCCAAGGGTGTAGTGTTGTACTGGATGCTTGCAGGTTTATGTAAACCTTGCTGTATTATGTGGGCATTAAGTGTAACTGTAACAGTATGAGGTTTACTTATTCTTTCTTTATTGCTATACAGAGTAGAGCAAAGGTTGTAGTGCTGGACTGTATACTTGCAGGTTTATCTTACTGTATCTTGTGGGCATTAACTGTAACAGTAAGAGATTTACTTACTCTTTCTTTATTGTTATACAGAGTAGAGCAAAGGTTGTAGTGCTGTACTGGATGCTTGCAGGTTTATGTAAACCTTACTGTATCTTGTGTGCATTAACTGTAACTGTAACAGTAAGAGGTTTACTTACTCTTTCTTTATTGCTATACAGAGTAGAGTAAAGGTTGTAGTGCTGGACTGGACACTTGCAGATTTATGTAAACCTTACTGTATCTTGTGGGCATTAACTGTAACAGTAAGAGGTTTACTTACTCTTTCTTTATTGCTATACAGAGTAGAGCAAAGGTTTTAGTGCTGGACTGGATTCTTGCAGGTTTATGTAAACCTTGCTGTATCTGGTGGGCATTAACTGTAACTGTAACGGTAAGAGGTTTACGTACTCTTTCTTCAACGTTAACCAGAGTAGAGCATAGGTTGTAGTGCTGGACTGGATACTTGCAGGTTTATGTAAATCTTACTGCATTTTATTGGCATTAACTGTAGCAGTAAGAGGTTTACTTACTCTTTCTTCATTGCTATACAGAGTAGAGCAAAGGGTGTAGTGCTGGACTAGACACTTGCAGGTTTATGTAAACCTTACTGTATCTTATGGTCATTCACTGTAACACTAATAGGTTTACTTACTCTTTCTTCAGCGTTATCCAGAGTAGAGCAAAGGTTGTAGTGTTGGACTGGATGCTTGCAGGTTTATGTAAACGTTGCTGTATCTTGTGGGCATTAACTGTAACTATAACAGTAAGAGGTTTACTTACTCCTTCTTCAACGTTATCCAGCGTAGAGCATAGGTTGTAGTGCTCGACTGGATACCTGCAGGTTTATGTAAATCTTACTGCATCTTATTGGCATTAATAATAACAGTAAGAGGTTTACATACTCTTTCTTCATTGCTATACAGAGTAAAACAAAATATGTAGTGCTGGACTGGATGCTTGAAGGTTTATGTAAATCTTACTGCATCTTATTGGCATCAACTATAACAATAACAGGTTTACTTATTCTTTCTTTATTGCTATACAGAGTAGAGCAAAGGTTGTAGTGCTGGACTGTATACTTGCAGGTTTACCTTACTGTATCTTGTGGGCATTAACTGTAACAGTAAGAGGTTTACTTACTGTTTCTTTATTGTTACACAGAGTAGAGCAAAGGTTGTAGTACTGTACTGGATGCTTGCAGGTTTATGTAAACCTTACTGTATCTTGTGGGCATTAACTGTAACTGTAACAGTAAGAGGTTTACTTACTCTTTCTTAATTGCTATACGGAGTAGAGCAACTGTTGTAGTGCTGGACTGGACACTTGCAGGTTTATGTTAACCTTACTGTATCTTGTGAGCATTAACTGTAACAGTAAGAAGTTTACGTACTCTTTCTTTATTGCTATACAGAGTAGAGCAAAGGTTGTAGTGCTGGACTGGATTCTTGCAGGTTTATGTAAACCTTGCTGTATCTTGTGGGCATTAACTCTAACTGTAACAGTAAGAGGTTTACTTACTCTTTCTTCAAAGTTATCCAGAGTTGAGCATAGGTTGTAGTGCTGGACAGGATACTTGCAGGTTTCTGTAAATATTACTGCACCTTATTGGCATTAACTGTAACTGTAACAGTAAGGGGTTTGCTTACTCTTTCTTCGTTGCAATACAGAGTAGAGCAAAGCTTGTAGTGCTGGACTGTATACTTGAAGGTTTATGTAAACCTTAGTGTATCTTGTGGGCATTAACTGTAACTGTAACAGTAAGAGGTTTACTTATTCTTTCTTTATTGCTATACAGTGTAGAGCAAAGCTTGTAGTGCTGGACTGTATACTTGCAGGTTTATGTAAACCTTAGTGTATCTTGTGGGCATTAACTGTAACAGTAAGAGGTTTACTGACTCTTTCTTTATTGCTATACAGCGTAGAGCAAAGGTTGTAGTGCTGGACTGGATACTTGCAGGTTTATGTAAATCTTACTGCACCTTAATGTCATTAACTGTAACAGTAAGGTGTTTACTTACTCTTTCTTCGTTGCTATATAGAGTAGAGGAAAGCGTGAAGTGCTGGACTGTATACTTGCAGGTTTATGTAAACCTTAGTGTATCTTGTGGGCATTATCTTTTACTGTAACAATAAGAGGTTAACTTACTCTTTCTTTATTGCTATATAGAGAAGAACAAAGGTTGTAGTGCTGGACTGGATGCTTGCAGGTTTATGTAAACCTTACTGCATCTTATTGGCATTAACTGTAACAGCAACAGGTATACTTAATCTTTTTCTATTGCTATATAGAGTAGAGCAAAGGTTGTAGTGCTGTAATGGATGCTTGCAGGTGTATGTAAGTTTCGCTGTATCTTGTGGGCATTAATTGTAACAGTAAGACGTTTACTGACTCTTTCTTTATTGCTATACAGCGTAGAGCAAAGGTTGTGTGCTGGACTGGATAGTTGCAGGTTTATATAAATCTTACTGTATCTTGTGGGCATTAACTGTAACAGTAAGAGGTTTACTTACTCTTTCTTCATTGCTATACAGGTTAGAGCAAAGGTTGTAGTGCTGGACTGGATTCTTGCAGGTTTATGTAAACCTTGCTGTATATTGTGGGCATTAACTGTAACTGTAACACTAAGAGGTTTAGTTAATCTTTCTTCATTGCTATACAGAGTAGAGCAAAGGTTGTAGTTCTGGACTGGATGCTTGCAGGTTTATGTAAACCTTGCTGTATCTTTGGGCATTAACTGTAACTGTAACAGTAAGAGCTTTACTTAATCTTTCTTCATTGCTATACTGAATAGAGCAAAGGTTGTAGTGCTGGACTGGACGCTTGCAGGTTTATGTGAACCTTACTGTACCTTGTGGGCATTAACTGTAACAGTTAGATGGTTACTTACTCTTTCTTCATTGCTATACGGAGTAGAGCAAAGGTTGTAAAGCTGGACTGGATACTTGCAGGTTTATTTAGATCTTAGTGTATCTTGTGGGCATTAACTGTAAGAGTAAGAGGTTTACTTACTCTTTCTTCAAAGTTATCCAGAGTAGAGCATAGGTTGTAGTGCTGCACTGTATACTTGCAGGTTTATGTAAACCTTGTTTATCTTGTGGGTATTAACTGTAACTGTACCAGTAAGAGGTTTACTTAATCTTTCTTCATTGCTATACAGAATAGAGCAAAGGTTGTAGTGCTGGACTGGACACTTGCAGGTTTATGTAGATCTTACTGTATCTTGTGTGCATTAACTGTAACAGTAAGAGGTTTACTGACTCTTTCTTTAT
Organism: Deroplatys truncata; assembly: GCA_030765065.1. NCBI lineage: Eukaryota > Metazoa > Arthropoda > Insecta > Mantodea > Mantidae > Deroplatys > Deroplatys truncata. Next base: position 421,756 of record CM060981.1, on the reverse strand, counting down.
TGCCATACAGCGTAGAGCAAAGGTTAAAGTGCTGGACTGGATACTTGCAGGTTTATGTAAACCTTACTGTTTGTTGTGGGCATTAACTGTAACAGTAAGAGGTTTACTTACTCTTTCTTCAACGTTATCCAGAGTAGAGCATAGGTTGTAGTGCTGGACTGGATACCTGCAGGTTTATGTAAATCTTACTGCATCTTATTGGCAGTAACTGTAACAGTAACAGATTTACTTACTCTTTCTTCATTGCTATACAGTGTAGAGCAAAGGTTGTAGTGCTGTACTGGATACTTGCATGTTTATGTAAACCTTACTGTATCTTGTGATCATTAACTGTAACAGTAAGAGGTTTACTTACTCTTTCTTCATTGCTATACAGAGTAGAGCAAAGGTTGTAGTGCTGGACTTTACACTTGCAGGTTAATGTAAACCTTACTGTATCTTGTGGGCATTAACTGTAACAGTAAGAGGTTTTCTTACTCTTTCTTCATTGCTATACAGAGTAGAGCAAAGGTTGTACTGGTGGACTGGATACTTGCAGGTTTATGTAAACCTTGCTGTATCTTGTTGGCATTAGCTGTAACAGTAAGAGGTTTACTTACTCTTTGTTCATTGCTATACAGAGAAGAGCAAAGGTTGTAGTTGTGGACTGGACACTTGCAGGTTTATGTAAACCTTACTGTATCTTGTGGGCATTAACTGTAACAGTAAGAGGTTTACTTACTCTTTCTTCATTGCTATACAGCGTAGAGCAAAGGTTGTAGTGCTGGAATGGATACTTTCAGGTTTATGTAAATCTTAATGTATCTTGTGGGCATTAACTGTAACGGTAAGAGGTTTACTTACTCTTTCTTTATTGCTATACAGAGTAGAGCAAAGGTTGTAGTGCTGGACTGGATTCTTGCAGGTTTATGTAAACCTTGCTGTATCTTGTCATTTCTTGTAACGCTAATAGGTTTGCTTACTCTTTCTTTGTCATTATCCAGAGTAGAGCATAGGTTGTAGTGCTGGACTGGACACTTGCAGGTTTATGTAAACCGTACTGTATCTTGTGGGCAGTAACTGTGAATATAACAGTAAGAGGTTTACTTACTCTTTCTTCATCGTTATCCAGAGTAGAGCAAAGGTTGTAGCGCTGGACTGGATGCTTGCAGGTTTATGTAAACCTTACTGTATCTTGTGTGCATTAACTGTAACAGTAAGAGGTTTACTTACTCTTTCTTTATTGCTGTACAGAGTAGAGCCAAGGGTGTAGTGTTGTACTGGATGCTTTGAGGTTTATGTAAACCTTACTATATCTTGTGGGTATTAAGTGTAACAGTAAGAGGATTACTTACTCTTTCTTCATTGCTATACAGAGTAGAGCAAGGGTTGTAGTGCTGGACTGGACACTTGCAGGTTTATGTAAACCTTACTATATCTTGTGGGTATTAAGTGTAACAGTAAGAGGATTACTTACTCTTTCTTCATTGCTATACAGGGTGGAGCAAAGGTTGTAGTTCTGGACTGGATGCTTGCAGGTTTATGTAAACCTTGCTGTATCTTTGGGCATTAACTGTAACTGTAACAGTAAGAGCTTTACTTAATCTTTCTTCATTGCTATACAGAATAGAGCAAAGGTTGTAGTGCTGGACTGGACGCTTGCAGGTTTATGTAAACCTTACTGTATCTTGTGGGCATTAACTGCAACAGTAAGAGGTTTACTTCCTCTTTATTTATTGCTTTACAAAGTACAACAACGGTTTTAGTGCTGGACTGGATGCTTGGAGGTTTATGTAAACCTTGCTGTGTCTTGTGGGCATTAACTGTAACTGTGACGGTAAGAGGTTTACTTACTCTTTCTTCAACGTTATCCAGAGTAGAGCATAGGTTGTAGTGCTGGATTGGATACCTGCAGGTTTATGTACATCTTACTGCATCTTATTGGCACTAACTGTAACAGTAACAGATTTACTTACTCTTTCTTCAGTGCTATACAGAGTAGAGCAAAGGTTGTAGTGCTGTACTGGATACTTGCAGGTTTATGTAAACCTTACTGTATCTTGTGGGCATTAACTGTAACAGTAAGAGGTTTACTTACTGTTTCTTCATTGCTATACAGAGTAGCGCAAAGGTTGTAGTTGTGGACTGGACACTTGCAGGTTTATGTAAACCTTACTGTATCTTGTGGGCATTAACTGTAACAGTAAGAGGTTTACTTACACTTTCTTCATTGCTATACAGAGTAGAGCAAAGGTTGTAGTGCTGGACTGGACACTTGCAGGTTTATGTAAACCTTACTGTATCTTGTTGGCATTACCTGTAACAGTAACAGGTTTACTTACTCTTTCTTCAGTGCTATACAGAGTAGAGCAAAGGTTGTAGTGCTGTACTGGATAATTGCAGGTTTATGTAAACCTTACTGTATCTTGTGGGCATTAACTGTAACAGTAAGAGGTTTACTTACTGTTTCTTCATTGCTATACAGAGTAGCGCAAAGGTTGTAGTTGTGGACTGGACACTTGCAGGTTTATGTAAACCTTACTGTATCTTGTGGGCATTATCTGTAACAGTAAGAGGTTTACTTACTCTTTCTTCATTGCTATACAGAGTAGAGCAAAGGTTGTAGTGCTGGACTTTACACTTGCAGGTTAATGTAAACCTTACTGTATCTTGTGGGCATTAACTGTAACAGTAAGAGGTTTTCTTACTCTTTGTTCATTGCTATACAGAGTAGAGCAAAGGTTGTACTGCTGGACTGGATACTTGCAGGTTTATGTAAACCTTGCTGTATCTTGTTGGCATTAGCTGTAACAGTAAGAGGTTTACTTACTCTTTGTTCATTGCTATACAGAGAAGAGCAAAGGTTGTAGTTGTGGACTGGACACTTGCAGGATTATGTAAACCTTACTGTATCTTGTGGGCATTAACTGTAACAGTAAGAGGTTTACTTACTCTTTCTTCATTGCTATACAGCGTAGAGCAAAGGTTGTAGTGCTGGAATGGATACTTGCAGGTTTATGTAAATCTTAATGTATCTTGTGGGCATTAACTGTAACGGTAAGAGGTTTACTTACTCTTTCTTTATTGCTATACAGAGTAGAGCAAAGGTTGTAGTGCTGGACTGGATTCTTGCAGGTTTATGTAAACCTTGCTGTATCTTGTCATTTCTTGTAACGCTAATAGGTTTGCTTACTCTTTCTTTGTCATTATCCAGAGTAGAGCATAGGTTGTAGTGCTGGACTGGACACTTGCAGGTTTATGTAAACCGTACTGTATCTTGTGGGCAGTAACTGTGAATATAACAGTAAGAGGTTTACTTACTCTTTCTTCATCGTTATCCAGAGTAGAGCAAAGGTTGTAGCGCTGGACTGGATGCTTGCAGGTTTATGTAAACCTTACTGTATCTTGTGTGCATTAACTGTAACAGTAAGAGGTTTACTTACTCTTTCTTTATTGCTGTACAGAGTAGAGCCAAGGGTGTAGTGTTGTACTGGATGCTTTGAGGTTTATGTAAACCTTACTATATCTTGTGGGTATTAAGTGTAACAGTAAGAGGATTACTTACTCTTTCTTCATTGCTATACAGAGTAGAGCAAAGGTTGTAGTGCTGGACTGGACACTTGCAGGTTTATGTAAACCTTACTATATCTTGTGGGTATTAAGTGTAACAGTAAGAGGATTACTTACTCTTTCTTCATTGCTATACAGGGTGGAGCAAAGGTTGTAGTTCTGGACTGGATGCTTGCAGGTTTATGTAAACCTTGCTGTATCTTTGGGCATTAACTGTAACTGTAACAGTAAGAGCTTTACTTAATCTTTCTTCATTGCTATACAGAATAGAGCAAAGGTTGTAGTGCTGGACTGGACGCTTGCAGGTTTATGTAAACCTTACTGTACCTTGTGGGCATTAACTGTAACAGTTAGAGGTTTACTTACTCTTTCTTCATTGCTATACAGAGTAGAGGAAAGGTTGTAATGCTGGACTGGATACTTGCAGGTTTATTTAGATCTTACTGTATCTTGTGGGCATTAACTGTAACAGTAAGAGGTTTACTTACTCTTTCTTTAAATGTATCCAGAGTAGAGCATAGGTGTTGGAGCTGGTCTGGATACTTGCAGGTTTATGTAAATCTTACTGTATCTTATTAGCGATAACTGTAACAGTAAGGGGTTTACTTACTCTTTCTTCATTGCTATGCAGAGTAGAGCAAAGCTTGTAGTGCTGGACTGTATACTTGCAGGTTTATGTAAATCTTACTGTATCTTATTGGCATTAACTGTAACAGAAAGAGGTTTACTGACTCTTTCTTTATTGCCATACAGCGTAGAGCAAAGGTTATAGTGCTGGACTGGATACTTGCAGGTTTATGTAAACCTTACTGTTTGTTGTGGGTATTAACTGTAACTGTAACAGTAAGAGGTTTACTTAATCTTTCTTCATTGCTATACAGAATAGAGCAAAGGTTGTAGTGCTGGACTGGACAATTGCAGGTTTATGTAAACCTTAGTGTATCTTGTGGGCATTAACTGTAACAGTAAGAGGTTTACTTACTCTTCCTTCATTGCTCAACAGAGTAGAGCAAAGGTTGTAATGCCGGACTGGATACTTGCAGGTTTATGTAGATCTTACTGTATCTAGTGTGCATTAACTGTAACAGTAAGAGGTTTACTGACTCTTTCTTTATTGCCATACAGCGTAGAGCAAAGGTTGTAGTGCTGGACTGGATACTTGCAGGTTTATGTAAACCTTACTGTTTGTTGTGGGCATTAACTGTGACTGTAACAGTAAGAGGTTTACAAACTCTTTCTTCTTCATTATCCAGAGTAGAGCAAAGGTTGTAGTGCTGGACTGGATGCTTGCAGGTTTATGTAAACCTTACTGTATCTTGTGGGCATTAACTGCAACAGTAAGAGGTTTACTTCCTCTTTATTTATTGCTTTACAAAGTACAACAACGGTTTTAGTGCTGGACTGGATGCTTGCAGGTTTATGTAAACCTTGCTGTGTCTTGTGGGCATTAACTGTAACTGTGACGGTAAGAGGTTTACTTACTCTTTCTTCAACGTTATCCAGAGTAGAGCATAGGTTGTAGTGCTGGATTGGATACCTGCAGGTTTATGTACATCTTACTGCATCTTATTGGCACTAACTGTAACAGTAACAGATTTACTTACTCTTTCTTCAGTGCTATACAGAGTAGAGCAAAGGTTGTAGTGCTGTACTGGATACTTGCAGGTTTATATAAACCTTACTGTATCTTGTGGGCATTAACTTTAACAGTAAGAGGTTTACTTACTGTTTCTTCATTGCTATACAGAGTAGCGCAAAGGTTGTAGTTGTGGACTGGACACTTGCAGGTTTATGTAAACCTTACTGTATCTTGTGGGCATTAACTGTAACAGTAAGAGGTTTACTTACACTTTCTTCATTGCTATACAGAGTAGAGCAAAGGTTGTAGTGCTGGACTGGACACTTGCAGGTTTATGTAAACCTTACTGTATCTTGTTGGCATTACCTGTAACAGTAACAGGTTTACTTACTCTTTCTTCAGTGCTATACAGAGTAGAGCAAAGGTTGTAGTGCTGTACTGGATACTTGCAGGTTTTTGTAAACCTTACTGTATCTTGTGGGCATTAACTGTAACAGTAAGAGGTTTACTTACTGTTTCTTCATTGCTATACAGAGTAGCGCAAAGGTTGTAGTTGTGGACTGGACACTTGCAGGTTTATGTAAACCTTACTGTATCTTGTGGGCATTATCTGTAACAGTAAGAGGTTTACTTACTCTTTCTTCATTGCTATACAGAGTAGAGCAAAGGTTGTAGTGCTGGAATGGATACTTGCAGGTTTATGTAAATCTTAATGTATCTTGTGGGCATTAACTGTAACAGTAAGATGTTTACTTACTCTTTCTTTATTGCTATACAGAGTAGGGCAAAGGTTGTAGTGCTGGACTGGATTCTTGCAGGTTTATGTAAACCTTGCTGTATCTCGTCATTCACTGTAACACTAATAGGTTTGCTTACTCTTTCTTTGACATTATCCAGAGTAGAGCATAGGTTGTAGTGCTGGACTGGACACTTGCAGGTTTATGTAAACCGTACTGTATCTTGTGGGCAGTAACTGTGAATATAACAGTAAGAGGTTTACTTACTGTTTCTTCATCGTTATCCAGAGTAGAGCAAAGGTTGTAGCGCTGGACTGGATGCTTGCAGGTTTATGGAAACCTTACTGTATCTTGTGGGCATTAACTGTAACAGTAAGAGGTTTACTTACTCTTTCTTTATTGCTTTACATAGTAGAGCAAAGGTTGTAGTGTTGGACTGGATGCTTGCAGTTTTATGTAAACCTTGCTGTATCTTGTGGGCATTAACTGTAACTGTAACAGTAAGAGGTTTACTTACTCTTTCTTCAAGATTATCCAGTGTAGAGCACAGGTTGTAGTGCTGGACTGGATACTTGCAGGTTTATGTAAATCTTACTGCATCTTAGGCTGTAACAGAAGAGGTTTACTTACTCTTTCTTCATTGCTATACAGAGTAGAGCAAAATATGTAGTGCTGGACTGGATGCTTGCAGGTTTGTGTAAACCTTACTGTATCTTGTGGGCATTAACTGTAACAGTAAGAGGTTTACTTACTCTTTCTTCATTGGTATACAGAGTAGAACAAAGTTTGTAATGCTGGACTGGATACTTGCAGGTTTATGTAAATCTTAATGCATCTTATTGGCATTAACTGTAACAGTAAGAGGTTTACTTACTCTTTCTTCATTGCTATACAGAATAGAGCAAAGGTTGTAGTGCTGGACTGGACACTTGCAGGTTTATGTAAACCTTACTGTATCTTGTGGGCATTAACTGTAACAGTAACAGGTTTACTTACTCTTTCTTCATTGCTATACAGAGTAGAGCAAAGGTTGTAATGCTGGGGTGGAAACATGCAGGTTTATGTAGATCTTACTGTATCTTGTGTGCATTAACGTTAAACGTAAGAGGTTTACTGACTCTTTCTTTATTGCTATACAGAGTAGAGCAAAGGTTGTAGTGCGAGAGTGGATTCTTGCAGGTTTATGTAAACGTTGCTGTATCTTGTGGGCATTAACTGTAACTGTAACAGTAAGAGGTTTACTTAATCTTTCTTCATTGCTTTACAGAGTAGAGCAAAGGTTGTAGTGCTGGACTGGACACTTGCAGGTTTATGTAAACCTTACTGTATCTTGTGGGCATTAACTGTAACAGTAAGAGGTGTACTTACTCTTTCTTCATTGCTATACAGAGTAGAGCAAAGGTTGTATTGCTGGACTGGTTACTTGTGTTTTTATGTAATACTTACTGTATCTTGTGGGCATTAACTGTAACTGTAACAGTAAGAGGTTTACTTAATCTTTCTTCATTGCTTTACAGAGTAGAGCAAAGGTTGTAGTGCTGGACTGGATTCTTGCAGGTTTATGTAAACCTTGCTGTATCTTTTGGGCATTAACTGTAAGTGTAACAGTAAGAGGTTTACTTACTCTTTTTTAAACGCTATCCAGTGTAGAGCGTAGGTTGTAGTGCTGGACTAGATACTTGTAGTTTTATGTAAATCTTACTGCATCTTATTGGCATTAACTGTAACAGTAAAAGGTTTACTTACTGTTTCTTCATTGCTATACAGAGTGTAGCAAATGTTGTAGTGTTGTACTGGATGCTTGCAGGTTTATGTAAACCTTGCTGTATGTTGAGGGCATTATCTGTAACTGTAACAGTAAGAGGTACACTTACTCTTTCTTTATTGGTATACAGATTAGAGCAAAGGTTGTAGTGCTGGACTGTATACTTGCTGGTTTATGTAAATCTTACTGCATCTTATTGGTATTAACTGTAACAGTAAGTGGTTTACTTATTCTTTCTTCATTGCTATACAGAGTAGAGCAAAATATGTAGTGCTGGACTGGATGCTTGCAGGTTTTTGTAAATTTTACTGTATCTTGTGGGCATTAACTGTAACAGTAAGAGGTTTACTTACTCTTTCTTTATTGCTTTACAGAGTAGAGCAAAGGTTGTAGTGCTGGACTATATACTTGCAGGTTTATGTAAATCTTACTGCACCTTATTGGCATTAACTGTAACAGTAAGAGGTTTACTCACTCTTTCTTCATTGCTATACAGAGTAGAGCAAAGGTTGTAGTGCTGTATTGGATGCTTGCAGGTTTATGTACACCGTGCTGTATCTTGTGGTCATTGACTGTAACACTAATAGGTTTGCTTACTCTTTCTTCGTCGTTATCCAGAGTAGAGCATAGGTTGTAGTGCTGGACTGGACACTTGCAGGTTTATGTAAACCTTACTGTTTCTAGTGGGCATTAACGGTGACTCTAACAGTAAGAGGTTTACTTACTCTTTCTTCATCGTTATCAAGTGTAGAGAAATGGTTGTGGCGCTGGACTGGATGCTTGAAGGTTTATGTAAATCTTACTGCATCTTATTGGCATTAACTGTAACAGTAACAGGTTTACTTACTCTTTCTTTATTGCTATACAGAGCGGAGCAAAGGTTGTAGTGTTGTACTGGATGATTGCAGGTTTATGTAAACCTTGCTGTATTATGTGAGCATTAACTGCAACTGTAACATTAAAAGGTTTACTTACTCTTTCTTTATTGCTATACAGAGTAGAGCAAAGGTTGTAGTGCTGTACTGTATGCTTGCAAGTTTATGTAAACCTTGCTGTATCTTGTGGGCATTTGACTGTAACTGTAACACTGAGAGGTTTACTTAATCTTTCTTCGTTGCTATACAGAGTAGAGCAAAATCTGTAGTGCTGAACTGTATGCTTGCAGGTTTATGTAAATCTTACTGCATGTTATTGGCATTAACTGTAACAGTAAGAGGTTTACATACTCTTTCTTCATTGCTATACAGAGTAGAGCAAAGGTTGTATTGCTGGACTGGTTACTTGTGTTTTTATGTAATACTTACTGTATCTTGTGAGCATTAACTGCAACTGCAACATTAAAAGGTTTACTTACTCTTTCTTTATTGCTATACAGAGTAGAGCAAAGGATGAAGTGCTGGACCGGATTCTTGCAGGTTTATGTAAACCTTGCTGTATCTTGTGGGCATTAACTTTAACTGTAACAGTAAGAGGTTTACTTACTCTTTCTTCATTGCAATAGAGAGTAGAGCAAAGGTTGTAGTGCTGGACTGGGTTCTTGCAGGTTTATGTAAATCTTACTGCATCTTATTGGCATTAACTGTAACAGTAAGAAGTTTACTTCCTCTTTCTTCTTTGCTATACAGAGTAAGGCAAAGTTTGTAGCGCTGGACTAGACACTTGCAGGTTTATGTAAATCTTACTGCATCTTATTGGCATTAACTGTAACAGTAAGAGGTTTACTTACTCTTTCTTTATTGCTATACAGAGTAGAGCAAAGGTTGTAGTGCTGTACTGGATGCTTGCAGGTGTATGTAAATTTTGCTGTATCTTGTGGGCATTAACTGTAACAGTAAGAGGTTTAGTTACTCTTTCTTCATTGCTATACAGGGTAGAGCAAAGGTTGTAGTGCTGGACTGGATTCTTGCAGGTTTATGTAAACCTTCCTGTATCTTGTGGGCATTAACTGTAACTGTAATACTAAGAGGTTTACTTAATCTTTCTTCATTGCTATACAGAGTAGAGCAAAGGTTGTAGTGCTGGACTGGATGCTTGCAGGTTTATGTAAACCTTACTGTCTTTTGTGGGCATTAACTGTAACTGTAACAGTAAGAGCTTTACTTAATCTTTCTTCATTGCTATACAGAATAGAGCAAAGGTTGTAGTGCTGGACTGGACACTTGCAGGTTTATGTAAACCTTATTGTATCTTGTGGGCATTAACTGTAACAGTAAGAGGTTTACTTACTCTTTCTTCATTGCTATACAGAGTAGAGCAAAGGTTGTAGTGCTGGACTGGATACTTGCGTGTTTATGTAATACTTACTGTATCTTGTGGGCATTAACTGTAACATTTAAGAAGTTTACTTACTCTTTCTTTATTGCTATACAGAGTAGAGCAAAGGTTGTAGTGCTGGACTGGATTCTTGTAGGTTTATGTAAACCTTGCTGTATCTTGTGGTCATTGACTGTAACACTAATAGGTTTGCTTACTCTTTCTTCGTCGTTATCCAGAGTAGAGCATAGGTTGTAGTGCTGGACTGGACACTTGCAGGTTTATGTAAACCTTACTGTTTCTAGTGGGCATTAACGGTGACTGTAACAGTAAGAGGTTTACTTACTCTTTCTTCATCGTTATCAAGTGTAGAGAAATGGTTGTGGCGCTGGACTGGATGCTTGAAGGTTTATGTAAATCTTAATGCATCTTATTGGCATTAACTGTAACAGTAACAGGTTTACTTACTCTTTCTTTATTGCTATACAGAGCGGATCAAAGGTTGTAGTGTTGTACTGGATGCTTGCAGGTTTATGTAAATCTAGCTGTATTATGTGAGCATTAACTGCAACTGTAACATTAAGAGGTTTACTTACTCTTTCTTTATTGCTATACAGAGTAGAGCAAAGGTTGTAGTGCTGGACTGGATGCTTGCAGGTTTATGTAAACCTTACTGCATCTTATTGGCATTAACTGTAACAGTAAGAGGTTTACTTACTCTTTCTTCATTGCTATACAGAGTAGAGCAAAGGTTGTAGTGCTGTACTTTATGCTTGCAAGTTTATGTAAACCTTGCTGTATCTTGTGGGCATTTGACTGTAACTGTAACACTGAGAGGTTTACTTTATCTTTCTTCATTGCTATACAGACTAGAGCAAAGGTTGTAATGCTGGACTGGACACTTACAGGTTTATGTAAACCTTACTGTATCTTGTGAGCATTAACTATAACAATAAGAGGTTTACTTACTCTTTCTTCATTGCTATACAGAGTACAGCAAAGGTTGTTGTGTTGGACTGGATACTTGCAGGTTTACCTTACTGTATCTTGTGGGCATTAACTGTAACAGTAAGAGTTTTACTTTCTCTTTCTTTATTGCTATACAGACTAGAGCAAAGGTTGTAGTGCTGTACTGGATTCCTGCATGTTTATGTAAACCTTACTGTATCTTGTGGGCATTAACTGTAACTGTTACAGTAAGAGGTTTACTTAATCTTTCTTTATTGCTATACAGAGTAGAGCAAAGGTTGTAGTGCTGTACTGGTGCTTGCAGGTTTATGTAAATTTTGCTGTATCTTGTGGGCATTAACTGTAACAGTAAGAGGTTTACTTATTCTTTCTTCATTGCTATACAGAGTAGAGCAAAGGTTGTAGTGCTGGACTGGATGCTTGCAGGTTTATGTAAACTTTGCTGTATCTTGTGGGCATTAACTGTAACTGAAACAGTAAGAGGTTTACTTAATCTTTCTTCATTTCTATACAGATGGAGCAAAGGTTGTAGTGCTGGACATGGTCACTTGCAGGTTTATGTAAACCTTACTGTATCTTGTGGGCATTAACTGTAACAGTAAGAGGTTTACTTACTCTTTCTTCATTGCTATACAGAGTAGAGCAAAGGTTGTAGTGCTGGACTGGATACTTGCAGGTTTATGTAAATCTTACTGTATCTTGTGGGCATTAACTGTAACAGTAAGAGGTTATTGAGTCTTTCTTTATTGCTATACAGCGTAGAGCAAAGGTTGTAGTGCTGGACTGGATACTTGCAGGTTTATATAAATGCTACTGTATCTTGTGGGCATTAACTCTAACAGTGAGAGGTTTTCTTACTCTTTCTTTATTGCTATACAGAGTAGAGCAATGGTTGTAGTGCTGGTCTGGATTCTTGCAGGTTTATGTAAACCTTGCTGTATCTTATGGGCATTAACTGTAACTGTAACAGTAAGAGGTTTACTTACTCTTTCTTCAACATTATCCAGTGTAGAGCATAGGTTGTAGAGCTGGTCTGGATACTTGCAGATTTATGTAAATCTTACTGCATCTTATTGGCATTAACATTAACAGTAAGGGGTTTACTTACTCTTTCTTCATTGCTATACAGAGTAGAGGAAAGCTTGTAGTGCTGGACTGTATACTTGCAGGTTTATGTAAATCTTACTGCATCTTATTGGCATTAACATTAACAGTAAGAGGTTTACTTACTCTTTCTTCATTGCTATACAGAGTAGAGCAAAGCTTGTAGTGCTGGACTGTATACTTGCAGGTTTATGTAAATCTTACTGCATCTTATTGGCATTAATTGTAACAGTAAGAGGTTTACTTACTCTTTCTTTATTGCTATACAGAGTAGAGGAATGGTTGTAGTGCTGTACTGGATGGTTGCAGGATTATGTAAATTTTGCTGTATCTTGTGGGCATATACTGTAACAGTAAGAGGTTTAGTTACTCTTCCTTCCTTGCTATACAGGGTAGAGCAAAGGTTGTAGTTGGAGTGGATTCTTGCAGGTTTATGTAAACGTTGCTGTATCTTGTGGGCATTAACTGTAACTGTAACAGTAAGAGGTTTACTTAATCTTTCTTCATTGCTTTACAGAGTAGAGCAAAGGTTGTAGTGCTGGACTGGACACTTGCAGGTTTATGTAAACCTTACTGTATCTTGTGGCCATTAACTGTAACAGTAAGAGGTTTACTTACTCTTTCTTCATTGCTATACAGAGTAGAGCAAAGGTTGTAGTGCTGGACTGGATACTTGCGTGCTTATGTAAATCGTACTTTATCTTGTGGGCATTAACTGTAACAGTAAGAAGTTTACTTACTCTTTCTTTATTGCTATACAGAGTAGAGCAAAAGTTGTAGTGCTGGACTGGATTCTTGTAGGTTTATGTAAACCTTGCTGTATCTTGTGGACATTGACTGTAACTCTAATAGGTTTGCTTACTCTTTCTTCGTCGTTATCCAGAGTAGAGCATAGGTTTTAGTGTTGTACTGGATGCTTGCAGGTTTATGTAAACCTTGCTGTATTATGTGAGCATTAACTGCAACTTTAACAGTAAGAGGTTTACTTACTCTTTCTTTATTGCTATACAGAGTAGAGCAAAAGTTGTAGTGCTGGACTGGATGCTAGCAGGTTTATGTAAACCTTACTGCATCTTATTGGCATTAACTGTAACAGTAAGAGGTTTACTGACTCTTTCTTTATTGCTATACAGTGTAGAGATAAGGTTGTGTGCTGGACTCTATACTTGCAGGTTTACCTTACTGTATCTTGTGGGCATTAACTATAACAGTAAGAGTTTTACTTTCTCTTTCTTTATTCCTATACAGAGTAGAGCAAAGGTTGTAGTGCTAATTGATTCCTGCATGTTTATGTAAACCTTACTGTATCTTGTGGGCATTAACTGTAACTGTTACAGTAAGAGGTTTACTTAATCTTTCTTTATTGCTATACAGAGTAGAGCAAAGGTTGTAATGCTGGACTGGATACTTGTAGGTTTATATAAATCTTAATGTATCTTGTGGGCATTAACTGTAACAGTAAGAGTTTTACTTTCTCTTTCTTTAATGCTATATAGAGTAGAGCAAAAGTTGTAGTGCTGTACTGGATGCTTGCAGGTTTATGTAAACCTTGCTGTATCTTGTGGGCATTAACTGTAACTGTAACAGTAAGAGCTTTACTTAATCTTTCTTCATTGCTATACAGAGTAGAGCAAAGTTTGTAGTGCTGGACTGGACACTTGCAGGTTTATGTAAACCTTACTGTATCTTGTAAGCATTAACTGTAACAGTAAGAGGTCTACTTACTCTTTCTTCATCGTCATCCAGAGTAGAGCATAGGTTGTAGTGCTTGACTGTACACTTTCAGGTTTATGTAAACCTTACTGTATCTTGTAAGCATTAACTGTAACAGTAAGAGGTTTACTTACTCTTTCTTCATCGTCATCCAGAGTAGAGCATAGGTTGTAGTGCTTGACTGTACACTTTCAGGTTTATGTAAACCTTACTGTATCTTGTAAGCATTAACTGTAACAGTAAGAGGTTTACTTACTCTTTCTTCATCGTTATCCAGAGTAGAGCATAGGTTGTAGTGCTTGACTGGACACTTTCAGGTTTATGTAAACCTTACTGTATCTTGTGGGCATTAACTGTAACAGTAAGAGGTTTACTTACTCTTTCTTCATTGTTATCCAGAGTAGAGCATAGGTTGGTGCTGGACTGGATTCTTGCAGGTTTATGTAAACCTTACTATATCTTGTGGGCATTAACTGTAACAGTAAGAAGTTTACTTTCTCTTTCTTTATTGCTATCCAGAGTAGAGCAAAAGTTGTAGTGCTGGACTGGATGCTCTGCAGGTTTATGTAAACCTTGCTGTATCTTCTGGGCATTAACTGTAACTGTAACAGTAAGAGGTTTACTTAATCTTTCTTCATCGCTATCCAGAGTAAAGCATAGGTTGTAGTGCTGGACTGGATGCTTGCAGGTTTATGTAAACCTTACTGTACCTTGTGGGCATTAACTGTAACAGTAAGAGGTTTACTGAATCTTTCTTCAAAGTTATCGAGAGTAGAGCATAGGTTGTAGTGCTGGATTGGATACATGCAGGTTTATATAAATCTTACTGCATCTTATTGGCATTAACTGTAACAGTAAGAAGTTTACTTAATCTTTCTTCAAAGTTATCCAGAGTAGAGCATAGGTTGTAGTGCTGGATTGGATACTTGCAGGTTTATATAAACCTTACTGCATCTTATTGGCATTAACTGTAACAGTAAAAGGTTTACTTAATGTTTCTTTATTGGTATACAGAGTAGAGCAAAGGTTGTAGTGCTGTACTGGATGCTTGCAGGTTTATGTAAATTTTGCTGTATCTTGTGTGCATTATCTATAACAGTAAGAGGTGTGGTTACTCTTTCCTCATTGCTATACAGAGTAGAGCACAGGTTGTATTGTTGTACTGGATGCTTGCAGGTTTATTTAAACCTTACTGTACCTCGTGGGCATTAACTGTAACTGTAACAGTAAGAGGTTTACTTACTCTTTCTTCATTGCTATACAGAGTAGAGCAAAATATGTAGTGCTGCACTGGATGCTTGCAGGTTTATGTACATCTTACTGCATGTTATTGGAACAAACTGTAACAGTAACCGGTTTACTTACTCTTTCTTTATTGCTATACAGAGTAGAGCAAAGGTTGTAGTGTTGTACTGGATGCTTGCAGGTTTATGTAAACGTTGCTGTTCTTTGGGGGCATTAACTGTAACTGTAACAGTAAGAGGTTTACTTACTCTTTCTTCATTGCTATACAGAGTAGAGCAAAATATGTAGTGCTGCACTGGATGCTTGCAGGTTTATGTACATCTTACTGCATGTTATTGGAACAAACTGTAACAGTAACCGGTTTACTTACTCTTTCTTTATTGCTATACAGAGTAGAGCAAAGGTTGTAATGCTGGACTGGATACTTGTAGGTTTATATAAATCTTACTGTATCTTGTGGGCATTAACTGTAACAGTAAGAGTTTTACTTTCTCTTTGTTTAATGCTATATAGAGTAGAGCAAAAGTTGTAGTGATGTACTGGATGCTTGCAGGTTTATGTAAACCTTGCTGTATCTTGTGGGCATTAACTGTAACTGTAACAGTAAGAGCTTTACTTAATTTTCTTCATTGCTATACAGAGTAGAGCAAAGTTTGTAGTGCTGGACTGGACACTTGCAGGTTTATTTAAACCTTACTGTATCTTGTGGGCATTAACTGTAACAGTAAGAGGTGTACTTACTCTTTCTTCATTGCTATACAGATTAGAGCAAAGGTTGTAGTGCTGGACTGGATTCTTCCAGGTTTATGTAAACCTTGCTATTCTTGTGGATATTGAATGTAACACTAATAGGTTTGCTTAATCTTTCTTCGTCGTTATCCAGAGTAGAGCATAGGTTCTAGTGCTGGACTGTACACTTTCAGGTTTATGTAAACCTTACTGTATCTTGTAAGCATTAACTGTAACAGTAAGAGGTTTACTTACTCTTTCTTCATCGTTATCCAGAGTAGAGCATAGGTTGTAGTGCTTGACTGGACACTTTCAGGTTTATGTAAACCTTACTGTATCTTGTAAGCATTAACTGTAACAGTAAGAGGTTTACTTACTCTTTCTTCATCGTTATCCAGAGTAGAGCATAGGTTGTAGTGCTGGACTGGACACTTGCAGGTTTATGTAAGCCTTACTGTATCTTTGGGGCATTAACTGTAACAGTAACAGGTTTACTTACTCTTTCTTCATTGTTATCCAGAGTAGAGAATAGGTTGTAGTGCTGGACTGGATGCTTGCAGGTTTATGTAAACCTTACTATATCTTGTGGGCATTAACTGTAACAGTAAGAAGTTTACTTTCTCTTTCTGTATTGCTATCCAGAGTAGAGCAAAGGTTGTAGTGCTGGACTGGTTGCTTGCAGGTTTATTTAAACCTTACTGTATCTTGTGGGCATTAACTGTAACTGTAACAGTAAGAGGTTTACTTACTCTTTCTTTATTGCTATACAGAGTAGAGCAAAGGTTGTAGTGCTGGACTGGATTTATCCAGGTTTATGTAAACCTTGCTGTATCTTGTGGATATTGAATGTAACACTAATAGGTTTGCTTAATCTTTCTTCGTCGTTATCCAGAGTAGAGCATAGGTTCTAGTGCTGGACTGTACACTTTCAGGTTTATGTAAACCTAACTGTATCTTGTAAGCATTAAATGTAACAGTAAGAGGTTTACTTACTCTTTCTTCATCGTTATCCAGAGTAGAGCATAGGTTGTAGTGCTTGACTGGACACTTTCAGGTTTATGTAAACCTTACTGTATCTTGTAAGCATTAACTGTAACAGTAAGAGGTTTACTTACTCTTTCTTCATCGTTATCCAGAGTAGAGCATAGGTTGTAGTGCTTGACTGGACACTTTCAGGTTTATGTAAACCTTACTGTATCTTGTAAGCATTAACTGTAACAGTAAGAGGTTTACTTACTCTTTCTTCATCGTTATCCAGAGTAGAGCATAGGTTGTAGTGCTTGACTGGACACTTTCAGGTTTATGTAAACCTTACTGTATCTTGTAAGCATTAACCTTAACAGTAAGAGGTTTACTTACTCTTTCTTCATCGTTATACAGAGTAGAGCATAGGTTCTAGTGCTGGACTGTACACTTTCAGGTTTATGTAAACCTTACTGTATCTTGTAAGCATTAACTGTAACAGTAAGAGGTTTACTTACTCTTTCTTCATCGTTATCCAGAGTAGAGCATAGGTTGTAGTGCTTGACTGGACACTTTCAGGTTTATGTAAACCTTACTGTATCTTGTAGGCATTAGCTGTAACAGTAAGAGGTTTACTTACTCTTTCTTCATCGTTATCCAGAGTAGACCATAGGTTGTAGTGCTGGACTGTACACTTTCAGGTTTATGTAAACCTAACTGTATCTTGTAAGCATTAAATGTAACAGTAAGAGGTTTACTTACTCTTTCTTCATCGTTATCCAGAGTAGAGCATAGGTTGTAGTGCTTGACTGGACACTTTCAGGTTTATGTAAACCTTACTGTATCTTGTAAGCATTAACTGTAACAGTAAGAGGTTTACTTACTCTTTCTTCATCGTTATCCAGAGTAGAGCATAGGTTGTAGTGCTTGACTGGACACTTTCAGGTTTATGTAAACCTTACTGTATCTTGTAAGCATTAACTGTAACAGTAAGAGGTTTACTTACTCTTTCTTCATCGTTATCCAGAGTAGAGCATAGGTTGTAGTGCTTGACTGGACACTTTCAGGTTTATGTAAACCTTACTGTATCTTGTAAGCATTAACCTTAACAGTAAGAGGTTTACTTACTCTTTCTTCATCGTTATACAGAGTAGAGCATAGGTTCTAGTGCTGGACTGTACACTTTCAGGTTTATGTAAACCTTACTGTATCTTGTAAGCATTAACTGTAACAGTAAGAGGTTTACTTACTGTTTCTTCATCGTTATCCAGAGTAGAGCATAGGTTGTAGTGCTTGACTGGACACTTTCAGGTTTATGTAAACCTTACTGTATCTTGTAAGCATTAGCTGTAACAGTAAGAGGTTTACTTACTCTTTCTTCATCGTTATCCAGAGTAGAGCATAGGTTGTAGTGCTGGACTGGACACTTGCAGGTTTATGTAAGCCTTACTGTATCTTGTGGGCATTAACTGTAACAGTAAGAGGTTTACTTACTCTTTCTTCATTGTTATCCAGAGTAGAGCATAGGTTGTAGTGCTGGACTGGATGCTTGCAGGTTTATGTAAACCTTACTATATCTTCTGGGCATTAACTGTAACAGTAAGAGGTTTACTTACTTCATTGTTATCCAGAGTGGAGCAAAGGTTGTAGTGCTGGACACTTGCAGGTTTATGTAAACCTTACTGTATCTTGTGGGCATAACTGTAACAGTAAGGTGTTTTCTTACTCTTTCTTTATTGCTATACAGAGTAGAGCATAGGTTGTAGTGCTTGACTGGACACTTTCAGGTTTATGTAAACCTTACTGTATCTTGTAAGCATTAACTGTAACAGTAAGAGGTTTACTTACTCTTTCTTCATCGTTATCCAGAGTAGAGCATAGGTTGTAGTGCTGGACTGGACACTTGCAGGTTTATGTAAGCCTTACTGTATCTTGTGGGCATTAACTGTAACAGTAAGAGGTTTACTTACTCTTTCTTCATTGTTATCCAGAGTAGAGAATAGGTTGTAGTGCTGGACTGGATACTTGCAGGTTTATGTAAACCTTACTGTATCTTGTGGGCATTAACTGTAACAGTAAGAGTTTAACTTTCTCTTTCTTTAATGCTATATAGAGTAGAGCAAAAGTTGTAGTGCTGTACTGGATGCTTGCAGGTTTATGTAAACCTTGCTGTAACTTGTGGGCATTAACTGTAACTGTAACAGTAAGAGATTTACTTAATCTTTCTTCATTGCTATACAGAGTAGAGCAAAGTTTGTAGTGCTGGACTGGACACTTGCAGGTTTATTTAAACCTTACTGTATCTTGTGGGCATTAACTGTAACAGTAAGAGGTGTACTTACTCTTTCTTCATTGCTATACAGATTAGAGCAAAGGTTGTAGTGCTGGACTGGATTCTTCCAGGTTTATGTAAACCTTGCTGTATCTTGTGGATATTGAATGTAACACTAATAGGTTTGCTTAATCTTTCTTCGTCGTTATCCAGAGTAGAGCATAGGTTCTAGTGCTGGATTGTACACTTTCAGGTTTATGTAAACCTTACTGTATCTTGTAAGCATTAACTGTAACAGTAAGAGGTTTACTTACTCTTTCTTCATCGTTATCCAGAGTAGAGCATAGGTTGTAGTGCTTGACTGGACACTTTCAGGTTTATGTAAACCTTACTGTATCTTGTAAGCATTAACTGTAACAGTAAGAGGTTTACTTACTCTTTCTTCATCGTTATCCAGAGTAGAGCATAGTTTGTAGTGCTGGACTGTACACTTTCAGGTTTATGTAAACCTTACTGTATCTTGTAAGCATTAACTGTAACAGTAAGAGGTTTACTTACTCTTTCTTCATCGTTATCCAGAGTAGAGCATAGTTTGTAGTGCTGGACTGTACACTTTCAGGTTTATGTAAACCTTACTGTATCTTGTAAGCATTAACTGTAACAGTAAGAAGTTTACTTTCTCTTTCTTTTTTGCTATCCAGAGTAGAGCAAAAGTTGTAGTGCTGGACTGTACACTTTCAGGTTTATGTAAACCTTACTGTATCTTGTAAGCATTAACTGTAACAGTAAGAGGTTTACTTACTCTTTCTTCATCGTTATCCAGAGTAGAGCATAGGTTGTAGTGCTGGACTGGACACTTGCAGCTTTATGTAAGCCTTACTGTATCTTGTGGGCATTAACTGTAACAGTAAGAGGTTTACTTACTCTTTCTTCATTGTTATCCAGAGTAGAGCATAGGTTGTAGTGCTTGACTGGACACTTTCAGGTTTATGTAAACCTTACTGTATCTTGTAAGCATTAACTGTAACAGTAAGAAGTTTACTTTCTCTTTCTTTTTTGCTATCCAGAGTAGAGCAAAAGTTGTAGTGCTGGACTGGATGCTTGCAGGTTTATGTAAACCTTGCTGTATCTTCTGGGCATTAACTGTAACTGTAACAGTAAGAGGTTTACTTAATCTTTCTTTATCGCTATCCAGAGTAGAGCATAGGTTGTAGTGCTGGACTGGATGCTTGCAGGTTTATGTAAACCTTACTGTATCTTGTGGGCATTAACTGTAACAGTAAGAGGTTTACTGAATCTTTCTTCAAAGTTATCCAGAGTAGACCATAGGTTGTAGTGCTGGATTGGATACTTGCAGGTTTATATAAATCTTACTGCATCTTATTGGCATTAACTGTAACAGTAAGAAGTTTACTTAATCTTTCTTCAAAGTTATCCAGAGTAGAGCATAGGTTGTAGTGCTGGATTGGATACTTGCAGGTTTATATAAACCTTACTGCATCTTATTGGCATTAACTGTAACAGTAAAAGGTTTACTTAATGTTTCTTTATTGGTATACAGAGTAGAGCAAAGGTTGTAGTGCTGTACTGGATGCTTGCAGGTTTATGTAAATTTTGCTGTATCTTGTGTGCATTATCTATAACAGTAAGAGGTGTGGTTACTCTTTCCTCATTGCTATACAGAGTAGAGCACAGGTTGTATTGTTGTACTGGATGCTTGCAGGTTTATTTAAACCTTACTGTACCTCGTGGGCATTAACTGTAACTGTAACAGTAAGAGGTTTACTTACTCTTTCTTCATTGCTATACAGAGTAGAGCAAAATATGTAGTGCTGCACTGGATGCTTGCAGGTTTATGTACATCTTACTGCATGTTATTGGAACAAACTGTAACAGTAACCGGTTTACTTACTCTTTCTTTATTGCTATACAGAGTAGAGCAAAGGTTGTAGTGTTGTACTGGATGCTTGCAGGTTTATGTAAACGTTGCTGTTCTTTGGGGGCATTAACTGTAACTGTAACAGTAAGAGGTTTACTTACTCTTTCGTCATTGCTATACAGAGTAGAGCAAAATATGTAGTGCTGCACTGGATGCTTGCAGGTTTATGTACATCTTACTGCATGTTATTGGAACAAACTGTAACAGTAACCGGTTTACTTACTCTTTCTTTATTGCTATACAGAGTAGAGCAAAGGTTGTAATGCTGGACTGGATACTTGTAGGTTTATATAAATCTTACTGTATCTTGTGGGCATTAACTGTAACAGTAAGAGTTTTACTTTCTCTTTGTTTAATGCTATATAGAGTAGAGCAAAAGTTGTAGTGATGTACTGGATGCTTGCAGGTTTATGTAAACCTTGCTGTATCTTGTGGGCATTAACTGTAACTGTAACAGTAAGAGCTTTACTTAATTTTCTTCATTGCTATACAGAGTAGAGCAAAGTTTGTAGTGCTGGACTGGACACTTGCAGGTTTATTTAAACCTTACTGTATCTTGTGGGCATTAACTGTAACAGTAAGAGGTGTACTTACTCTTTCTTCATTGCTATACAGATTAGAGCAAAGGTTGTAGTGCTGGACTGGATTCTTCCAGGTTTATTTAAACCTTGCTGTGGCTTGTGGATATTGAATGTAACACTAATAGTTTTGCTTAATCTTTCTTCGTCGTTATCCAGAGTAGAGCATAGGTTCTAGTGCTGGACTGTACACTTTCAGGTTTATGTAAACCTTACTGTATCTTGTAAGCATTAACTGTAACAGTAAGAGGTTTACTTACTCTTTCTTCATCGTTATCCAGAGTAGAGCATAGGTTGTAGTGCTTGACTGGACACTTTCAGGTTTATGTAAACCTTACTGTATGTTGTAAGCATTAACTGTAACAGTAAGAGGTTTACTTACTCTTTCTTCATCGTTATCCAGAGTAGAGCATAGGTTGTAGTGCTGGACTGGACACTTGCAGGTTTATGTAAGCCTTACTGTATCTTGTGGGCATTAACTGTAACAGTAACAGGTTTACTTACTCTTTCTTCATTGTTATCCAGAGTAGAGAATAGGTTGTAGTGCTGGACTGGATGCTTGCAGGTTTATGTAAACCTTACTATATCTTGTGGGCATTAACTGTAACAGTAAGAAGTTTACTTTCTCTTTCTGTATTGCTATCCAGAGTAGAGCAAAGGTTGTAGTGCTGGACTGGTTGCTTGCAGGTTTATTTAAACCTTACTGTATCTTGTGGGCATTAACTGTAACTGTAACAGTAAGAGGTTTACTTACTCTTTCTTTATTGCTATACAGAGTAGAGCAAAGGTTGTAGTGCTGGACTGGATTCTTCCAGGTTTATGTAAACCTTGCTGTATCTTGTGGATATTGAATGTAACACTAATAGGTTTGCTTAATCTTTCTTCGTCGTTATCCAGAGTAGAGCATAGGTTCTAGTGCTGGACTGAACACTTTCAGGTTTATGTAAACCTAACTGTATCTTGTAAGCATTAAATGTAACAGTAAGAGGTTTACTTACTCTTTCTTCATCGTTATCCAGAGTAGAGCATAGGTTGTAGTGCTTGACTGGACACTTTCAGGTTTATGTAAACCTTACTGTATCTTGTAAGCATTAACTGTAACAGTAAGAGGTTTACTTACTCTTTCTTCATCGTTATCCAGAGTAGAGCATAGGTTGTAGTGCTTGACTGGACACTTTCAGGTTTATGTAAACCTTACTGTATCTTGTAAGCATTAACTGTAACAGTAAGAGGTTTACTTACTCTTTCTTCATCGTTATCCAGAGTAGAGCATAGGTTGTAGTGCTTGACTGGACACTTTCAGGTTTATGTAAACCTTACTGTATCTTGTAAGCATTAACCTTAACAGTAAGAGGTTTACTTACTCTTTCTTCATCGTTATACAGAGTAGAGCATAGGTTCTAGTGCTGGACTGTACACTTTCAGGTTTATGTAAACCTTACTGTATCTTGTAAGCATTAACTGTAACAGTAAGAGGTTTACTTACTCTTTCTTCATCGTTATCCAGAGTAGAGCATAGGTTGTAGTGCTTGACTGGACACTTTCAGGTTTATGTAAACCTTACTGTATCTTGTAAGCATTAGCTGTAACAGTAAGAGGTTTACTTACTCTTTCTTCATCGTTATCCAGAGTAGAGCATAGGTTGTAGTGCTGGACTGGACACTTGCAGGTTTATGTAAGCCTTACTGTATCTTGTGGGCATTAACTGTAACAGTAAGAGGTTTACTTACTCTTTCTTCATTGTTATCCAGAGTAGAGCATAGGTTGTAGTGCTGGACTGGATGCTTGCAGGTTTATGTAAACCTTACTATATCTTCTGGGCATTAACTGTAACAGTAAGAGGTTTACTTACTTCATTGTTATCCAGAGTGGAGCAAAGGTTGTAGTGCTGGACACTTGCAGGTTTATGTAAACCTTACTGTATCCTGTGGGCATAACTGTAACAGTAAGGTGTTTTCTTACTCTTTCTTTATTGCTATACAGAGTAGAGCATAGGTTGTAGTGCTTGACTGGACACTTTCAGGTTTATGTAAACCTTACTGTATCTTGTAAGCATTAACTGTAACAGTAAGAGGTTTACTTACTCTTTCTTCATCGTTATCCAGAGTAGAGCATAGGTTGTAGTGCTGGACTGGACACTTGCAGGTTTATGTAAGCCTTACTGTATCTTGTGGGCATTAACTGTAACAGTAAGAGGTTTACTTACTCTTTCTTCATTGTTATCCAGAGTAGAGAATAGGTTGTAGTGCTGGACTGGATACTTGCAGGTTTATGTAAACCTTACTGTATCTTGTGGGCATTAACTGTAACAGTAAGAGTTTAACTTTCTCTTTCTTTAATGCTATATAGAGTAGAGCAAAAGTTGTAGTGCTGTACTGGATGCTTGCAGGTTTATGTAAACCTTGCTGTATCTTGTGGGCATTAACTGTAACTGTAACAGTAAGAGATTTACTTAATCTTTCTTCATTGCTATACAGAGTAGAGCAAAGTTTGTAGTGCTGGACTGGACACTTGCAGGTTTATTTAAACCTTACTGTATCTTGTGGGCATTAACTGTAACAGTAAGAGGTGTACTTACTCTTTCTTCATTGCTATACAGATTAGAGCAAAGGTTGTAGTGCTGGACTGGATTCTTCCAGGTTTATGTAAACCTTGCTGTATCTTGTGGATATTGAATGTAACACTAATAGGTTTGCTTAATCTTTCTTCGTCGTTATCCAGAGTAGAGCATAGGTTCTAGTGCTGGATTGTACACTTTCAGGTTTATGTAAACCTTACTGTATCTTGTAAGCATTAACTGTAACAGTAAGAGGTTTACTTACTCTTTCTTCATCGTTATCCAGAGTAGAGCATAGGTTGTAGTGCTTGACTGGACACTTTCAGGTTTATGTAAACCTTACTGTATCTTGTAAGCATTAACTGTAACAGTAAGAGGTTTACTTACTCTTTCTTCATCGTTATCCAGAGTAGAGCATAGTTTGTAGTGCTGGACTGTACACTTTCAGGTTTATGTAAACCTTACTGTATCTTGTAAGCATTAACTGTAACAGTAAGAGGTTTACTTACTCTTTCTTCATCGTTATCCAGAGTAGAGCATAGTTTGTAGTGCTGGACTGTACACTTTCAGGTTTATGTAAACCTTACTGTATCTTGTAAGCATTAACTGTAACAGTAAGAAGTTTACTTTCTCTTTCTTTTTTGCTATCCAGAGTAGAGCAAAAGTTGTAGTGCTGGACTGTACACTTTCAGGTTTATGTAAACCTTACTGTATCTTGTAAGCATTAACTGTAACAGTAAGAGGTTTACTTACTCTTTCTTCATCGTTATCCAGAGTAGAGCATAGGTTGTAGTGCTGGACTGGACACTTGCAGCTTTATGTAAGCCTTACTGTATCTTGTGGGCATTAACTGTAACAGTAAGAGGTTTACTTACTCTTTCTTCATTGTTATCCAGAGTAGAGCATAGGTTGTAGTGCTTGACTGGACACTTTCAGGTTTATGTAAACCTTACTGTATCTTGTAAGCATTAACTGTAACAGTAAGAAGTTTACTTTCTCTTTCTTTTTTGCTATCCAGAGTAGAGCAAAAGTTGTAGTGCTGGACTGGATGCTTGCAGGTTTATGTAAACCTTGCTGTATCTTCTGGGCATTAACTGTAACTGTAACAGTAAGAGGTTTACTTAATCTTTCTTCATCGCTATCCAGAGTAGAGCATAGGTTGTAGTGCTGGACTGGATGCTTGCAGGTTTATGTAAACCTTACTGTATCTTGTGGGCATTAACTGTAACAGTAAGAGGTTTACTGAATCTTTCTTCAAAGTTATCCAGAGTAGACCATAGGTTGTAGTGCTGGATTGGATACTTGCAGGTTTATATAAATCTTACTGCATCTTATTGGCATTAACTGTAACAGTAAGAAGTTTACTTAATCTTTCTTCAAAGTTATCCAGAGTAGAGCATAGGTTGTAGTGCTGGATTGGATACTTGCAGGTTTATATAAACCTTACTGCATCTTATTGGCATTAACTGTAACAGTAAAAGGTTTACTTAATGTTTCTTTATTGGTATACAGAGTAGAGCAAAGGTTGTAGTGCTGTACTGGATGCTTGCAGGTTTATGTAAATTTTGCTGTATCTTGTGTGCATTATCTATAACAGTAAGAGGTGTGGTTACTCTTTCCTCATTGCTATACAGAGTAGAGCACAGGTTGTATTGTTGTACTGGATGCTTGCAGGTTTATTTAAACCTTACTGTACCTCGTGGGCATTAACTGTAACTGTAACAGGTTTACTTACTCTTTCTTCATTGCTATACAGAGTAGAGCAAAATATGTAGTGCTGCACTGGATGCTTGCAGGTTTATGTACATCTTACTGCATGTTATTGGAACAAACTGTAACAGTAACCGGTTTACTTACTCTTTCTTTATTGCTATACAGAGTAGAGCAAAAGTTGTAGTGTTGTACTGGATGCTTGCAGGTTTATGTAAACGTTGCTGTTCTTTGGGGGCATTAACTGTAACTGTAATAGTAAGAGGTTTACTTGCTCTTTCTTTATTGCTATACAGAGTAGAGCAAATGTTGTAGTGCTGGACTGTATACTTCCAGGTTTACCTTACTGTATCTTGTGGGATTTAACTGTAACAGTTAGAGGTTTACTTACTCTTTCTTTATTGCTATACTGAGTAGAGCAAAGGTTGTAGTGCTGTACTGGATGTTTGCAGGTTTATGTAAACCTTACTGTATCTTGTGGGCATTAACTGTAACTGTAACAGTAAGAGGTTTACTTACTCTTTCCTTTATTGCTTTACAGAGTAGAGCAAAGGTTGTAGTGCTGTACTGGATGGTTGCAGGTTTATGCAAATATTACTGCATCTTATTGGCATTAACTGTAACAGTAAGAGGTTTACTTAATCTTTCTTTATTGCTATACAGAGTAGAGCAAAGGTTGTAGTGCTTGACTGGATGCTTTCAGGTTTATGTACACCTCGCTGTATCTTGTGGGCATTAACTGTAACAGTAAGAGGTTTACTTACTCTTTCTTGATCGTTATCCAGAGTAGAGCATAGGTTGTAGTGCTTGACTGGACACTTTCAGGTTTATGTAAACCTTACTGTATCTTGTAAGCATTAACTGTAACAGTAAGAGGTTTACTTACTCTTTCTTCATCGTTATCCAGAGTAGAGCATAGGTTGTAGTGCTTGACTGGACACTTTCAGGTTTATGTAAACCTTACTGTATCTTGTAAGCATTAACCTTAACAGTAAGAGGTTTACTTACTCTTTCTTCATCGTTATACAGAGTAGAGCATAGGTTCTAGTGCTGGACTGTACACTTTCAGGTTTATGTAAACCTTACTGTATCTTGTAAGCATTAACTGTAACAGTAAGAGGTTTACTTACTCTTTCTTCATCGTTATCCAGAGTAGAGCATAGGTTGTAGTGCTTGACTGGACACTTTCAGGTTTATGTAAACCTTACTGTATCTTGTAAGCATTAGCTGTAACAGTAAGAGGTTTACTTACTCTTTCTTCATCGTTATCCAGAGTAGAGCATAGGTTGTAGTGCTGGACTGGACACTTGCAGGTTTATGTAAGCCTTACTGTATCTTGTGGGCATTAACTGTAACAGTAAGAGGTTTACTTACTCTTTCTTCATTGTTATCCAGAGTAGAGCATAGGTTGTAGTGCTGGACTGGATGCTTTCAGGTTTATGTAAACCTTACTATATCTTCTGGGCATTAACTGTAACAGTAAGAGGTTTACTTACTTCATTGTTATCCAGAGTGGAGCAAAGGTTGTAGTGCTGGACACTTGCAGGTTTATGTAAACCTTACTGTATCCTGTGGGCATAACTGTAACAGTAAGGTGTTTTCTTACTCTTTCTTTATTGCTATACAGAGTAGAGCATAGGTTGTAGTGCTTGACTGGACACTTTCAGGTTTATGTAAACCTTACTGTATCTTGTAAGCATTGACTGTAACAGTAAGAGGTTTACTTACTCTTTCTTCATCGTTATCCAGAGTAGAGCATAGGTTGTAGTGCTGGACTGGACACTTGCAGGTTTATGTAAGCCTTACTGTATCTTGTGGGCATTAACTGTAACAGTAAGAGGTTTACTTACTCTTTCTTCATTGTTATCCAGAGTAGAGAATAGGTTGTAGTGCTGGACTGGATACTTGCAGGTTTATGTAAACCTTACTGTATCTTGTGGGCATTAACTGTAACAGTAAGAGTTTAACTTTCTCTTTCTTTAATGCTATATAGAGTAGAGCAAAAGTTGTAGTGCTGTACTGGATGCTTGCAGGTTTATGTAAACCTTGCTGTATCTTGTGGGCATTAACTGTAACTGTAACAGTAAGAGATTTACTTAATCTTTCTTCATTGCTATACAGAGTAGAGCAAAGTTTGTAGTGCTGGACTGGACACTTGCAGGTTTATTTAAACCTTACTGTATCTTGTGGGCATTAACTGTAACAGTAAGAGGTGTACTTACTCTTTCTTCATTGCTATACAGATTAGAGCAAAGGTTGTAGTGCTGGACTGGATTCTTCCAGGTTTATGTAAACCTTGCTGTATCTTGTGGATATTGAATGTAACACTAATAGGTTTGCTTAATCTTTCTTCGTCGTTATCCAGAGTAGAGCATAGGTTCTAGTGCTGGATTGTACACTTTCAGGTTTATGTAAACCTTACTGTATCTTGTAAGCATTAACTGTAACAGTAAGAGGTTTACTTACTCTTTCTTCATCGTTATCCAGAGTAGAGCATAGGTTGTAGTGCTTGACTGGACACTTTCAGGTTTATGTAAACCTTACTGTATCTTGTAAGCATTAACTGTAACAGTAAGAGGTTTACTTACTCTTTCTTCATCGTTATCCAGAGTAGAGCATAGTTTGTAGTGCTGGACTGTACACTTTCAGGTTTATGTAAACCTTACTGTATCTTGTAAGCATTAACTGTAACAGTAAGAGGTTTACTTACTCTTTCTTCATCGTTATCCAGAGTAGAGCATAGTTTGTAGTGCTGGACTGTACACTTTCAGGTTTATGTAAACCTTACGGTATCTTGTAAGCATTAACTGTAACAGTAAGAAGTTTACTTTCTCTTTCTTTTTTGCTATCCAGAGTAGAGCAAAAGTTGTAGTGCTGGACTGTACACTTTCAGGTTTATGTAAACCTTACTGTATCTTGTAAGCATTAACTGTAACAGTAAGAGGTTTACTTACTCTTTCTTCATCGTTATCCAGAGTAGAGCATAGGTTGTAGTGCTGGACTGGACACTTGCAGCTTTATGTAAGCCTTACTGTATCTTGTGGGCATTAACTGTAACAGTAAGAGGTTTACTTACTCTTTCTTCATTGTTATCCAGAGTAGAGCATAGGTTGTAGTGCTTGACTGGACACTTTCAGGTTTATGTAAACCTTACTGTATCTTGTAAGCATTAACTGTAACAGTAAGAAGTTTACTTTCTCTTTCTTTTTTGCTATCCAGAGTAGAGCAAAAGTTGTAGTGCTGGACTGGATGCTTGCAGGTTTATGTAAACCTTGCTGTATCTTCTGGGCATTAACTGTAACTGTAACAGTAGGAGGTTTACTTAATCTTTCTTCATCGCTATCCAGAGTAGAGCATAGGTTGTAGTGCTGGACTGGATGCTTGCAGGTTTATGTAAACCTTACTGTATCTTGTGGGCATTAACTGTAACAGTAAGAGGTTTACTGAATCTTTCTTCAAAGTTATCCAGAGTAGACCATAGGTTGTAGTGCTGGATTGGATACTTGCAGGTTTATATAAATCTTACTGCATCTTATTGGCATTAACTGTAACAGTAAGAAGTTTACTTAATCTTTCTTCAAAGTTATCCAGAGTAGAGCATAGGTTGTAGTGCTGGATTGGATACTTGCAGGTTTATATAAACCTTACTGCATCTTATTGGCATTAACTGTAACAGTAAAAGGTTTACTTAATGTTTCTTTATTGGTATACAGAGTAGAGCAAAGGTTGTAGTGCTGTACTGGATGCTTGCAGGTTTATGTAAATTTTGCTGTATCTTGTGTGCATTATCTCTAACAGTAAGAGGTGTGGTTACTCTTTCCTCATTGCTATACAGAGTAGAGCACAGGTTGTATTGTTGTACTGGATGCTTGCAGGTTTATTTAAACCTTACTGTACCTCGTGGGCATTAACTGTAACTGTAACAGGTTTACTTACTCTTTCTTCATTGCTATACAGAGTAGAGCAAAATATGTAGTGCTGCACTGGATGCTTGCAGGTTTATGTACATCTTACTGCATGTTATTGGAACAAACTGTAACAGTAACCGGTTTACTTACTCTTTCTTTATTGCTATACAGAGTAGAGCAAAAGTTGTAGTGTTGTACTGGATGCTTGCAGGTTTATGTAAACGTTGCTGTTCTTTGGGGGCATTAACTGTAACTGTAATAGTAAGAGGTTTACTTGCTCTTTCTTTATTGCTATACAGAGTAGAGCAAATGTTGTAGTGCTGGACTGTATACTTCCAGGTTTACCTTACTGTATCTTGTGGGATTTAACTGTAACAGTTAGAGGTTTACTTACTCTTTCTTTATTGCTATACAGAGTAGAGCAAAGGTTGTAGTGCTGTACTGGATGTTTGCAGGTTTATGTAAACCTTACTGTATCTTGTGGGCATTAACTGTAACTGTAACAGTAAGAGGTTTACTTACTCTTTCCTTTATTGCTTTACAGAGTAGAGCAAAGGTTGTAGTGCTGTACTGGATGGTTGCAGGTTTATGCAAATATTACTGCATCTTATTGGCATTAACTGTAACAGTAAGAGGTTTACTTAATCTTTCTTTATTGCTATACAGAGTAGAGCAAAGGTTGTAGTGCTTGACTGGATGCTTTCAGGTTTATGTACAGCTCGCTGTATCTTGTGGGCATTAACTGTAACAGTAAGAGGTTTACTTACTCTTTCTGCATTGCTATACAGAGTAGAGGAAAAGTTGTAGTGCTGGACTGGATACTTGCAGGTTTATGTACACCTTGCTGTATCTTGTGGGCATTAACTGTAACTTTAAGAGGTTTACTTACTCTTTCTTTATTGGTATACAGCGTAGAGCAAAGGTTGTAGTGCTGGACTGGATTCTTGCAGCTTTGTGTAACTCTTGCTGTATCTTGTGGGCATTAACTGTAACTGTAACAGTAAGAGGTTTACTTAATCTATCTTCATTGCTGTACAGCGTAGAGCAAACGTTGTAGTGCTGGACTGGATGCTTACAGGTTTATGTAAATCTTACTGCATCTTATTGGCATTAACTGTAACAGAAAGAAGTTTACTTAATCTTTCTTTATTGCTATACCGAGCAGAGCAAAGGTTGTAGTGCTGGACTGGATGCTTGCAGGTTTATGTAAACCTTGCTGTATCTTGTGGGCATTTACTGTAACTGTAACAGTAAGAGGTTTACTTAATCTTTCTTCTTTGCTATACTAAGAAGAGCAAAGTTTGTAGTGCTGGACGTGGACACTTGCAGCTTTATGTAAACCTTACTGTTTCTTGTGGGCATTAACTGTAACAGTAAGAGGTTTACTTACTCTTGCGTCATTGCTATACAGAGTAGAGCAAAGGTTGTAGTGCTGTACTGGACACCTACAGGTTTATGTAAACCTTACTGTATCTTGTGGGCATTAACTGTAACAGTAAGAGGTTTACTTACTCTTTCTTTATTGCTTTACAGAGTAGAGCAAAGCTTGTAGTGCTGGACTGGATACTTGCAGGTTTATGTAAATCTTACTGCATCTTATTGGCATTAATTGTAACAGTAAGAGGTTTACTTACTCTTTCTTTATTGCTATACAGAGTGGAGCAAAGGTTGTAGTGCTCGACTGGATTCTTGCAGCTTTGTGTAACTCTTGCTGTATCTTGTGGGCATTAACTGTAACTGTAACAGTAAGAGGTTTACTTAATCTTTCTTCATTGCTGTACAGCGTAGAGCAAAGGTTGTAGTGCTGGACTGGATGCTTGCAGGTTTATGTAAACTTGCTGTATCTTGTGGGCATTAACTGTAACTGTAACAGTAAGAGGTTTACTTACTCTTTATTCAAAGTTATCCAGAGTAGAGCATAGGTTGTAGTGCTGGACTGGATACTTGCAGGTTTATGTAAATCTTACTGCATCTTATTGGCATTAACTGTAACAGTAAGGGGTTTACTTACTCTTTCTTCATTGCTATACAGAGTAGAGCAAAGGTTGTAGTGCTGGACTGGATACCTGCAGGTTTAGGTAAATCTTACTGCATCTTATTGGCATTAACTGTAACAGTAAGAGGTTACTTACTCTTTCTTCATTGCTATACAGAGTAGAGCAAAGGTTGTAGTGCTGGACTGGATCCTTGCAGGTTTATGTAAATCTTTCTGTATCTTGTGGGCACTAACTGTAACAGTAAGAGGTTTACTTACTCTTTCTTCATTGCTATACAGGATAGAGCAAAGGTTGTAGTGCTGGACTGGATGCTTGCAGGTTTATGTAAATCTTACTGCATCTTATTGGCATTAACTGTAACAGAAAGAAGTTTACTTAATCTTTCTTTATTGCTATACAGAGCAGAGCAAAGGTTGTAGTGCTGGACTGGATGCTTGCAGGTTTATGTAAACCTTGCTGTATCTTGTGGGCATTAACTGTAACTGTAACAGTAAGAGGTTTACTTAGTCTTTCTTCTTTGCTATACTAAGAAGAGCAAAGTTTGTAGTGCTGGACTGGACACTTGCAGCTTTATGTAAACCTTACTGTATCTTGTGGGCATTAACTGTAACATTAAGAGGTTTACTTACTCTTTCTTCATTGCTATACAGAGTAGAGCAAAGGTTGTAGTGCTGTACTGGACACTTGCAGGTTTATGTAAACCCTACTGTATCTTGTGGGCATTAACTGTAACAGTAGGAGGTTTACTTACTCTTTCTTCATTGCTATACAGAGTAGAACAAAGGTTGTAGTCCTGGACTGGAGACTTGCAGGTTTATGTAAACCTTACTGTTTCTTGTGTGCATTAGCTGTGACTGTAACAGTAAGAGGTTTACTTACTCTTTCTTCTTCGTTATCCAGAGTAGAGCTAAGGTTGTAGCGCTGGACTGGATGCTTGCAGGTTTATGTAAACCGTACTGTATCTTGTGGGCATTAACTGTAACAGTAAGAGGTTTACTTACTCTTTCTTCATTACTATACAGAGAAGCAAAATATGTAGTGCTGGACTGGATGGTTGCAGGTTTATGTAAATCTTACTGCATCTAATTGGCATTAACTGTAACAGTAAAAGGTTTACTTAATGTTTCTTTATTGGTATACAGAGTAGAGCAAAGGTTGTAGTGCTGTACTGGATGCTTGCAGGTTTATGTAAATTTTGCTGTATCTTGTGTGCATTATCTATAACAGTAAGAGGTGTGGTTACTCTTTCCTCATTGCTATACAGAGTAGAGCACAGGTTGTATTGTTGTACTGGATGCTTGCAGGTTTATTTAAATCTTACTGTACATGTGGGCATTAACTGTAACTGTAACTGTAACAGTAAGAGGTTTACTTACTCTTTCTTCATTGCTATACAGAGTAGAGCAAAATATGTAGTGCTGCACTGGATGCTTGCAGGTTTATGTACATCTTACTGCATGTTATTGGAACAAACTGTAACAGTAACCGGTTTACTTACTCTTTCTTTATTGCTATACAGAGTAGAGCAAAGGTTGTAGTGTTGTACTGGATGCTTGCAGGTTTATGTAAACGTTGCTGTTCTTTGGGGGCATTAACTGTAACTGTAACAGTAAGAGGTTTACTTACTCTTTCTTCATTGCTATACAGAGTAGAGCAAAATATGTAGTGCTGCACTGGATGCTTGCAGGTTTATGTACATCTTACTGCATGTTATTGGAACAAACTGTAACAGTAACCGGTTTACTTACTCTTTCTTTATTGCTATACAGAGTAGAGCAAAGGTTGTAATGCTGGACTGGATACTTGTAGGTTTATATAAATCTTACTGTATCTTGTGGGCATTAACTGTAACAGTAAGAGTTTTACTTTCTCTTTGTTTAATGCTATATAGAGTAGAGCAAAAGTTGTAGTGATGTACTGGATGCTTGCAGGTTTATGTAAACCTTGCTGTATCTTGTGGGCATTAACTGTAACTGTAACAGTAAGAGCTTTACTTAATTTTCTTCATTGCTATACAGAGTAGAGCAAAGTTTGTAGTGCTGGACTGGACACTTGCAGGTTTATTTAAACCTTACTGTATCTTGTGGGCATTAACTGTAACAGTAAGAGGTGTACTTACTCTTTCTTCATTGCTATACAGATTAGAGCAAAGGTTGTAGTGCTGGACTGGATTCTTCCAGGTTTATGTAAACCTTGCTGTGTCTTGTGGATATTGAATGTAACAGTAATAGGTTTGCTTAATCTTTCTTCGTCGTTATCCAGAGTAGAGCATAGGTTCTAGTGCTGGACTGTACACTTTCAGGTTTATGTAAACCTTACTGTATCTTGTAAGCATTAACTGTAACAGTAAGATGTTTACTTACTCTTTCTTCATCGTTATCCAGAGTAGAGCATAGGTTGTAGTGCTTGACTGGACACTTTCAGGTTTATGTAAACCTTACTGTATCTTGTAAGCATTAACTGTAACAGTAAGAGGTTTACTTACTCTTTCTTCATCGTTATCCAGAGTAGAGCATAGGTTGTAGTGCTGGACTGGACACTTGCAGGTTTATGTAAGCCTTACTGTATCTTGGGGGCATTAACTGTAACAGTAAGAGGTTTACTTACTCTTTCTTCATTGTTATCCAGAGTAGAGAATAGGTTGTAGTGCTGGACTGGATGCTTGCAGGTTTATGTAAACCTTACTATATCTTGTGGGCATTAACTGTAACAGTAAGAAGTTTACTTTCTCTTTCTGTATTGCTATCCAGAGTAGAGCAAAGGTTGTAGTGCTGGACTGGTTGCTTGCAGGTTTATTTAAACCTTACTGTATCTTGTGGGCATTAACTGTAACTGTAACAGTAAGAGGTTTACTTACTCTTTCTTTATTGCTATACAGAGTAGAGCAAAGGTTGTAGTGCTGGACTGGATTCTTCCAGGTTTATGTAAACCTTGCTGTATCTTGTGGATATTGAATGTAACACTAATAGGTTTGCTTAATCTTTCTTCGTCGTTATCCAGAGTAGAGCATAGGTTCTAGTGCTGGACTGTACACTTTCAGGTTTATGTAAACCTAACTGTATCTTGTAAGCATTAAATGTAAGAGTAAGAGGTTTACTTACTCTTTCTTCATCGTTATCCAGAGTAGAGCATAGGTTGTAGTGCTTGACTGGACACTTTCAGGTTTATGTAAACCTTACTGTATCTTGTAAGCATTAACTGTAACAGTAAGAGGTTTACTTACTCTTTCTTCATCGTTATCCAGAGTAGAGCATAGTTTGTAGTGCTGGACTGTACACTTTCAGGTTTATGTAAACCTTACTGTATCTTGTAAGCATTAACTGTAACAGTAAGAGGTTTACTTACTCTTTCTTCATCGTTATCCAGAGTAGAGCATAGTTTGTAGTGCTGGACTGTACACTTTCAGGTTTATGTAAACCTTACTGTATCTTGTAAGCATTAACTGTAACAGTAAGAGGTTTACTTACTCTTTCTTCATCGTTATCCAGAGTAGAGCATAGGTTGTAGTGCTGGACTGGACACTTGCAGCTTTATGTAAGCCTTACTGTATCTTGTGGGCATTAACTGTAACAGTAAGAGGTTTACTTACTCTTTCTTCATTGTTATCCAGAGTAGAGCATAGGTTGTAGTGCTTGACTGGACACTTTCAGGTTTATGTAAACCTTACTGTATCTTGTAAGCATTAACTGTAACAGTAAGAAGTTTACTTTCTCTTTCTTTTTTGCTATCCAGAGTAGAGCAAAAGTTGTAGTCCTGGACTGGATGCTTGCAGGTTTATGTAAACCTTGCTGTATCTTCTGGGCATTAACTGTAACTGTAACAGTAAGAGGTTTACTTAATCTTTCTTCATCACTATCCAGAGTAGAGCATAGGTTGTAGTGCTGGATTGGATGCTTGCAGGTTTATGTAAACCTTGCTGTATCTTCTGGGCATTAACTGTAACTGTAACAGTAAGAAGTTTACTTTCTCTTTCTTTTTTGCTATCCAGAGTAGAGCAAAAGTTGTAGTCCTGGACTGGATGCTTGCAGGTTTATGTAAACCTTACTGTATCTTGTGGGCATTAACTGTAACAGTAAGAGGTTTACTGAATCTTTCTTCAAAGTTATCCAGAGTAGACCATAGGTTGTAGTGCTGGATTAGATACTTGCAGGTTTATATAAATCTTACTGCATCTTATTGGCATTAACTGTAACAGTAAGAAGTTTACTTAATCTTTCTTCAAAGTTATCCAGAGTAGAGCATAGGTTGTAGTGCTGGATTGGATACTTGCAGGTTTATATAAACCTTACTGCATCTTATTGGCATTAACTGTAACAGTAAAAGGTTTACTTAATGTTTCTTTATTGGTATACAGAGTAGAGCAAAGGTTGTAGTGCTGTACTGGATGCTTGCAGGTTTATGTAAATTTTGCTGTATCTTGTGTGCATTATCTATAACAGTAAGAGGTGTGGTTACTCTTTCCTCATTGCTATACAGAGTAGAGCACAGGTTGTATTGTTGTACTGGATGCTTGCAGGTTTATTTAAACCTTACTGTACCTCGTGGGCATTAACTGTAACTGTAACAGGTTTACTTACTCTTTCTTCATTGCTATACAGAGTAGAGCAAAATATGTAGTGCTGCACTGGATGCTTGCAGGTTTATGTACATCTTACTGCATGTTATTGGAACAAACTGTAACAGTAACCGGTTTACTTACTCTTTCTTTATTGCTATACAGTGTAGAGCAAAAGTTGTAGTGTTGTACTGGATGCTTGCAGGTTTATGTAAACGTTGCTGTTCTTTGGGGGCATTAACTGTAACTGTAACAGTAAGAGGTTTACTTGCTCTTTCTTTATTGCTATACAGAGTAGAGCAAATGTTGTAGTGCTGGACTGTATACTTCCAGGTTTACCTTACTGTATCTTGTGGGATTTAACTGTAACAGTTAGAGGTTTACTTACTCTTTCTTTATTGCTATACAGAGTAGAGCAAAGGTTGTAGTGCTGTACTGGATGCTTGCAGGTTTATGTAAACCTTACTGTATCTTGTGGGCATTAACTGTAACTGTAACAGTAAGAGGTTTACTTACTCTTTCCTTTATTGCTTTACAGAGTAGAGCAAAGGTTGTAGTGCTGTACTGGATGGTTGCAGGTTTATGCAAATATTACTGCATCTTATTGGCATTAACTGTAACAGTAAGAGGTTTACTTGCTCTTTCTTTATTGCTATACAGAGTAGAGCAAATGTTGTAGTGCTGGACTGTATACTTCCAGGTTTACCTTACTGTATCTTGTGGGATTTAACTGTAACAGTTAGAGGTTTACTTACTCTTTCTTTATTGCTATACAGAGTAGAGCAAAGGTTGTAGTGCTGTACTGGATGTTTGCAGGTTTATGTAAACCTTACTGTATCTTGTGGGCATTAACTGTAACTGTAACAGTAAGAGGTTTACTTACTCTTTCTTCTTCGTTATCCAGAGTAGAGCTAAGGTTGTAGCGCTGGACTGGATGCTTGCAGGTTTATGTAAACCTTACTGCATCTTATTGGCATTAACTGTAACAGTAAGAGGTTTACTTACTCTTTCTTCATTGCTATACAGAGTAGAGCAAAGGTTGTAGTGCTGGACTGGATCTTTGCAGGTTTATGTAAATCTTTCTGTATCTTGTGGGCACTAACTGTAACAGTAAGAGGTTTACTTACTCTTTCTTCATTGCTATACAGGATAGAGCAAAGGTTGCAGTGCTGGACTGGATGCTTGCAGGTTTATGTAAATCTTACTGCATCTTATTGGCATTAACTGTAACAGAAAGAAGTTTACTTAATCTTTCTTTATTGCTATACAGAGCAGAGCAAAGGTTGTAGTGCTGGACTGGATGCTTGCAGGTTTATGTAAACCTTGCTGTATCTTGTGGGCATTAACTGTAACTGTAACAGTAAGAGGTTTACTTAATCTTTCTTCTTTGCTATACTAAGAAGAGCAAAGTTTGTAGTGCTGGACTGGACACTTGCAGCTTTATGTAAACCTTACTGTATCTTGTGGGCATTAACTGTAACATTAAGAGGTTTACTTACTCTTTCTTCATTGCTATACAGAGTAGAGCAAAGGTTGTAGTGCTGTACTGGACACTTGCAGGTTTATGTAAACCCTACTGTATCTTGTGGGCATTAACTGTAACAGTAGGAGGTTTACTTACTCTTTCTTCATTGCTATACAGAGTAGAACAAAGGTTGTAGTCCTGGACTGGAGACTTGCAGGTTTATGTAAACCTTACTGTTTCTTGTGTGCATTAGCTGTGACTGTAACAGTAAGAGGTTTACTTACTCTTTCTTCTTCGTTATCCAGAGTAGAGCTAAGGTTGTAGCGCTGGACTGGATGCTTGCAGGTTTATGTAAACCTTACTGTATCTTGTGGGCATTAACTGTAACAGTAAGAGGTTTACTTACTCTTTCTTCATTACTATACAGAGAAGCAAAATATGTAGTGCTGGACTGGATGCTTGCAGGTTTATGTAAATCTTACTGCATCTAATTGGCATTAACTGTAACAGTAAAAGGTTTACTTAATGTTTCTTTATTGGTATACAGAGTAGAGCAAAGGTTGTAGTGCTGTACTGGATGCTTGCAGGTTTATGTAAATTTTGCTGTATCTTGTGTGCATTATCTATAACAGTAAGAGGTGTGGTTACTCTTTCCTCATTGCTA
The DNA here is from genome assembly GCA_030765065.1 of Deroplatys truncata. Lineage (NCBI taxonomy): Eukaryota > Metazoa > Arthropoda > Insecta > Mantodea > Mantidae > Deroplatys > Deroplatys truncata. The sequence goes on along the minus strand of CM060981.1, from coordinate 383,505 downwards.
TACAGAGTAGAGCACAGGTTGTATTGTTGTACTGGATGCTTGCAGGTTTATTTAAACCTTACTGTACCTCGTGGGCTTTAACTGTAACTGTAACAGTAAGAGGTTTACTTACTCTTTCTTCATTGCTATACAGAGTAGAGCAAAATATGTAGTGCTGCACTGGATGCTTGCAGGTTTATGTACATCTTACTGCATGTTATTGGAACAAACTGTAACAGTAACCGGTTTACTTACTCTTTCTTTATTGCTATACAGAGTAGAGCAAAGGTTGTAGTGTTGTACTGGATGCTTGCAGGTTTATGTAAACGTTGCTGTTCTTTGGGGGCATTAACTGTAACTGTAACAGTAAGAGGTTTACTTACTCTTTCTTCATTGCTATACAGAGTAGAGCAAAATATGTAGTGCTGCACTGGATGCTTGCAGGTTTATGTACATCTTACTGCATGTTATTGGAACAAACTGTAACAGTAACCGGTTTACTTACTCTTTCTTTATTGCTATACAGAGTAGAGCAAAGGTTGTAATGCTGGACTGGATACTTGTAGGTTTATATAAATCTTACTGTATCTTGTGGGCATTAACTGTAACAGTAAGAGTTTTACTTTTTCTTTGTTTAATGCTATATAGAGTAGAGCAAAAGTTGTAGTGATGTACTGGATGCTTGCAGGTTTATGTAAACCTTGCTGTATCTTGTGGGCATTAACTGTAACTGTAACAGTAACAGCTTTACTTAATTTTCTTCATTGCTATACAGAGTAGAGCAAAGTTTGTAGTGCTGGACTGGACACTTGCAGGTTTATTTAAACCTTACTGTATCTTGTGGGCATTAACTGTAACAGTAAGAGGTTTACTTACTCTTTCTTCATTGTTATCCAGAGTAGAGCATAGGTTGTAGTGCTGGACTGGATGCTTGCAGGTTTATGTAAACCTTACTATATCTTCTGGGCATTAACTGTAACAGTAAGAGGTTTACTTACTTCATTGTTATCCAGAGTGGAGCAAAGGTTGTAGTGCTGGACACTTGCAGGTTTATGTAAACCTTACTGTATCTTGTGGGCATAACTGTAACAGTAAGGTGTTTTCTTACTCTTTCTTTATTGCTATACAGAGTAGAGCATAGGTTGTAGTGCTTGACTGGACACTTTCAGGTTTATGTAAACCTTACTGTATCTTGTAAGCATTAACTGTAACAGTAAGAGGTTTACTTACTCTTTCTTCATCGTTATCCAGAGTAGAGCATAGGTTGTAGTGCTGGACTGGACACTTGCAGGTTTATGTAAGCCTTACTGTATCTTGTGGGCATTAACTGTAACAGTAAGAGGTTTACTTACTCTTTCTTCATTGTTATCCAGAGTAGAGAATAGGTTGTAGTGCTGGACTGGATACTTGCAGGTTTATGTAAACCTTACTGTATCTTGTGGGCATTAACTGTAACAGTAAGAGTTTAACTTTCTCTTTCTTTAATGCTATATAGAGTAGAGCAAAAGTTGTAGTGCTGTACTGGATGCTTGCAGGTTTATGTAAACCTTGCTGTATCTTGTGGGCATTAACTGTAACTGTAACAGTAAGAGATTTACTTAATCTTTCTTCATTGCTATACAGATTAGAGCAAAGGTTGTAGTGCTGGACTGGATTCTTCCAGGTTTATGTAAACCTTGCTGTATCTTGTGGATATTGAATGTAACACTAATAGGTTTGCTTAATCTTTCTTCGTCGTTATCCAGAGTAGAGCATAGGTTCTAGTGCTGGACTGTACACTTTAAGGTTTATGTAAACCTTACTGTATCTTGTAAGCATTAACTGTAACAGTAAGAGGTTTACTTACTCTTTCTTCATCGTTATCCAGAGTAGAGCATAGGTTGTAGTGCTTGACTGGACACTTTCAGGTTTATGTAAACCTTACTGTATCTTGTAAGCATTAACTGTAACAGTAAGAGGTTTACTTACTCTTTCTTCATCGTTATCCAGAGTAGAGCATAGTTTGTAGTGCTGGACTGTACACTTTCAGGTTTATGTAAACCTTACTGTATCTTGTAAGCATTAACTGTAACAGTAAGGGGTTTACTTACTCTTTCTTCATCGTTATCCAGAGTAGAGCATAGTTTGTAGTGCTGGACTGTACACTTTCAGGTTTATGTAAACCTTACTGTATCTTGTAAGCATTAACTGTAACAGTAAGAAGTTTACTTTCTCTTTCTTTTTTGCTATCCAGAGTAGAGCAAAAGTTGTAGTGCTGGACTGTACACTTTCAGGTTTATGTAAACCTTACTGTATCTTGTAAGCATTAACTGTAACAGTAAGAGGTTTACTTACTCTTTCTTCATCGTTATCCAGAGTAGAGCATAGTTTGTAGTGCTGGACTGTACACTTTCAGGTTTATGTAAACCTTACTGTATCTTGTAAGCATTAACTGTAACAGTAAGGGGTTTACTTACTCTTTCTTCATCGTTATCCAGAGTAGAGCATAGTTTGTAGTGCTGGACTGTACACTTTCAGGTTTATGTAAACCTTACTGTATCTTGTAAGCATTAACTGTAACAGTAAGAGGTTTACTTACTCTTTCTTCATCGTTATCCAGAGTAGAGCATAGGTTGTAGTGCTGGACTGGACACTTGCAGCTTTATGTAAGCCTTACTGTATCTTGTGGGCATTAACTGTAACAGTAAGAAGTTTACTTTCTCTTTCTTTTTTGCTATCCAGAGTAGAGCAAAAGTTGTAGTGCTGGACTGTACACTTTCAGGTTTATGTAAACCTTACTGTATCTTGTAAGCATTAACTGTAACAGTAAGAGGTTTACTTACTCTTTCTTCATCGTTATCCAGAGTAGAGCATAGGTTGTAGTGCTGGACTGGACACTTGCAGCTTTATGTAAGCCTTACTGTATCTTGTGGGCATTAACTGTAACAGTAAGAGGTTTACTTACTCTTTCTTCATTGTTATCCAGAGTAGAGCATAGGTTGTAGTGCTTGACTGGACACTTTCAGGTTTATGTAAACCTTACTGTATCTTGTAAGCATTAACTGTAACAGTAAGAAGTTTACTTTCTCTTTCTTTTTTGCTATCCAGAGTAGAGCAAAAGTTGTAGTGCTGGACTGGATGCTTGCAGGTTTATGTAAACCTTGCTGTATCTTCTGGGCATTAACTGTAACTGTAACAGTAAGAGGTTTACTTAATCTTTCTTCATCGCTATCCAGAGTAGAGCATAGGTTGTAGTGCTGGACTGGATGCTTGCAGGTTTATGTAAACCTTACTGTATCTTGTGGGCATTAACTGTAACAGTAAGAGGTTTACTGAATCTTTCTTCAAAGTTATCCAGAGTAGACCATAGGTTGTAGTGCTGGATTGGATACTTGCAGGTTTATATAAATCTTACTGCATCTTATTGGCATTAACTGTAACAGTAAGAAGTTTACTTAATGTTTGTTCAAAGTTATCCAGGGTAGAGCATAGGTTGTAGTGCTGGATTGGATACTTGCAGGTTTATATAAACCTTACTGCATCTTATTGGCATTAACTGTAACAGTAAAAGGTTTACTTAATGTTTCTTTACTGGTATACAGAGTAGAGCAAAGGTTGTAGTGCTGTACTGGATGCTTGCAGGTTTATGTAAATTTTGCTGTATCTTGTGTGCATTATCTATAACAGTAAGAGGTGTGGTTACTCTTTCCTCATTGCTATACAGAGTAGAGCACAGGTTGTATTGTTGTACTGGATGCTTGCAGGTTTATTTAAACCTTACTGTACCTCGTGGGCATTAACTGTAACTGTAACAGGTTTACTTACTCTTTCTTCATTGCTATACAGAGTAGAGCAAAATATGTAGTGCTGCACTGGATGCTTGCAGAATTATGTACATCTTACTGCATGTTATTGGAACAAACTGTAACAGTAACCGGTTTACTTACTCTTTCTTTATTGCTATACAGAGTAGAGCAAAAGTTGTAGTGTTGTACTGGATGCTTGCAGGTTTATGTAAATGTTGCTGTTCTTTGGGGGCATTAACTGTAACTGTAACAGTAAGAGGTTTACTTGCTCTTTCTTTATTGCTATACAGAGTAGAGCAAATGTTGTAGTGCTGGACTGTATACTTCCAGGTTTACCTTACTGTATCTTGTGGGATTTAACTGTAACAGTTAGAGGTTTACTTACTCCTTCTTTATTGCTATACAGAGTAGAGCAAAGGTTGTAGTGCTGTACTGGATGCTTGCAGGTTTATGTAAACCTTACTGTATCTTGTGGGCATTAACTGTAACTGTAACAGTAAGAGGTTTACTTACTCTTTCCTTTATTGCTTTACAGAGTAGAGCAAAGGTTGTAGTGCTGTACTGGATGGTTGCAGGTTTATGCAAATATTACTGCATCTTATTGGCATTAACTGTAACAGTAAGAGGTTTACTTAATCTTTCTTTATTGCTATACAGAGTAGAGCAAAGGTTGTAGTGCTGGACTGGATGCTTGCAGGTTTATGTACACCTCGCTGTATCTTGTGGGCATTAACTGTAACAGTAAGAGATTTACTTACTCTTTCTGCATTGCTATACAGAGTAGAGGAAAAGTTGTAGTGCTGGACTGGATACTTGCAGGTTTATGTACACCTTGCTGTATCTTGTGGGCATTAACTGTAACGGTAAGAGGTTTACTTACTCTTTCTTTATTGGTATACAGCGTAGAGCAAAGGTTGTAGTGCTGGACTGGATTCTTGCAGCTTTGTGTAACTCTTGCTGTATCTTGTGGGCATTAACTGTAACTGTAACAGTAAGAGGTTTACTTAATCTATCTTCATTGCTGTACAGCGTAGAGCAAAGGTTGTAGTGCTGGACTGGATGCTTACAGGTTTATGTAAATCTTACTGCATCTTATTGGCATTAACTGTAACAGAAAGAAGTTTACTTAATCTTTCTTTATTGCTATACCGAGCAGAGCAAAGGTTGTAGTGCTGTACTGGATGCTTGCAGGTTTATGTAAACCTTACTGTATCTTGTGGGCATTAACTGTAACTGTAACAGTAAGAGGTTTACTTACTCTTTCCTTTATTGCTTTACAGAGTAGAGCAAAGGTTGTAGTGCTGTACTGGATGGTTGCAGGTTTATGCAAATATTACTGCATCTTATTGGCATTAACTGTAACAGTAAGAGGTTTACTTAATCTTTCTTTATTGCTATACAGAGTAGAGCAAAGGTTGTAGTGCTGGACTGGATGCTTGCAGGTTTATGTACACCTCGCTGTATCTTGTGGGCATTAACTGTAACAGTAAGAGGTTTACTTACTCTTTCTGCATTGCTATACAGAGTAGAGGAAAAGTTGTAGTGCTGGACTGGATACTTGCAGGTTTATGTACACCTTGCTGTATCTTGTGGGCATTAACTGTAACGGTAAGAGGTTTACTTACTCTTTCTTTATTGGTATACAGCGTAGAGCAAAGGTTGTAGTGCTGGACTGGATTCTTGCAGCTTTGTGTAACTCTTGCTGTATCTTGTGGGCATTAACTGTAACTGTAACAGTAAGAGGTTTACTTAATCTATCTTCATTGCTGTACAGCGTAGAGCAAAGGTTGTAGTGCTGGACTGGATGCATACAGGTTTATGTAAATCTTACTGCATCTTATTGGCATTAACTGTAACAGAAAGAAGTTTACTTAATCTTTCTTTATTGCTATACCGAGCAGAGCAAAGGTTGTAGTGCTGGACTGGATGCTTGCAGGTTTATGTAAACCTTGCTGTATCTTGTGGGCATTAACTGAAACTGTAACAGTAAGTGGTTTACTTAATCTTTCTTCTTTGCTATACTAAGAAGAGCAAAGTTTGTAGTGCTGGAGTGGACACTTGCAGCTTTATGTAAACCTTACTGTTTCTTGTGGGCATTAACTGTAACAGTAAGAGGTTTACTTACTCTTGCGTCATTGCTATACAGAGTAGAGCAAAGGTTGTAGTGCTGTACTGGACACTTACAGGTTTATGTAAACCTTACTGTATCTTGTGGGCATTAACTGTAACAGTAAGAGGTTTACTTACTCTTTCTTCATTGCTATACAGAGTAGAACAAAGGTTGTAGTCCTGGACTGGACACTTGCAGGTTTATGTAAACCTTACTGTTTCTTGTGGGCATTAACTGTGACTGTAACAGTAAGAGGTTTACTTACTCCTTCTTCTTCGTTATCCAGAGTAGAGCTAAGGTTGTAGCGCTGGACTGGATGCTTGCAGGTTTATGTAAACCTTACTGTATCTTGTGGGCATTAACTGTAACAGTAAGAGGTTTACTTACTCTTTCTTTATTGCTTTACAGAGTAGAGCAAAGCTTGTAGTGCTGGACTGGATACTTGCAGGTTTATGTAAATCTTACTGCATCTTATTGGCATTAATTGTAACAGTAAGAGGTTTACTTACTCTTTCTTTATTGCTATACAGAGTGGAGCAAAGGTTGTAGTGCTCGACTGGATTCTTGCAGCTTTGTGTAACTCTTGCTGTATCTTGTGGGCATTAACTGTAACTGTAACAGTAAGAGGTTTACTTAATCTTTCTTCATTGCTGTACAGCGTAGAGCAAAGGTTGTAGTGCTGGACTGGATGCTTGCAGGTTTATGTAAACTTGCTGTATCTTGTGGGCATTAACTGTAACTGTAACAGTAAGAGGTTTACTTACTCTTTATTCAAAGTTATCCAGAGTAGAGCATAGGTTGTAGTGCTGGACTGGATACTTGCAGGTTTATGTAAATCTTACTGCATCTTATTGGCATTAACTGTAACAGTAAGGGGTTTACTTACTCTTTCTTCATTGCTATACAGAGTAGAGCAAAGGTTGTAGTGCTGGACTGGATACCTGCAGGTTTATGTAAATCTTACTGCATCTTATTGGCATTAACTGTAACAGTAAGAGGTTTACTTACTCTTTCTTCATTGCTATACAGAGTAGAGCAAAGGTTGTAGTGCTGGACTGGATCTTTGCAGGTTTATGTAAATCTTTCTGTATCTTGTGGGCATTAACTGTAACAGTAAGAGGTTTACTTACTCTTTCTTCATTGCTATACAGGATAGAGCAAAGGTTGTAGTGCTGGACTGGATGCTTGCAGGTTTATGTAAATCTTACTGCATCTTATTGGCATTAACTGTAACAGAAAGAAGTTTACTTAATCTTTCTTTATTGCTATACAGAGCAGAGCAAAGGTTGTAGTGCTGGACTGGATGCTTGCAGGTTTATGTAAACCTTGCTGTATCTTGTGGGCATTAACTGTGACTGTAACAGTAAGAGGTTTACTTACTCTTTCTTCTTCGTTATCCAGAGTAGAGCTAAGGTTGTAGCGCTGGACTGGATGCTTGCAGGTTTATGTAAACCTTACTGTATCTTGTGGGCATTAACTGTAACAGTAAGAGGTTTACTTACTCTTTCTTCATTACTATACAGAGAAGCAAAATATGTAGTGCTGGACTGGATGCTTGCAGGTTTATGGAAATCTTACTGCATCTAATTGGCATTAACTGTAACAGTAACAGGTTTACTTACTCTTTCTTTATTGCTATACACAGTAGAGCAAAGGTTGTATTGTTGTACTGGATGCTTCCAGGTTTATGTAAACCTTGCTGTATCTTGTGGTCATTCACTGTAACACTAATAGTTTTACTTTCTCTTTCTTCATCGTTATCCAGAGTAGAGCAAAGGTTGTAGCGTTGGACTGGATGCTTGGAGGTTTATGTAAACCTTACTGTATCTTGTGGGCATTAACTGTAACAGTAAGAGGTTTACTTACTCTTTCTTTATTGCTATACAGAGTAGAGCAAAGGTTGTAGTGTTAGACTGGATGCTTACAGGTTTATGTAAACGTTGCTGTATCTTGTGGGCATTAACTGTAACTATAACAGTAAGAGGTTTACTTACTCTTTCTTCAACGTTATCCAGTGTAGAGCATAGGTTGTAGTGCCGGACTGGATACTTGCAGATTTATGTAAATCTTACTGCATCTTATTGGCATTAACTGTAACAGTAAGAGGTTTACTTACTCATTCTTCATTGCTATACAGAGTAAAGCAAAATATGTAGTGCTGGACTGGATACTTGCAGGTTTAGGTAAATCTTACTGCATCTTATTGGCATTAACTGTAACAGTAACAGGTTTACTTACTCTTTCTTTATTGCTGTACACGGTAGAGCCAAGGGTGTAGTGTTGTACTGGATGCTTGCAGGTTTATGTAAACCTTGCTGTATTATGCGGGCATTAAGTGTAACTGTAACAGTATGAGGTTTACTTATTCTTTCTTTATTGCTATACAGCGTAGAGCAAAGGTTGTAGTGCTGGACTGTATACTTGCAGGTTTATCTTACTGTATCTTGTGGGCATTAACTGTAACAGTAAGAGATTTACTTACTCTTTCTTTATTGTTATACAGAGTAGAGCAAAGGTTGTAGTGCTGTACTGGATGCTTGCAGGTTTATGTAAACCTTACTGTATCTTGTGTGCATTAACTGTAACTGTAACAGTAAGAGGTTTACTTACTCTTTCTTTATTGCTATACAGAGTAGAGTAAAGGTTGTAGTGCTGGACTGGACATTTGCAGATTTATGTAAACCTTGCTGTATCTGGTGGGCATTAACTGTAACTGTAACGGTAAGAGGTTTACTTACTCTTTCTTTATTGCTATACAGAGTAGAGCAAAGGTTGTAGTGCTGGAATGGATACTTGCAGGTTTATGTAAACCTTACTGTATCTTGTGGGCATTAACTGTAACAGTAACAGGTTTACTTACTCTTTCTTCAGTGCTATACAGAGTAGAGCAAAGGTTGTAGTGCCGTACTGGATACTTGCAGGTTTATGTAAACCTTACTGTATCTTGTGGGCATTAACTGTAACAGTACGAGGTTTACTTACTCTTTCTTTATTGCTATACAGAGTAGGGCAAAGGTTGTAGTGCTGGACTGGATTCTTGCAGGTTTATGTAAACCTTGCTGTATCTCGTCATTCACTGTAACACTAATAGGTTTGCTTACTCTTTCTTTGACATTATCCAGAGTAGAGCATAGGTTGTAGTGCTGGACTGGACACTTGCAGGTTTATGTAAACCTTACTGTATCTTGTGGGCAGTAACTGTGAATATAACAGTAAGAGGTTTACTTACTCTTTCTTCATCGTTATCCAGAGTAGAGCAAAGGTTGTAGCGCTGGACTGGATGCTTGCAGGGTTATGTAAACCTTACTGTATCTTGTGGGCTTTAACTGTAACAGTAAGAGGTTTACTTACTCTTTCTTTATTGCTTTACATAGTAGAGCAAAGGTTGTAGTGTTGGACTGGATGCTTGCAGTTTTATGTAAACCTTGCTGTATCTTGTGGGCATTAACTGTAACTGTAACAGTAAGAGGTTTACTTACTCTTTCTTCAAGATTATCCAGTGTAGAGCACAGGTTGTAGTGCTGGACTGGATACTTGCAGGTTTATGTAAACCTTACTGCATCTTAGTGGCATTAGCTGTAACAGAAGAGGTTTACTTACTCTTTCTTCATTGCTATACAGAGTAGAGCAAAATATGTAGTGCTGGACTGGATGCTTGCAGGTTTATGTAAACCTTACTGTATCTTGTGGGCATTAACTGTAACAGTAAGAGGTTTACTTACTCTTTCTTCATTGTTATACCGAGTAGAGCAAAGTCGGTAATGCTGGACTGGATACTTGCAGGTTTATGTAAATCTTACTGCATCTTATTGGCATTAACTGTAACAGTAAGAGGTTTACTTACTCTTTCTTCATTGCTATACAGAATAGAGCAAAGGTTGTAGTGCTGGACTGGACACTTGCAGGTTTATGTAAACCTTACTGTATCTTGTGGGCATTAACTGTAACAGTAACAGGTTTACTTACTCTTTCTTCATTGCTATACAGAGTAGAGCAAAGGTTGTAATGCTGGGGTGGAAACTTGCAGGTTTATGTAGATCTTACTGTATCTTGTGTGCATTAACGTTAAACGTAAGAGGTTTACTGACTCTTTCTTTGTTGCTATACAGAGTAGAGCAAAGGTTGTAGTGCGAGAGTGGATTCTTGCAGCTTTATGTAAACGTTGCTGTATCTTGTGGGCATTAACTGTAACTGTAACAGTAACAGGTTTACTTAATCTTTCTTCATTGCTTTACAGAGTAGAGCAAAGGTTGTAGTGCTGGACTGGACACTTGCAGGTTTATGTAAACCTTACTGTATCTTGTGGGCATTAACTGTAACAGTAACAGGTGTACTTACTCTTTCTTCTTTGCTATACAGAGTAGAGCAAAGGTTGTATTGCTGGACTGGTTACTTGTGTTTTTATGTAATACTTACTGTATCTTGTGGGCATTAACTGTAACTGTAACAGTAAGAGGTTTTCTTAATCTTTCTTCATTGCTTTACAGAGTAGAGCAAAGGTTGTAGTATTGTACTGGATGCTTGCAGGTTTATGTAAACCTTGCTGTATGTTGTGGGCATTATCTGTAACTGTAACAGTAGGAGGTATACTTACTCTTTCTTTATTGGTATACAGAGTAGAGCAAAGGTTGTAGTGCTGGACTGTATACTTGCTGGTTTATGTAAATCTTACTGCATCTTATTGGTATTAACTGTAACAGTAAGTGGTTTACTTATTCTTTCTTCATTGCTATACAGAGTAGAGCAAAATATGTAGTGCTGGACTGGATGCTTGCAGGTTTATGTAAATTTTACTGTATCTTGTGGGCATTAACTGTAACAGTAAGAGGTTTGCTTACTCTTTCTTTATTGCTTTACAGAGTAGAGCAAAGGTTGTAGTGCTGGACTATATACTTGCAGGTTTATGTAAATCTTACTGCACCTTATTGGCATTAACTGTAACAGTAAAAGGTTTACTCACTCTTTCTTCATTGCTATACAGAGTAGAGCAAAGGTTGTAGTGCTGTATTGGATGCTTGCAGGTTTATCTACACCGTGCTGTATCTTGTGGTCATTGAATGTAACACTAATAGGTTTGCTTACTCTTTCTTCGTCGTTATCCAGAGTAGAGCATAGGTTGTAGTGCTGGACTGGACACTTGCAGGTTTATGTAAACCTTACTGTTTCTAGTGGGCATTAACGGTGACTCTAACAGTAAGAGGTTTACTTACTCTTTCTTCATCGTTATCAAGTGTAGAGAAATGGTTGTGGCGCTGAACTGGATGCTTGAAGGTTTATGTAAATCTTACTGCATCTTATTGGCATTAACTGTAACAGTAACAGGTTTACTTACTCTTTCTTTATTGCTATACAGAGCGGAGCAAAGGTTGTAGTGTTGTACTGGATGCTGGCAGGTTTATGTAAACCTTGCTGAATTATCTGAGCATTACCTGCAACTGTAACATTAAAAGGTTTACTTACTCTTTCTTTATTGCTATACAGAGTAGAGCAATGGTTGTAGTGCTGGACTGGATGCTTGCAGGTTTATGTAAACCTTACTGCATCTTATTGGCATTAACTGTAATAGTAAGAGGTTTACTTACTCTTTCTTCATTGCTATACAGAGTAGAGCAAAGGTTGTAGTGCTGTACTGTATGCTTGCAAGTTTATGTAAACCTTGCTGTATCTTGTGGGCATTTGACTGTAACTGTAACACTGAGAGGTTTACTTAATCTTTCTTCATTGCTATACAGAGTAGAGCAAAATCTGTAGGGCTGAACTGTATGCTTGCAGGTTTATGTAAATCTTACTGCATGTTATTGGCATTAACTGTAACAGTAAGAGGTTTACTTACTGTTTCTTTATTGCTATACAGAGTAGAGCAAAGGATGTAGTGCTGGACCGGATTCTTGCAGGTTTATGTAAACCTTGCTGTATCTTGTGGGCATTAACTGTAACTGTAACAGTAAGAGGTTTACTTACTCTTTCTTCATTGCAATAGAGAGTAGAGCAAAGGTTGTAGTGCTGGACTGGGTTCTTGCAGGTTTATGTAAATCTTACTGCATCTTATTGGCATTAACTGTAACAGTAAGAAGTTTACTTCCTCTTTCTTCTTTGCTATACAGAGTAAGGCAAAGGTTGTAGTGCTGGACTGGACACTTGCAGGTTTATGTAAATCTTACTGCATCTTATTGGCATTAACTGTAACAGTAAGAGGTTTACTTACTCTTTCTTTATTGCTATACAGAGTAGAGCAAAGGTTGTAGTGCTGTACTGGATGCTTGCAGGTGTATGTAAATTTTGCTGTATCTTGTGGGCATTAACTGTAACAGTAAGAGGTTTAGTTACTCTTTCTTCATTGCTATACAGGGTAGAGCAAAGGTTGTAGTGCTGGACTGGATTCTTGCAGGTTTATGTAAACCTTCCTGTATCTTGTGGGCATTAACTGTAACTGTAACAGTAAGAGGTTTACTTACTCTTTCTTCATTGCTATACAGAGTAGAGCAAAGCTTGTAGTGCTGGGCTGTATACCTGCAGGTTTATGTAAATCTTACTGCATCTTATTGGCATTAACTGTAACAGTAAGAGGTTTACTTACTCTTTCTTTATTGCTATACAGAGAAGAGAAAAGGTTGTAGTGCTGTACAGGATGCTTGCTGGTTTATGTAAACCTTACTGCATCTTATTAGCATTAGCTGTAACAGTAAGAGGTTTACTTAATCTTTCTTTATTGCTATACAGAGTAGAGCAAAGGTTGTAGTGTTGTACTGTATGCTTGCAGGTTTATGTAAATTTTTCTGTATCTTGTGGGCATTAACTGTAACAGTAAGAGGTTTAGTTACTCTTTCTTCATTGCTATATAGGGTAGAGCAAAGGTTGCAGTGCTGGACTGGATTCTTGCAGGTTTATGTAAACTTTGCTGTATCTTGTGGGCATTAACTGTAACTGTAACAGTAAGAGCTTTACTTAATCTTTCTTCATTGCTATACAGAGTAGAGCAAAGGTTTTAGTGCTGGACTGGACACTTGCAGGTTTATGTAAACCTTACACTATCTTGTGGGCATTAACTGTAACAGTAAGAGGTTTACTTACTCTGTCTTCATTGTTATACAGAGTAGAGCAAAGGTTGTAGTGCTGGACTGGACACTTGTAGGTTTATGTAAACCTTACTGTTTCTTGTGGGCATTAACTGTGACTGTAACATTAAGCAGTTTACTTACTCTTTCTTCCTCGTTATCCAGAGTAGAGCAAAGGTTGTGGCGCTGGACCGGATGCTTGCAGGTTTATGTAAGCCTTACTGTATCTCTTGGGCATTAACTGTAACAGTAGGAGGTTTACTTACTCTTTCTTTTTTGCTTTACAGAGTAGAGCAAAGGTTGTATAGCTGGACTGGATGCTTGCAGGTTTATGTAAACCTTGCTGTATCTTGTGGGCATTAACTGTAACTGTAACGGTAACAGGTTTACTTACTCTTTCTTCAACGTTATCCATAGTAGAGCATAGGTTGTAGTACTGGACTGGATACTTGCAGGTTTATGTAAATCTTACTTCATCTTATTGGCATTAACTGTAACAGTAAGAGGTTTACTTACTCTTTCTTCATTGCTATACAGAAAAGAGCAAAATCTGTAGTTCTGAACTGTATGCTTGCAGGTTTATGTAAATCTTACTGCATGTTATTGGCATTAACTGTAACAGTAAGAGGTTTACTTACTCTTTCTTTATTGCTATACAGAGTAGAGCAAAGGTTGTAGTGCTGTACTGGATGCTTGCAGGTGTATGTAAATTTTGCTGTATCTTGTGGGCATTAACTGTAACAGTAAGAGGTTTAGGTACTCTTTCTTCATTGCTATACAGGGTAGAGCAAAGGTTGTAGTGCTGGACTGGATTCTTGCGGGTTTATGTAAACATTCCTGTATCTTGTGGGCATTAACTGTAACTGTAATACTAAGAGGTTTACTTAATCTTTCTTCATTGCTATACAGAGTAGAGCAAAGGTTGTAGTGCTGGACTGGATGCTTGCAGGTTTATGTAAACCTTACTGTATCTTGTGGGCATTAACTGTAACTGTAACAGTAAGAGCTTTACTTAATCTTTCTTCATTGCTATACAGAATAGAGCAAAGGTTGTAGTGCTGGACTGGACACTTGCAGGTTTATGTAAACCTTATTGTATCTTGTGGGCATTAACTGTAACAGTAAGAGGTTTACTTACTCTTTCTTCATTGCTATACAGAGTGGAGCAAAGGTTGTAGTGCTGGACTGGATAATTGCGTGTTTATGTAATACTTACTGTATCTTGTGGGCATTAACTGTAACAGTTAAGAAGTTTACTTACTCTTTCTTTATTTCTATACAGAGTAGAGCAAAGGTTGTAGTGCTGGACTGGATTCTTGTAGGTTTATGTAAACCTTGCTGTATCTTGTGGATATTGAATGTAACACTAATAGGTTTGCTTAATCTTTCTTCGTCGTTATCCAGAGTAGAGCATAGGTTCTAGTGCTGGACTGTACACTTTCAGGTTTATGTAAACCTTACTGTATCTTGTAAGCATTAACTGTAACAGTAAGAGGTTTTCTTACTCTTTCTTCATCGTTATCCAGAGTAGAGCATAGGTTGTAGTGGTTGACTGGACACTTTCAGGTTTATGTAAATCTTACTGCATCTTATTGGCATTAACTGTAACAGTAAGAGGTATACTTACTCTTTCTTCTTTGCTATAAAGAGTAGAGCAAAGGTTGTAGTGTTGTACTGGATGCTTGCAGGTTTATGTAAACCTTGATGTATCTTGTGGGCATTAGCTGCAACCATAACAGTAAAAGGTTTAGTTACTCTTTCTTTATTGCTATACAGAGTAGAGCAGAGGTTGTAGTGCTGGACTGTATATAATTGCAGGTTTATGTAAATCTTACTGCATCTTATTTCCATTAACTGTAACAGTAAGAGGTTTACTTACTGTTTCTTTATTGCTATACAGAGTAGAGCAAAGGTTGTAGTGCTGTATTGGATGCTTGCAGGTTTATGTAAACCTTAGTGTATCTTGTGGGCATTAACTGTAAGTGTAACAGTAAGAGGTTTAGTTACTCTTTCTTTATTGCTATACAGAGAAGGGCAAAGGTTGTAGTGCTGAACTGGATGCTTGCAGGTTTATGTAAACCTTACTGCATCTTATTGGCATTAACTGTAACAGTAAGAGGTTTACTTACTCTTTCTTTATTGCTATATAGAGTAGAGCAAATGTTGTAGTGGATTACTGGATGCTTGCAGGTTTATGTAAACCTTCCTGTATCTTGTGGGCATTAACTGTAACAGTAAGAGGTTTAGTTACTCTTTCTTCATTGCTATACAGGGTAGAGCAAAGGTTGTAGTGCTGGACTGGATTCTTGCAGGTTTATGTAAACCTTCCTGTATCTTGTGGGCATTAAATGTAACTGTAACAGTAAGAGCTTTACTTAATCTTTCTTAATTGCTATACAGAATAGAGCAACGGTTGTAGTGCTGGACTGGACACTTGCAG
The DNA here is from genome assembly GCA_030765065.1 of Deroplatys truncata. Lineage (NCBI taxonomy): Eukaryota > Metazoa > Arthropoda > Insecta > Mantodea > Mantidae > Deroplatys > Deroplatys truncata. The sequence continues at coordinate 368,136 of CM060981.1, read as the reverse complement.
GTTTATGTAAACCTTACTGTATCTTGTGGGCATTAACTGTAACAGTAAGAGGTTTACTTACTCTTTCTTTATTGCTATACAGAGTAGAGCAAAGGTTGTAGTGCTGGACTGGATACTTGCGTGTTTATGTAATACTTACTGTATCTTGTGGGCATTAACTGTAACAGTAAGCGGTTTACTGACTCTTTCTTTATTGCTATACAGCCTAGAGCAATGGTTGTAGTGCTGGACTGGATGCTTGCAGGTTTATGTAAACCTACTGTATCTTGTGGGTATTAACTGTAACAGTAAGAAGTTTACTTACTCTTTCTTTATTGCTATAATGAGTAGAGCAAAGGTTGTAGTGCTGGACTGGATTCTTGTAGGTTTATGTAAACCTTGCTGTATCTTGTGGTCATTGACTGTAACACTAATAGGTTTGCTTACTCTTTCTTCGTCGTTATCCAGAGAGAGCATAGGTTGTAGTGCTGGACTAAACACTTGCAGGTTTATGTAAACCTTACTGTTTCTAGTGGGCATTAACGGTGACTGTAACAGTAAGAGGTTTACTTACTCTTTCTTCATCGTTATCAAGTGTAGAGATATGGTTGTGGCGCTGGACTGGATGCTTGAAGGTTTATGTAAATCTTACTGCATCTTATTGGCATTAACTGTAACAGTAACAGGTTTACTTTCTCTTTCTTTATTGCTATACAGAGCGGAGCAAAGGTTGTAGTGTTGTACTGGATGCTTGCAGGTTTATGTAAACCTTGCTGTATTATGTGTGCATTAACTGCAACTGTAACATTAAGAGGTTTACTTACTCTTTCTTTATTACTATACAGAGTAGAGCAAAGGTTGTAGTGCTGGACTGGATGCTTGCAGGTTTATGTAAACCTTACTGCATCTTCTTGGCCTTAACTGTAACAGTAAGAGGTTTACTTACTCTTTCTTCATTGCTATACAGAGTAGAGCAAAGGTTGTAGTGCTGTACTGTATGCTTGCAAGTATATGTAAACCTTGCTGTATCTTGTAGGCATTTGACTGTAACTGTAACACTGAGAGGTTTACTTAATCTTTCTTCATTGCTATACAGAGTAGAGCAAAGGTTGTAATGCTGGACTGGACACTTGCAGGTTTATGTAAACCTTACTGTATCTTTTATAACTAATATGATTTTCCGGGCTGTTATGCCGTGGTCTGCTGAAGAAAGATATCCCAGACGTTTCGTCCACAACTGCGGTGGACATCTTCAGTGGCGCGGACGAAGTCTTCTCGGTGAAAGTATCGCAGCGTCTGATGCGTTGGCCGCTAGTGCCGCTCTCTTTATAGTGTGGGCGCTCTCTGCTGATTGGTCCGCTGGTATGAGGGGGCTGGCGCCGGCTGTGTTGTTGCTCTCTTCTGATTGGCTCGCAGTGTTTTTCGGTTTTGTATGACCTTTCTTGTTTTTGATGACTAGATGCCAGTTACTGTTGAGTTTCAATGCTTCTTCTTTCCTATTGAAATTATTGGGATGTTTATAAATCTCTATTGCTTCGCGTTGTAGCCGGGTATGGTAATGCTTTATGGAGGAAAGAATGTTGGTGTCCTGAAATCTAATAATGTGTTCGCCCTCGGCTTCAATGGCATGTTCGGCGACTGCCGATTTTTCTGTATGGCCCAGGCAGCAGTTTCTTTTGTGTTCGCTCAGTCTGGTGTTAGCGCTCCGCTGTGTGGTACCAATGTACACTGAACCACACGAACAAGGAATACGGTAAACACCGGTCGATGACAGGGGGTCTCGGGGGTCTTTGGAAGAGCGCAGTAGGCTGTTTAATTGTCTTGTAGGTTTGAATACTGTTTTGACGTTATGACGTTGAAGTATATGTTCAATACGGTCAGTGACATTTCTGAAATATGGCAGAAAGACGATGGACTTGCTTTTGGGTTGGTCCTGAGTAGCCGGTCGGGGCTTGGCCGGACGGCAGGCTCTTCTCACCTCTTGGACTGAATAACCATTTGATTGTAGAGCTGTTTCTAGGTGTCGGATTTCTTGTGGAAGTAAGTGTGGTTCACAAAAAATCGGCAGTCGCCGAACATGCCATTGAAGCCGAGGGCGAACACATTATTAGATTTCAGGACACCAACATTCTTTCCTCCATAAAGCATTACCATACCCGGCTACAACGCGAAGCAATAGAGATTTATAAACATCCCAATAATTTCAATAGGAAAGAAGAAGCATTGAAACTCAACAGTAACTGGCATCTAGTCATCAAAAACAAGAAAGCTCAAAAGGTCATACAAAACCGAAAAACACTGCGAGCCAATCAGAAGAGAGCAACAACACAGCCGGCGCCAGCCCCCTCATACCAGCGGATCAATCAGCAGAGAGCGCCCACACTATAAAGAGAGCGGCACTAACGGCCAACGCATCAGACGCTGCGATACTTTCACCGAGAAGACTTCGTCCGCGCCACTGAAGATGTCCACCGCAGTTGTGGACGAAACGTCTGGGATATCTTTCTTCAGCAGACCACGGAAAATCATATTAGTTATAATTGTGACACCGGCCGTGAAAACCTACGTTCTTACTGTATCTTGTGGGCATTAACTATAACAATAAGAGGTTTACTTACTCTTTCTTCATTGCTATACAGAGTACAGCAAAGGTTGTTGTGTTGGACTGGATACTTGCAGGTTTATGTAAATCTTTCTGTATCTTGTGGGCATTAACTGTAACAGTAAGAGTTTTACTTTCTCTTTCTTTATTGCTATACAGACTAGAGCAAAGGTTGTAGTGCTGTACTGGATTCCTGCATGTTTATGTAAACCTTAGTGTATCTTGTGGGCATTAACTGTAACTGTTACAGTAGGAGGTTTACTTAATCTTTCTTTATTGCTATACAAAGTAGAGCAAAGCTTGTAGTGCTGTACTGGTGCTTGCAGGTTTATGTAAATTTTGCTGTATCTTGTGGGCATTAACTGTAACAGTAAGAGGTTTACTTACTCTTTCTTCATTGCTATACAGAGTAGAGCAAAGGTTATAGTGCTGGACTGGATGCTTTTAGGTTTATGTAAACCTTGCTGTATCTTGTGGGCATTAACTGTAACTGTAACAGTTAGAGGTTTACTTACTCTTTCTTTATTGCTATACAGCGTAGAGCAAAGGTTGTAGTGCTGGACTGGATTCTTGCAGCTTTGTGTAACTCTTGCTGTATCTTGTGGGCATTAACTGTAACTGTAACAGTAAGAGGTTTACTTAATCTTTCTTCATTGCTGTACAGCGTAGAGCAAAGGTTGTAGTGCTGGACTGGATCCTTACAGGTTTATGTAAATCTTAGTGCATCTTATTGGCACTAACTGTAACAGAAAGAAGTTTACTTAATCTTTCTTTATTGCTATACCGAGCAGAGCAAAGGTTGTAGTGCTGGACTGGATGCTTGCAGGTTTATGTAAACCTTGCTGTATCTTGTGGGCATTAACTGTAACCATAACAGTAAGAGGTTTAGTTACTCTTTCTTCATTGCTATACAGAATAGTGCAAAGGTTGTAGTGCTGGACTGGACACTTGCAGGTTTATGTAAACCTTACTGTATCTTGTGGGCATTAACTGTAACAGTAAGAGGTTTACTTACTCTTTCTTCATTGATATACCGAGTAGAGCAGACGTTGTAACGCTGGACTGGTAACTTGCAGGTTTATGTAGATCTTACTGTATCTTGTGTGCATTAACTGTTACAGTAAGAGGTTTACTGTCTCTCTCTTTATTGCTATACAGCGTAGAGCAAAGGTTGTAGTGCTGGACTGGGTGCTTGCAGGTTTATGTAATTCTTACTGCATCTTATTGGCATTAACTGTAACAGTAACAAGTTTACTTACTCTTTCTTTATTGCTATACAGAGCGGAGCAAAGGTTGTAGTGTTGTACTGGATGCTTGCAGGTTTATGCAAACCTTGCTGTATTATGTGAGCATTAACTGCAGCTGTAACAGTAAGGGGTTTACTTACTCTTTCTTTATTGCTATACAGAGTAGAGCAAAGGTTGTAGTGCTGGACTGGATGCCTGCAGGTTTATGTAGACCTTACTGCATCTTATTGGCATTAACTGTAACACTAAGAGGTTTACTTACTCTTTCTTCATTACTATACAGAGTAGAGCAAAGGTTGTATAACTGTACTGGATGCTTGCAAGTTTATGTAAACCTTGCTGTATCTTGTGGGCATTAACTGTAACTGTAACAGTAAGAGCTTTACTTAATTTTCTTCATTGCTATACAGAGTAGAGCAAAGTTTGTAGTGCTGGACTGGACACTTGCAGGTTTATGTAAACCTTGCTGTATCTTGTGGGCATTAACTGTAACTGTAATGGTATGAGGTTTACTTACTGTTAATGCAACGTTATCCAGAGTAGAGCATAAGTTGTAGTGCTGGAGTGGATTTTCGTGGGTTTATGTAATTCTTACTGCATCTTATTGGCATTAACTGTAACAGTAAGAAGTTTACTTACTCTTTCTTCATTGCTATACAGAGTAGAGCAAAATATGTAGTGCTGGACTGGATGCTTGCAGGTTTATGTAAATCTTACTGCATCTTATTGGCATTAACTGTAACAGTAAGAGGTTTACTTACTGTTTCTTTATTGCTAAACAGAGTATAGATCGAAGGTTGTAGTGCTGGACCGGATGCTTGCAGGTTCATGTAAACCTTGATGTATCTTGTGGGCATTAGGTGTAACAGTAAGAGGTTTACTTAATGTTTCTTAATTGCTATACAGAGTAGAGCAAAGGTTGTAGTGCTGGACTGGATTCTTGCAGGTTTATGTAAATCTTACTGTATCTTGTGGGCATTAACTGTAACAATGAGAGGTTTACTTACTCTTTCTTTATTGCTATACAGCGTAGAGCATAGGTTGTAGTTGTGGACTGGATACTTGCAGGTTTATGTAAATCTTACTGTATCTCTTGGGCATTAACTCTAACAGTAAGAGGTTTACTTACTCTTTCTTTATTGCTATACAGAGTGGAGCAAATGTTGTAGTGCTGGACTGGATTCTTGCAGGTTACTGTAAACCTTGCTGTATCCTGTGGTCATTCACTGTAACATTAATAGGTTTACTTACTCTTTCTTTATTGCTATACAGAGTAGAGCAAAATATGTAGTGCTGGACTGGATGCTTGCAGGTTTATGTAAATCTTACTGCATCTTATTGGCATTAACTCTAACAGTAAGAGGTTTACTTACTGTTTCTTTATTGCTGTTTCTTGTGTTCATTGACTGTAACACTAATAGGTTTGCTTACTCTTTCTTCGCCGCTATACAGAGTAGAGCATAGGTTGTAGTGCGGGACTGGACGCTTGCAGGTTTATGTAAACCTTACTGTTTCTTGTGGGCATTAATTGTGACTGCAACGGTAAGAGGTTTACTTACTCTTTCTTCATCGTTATCCAGAGTAGAGGAAGGTTGTGGCGCTGGACTGGATGCTTGCAGGTTTATGTAAACCTTACTGTATCTTGTCGGCTTTAAGTGTTACAGTAAGAGGTTTACTTACTCTTTCTTTATTGCTTTACAGAGTAGAAGAAATGTTATAGTGCTGGACTGGATGCTTGCAGGTTTATGTAAACCTTGCTGTATCTTCGGGCATTAACTGTAACAGTAAGAGGTTTACTTACTCTTTCTTTATTGCTTTACAGAGTAGACAAAATGTTGTAGTGCTGGACTGGATGCTTGCAGGTTTATGTAAACCTTGCTGTATCTTATGGTCATTAACTGTAACTGTAATGGTATGAGGTTTACTTACTCTTATTTCAATGTTATCCAGAGTAGAGCATAGGTTGTAGTGCTAGATTGGATACTTGCAGGTTTATGTAAATCTTACTGCATCTTATTGGCATTAACTGTAACAGTAAGAGGTTTACTTACTCTTTCTTCATTGCTGTACAGAGTAGAGCAAGGGTTGTAGTGTTGTACTGTATGCTTGCAGGTTTATGTAAATTTTGCTGTATCTTGTGGGCATTAACTGTAACAGTAAGAGGTTTAGTTACTCTTTCTTCATTGCTATACAGGGTAGAGCAAAGGTTGTAGTGCTGGACTGGATTCTTGCAGGTTTATGTAAACCTTGCTGTATCTTGTGGGCATTAACTGTAACTGTAACAGTAAGAGGTTTACTTAATCTTTCTTCATTGCTATACAGAGTAGAGCAAAGGTTGTAGTGCTGGACTGGATTCTTGCAGGTTTATGTAAACCTTGCTGTATCTTGTGGTTATTGACTGTAACACTAATAGGTTTGCTTACTCTTTCTTCGTCGTTATCCAGAGTAGAGCATAGGTTGTAGTGCTGGACTGGACACTTTCAGGTTTATGTACACCTTACTGTTTCTTGTGGGCATTTACTGTGACTGTAACAGTAAGCGGTTTACTTACTCTTTCTTCTTCGTTATCCAGAGTAGAACAAAGGTTGTGGCGCTGGACTGGATGCTTGCAGGTTTATGTAAACCTTACTGTATCTTTTGGGCATTAACTGTAACAGTAAGAGGTTTACTTACTCTTTCTTTATTACTTTACAGAGTAGACAAATGTTGTAGTGCTGGACTGGATGCTTGCAGGTTTATGTAAACCTTACTAAATCTTCTGGGCATTAACTGTAACAGTAAGAGGTTTACTTACTTCATTGTTATCCAGAGTGGAGCGAAGGTTGTAGTGCTGGACACTTGCAGGTTTATGTAAACCTTACTGTATCTTGTGGGCATAACTGTAACAGTAAGAGGTTTACTTACTCTTTCTTTATTGCTATATAGAGTAGAGCAAAAGTTGTAGTGCTGTACTGGATACTTGTAGGTTTATATAAATCCTACTGTATCTTGAGGGCATTAACTGTAACAGTAAGAGGTTTACTTACTCTTTCTTTATTGCTATACAGAGTAGAGCAAAGGTTGTAATGCTGGACTGGATACTTGTAGGTTTATATAAATCTTACTGTATCTTGAGGGCATTAGCTGTAACAGTAAGAGGTTTACTTACTCTTTCTTTATTGCTATATAGAGTAGAGCAAAAGTTGTAGTGCTGTACTGGATACTTGTAGGTTTATATAAATCTTACTGTATCTTGTGGGCATAACTGTAACAGTAAGAGGTTTACTTACTCCTTCTTTATTGCTATATAGAGTAGAGCAAAAGTTGTAGTGCTGTACTGGATACTTGTAGGTTTATATAAATCCTACTGTATCTTGAGGGCATTAACTGTAACAGTAAGAGGTTTACTTACTCTTTCTTTATTGCTATACAGAGTAGAGCAAAGGTTGTAATGCTGGACTGGATACTTGTAGGTTTATATAAATCTTACTGTATCTTGAGGGCATTAGCTGTAACAGTAAGAGTTTAACTTTCTCTTTCTTTAATGCTATATAGAGTAGAGCAAAAGTTGTAGTGCTGTACTGGATGCTTGCAGGTTTATGTAAACCTTGCTGTATCTTGAGGGCATTAGCTGTAACAGTAAGAGTTTAACTTTCTCTTTCTTTAATGCTATATAGAGTAGAGCAAAGTTTGTAGTGCTGGACTGGACACTTGCAGGTTTATTTAAACCTTACTGTATCTTGTGGGCATTAACTGTAACAGTAAGAGGTGTACTTACTCTTTCTTCATTGCTATACAGATTAGAGCAAAGGTTGTAGTGCTGGACTGGATTCTTCCAGGTTTATGTAAACCTTGCTGTATGTTGTGGTTATTGAATGTAACACTAATAGGTTTGCTTAATCTTTCTTTGTCGTTATCCAGAGTAGAGCATAGGTTCTAGTGCTGGACTGTACACTTTCAGGTTTATGTAAACCTTACTGTATCTTGTAAGCATTAACTGTAAGAGTAAGAGGTTTACTTACTCTTTCTTCATCGTTATCCAGAGTAGAGCATAGGTTGTAGTGCTGGACTGGACACTTGCAGGTTTATGTAAGCCTTACTATATCTTGTGGGCATTAACTGTAACAGTAAGAAGTTTACTTTCTCTTTCTTTTTTGCTATCCAGAGTAGAGCAAAAGTTGTAGTGCTGGACTGGATGCTTGCAGGTTCTTGTAAACCTTGCTGTGTCTTCTGGGCATTAACTGTAACTGTAACAGTAAGAGGTTTACTTAATCTTTCTTCATCGCTATCCAGAGTAGAGCATAGGTTGTAGTGCTGGACTGGATGCTTGCAGGTTTATGTAAACCTTACTGTATCTTGTGGGCATTAACTGTAACAGTAAGAGGTTTACTGAATCTTTCTTCAAAGTTATCCAGAGTAGAGCATAGGTTTGTAGTGCTGAAATGGATACTTGCAGGTTTATATAAATCTTACTGCATCTTATTGGCATTAACTGTAACAGTAAGAAGTTTACTTAATCTTTCTTCAAAGTTATCCAGAGTAGAGCATAGGTTGTAGTGCTGGATTGGATACTTGCAGGTTTATATAAACATAACTGCATCTTATTGGCATTAACTGTAACAGTAAAAGGTTTACTTAATGTTTCTTTATTGGTATACAGAGTAGAGCAAAGGTTGTAGTGCTGTACTGGATGCTTGCAGGTTTATGTAAATTTTGCTGTATCTTGTGTGCATTATCTATAACAGTAAGAGGTGTGGTTACTCTTTCCTCATTGCTATACAGAGTAGAGCACAGGTTGTATTGTTGTACTGGATGCTTGCAGGTTTATTTAAACCTTACTGTACCTCGTGGGCATTAACTGTAACTGTAACAGTAAGAGGTTTACTTACTCTTTCTTCATTGCTATACAGAGTAGAGCAAAATATGTAGTGCTGCACTGGATGCTTGCAGGTTTATGTACATCTTACTGCATGTTATTGGAACAAACTGTAACAGTAACCGGTTTACTTACTCTTTCTTTATTGCTATACAGAGTAGAGCAAAGGTTGTAGTGTTGTACTGGATGCTTGCAGGTTTATGTAAACGTTGCTGTTCTTTGGGGGCATTAACTGTAACTGTAACAGTAAGAGGTTTACTTGCTCTTTCTTTATTGCTATACAGAGTAGAGCAAATGTTGTAGTGCTGGACTGTATACTTGCAGGTTTACCTTACTGTATCTTGTGGGATTTAACTGTAACAGTTAGAGGTTTACTTACTCTTTCTTTATTGCTATACAGAGTAGAGCAAAGGTTGTAGTGCTGTACTGGATGCTTGCAGGTTTATGTAAACCTTACTGTATCTTGTGTGCATTAACTGTAACTGTAACAGTAAGAGGTTTACTTACTCTTTCCTTTATTGCTTTACAGAGTAGAGCAAAGGTTGTAGTGCTGTACTGGATGGTTGCAGGTTTATGCAAATATTACTGCATCTTATTGGCATTAACTGTAACAGTAAGAGGTTTACTTAATCTTTCTTTATTGCTATACAGAGTAGAGCAAAGGTTGTAGTGCTGTACTGGATGCTTGCAGGTTTATGTACACCTTGCTGTATCTTGTGGGCATTTACTGTAACAGTAAGAGGTTTACTTACTCTTTCTGCATTGCTATACAGAGTAGAGCAAAAGTTGTAGTGCTGGACTGGATACTTGCAGGTTTATGTACACCTTGCTGTATCTTGTGGGCATTAACTGTAACAGTAAGAGGTTTACTTACTCTTTCTTTATTGCTATACAGCGTAGAGCAAAGGTTGTAGTGCTGGACTGGATTCTTGCAGCTTTGTGTAACTCTTGCTGTATCTTGTGGGCATTAACTGTAACTGTAACAGTAAGAGGTTTACTTAATCTATCTTCATTGCTGTACAGCGTAGAGCAAAGGTTGTAGTGCTGGACTGGATGCTTACAGGTTTATGTAAATCTTACTGCATCTTATTGGCATTAACTGTAACAGAAAGAAGTTTACTTAATCTTTCTTTATTGCTATACCGAGCAGAGCAAAGGTTGTAGTGCTGGACTGGATGCTTGCAGGTTTATGTAAACCTTGCTGTATCTTGTGGGCATTAACTGTAACTGTAACAGTAAGAGGTTTACTTAATCTTTCTTCTTTGCTATACTAAGAAGAGCAAAGTTTGTAGTGCTGGACTGGACACTTGCAGCTTTATGTAAACCTTACTGTATCTTGTGGGCATTAACTGTAACAGTAAGAGGTTTACTTACTCTTGCGTCATTGCTATACAGAGTAGAGCAAAGGTTGTAGTGCTGTACTGGACACTTGCAGGTTTATGTAAACCTTACTGTATCTTGTGGGCATTAACTGTGACAGTAAGAGGTTTACTTTCTCTTTCTTCATTGCTATACAGAGTAGAACAAAGGTTGTAGTCCTGGACTGGACACTTGCAGGTTTATGTAAACCTTACTGTTTCTTGTGGGCATTAACTGTGACTGTAACAGTAAGAGGTTTACTTACTCTTTCTTCTTCGTTATCCAGAGTAGAGCTAAGGTTGTAGCGCTGGACTGGATGCTTGCAGGTTTATGTAAACCTTACTGTATCTTGTGGGCATTAACTGTAACAGTAAGAGGTTTACTTACTCTTTCTTTATTGCTTTACAGAGTAGAGCAAAGCTTGAAGTGCTGGACTGGATACTTGCAGGTTTATGTAAATCTTACTGCATCTTATTGGCATTAATTGTAACAGTAAGAGGTTTACTTACTCTTTCTTCATTGCTATACAGAGAAGCAAAACATGTAGTGCTGGACTGGATGCTTGCAGGTTTATGTAAATCTTCCTGCATCTAATTGGCATTAACTGTAACAGTAAGAGGTTTACTTACTCTTTCTTTATTGCTATACACAGTAGAGCAAAGGTTGTATTGTTGTACTGGATGCTTGCAGGTTTATGTAAACCTTGCTGTATCTTGTGGTCATTCACAGTAACACTAATACGTTTACTTACTCTTTCTTTATTGCTATACAGCGTAGAGCAAAGGTTGTAGTGCTGGACTGGATAGTTGCAGGTTTATATAAATCTTACTGTATCTTGTGCACATTAAGTGTAACAGTAAGAGGTTTACTTACTCTTTCTTTATGGCTATACAGAGTGGAGCAAAGGTTGTAGTGCTCGACTGGATTCTTGCAGCTTTGTGTAACTCTTGCTGTATCTTGTGGGCATTAACTGTAACTGTAACAGTACGAGGTTTACTTAATCTTTCTTCATTGCTGTACAGCGTAGAGCAAAGGTTGTAGTGCCGGAGTGGATGCTTGCAGGTTTATGTAAACTTGCTGTATCTTGTGGGCATTAACTGTAACTGTAACAGGTTTACTTACTCTTTATTCAAAGTTATCCAGAGTAGAGCATAGGTTGTAGTGCTGGACTGGATACTTGCAGGTTTATGTAAATCTTACTGCATCTTATTGGCATTAACTGTAACAGTAAGGGCTTTACTTACTCTTTCTTATTTGCTATACAGAGTAGAGCAAAGGTTGTAGTGTTGGACTGGATACTTGCAGGTTTATGTAAATCTTTCTGTATCTTGTGGGCATTAACTGTAACAGTAAGAGGTTTACTTTCTCTTTCTTTATTGCTATACAGAGTAGAGCAAAGGTTCTAATGCTGGACTGGATACTTGTAGGTTTATATAAATCTTACTGTATCTTGTGGGCATTAACTGTAACAGTAAGAGTTTTACTTTCTCTTTCTATATTGCTATACAGAGTAGAGCAAAGTGTGTAGTGCTGGACTGGACACTTGCAGGTTTATTTAAACCTTACTGTAACTTGTGGGCATTAACTGTAACAGTAAGAGGTGTACTTACTCTTTCTTCATTGCTATACAGAGTAGAGCAAAGGATGTAGTGCGGGGCTGGATACTTGCAGGTTTATGTAAACCTTACTGTATCTTGTGGGCTTTAACTGTAACTGTAACAGTAAGAGGTTTACTTACTCCTTCTTTATTGCTATACAGAGTAGAGCAAAGGATGTAGTGCTGGACAGGATTCTTGCAGGTTTATGTAAACCTTACTGTATCTTGTGGGCTTTAACTGTAACTGTAACAGTAAGAGGTTTACTTACTCCTTCTCTATTGCTATACAGAGTAGAGCAAAGGAAGTAGTGCTGGACAGGATTCTTGCAGGTTTATGTAAACCTTACTGTATCTTGTGGGCTTTAACTGTAACTGTAACAGTAAGAGGTTTACTTACTCCTTCTCTATTGCTATACAGAGTAGAGCAAAGGATGTAGTGCTGGACAGGATTCTTGCAGGTTTATGTAAACCTTGCTGTATCTTGTGGGCATTAACTGTAACAGTAAGAGGTTTACTTACTCTTTCTTTATTGCTTTACAGAGTAGAGCAAAGGTTGTAGTGCTGGACTGGATGCTTGCAGGTTTATGTAAACCTTGCTGTATCTTGTGGGCATTAACTGTAACTGTAATGGTATGAGGTTTACTTACTGTTAATGCAACGTTATCCAGAGTAGAGCATAAGTTGTAGTGCTGGAGTGGATTTTCGTGGGTTTATGTAATTCTTACTGCATCTTATTGGCATTAACTGTAACAGTAAGAAGTTTACTTACTCTTTCTTCATTGCTATACAGAGTAGAGCAAAATATGTAGTGCTGGACTGGATGCTTGCAGGTTTATGTAAATCTTACTGCATCTTATTGGCATTAACTGTAACAGTAAGAGGTTTACTTACTGTTTCTTTATTGCTAAACAGAGTATAGATCGAAGGTTGTAGTGCTGGACCGGATGCTTGCAGGTTCATGTAAACCTTGATGTATCTTGTGGGCATTAGGTGTAACAGTAAGAGGTTTACTTAATGTTTCTTAATTGCTATACAGAGTAGAGCAAAGGTTGTAGTGCTGGACTGGATTCTTGCAGGTTTATGTAAATCTTACTGTATCTTGTGGGCATTAACTGTAACAATGAGAGGTTTACTTACTCTTTCTTTATTGCTATACAGCGTAGAGCAAAGGTTGTAGTTGTGGACTGGATACTTGCAGGTTTATGTAAATCTTACTGTATCTCTTGGGCATTAACTCTAACAGTAAGAGGTTTACTTACTCTTTCTTTATTGCTATACAGAGTGGAGCAAATGTTGTAGTGCTGGACTGGATTCTTGCAGGTTACTGTAAACCTTGCTGTATCCTGTGGTCATTCACTGTAACATTAATAGGTTTACTTACTCTTTCTTTATTGCTATACAGAGTAGAGCAAAATATGTAGTGGTGGACTGGATGCTTGCAGGTTTATGTAAATCTTACTGCATCTTATTGGCATTAACTCTAACAGTAAGAGGTTTACTTACTGTTTCTTTATTGCTGTTTCTTGTGTTCATTGACTGTAACACTAATAGGTTTGCTTACTCTTTCTTCGCCGCTATCCAGAGTAGAGCATAGGTTGTAGTGCGGGACTGGACACTTGCAGGTTTATGTAAACCTTACTGTTTCTTGTGGGCATTAATTGTGACTGCAACGGTAAGAGGTTTACTTACTCTTTCTTCATCGTTATCCAGAGTAGAGGAAGGTTGTGGCGCTGGACTGGATGCTTGCAGGTTTATGTAAACCTTACTGTATCTTGTCGGCTTTAAGTGTTACAGTAAGAGGTTTACTTACTCTTTCTTTATTGCTTTACAGAGTAGAAGAAATGTTATAGTGCTGGACTGGATGCTTGCAGGTTTATGTAAACCTTGCTGTATCTTCGGGCATTAACTGTAACAGTAAGAGGTTTACTTACTCTTTCTTTATTGCTTTACAGAGTAGACAAAATGTTGTAGTGCTGGACTGGATGCTTGCAGGTTTATGTAAACCTTGCTGTATCTTATGGTCATTAACTGTAACTGTAATGGTATGAGGTTTACTTACTCTTATTTCAATGTTATCCAGAGTAGAGCATAGGTTGTAGTGCTAGATTGGATACTTGCAGGTTTATGTAAATCTTACTGCATCTTATTGGCATTAACTGTAACAGTAAGAGGTTTACTTACTCTTTCTTCATTGCTATACAGAGTAGAGCAAGGGTTGTAGTGTTGTACTGTATGCTTGCAGGTTTATGTAAATTTTGCTGTATCTTGTGGGCATTAACTGTAACAGTAAGAGGTTTAGTTACTCTTTCTTCATTGCTATACAGGGTAGAGCAAAGGTTGTAGTGCTGGACTGGATTCTTGCAGGTTTATGTAAACCTTGCTGTATCTTGTGGGCATTAACTGTAACTGTAACAGTAAGAGGTTTACTTAATCTTTCTTCATTGCTATACAGAGTAGAGCAAAGGTTGTAGTGCTGGACTGGATTCTTGCAGGTTTATGTAAACCTTGCTGTATCTTGTGGTTATTGACTGTAACACTAATAGGTTTGCTTACTCTTTCTTCGTCGTTATCCAGAGTAGAGCATAGGTTGTAGTGCTGGACTGGACACTTTCAGGTTTATGTACACCTTACTGTTTCTTGTGGGCATTAACTGTGACTGTAACAGTAAGAGGTTTACTTACTCTTTCTTCTTCGTTATCCAGAGTAGAACAAAGGTTGTGGCGCTGGACTGGATGCTTGCAGGTTTATGTAAACCTTACTGTATCTTTTGGGCATTAACTGTAACAGTAAGAGGTTTACTTACTCTTTCTTTATTACTTTACAGAGTAGACAAATGTTGTAGTGCTGGACTGGATGCTTGCAGGTTTATGTAAATCTTACTGCATCTTATTGGCATTAACTCTAACAGTAGGAGGTTTACTTACTGTTTCTTTATTGCTATACAGAGAAGAGCAAATTTGTAGTGCTGGACCGGATTCTTGCAGGTTTATATAAACCTTGATGTCTCTTGTGAGCATTAACTGTAACAGTAAGAGGTTTACTTACTCTTTCTTTATTGCTATGCAGAGTAGAGCAAAGGTTGTAGTACTGTACTGGATGCTTGCAGGTTTATGTAAACCTTACTGTATCTTGTGGGCATTAACTGTAACTGTAACACTAAGAGGTTTACTTACTCTTTCTTTATTGCTATACAGCGTAGAGCAAAGGTTGTAGTGCTGGACTGGATGCTTGCGGGTTTATGTAAACCTTCCTGTATCTTGTGGGAATTAACTGTAACTGTAACAGTAAGAGGTTTACTTACTCTTTCTTCAAATCTCTCCAGAGTAGTGCATAGCTTGTAGTGCTGGCCTGATTACTTGCAGGTTTATGTAAATCTTACGGCATCTTATTGGCATTAACTGTAACAGTAAGGGGTTTAGCCACTCTTTCTTCATTGCTATTGAAGCGGTGTAAATGTTATAATGTTTTGCCATTATTATAGCACCACGTTTGGGAGCCAATATGATGCGGTATTAATGTTGTAATTATTTAACATTATTTGTAGCTCCGCGTTTGGAAGCCAATATGCGACGGTTGCTGCTTTACGTAATGTTGTTTACATCACGTGTGTTGAAGCCTCCTTGTGACGTCACTCTTTGTTTGGTTCGTAGCTCCCTCTGGCGTAGCAATTTGTATCAATTAGTTTCTGAAAGAATTTAAGGTTATGTATATTGTCCTCCGGCTAGCTATTTAGGTCGGCATTTAACTCTTGCAGGGTGTGAATCGGAAAGGAATCTTTTATTCAGAAATGATACTGATGAAGAAATTGTTTTTATAACTTTTATTGCCGAACACGTTCACTAACACTTTTTACATATTGAGATAGATACTCGCCAAACTGAAACTATTTGTAATAACTTCTTATTTATCATTTTTAACTCGCATACTTCAAATTTATGTAATTTTCTAAATGTATGATACTTTATAATAATTCTCGTAATTCTGCTGCGCGTAACTTGGCGAAATAAATGAACTGAGAGATCGACGTGTAGAGTACGGAGAATTTTGTAGAACTGGGGAGAACACTCCCTTGAACCTACACTATTTATAGGCTTGCCTCAAGATACGCCTAAAGATTATAAATGAACTGCTATTGGCTAATAAAACGCGCCAACATTAGCGTCTATTTTACTATCCAATTAAAACCACTAATACATATTTCTTTTAAGGAACATTCTAGAAGCTTTTACCGAAAAGGCGCGAAACATTACGTAACTTCCTGGTTCCCGGTAACGATAAACAACTCACCCCCTTGCTGCATTATTGCGTTATTGTTGACAGTTTCAGTAAAGCCGAATATTATTATTTACCAATAATAATTACAATTAATAAACCTCTGAAATCAATGTTACATAAAAATACATATTCATATTACTATCATTAATTACATCTGAGTAATTTGTGATACAAATTACCGTCTCATATGCCCCACTAGAAACATAATTATAAATATTTATAACTTGTTTAGAAATTTTAAAATTGTGTTTTTAGTCTCCTAAATCTTGGAACACACGCTATCACTATCACTTGGCACTTCACACGCATTTAACACACGACATATTTTATCTCGCCACTACTTACTGGCTCTGGTTTAATTAATTTAGATATTCATCTGACATCACAAATTTTTTATAGCAAATACTTTACCCTGAATTATTTAATCACTGCTACCAAATTGTTTACTTTAAGTTGTTGACAAAAATTTATACATTTAAGATTTTTTTTTTTTGTAATTATTTATACATATTTACCAAAATATTTACCCTCAACATATATTTACATCTCTTAAATCTAGGTACTGTTTCACATTTTCTGTTTGCTACATAAGTATTTGTTTCCATTATTTTTTATTATATTTACCAATTTTTTTGTTATTTTGTACTTTACAAATATATTTACATCTCTTAAATCTTGACAATGTTTCACCTTTTCTGTTTGCTACCTAAGTATATATATTTTTTTTTTTTTTTTTGAATTTATTATTATTATTTTAACAATACTTTTGGAATTGTATTTACGTACGTTTAATTTAATATCATATTAAGTTTCAATCTTTGCATTCTTAATTTTTAAATCTTGGAATTGTATTTACGTACTTTTAATTTAATATCATCTTAAGTTTCAATCTTTGCATTCTTAATTTTCAAATGTTGTTACAGTTACTAAAAATTTAATTTATTTATTTATTTATTATATTTTTTTTTTTTTAAAAAACTTTTCTCTTTTTTTTTTTTTTATAACTTATTTCTCTTTTCAAATGACATATATATTTAGTTAACCCTCTTACGTTCCAATACATTTCTCTGCAAGTCATCTTTACCTATCCAGCATTTACTTTACATCTCATTGCTATTTACCCTCCTGGATCAAATTGTGTGTGGCTAAACATTACTCGTAGCCGTAACCTAACCTTCAAATTGTTGTTCATGAATAACCTATTGTATTCATTTGAAATTTCATCACATGATAACATTTGAAAACAATCTAAAGCTTCCTGAACAATACATCTTTTACCAACTTTCATTTTCAATTCTTCTGCTATCTCTTTACTTTGAGAATACTCTGACAAATCTGTACTAAACTGTACTGGACTGGAGTTTTCATTTTGAACATCTTGGTACAATTTATTTCTTTGCATTACTGTCTCATTCTGTATTTCTGATAACTCCCCTCTGAAATTAACTTGCGCCTCATTTACATCTACATTTATAACCTCTTTTATCTCTCTTAGCTCACTTGAACTACTACTCATTTGACTTCCTAACTCTGCGCCTTCTATATTAACCTCACTTTTAGTATTAACCTCACTTTCTTTGTTACCTATTTCCTTGCTTATGTCTAGCATTTTCTTTGAAATTTCTCCTGTCTCACTTGCTATTACTTCCTCATTTTCATCTCTCATTTCTGGCATACTACTACTATCTAACTTCATAACTTTCTTTTCAGTTTCTTCACTGCTTTGATCTACTTTTTGTTCTAATATCTCATTCCTCCTACCAATACTTTCTCTCCATTCCCTATGATCTTTTTTTATAGCTTCTATCAATTCCCTATGATCTTTGTTTATAGCTTCTCTCAATTCCCTATGACTCTTCTGCATATCTTCCCTAATATTTCTCAAAATTTCCATCATTTCCATCATCATACCAGCATCAATAGTAATATTTCCTGCTATTCTATTCTTACTTTCTGCACTAACA
Source organism: Deroplatys truncata (assembly GCA_030765065.1). Classification (NCBI taxonomy): domain Eukaryota; kingdom Metazoa; phylum Arthropoda; class Insecta; order Mantodea; family Mantidae; genus Deroplatys; species Deroplatys truncata. The sequence goes on along the minus strand of CM060981.1, from coordinate 350,258 downwards.
TTTCCTCCCTCCAATACTACATTGTTTGAGCTTTTTTTTGTAACCTGTATTGAATTACAGCTAACTGTTACACTATCCCCTTCCATCATTGTTTCTTCTGTATTACTAGCAGCCATTGTTTTTGTTTTCTAAAAAAAAATTACGATACCTTTGTGATGCTGTATGTTGCTGTTACTTTGATGTCCAGCGTTCTGCCCCATTCTCCTAGATTTGTATGTCGCTTCTGCGTTGTGTTGTGATGAATCTACGTCGTCTCGATGTTTTTATAGTTGAATTCCTTGTTGCCTCGTAATCTCGGAATTACCATCGAAGTCTGTCGTCCCTTTTGTTGTTTCTGGAATCTGCGTCTTGTAGATCATTTCACCGCTGTATTCCTGGTTACTCTGCTTCATTCCTAGTTAATTCTGCTACTTCCTGGTTATTCTTGTTCCTTTCCTAGTCATCTATGCCCCACGTTGGGCGCCATTATGAAGCGGTGTAAATTTTATAATGTTTTGCCATTATTATAGCACCACGTTTGGGAGCCAATATGATGCGGTATTAATGTTGTAATTATTTAACATTATTTGTAGCTCCGCGTTTGGAAGCCAATATGCGACGGTTGCTGCTTTACGTAATGTTGTTTACATCACGTGTGTTGAAGCCTCCTTGTGACGTCACTCCTTGTTTGGTTCGTAGCTCCCTCTGGCGTAGCAATTTGTATCAATTAGTTTCTGAAAGAATTTAAGGTTATGTATATTGTCCTCCGGCTAGCTATTTAGGTCGACATTTAACTCTTGCAGGGTGTGAATCGGAAAGGAATCTTTTATTCAGAAATGATACTGATGAAGAAATTGTTTTTATAACTTTTATTGCCGAACACGTTCACTAACACTTTTTACATATTGAGATAGATACTCGCCAAACTGAAACTGTTTGTAATAACTTCTTATTTATCACTTTTAACTCGCATACTTCAAATTTATGTAATTTTCTAAATGTATGATACTTTATAATAATTCTCGTAATTCTGCTGCGCATAACTTGGCGAAATAAATGAACTGAAAGATCGACGTGTAGAGTACGGAGAATTTTGTAGAACTGGGGAGAACGCTCCCTTGAACCTACACTATTTATAGGCTTGCCTCAAGATACGCCTAAAGATTATAAATGAACTGCTATTGGCTAATAAAACGCGCCAACATTAGCGTCTATTTTACTATCCAATTAAAACCACTAATACATATTTCTTTTAAGGAACATTCTAGAAGCTTTTACCGAAAAGGCGCGAAACATTACGTAACTTCCTGGTTCCCGGTAACGATAAACAAATCACCCCCTTGCTGCATTATTGCGTTATTGTTGACAGTTTCAGTAAAGCCGAATATTATTATTTACCAATAATAATTACAATTAATAAACCTCTGAAATCAATGTTACCTAAAAATACATATTCATATTACTATCATTAATTACATCTGAGTAATTTGTGATACAAATTACCGTCTCACTATACAGAGTAGAGCAAAGCTTGTAGTGCTTGACAGTATACTTGCAGGTTTATGTAAATCTTACTGCATCGAATTGGTATTAACTGTAACAGTAAGAGGTTTAGCCACTCTTTCTTTATTGCTATACAGAGTAGAGAAAAGGTTGTAGTGCTCTACTGATGCTTGCAGGTATATGTAAACCTTACTGTATCTTGTGGGCATTAACTGTAACTGTAACAGTAAGAGGTTTACTTACTCTTTCTTTATTGCTAAACAGAGTAGAGCAAAGGTTGTAGTGCTGGACTGGATGCTTGCAGGTTTATGTTAAGCTTACTGCATCTTATTGGCATTAACTGTAACAGTAGGAGGTTTACTTAATCTTTCATTATTGCTATACAGAGTTGAGCAAAGGTTGTAGTGCTGGACTGGATTCTTGCAGGTTTATGTAAACCTTGCTGTATCTAGTGGTCATTCACTGTAACTCTTTATAGGTTTACTTACTCTTTCTTAATTTTATCCAGAGTAGAGCAAAGGTTGTAGCGCTGCACTGGATGCTTGCAGGTTTATGTAAGCTTTACTGTATCTTGTGGACATTAACTGTAACAGTAAGAGGTTTACTTACTCTTTCTTCATCGTTATCCAGAGTAGAGCATAGGTTGTAGTGTTGGACTGGATACTTGCAGGTTTATGTAAACCTTGCTGTATCTTGTGGGCATTAACTGCAACTGAAACAGTAAGAGGTTTACTTAATCTTTCTTCATTTATATACAGAGTGGAGCAAAGGTTGTAGTGCTGGACTGGACACTTGCTGGTTTATGTAAACCTTACTGTATCTTGTGGGCATTAACTGTAACAATAAGAGATTTACTGAGTCTTTCTTTATTGCTATACAGAGTAGAGCAAAATATGTAGTGCTGGACTGGATGCTTGCTGGTTTATGTAAACCTTACTGTATCTTGTGGGCATTAACTGTAACAGTAAAAGGTTTACTTACTCTTACTTTATTGCTTTACAGATTAGAGCAAAGGTTGTAGTGCTGGACTGGATGCTTGTAGGTTTATGTAAACCTTGCTGTATCTTGTAGGCATTAACTGTAACTGTAACAGTAAGAGGTTTACTTACTCTTTCTTTATTGCTATACAGAGTAGAGCAAAGGTTGTAGTGCTGGACTGTATACTTGCAGGTTTATGTAAATCTTACTGCACCTTATTGGCATTAACTGTAACAGTAAGAGGTTTACTTACTCTTTCTTCATTGCTATACAGAGTAGAGCAAAGGTTGTAGTGTTGTACTGGATGCTTGCAGGTTTATGTAAAACTTGCTGTATCTTGTGGGCATTAACTGTAACCGTAACAGTAAGAGGTTTAGTTACTCTTTCTTTATTGCTTTACAGAGTAGAGCAAAGCTTGTAGTGCCTAACTGTATACTTGCAGGTTTATGTAAATCTTACTGCATCTTATTTGCATTAACTGTAACAGTAAGAGGTTTACTTACTCTTTCTTTATTACTATGCAGAGAAGAGAAAAGGTTGTAGTGCTGTACTGGATGCTTGCAGGTTTATGTAAACCTTACTGTATCTTGTGGGCATTAACTGTAACTGTAACAGTAAGAGGTTTACTTACTCTTTCTTTATTGCTATACAGAGTAGAGCAAAGGTTGTAGTGCTGAACTGGATTCTTGCAGGTTTATGTAAACCTCTACTGCATCTTATTGGCATTAACTGTAACAGTAAGAGGTTTACTTAATCTTTCTTTATTGCTATACGGAGTAGAGCAAAGGTTGTAGTGTTGTACTGTATGCTTGCAGGTTTATGTAAATTTTGCTGTATCTAGTGGGCATTAACTGTAACAGTAAGAGGTTTAGTTACTCTTTCTTCATTGCTATACAGGGTAGAGCAAAGGTTGTAGTGCTGGACTGGAAGCTTGCAGGTTTATGTAAACCTTACTGCATTTTATTGGCATTAACTGTAACAGTAAGAGGTTTACTTAATCTTTCTTTATTGCTATACAGAGTAGAGCAAAGGTTGTAGTGCTGGACTGGATGCTTGCAGGTTTATGTAAACCTTGCTGTATCTTGTGGGCATTAACTGTAACTGTAACGGTAAGAGGTTTACTTAATCTTTCTTCATTGCTATACAGAGTAGAGCAAAGGTTGTAGGGCTGGACTGTTTACTTGCAGGTTTATGTAAATCTTACTGCATTTTTTTGGCATTAACTGTAACAGTAAGAGGTTAACTTACTATTTCTTTATTGGTATACAGAGTAGAGCAAAGGTTGTAGTGTTGTACTGGATGCTTGCAGGTTTATGTAAACCTTGCTGTATCTTGTGGGCATTAACTGTAACCGTAACAGTAAGAGGTTTAGTTACTCTTTCTTTATTGCTTTACAGCGTAGAGCAAAGGTTGTAGTGCCTAACTGTATACTTGCAGGTTTATGTAAATCTTACTGCATCTTATTGGCATTAACTTTAACAGTAAGAGGTTTACGTACTCTTTCTTCATTGCTATACAGCGTAGAGCAAAGGTTGTAGTGCTGGACTGGATGCTTGCAGGTTTAAGTAAACCTTGCTGTATCTTGTGGGCATTTACTGTAACTGTAACAGTAAGAGGTTTACTTACTCTTTCTTCAAAGTTATGCAGAGTGAAGCATAGGTTGTAGTGCTCGACTGGATACTTGCAGGTTTATGTAAATCTTACTGTATCTTATTGGCATTAACTGTAACAGTAAGAGGTATACTTACTCTTTCTTTATTACTATACAGAGAAGAGAAAAGGTTGTAGTGCTGTACTGTATACTTGCAGGTTTATGTAAATCTTACTGCATCTTATTGGCATTAACTGTAACAGTAAGAGGTATACTTACTCTTTCTTTATTACTATACAGAATAGAGCAAAGGTTGTAGTGCCTAACTGTATACTTGCAGGTTTATGTAAATCTTACTGCATCTTATTGGCATTAACTGTAACAGTAAGAGGTATACTTACTCTTTCTTTATTACTATACAGAGAAGAGAAAAGGTTGTAGTGCTGTACTGGATGCTTGCAGGTTTATGTAAACCTTACTGTATCTTGTGGGCATTAACTGTAACTGTAACAGTAAGAGGTTTACTTATTCTTTCTTTATTGCTATACAGAGTAGAGCAAAGGTTGTAGTGCTGGACTGGATTCTTGCAGGTTTATGTAAACCTCTACTGCATCTTATTGGCATTAACTGTAACATTAAGAGGTTTACTTAATGTTTCTTTATTGCTATACAGAGTAGAGCAAAGGTTGTAGTGTTGTACTGTATGCTTGCAGGTTTATGTAAATTTTGCTGTATCTTGTTGGCATTAACTGTAACAGTAAGAGGTTTAGTTACTCTTTCTTTATTGCTATACAGAGTAGAGCAAAGGTTGTAGTGCTGGACTGGATTCTTGCAGGTTTATGTAAACCTTGCTGTATCTTGTGGGCATTAACTGTAACTGTAACAGTAAGAGGTTTACTTAATCTTTCTTCATTGCTATACCGAGTAGAGCAAAGGTTGTAGTGCTGGACTGGACACTTGCAGGTTTATGTAAACCTTACTGTACCTTGGGGGCATTAACTGTAACAGTAAGAGGTTTACTTACTCTGTCTTAATTGCTATACAGAGTAGAGCAAAGGTTGTAGTGCTGGACTGGATTCTTGCAGGTTTATGTAAACCTTGCTGAATCTTGTGGTTATTGACTGTAACACTAATAGCTTTGCTTACTCTATCTTCGTCGTTATCCAGAGTAGAGCATAGGTTGTAGTGCTGGACTGGACACTTGTAGGTTTATGTAAACCTTACTGTTTCTTGTGGGCATTAACTGTGACTGTAACAGTAAGACGTTTACTTACTCTTTCTTCTTCGTTATCCAGAGTAGAGCAAAGGTTGTGGCGCTGCACTGGATGCTTGCAGGTTTATGTAAACCTTACTGTATATTGTTGGCATTAACGGTAACAGTAAGAGGTTTACTTTCTCTTTCTTTATTGCTTTACAGAGTAGAGCAAAGGTTGTAGTGTTGGAGTGGACACTTGCAGGTTTATGTAAACCTTACCGTATTTTGTGGACATTAACTGTAACAGTAAGAGGTTTACTTACTCTGTCTTCATTGCTATACAGAGTAGAGCAAAGGATGTAGTGCTGGGCTGGATACTTGCAGGTTTATGTAAACCTTACTGTATCTTGTGGGCTTTAACTGTGACTGTAACAGTAAGAGGTTTACTTACTCCTTCTTTATTGCTATACAGAGTAGAGCAAAGGATGTAGTGCTGGACTAGATTCTTGCAGGTTTATGTAAACCTTACTGTATCTTGTGGGCATTAACTGTAACAGTAAGAGGTTTACTTACTCTTTCTTCATTGCTACAGAGAGTAGAGCAAAATATGTAGTGTTGGATTGGATGCTTAGAGGTTTATGTAAATCTTACTGCATCTTATTGACATTAACTGTAACAGTAACAGGTTTACTTACTGTTTATTTTTTGTTATACAGAGTATAGCAAATGTTGTAGTGTTGTACTGGATGCTTGCAGGTTTATGTAAACCTTGCTGTATCTTGTGGGCATTATCTGTAACTGTAACAGTAAGAGGTTTACTTACTCTTTCTTTATTGCTATACAGAGTAGAGCAAAGGTTGTAGTGCTGGACTGTATACTTGCAGGTTTATGTAAATCTTACTGCATCTTATTGGCATTAACTGTAACAGTAAGTGTTTTACTTATTCTTTCTTCATTGCTATACAGAGTAGAGCAAAATACGTAGTGCTGGACTGGATGCTTGCTGGTTTATGTAAACCTTACTGTATCTTATGGGCATTAACTGTAACAGTAAGAGGTTTACTTACCCTTTCTTTATTGCTTTACAGATTAGAGCAAATGATGTAGTGCTGCACTGGATGCTTGTAGGTTTATGTAAACCTTGCTGTATCTTGTGGGCATTAACTGTAACTGTAACAGTAAGAGGTTTACTTACTCTTTCATTATTGCTATACAGAGTAGAGCAAAGGTTGTAGTGCTGGACTGTTTACTTGCAGGTTTATGTAAATCTTACTGCACCTTATTGGCATTAACTGTAACAGTAAGAGGTTTACTTACTCTTTCTTCATTGCTATACAGAGTAGAGCAAAATATGTAGTGCTGGTTTGGATGCTTGCAGGTTTATGTAAATCTTACTGCATTTTTTTGGCATTAACTGTAACAGTAAGAGGTTAACTTACTATTTCTTTATTGCTATACAGAGTAGAGCAAAGGTTGTAGTGTTGTACTGGATGCTTGCAGGTTTATGTAAACCTTGCTGTATCTTGTGGGCATTAACTGAAACCGTAACAGTAAGAGGTTTAGTTACTCTTTCTTTATTGCTTTACAGAATAGAGCAAAGGTTGTAGTGCCTAACTGTATACTTGCAGGTTTATGTAAATCTTACTGCATTTTATTGGCATTAACTGTAACAGTAAGAGGTTTACTTACTCTTTCTTTATTACTATACAGAGAAGAGAAAAGGTTGTAGTGCTGTACTGGATGTTTGCAGGTTCATGTAAACCTTACTGTATCTTGTGGGCATTAACTGTAACTGTAACAGTAAGAGGTTTACTTACTCTTTCTTTACTGCTATACAGAGTAGAGCAAAGGTTGTAGTGCTGGACTGGATTCTTGCAGGTTTATGTAAACCTCTACTGCATCTTATTGGCATTAACTGTAACAGTAAGAGGTTTACTTAATCTTTCTTTATTGCTATACAGAGTAGAGCAAAGGTTGTAGTGTTGTACTGTATCCTTGCAGGTTTATGTAAATTTTGCTGTATCTTGTGGGCATTAACTGTAACAGTAAGAGGTTTAGTTACTCTTTCTTCATTGCTATACAGGGTAGAGCAAAGGTTGTAGTGCTGGACTGGAGGCTTGCAGGTTTATGTAAACCTTACTGCATCTTATTGGCATTAACTGTAACAGTAAGAGGTTTACTTAATCTTTCTTTATTGCTATACAGAGTAGAGCAAAGGTTGCAGTGCTGGACTGGATTCTTGCAGGTTTATGTAAAACTTGCTGTATCTTGTGGGCATTAACTGTAACTGTAACAGTAAGAGGTTTATTTAATCTTTCTTCATTGCTATACAGAGTAGAGCAAAGGTTGTAATGCTGGACTGGATGCTTGCAGGTTTATGTAAACCTTGCTGTATCTTGTGGGCAATAACTGTAACTGTAACAGTAAAAGCTTTACTTAATCTTTCTTCATTGCTATACAGAGTAGAGCAAGGGTTGTAGTGCTGGACTGGACACTTGCAGGTTTATGTAAACCTTACTGTATCTTGGGGGCATTAACTGTAACAGTAAGAGGTTTACTTACTCTGTCTTAATTGCTATACAGAGTAGAGCAAAGGTTGTAGTGCTGGACTGGATTCTTGCAGGTTTATGTAAACCTTGCTCTATCTTGTGGTTATTGACTGTAACACTAATATGTTTGCTTACTCTTTCTTCGTCGTTATCCAGAGTAGAGCATAGGTTGTAGTGCTGGACTGGACACTTGTAGGTTTATGTAAACCTTACTGTTTCTTGTGGGCATTAACTGTGACTGTAACAGTAAGACGTTTACTTACTCTTTCTTCTTCGTTATCCAGAGTAGAGCAAAGGTTGTAGTGCTGGAATGGATTCTTGCAGGTTTATGTAAACCTTGCTGTATCTTGTGGGCATTAACTGTAACAGTAAGAGGTTTACTTACTCTTTCTTTATTGCTATACAGAGTAGAGCAAAGGTTGTAGTGCTGGACTGTATACTTGCAGGTTTATGTAAATCTTACTGTATATTGTTGGCATTAACTGTAACAGTAAGAGGTTTACTTACTCTTTCTTTATTGCTTTACAGAGTAGAGCAAGGGTTGTAGTGTTGGACTGGATACTTGCAGGTTTATGTAAACCTTGCTGTATCTTGTGGGCATTAACTGTAACAGTAAGAGGTTTACTTACTCTTTCTTCATTGCTATACAGAGTGGAGCAAAGGTTGTTGTGCTGGACTGGACACTTGCAGGTTTATGTAAACCTTACTGTATCTTGTGGGCATTAACTGTAACAGTAAGAGGTTTACTTACTCTTTCTTCATTGCTATACAGAGTAGAGCAAAGGTTGTAGTGCTGGACTGGACACTTGCAGGTTTATGTAAACCTTACTGTATCTTGTGGGCATTAACTGTAACAGTAAGAGGTTTACTTACTCTTTCTTTATTGCTTTACAGAGTAGAGCAAAGGTTGTAGTGCTGGACTGGATGCTTGCAGGTTTATGTAAGCCTTGCTGTATCTTGTGGGCATTAACTGTAACCGTAATGGTATGAGGTTTACTTACTCTTAATGCAACGTTATCCAGAGTAGAGCATAAGTTGTAGTGCTGGAGTGGATTTTCGTGGATTTATGTAAATCTTACTGCATTTTATTGGCATTAACTGTAACAGTAAGAGGTTTAGCCACTCTTTCTTTATTGCTATACAGAGTAGAGAAAAGGTTGTAGTGCTGGACTGGATGCTTGCAGGTGTATGTAAACCTTACTGTATCTTGTGGGCATTAACTGTAACTGTAACAGTAAGTGTTTTACTTATTCTTTCTTCATTGCTATACAGAGTAGAGCAAAATATGTAGTGCTGGACTGGATGCTTGCAGGTGTATGTAAACCTTACTGTATCTTGTGGGCATTAACTGTAACAGTAAGAGGTTTACTTACTCTTTCTTTATTGCTATACAGAGTAGAGCAAAGGTTGTAGTGCTGGACTGTATACTTGCAGGTTTATGTAAATCTTACTGTACCTTATTGGCATTAACTATAACAGTAAGAGGTTTACTTACTCTTTCTTCATTGCTATACAGAGTATAGCAAAATATGTAGTGCTGGACTGGATGCTTGCAGGTTTATGTAAATCTTACTGCATCTTATTCGCATTAACTGTAACAGTAAGAGGTTTACTTACTTTTTCTTTATTGCTATACAGAGTAGAGCAAAGGTTGTAGTGTTGTACTGGATGCTTGCAGGTTTATGTAAACCTTGCTGTATCTTGTGGGCATTAACTGTAACCGTAACAGTAAGAGGTTTAGTTACTCTTTCTTTATTGCTTTACAGAGTAGAGCAAAGGTTGTAGTGCCTAACTGTATACTTGCAGGTTTATGTAAATCTTACTGCATCTTATTGGCATTAACTGTAACAGTAAGAGGTTTACTTACTATTTCTTTATTGCTATACAGAGTAGAGCAAAGGTTGTAGTGTTGTACTGGATGCTTGCAGGTTTAAGTAAACCTTGCTGTATCTTGTTGGCATTTACTGTAACTGTAACAGTAAGAGGTTTACTTACTCTTTCTTCAAAGTTATCCAGAGTAGAGCATAGGTTGTACTGCTCGACTTGATACTTGCAGGTTTATGTAAATCTTACTAAATCTTATTGGCATTATCTGTAGCAGTAAGAGGTTTACTTACTCTTTCTTTATTACTATACAGAGAAGAGAAAAGGCTGTAGTGCTGTACTGGATGCTTGCAGGTTTATGTAAACCTTACTGTATCTTGTGGGCATTAACTGTAACTGTAACAGTAAGAGGTTTACTTACTCTTTCTTTATTGCTATACAGAGTAGAGCAAAGGTTGTAGTGCTGGACTGGATTCTTGCAGGTTTATGTAAACCTCTACTGCATCTTATTGGCATTAACTGTAACAGTAAGAGGTTTACTTAATCTTTCTTTATTGCTATACAGAGCAGAGCAAAGGTTGTAGTGTTGTACTGTATGCTTGCAGGTTTATGTAAATTTTGCTGTATCTTGTGGGCATTAACTGTAACAGTAAGAGGTTTAGTTACTCTTTCTTCATTGCTATACAGGGTAGAGCAAAGGTTGTAGTGCTGGAATGGAAGCTTGCAGGTTTATGTAAACCTTACTGCATCTTATTGGCATTAACTGTAACAGTAAGAGGTTTACTTAATCTTTCTTTATTGCTATACAGAGTAGAGCAAAGGTTGCAGTGCTGGAATGGATTCTTGCAGGTTTATGTAAACCTTGCTGTATCTTGTGGGCATTAACTGTAACTGTAACAGTAAGAGGTTTACTTAATCTTTCTTTATTGCTATACAGAGTAGAGCAAAGGTTGCAGTGCTGGACTGGATTCTTGCAGGTTTATGTAAACCTTGCTGTATCTTGTGGGCATTAACTGTAACTGTAACAGTAAGAGGTTTACTTAATCTTTCTTCATTGCTATACAGAGTAGAGCAAAGGTTGTAGTGCTGGACTGGATGCTTGCAGGTTTGTGTAAACCTTGCTGTATCTTGTGGGCAATAACTGTAACTGTAACAGTAAGAGCTTTACTTAATCTTTCTTCATTGCTATACAGAGTAGAGCAAAGGTTGTAGTGCTGGACTGGATTCTTGCAGGTTTATGTAAACCTTGCTGAATCTTGTGGTTATTGACTGTAACACTAATAGGTTTGCTTACTCTTTCTTCGTCATTATCCAGAGTAGAGCATAGGTTGTTGTGCTGGACTGGACACTTGTAGGTTTATGTAAACCTTACTTTTTCTTGTGGGCATTAACTGTGACTGTAACAGTAAGAGGTTTACTTACTCTTTCTTCAACGTTATCCAGAGTAGAGCAGAGGTTGTAGTGCTGGACTAGATTCTTGCAGGTTTATGTAAACCTTGCTGTATCTTGTGGTTATTCACTGTAACACTAATAGGTTTGCTTACTCTTTCTTCGCCATTATCCAGAGTAGAGCATAGGTTGTAGTGCTGGACTGGACACTTGCACGTTTATGTAAACCTTACTGTATCTTGTGGGCATTAACTGTAACTGTAACGGTAAGAGGTTTACTTACTCTTTCTTCATCTTTAACCAGAGTAGAGCAAAGGTTGAGGCGCTGGACTGGATGCTTGCAGGTTTATGTAAACCTTACTGTATCTTGTGGGCATTAACTGTAACAGTAAGAGGTTTACTTACTCTTTCTTTATTGCTTTACAGAGTAGAGCAAAGGTTGTAGTGCTGGACTGGATGCTTGCAGGTTTCTGTAAGCCTTGCTGTATCTTGTGGGCATTAACTGTAACTGTAATGGTATGATGTTTACTTACTCTTAATGCAACGTTATCCAGAGTAGCGCATAGGTTGTAGTGCTGGAGTGGATTGTCGTGGGTTTATGTAAATGTTACTGCATCTTATTGGCATTAACTGTAATAGTAAGAGGTTTAGCCACTCTTTCTTTATTGCTATACAGAGTAGAGAAAAGGTTGTAGTGCTCTACTGGATGCTTGCAGGTGTATGTAAACCTTACTGTATCTTGTGGGCATTAACTGTAACTGTAACAGTAAGAGGTTTACTTAATGTTTCTTTATTGCTAAACAGAGTATAGAGCAAAGGTTGTAGTGCTGGACCGGATGCATGCAGTTTCATGTAAACCTTGATGTATCTTGTGGGCATTAAGTGTAACAGTAAGAAGTTTACTTAATGTTTCTTAATTGCTATACAGAGTAGAGCAAAGGTTGTAGTGCTGGACTGGATTCTTGCAGCTTTATGTAAATCTTATTGCATCTTATTGGCATTAACTGTAACAGTAAGAGGTTTACTTGCTCTTTCTTCTTTGCTATACAGAGTACAGCAAGGTTGTAGTGCTGGACTGGACACTTGCAGGTTTATGTAAACCTTACTGAATCTTGTGGGCATTAACTGTAACAGTAAGAGGTTTACTTACTCTTTCTTCATTGCTATACAGAGTGGAGCAAAGGTTGTTGTGCTGGACTGGATACTTGCAGGTTTATTTAAATCTTACTGTATCTTTTGGGCATTAACTGTAACAGTAAGAGGTTTACTGACTCTTTTTTATTGTTATACAGCATATAGCAAAGGTTGTATTGCTGTTTTGGATCCTAGCAGGTTTATGTAAATCTTACTGTATCTTGTGGGCATTACCTGAAACAGTAAGAGTTTTACTTACTCTTTCTTTATTGCTATACAGAGTAGAGCAAAGGTTGTAGTGCTGGACTGGATACTTGCAGGTTTATGTAAGCCTTGCTGTATCTTGTGGGCATTAACTGTAACAGTAAGAGGTTTGCTTAATCTTTCTTCATTGCTATACAGAGTAGAGCAAAGGTTGTAGTGCTGGACTGGATGCTTGCAGGTTTATGTAAACCTTGCTGTATCTTGTGGGCATTAACTTTAACTGTAACAGTTAGAGGTTTACTTACTCTTTCTTCAAAGTTATCCAGAGTAGAGCATAGGTTGTGGTGCTGGACTGGATACTTGCAGTTTTATGTAAATCTTACTTCATCTTATTGGCATTAACTGTAACAGTAACAGTAAGAGGTTTACTTACTCTTTCTTTATTGCTATACAGAGTAGAGCAAAGGTTGTAGTGCTGTTCTGGATGCTTGTGGGTTTATGTAAACCTTTCTGTATCTTGTGGGCTTTAACTGTAACAGTAACAGTAAGAGGTTTACTTTCTCTTTCTTCAACGTTATCCAGAGTAGAGTATAGGTTGTAGTGCTGGACTGGGTTCTTGCAGGTTTATGTAAATCTTACTTCATCTTATTGGCATTAACTGTAATAGAAGTTTACTTACTCATTCTTCATTGCTATACAGAGCAAAGGTGGTTGTGCTGGACTGGACACTTTGAGGTTTATGTAAACCTTACTGTACCTTGTGGGCATTCACTGTAACAGAGGTTTATTTACTCTTTCTTCATCGGTATACAGAGTTTTAGATTAAAATACCATATTTGAAAGATGTTTACATAGAATAGAATATTTATTTATACTGAACATCATACAAAGAATTGTTATTACATTACAGTCTTAAAACCCCTTACTTTCTAGTACAAATTTGGTCTAGTGTTCCTTCTATTTTAAGGGCTAGTTTAAGCCTGGCTCCCTGGCCTTAGGGCAGTTAGCCGTTTTTAACAAATAAACTTATCCCTCTAGCAGCTCTACGTTTGAATCTTCTGGAAATAGCCTGTGAAGTTCTCTTCTTTCGAAAGGAATTTTGTATCATCTTGCTGCATAACTGGTAAACATTAAGGGATAGACGAAAATGTGCTATACAAAAAGTGTAGATCTCATTAAAAAATACAATTTATTTTAAGCAAGCTTTTTTGTGGCATAAGCCATTTCTGACATATCGTTATTAAAGGTTGAAATTGTTAATTTCTATTTCATTGTCTTAAAATCCTTCCAATATTCAGCTGCTTCTTGGTTGTCACAGAAACAGTTTGGAATTTTAAGGCCAGCATTTCTTAAAAGTTTGGCTATCGCTGTTCTCTTTGTATCTATAAGAAAATTTATAATGTAACTACTTCTGCAAAGGTTTATTTAGATTAAAATGTAGTAGGTAGAAAAATAAACGTTAGTGATAATAGTTTGTATACCTATTAATAAACCATAGAGGATAGAGAAAATCATGTGAATGTATCACATCAGGTTTGTTTATTAATGCTGAACAATTAGAGGCAAAGACTTACTAAATGAAAAATGTGGATATTCATTAGACTCAAAATTTGGCAAATGTTTTTTTTTGGGGGGGAGGGGGGTTTTGTAATTTGATAACTGTTTATGAAGTTTTTTTTTTCTGTTGTTTGAAGTTTTAAATACTTCATGTGTTTTTTAAGTGTTAAGTCACTGTTCATTTGTTTCTGATGATGACAACGAAACACTATGCTTGTTCTTTTTTTGTGTGGCAAACATTCCATCCATTGCATTTTCGGCTGAATGTATAACCACGTCATTGAACACAGGAAGTGCTTGTATTGCCACAAACATCCGACTGTTCTTTTTCTTCTGTTTACAAGTGGGTGCCTGGGGTCAGATGACAGACAGTGAGGAAGTACATGATAGGAAAGGTGATGATGGAATGAATGGCAGCAGAAAGCAGAGCTCAGATGCCACTTTGTCCATCACAAATACCACATGCGGGTCCCTGGGATCGAACCCGGGCCACCTTGGTGAGAGGCACTGCCCTGCTTTTACCATAAACAAGTATTTTTTCATTTGAAAGATTTTATTACGTAGTGTAAGTTAGTTCAATTGTAATTACCAAAATTGAATTGAATTGATTTCCAAGTAAATGCAGTCTCACAGCCAGATTATTGTTGCTAGTGAAAGTCTTACTTATCTGTGTTGTCTTTATAACATTGCTTGCCCAAATACACATTATTTATGTATTGGTGACTATCACAATTATATTATATTTCAGTCCCTATTTATATTTAACCATCCTATTATTCATCTGATATTCCCCTTCTTTCATGCTCTTCCTGAAATCGTGGGTTCAAACCCAGCAGAGGGTGATTTTTTGGGCGTAAAAATACTTAGCATGGTTTTCTTCAGAAGGGGAGTAAAGCCGGTGGTACCGTGTTTAAGATTTATAGCACGTAAAAGAACCTCAAGCCTGACAAAGAGGTGTCTGAGCAAAACTTCTGGTCTTTCATGCCCAATATAGAATGGAACGCTGAGAACCATAGCAGTTAAAGAGCTTCCATAAATAAAACTCAGTTTAATCTATTTTCCCTCGATGTCCTTTAATCTGAATTTACTTCTTTCCAAAAATCATTGTTTTGATACTTCCTATTAATCCATGACTCTCCCATTGCTGTGGAACCTGTCCACTTGCATTTCTCTTGGATACAAAAGCATTCCTTAATAATATCAATGTCCTCCACTGTAAAAATTCTGTAATGGTACATTGCAATAGTTTTGTTCTTACTGAAATATCTATGTAGCTCTACCCCGTAACCTTGTTTGCAAAAAGCTCTCTTGATTTTATGATATCTTTCCAAGCATCATCTACACCCTGTATAACATTCTGGGCTCAACTGTGGCTGTGAAGATTCTTTCTAAGCTTATTTTCCTCAAGCATGATCTTACGACACTCATGGCTGATTTATCTGTGTCTATTGTTGTTTTTTCTGTTCGCATTCAAGCTTAATCTTTTCCCTAGATAATAAAATTTCGTTACCACCTCAGTTTCATTCATCTGCCATTTCTCATCCTTTTGCATTTGGCACTCTCTTTTGAAAACCATTATCTTTGATTTCTTTTCATTCCCCCAATTTTTACAGAATTTATTAAACTACTTCAATTTTCTTTCCCAAACCTCCGCTTTATATAGATACAATCGTCTGCAAAAAGTAAGCCTATTATTTGTTTATTGTTAGTTACTGGTAGGAGCACATTTTCTCTTTGAATATCCTCTATAATGTCATCAATAAAGAAATTAAACAACCTTGTCTCACACTAGTTTTACGGTGCATATAGTCTGTTACTTTATCAATACAGAACATGTTTTGTAACAATTCTGTGAATATTATTTTTAATTTTTCTCTATTTTATGAAATCAACAAATGCCATTAAACTCTTCCCCTTTTGTTGTCTACATCTGTTTTTATTATAAAGATATCGTCTGCAGTCCTCCTCACTTCCTTAAATCCATTGTGAAGCTCTACCCATTTCTGCAGTCTAATGGCTAAAATGGAAAGAAGATTTATCCCCCTGTAGTTATTCTCCATACCTTGGGTAACTTTCTGTTAAACAACTTAGGTATCATCTCTACTTGCGTTTTAACCTCTCTGTAATTTCCATATCTAAGTCATCAATATCTCACTGGTTACCAAGTACATATATTTCTGCTCCAACCATATTAATGTACCCTAATAAGCATTAAAATGAGTACACCATTTTTCTGGTGTGTAATTGTTTTCTCTCATCCCATTCCTATACAAATTCTTTACTACTGACTATATTTCCCTTATATCGTGAATTTTTCAGTCTCATTTAACATTTGGCTTATTTTTATATCCCAATTCCTTCTTTTTGTCCTCAATGAGACATCTATACTCCCATCTTAGAGTTAAGAAATTTTCCTTTCTTCTTTTTCTCCCGATTATCTCCAATTTCTCAGCTCTTATATTACTCTTTTCTTTGCTATTTGATACTCCTTTATCGAACCAAACACAATTTTGTTTTCATATCATCCCCATCCATTTTATACTATCTTCCAATCTCTCCACTGGCTGCCACCCACTTACAATAGCCTTCCTATTTCAGGATTTAATTCTCAACAAGACCGTCATATTTCTCTTCCTTCATGGTCTAAATATCCCTCCACCTACCACTGGCTTTCCTCACTTTTAATAACAGGAGAATGAAGTAATGATCAAGTGATCACAACATATAGTCCTGTTTTGTTCGCAGTCCCCATCCCTCTCATTCCATTGCATAGGATAGATTATTTTTGTCATACAAGTCTATGACTTTTCTTCCTTTACTATTATAAAACTTACCTTTGCTATGCCTTCTCTCTATTATGCTCTTCTAATACGTTACTCAACTGCACCTGTTCTTTCCCTACCCTGGAACTAAAACCTCCCATAATTATTATTTCCACTTGACCATATTTGTTTCGAAGCTCTTCAGTGCCTGTTGTAGGTTTTAAATACACATGAAAAAATAACATGTATGTTTCACCATTTTATGCAATGTCTGATTATTATTTAACATGTAGCCAACATACAAGAAATGAGTAATAAAATATCTCTACTGTGAACAATGATCCTCTAATATGCCACCACACCAAGATTAAGAAAATATAGATAATGAAAGGTTGAGAGAAAAAAAACAAAAGTTAGCTTTTCATGTACAAGCACAATTCTGCAACATTGAATGTCATTACTCAATACAATGTAGCTTTATGTAATTTACATGTCAGAAATTGTCTTCTTAAGAAGAACACACAATTTCCTGATGGGTGTCTTGATTACACCTGCTTCAGCTCTAATACTGGCTACTCTCGCCAGAGCATGTCGTCACTCACTCCCTTTGGTCACTGCATGGGAAGTAGATTGTCCTCCTTTATGAACACAATATCATCAGAGCAGAGATTGCTTGTTCCTTGGTCCATTTGTGGTGCTCTTGAAGTGTGTTTTGGTACTCCATCTATGCCAAAAGTCCTGCATCATTTTTTGAATATGTTTCCATTGCTATAGGCAATTCAGAGTGGCATGGGTGAAGTCGTAATCAGGAACAATTGTGAGGGTTCACCAACAAGGAAATGAGAAGGTATTAGGTAGGATGAATCTGATCATCTTTGACTCGAGAAAAAGACAGGGCAAGAATTTAGATAAGCTTCTGTTTGGGGGGATAGGGTTGTTAATTCCTCAAAGGTGAGAATTGTGTTGCCCATGGTTCTTTGCAGATGATACTTGAAGTTCTTCTCCATAACTTCCCAGGCTCCCCCAAAGTGTGGTGCCGATGGGAGTATGAAATGCCAGTTGATTTCTTGCCTTGATGTGGCCTCCACAATATTTCTTTGTTGTATTGGGACATTCAGGAACTACTGAAGCTCCCTTATCTTGCAGCACCAATAAAATTGGTCCTGTTGTCACTGTAGACTTAAGCAATACAACCTCGGTGTGCTGCTGCCATGCATCTACTTGTGGATAGGCTGGATATGACTTCAAGAAGGACAGCTCTAATTATTATTAGGCAAGTGAAGATTGCTTACCCCTTTGATCAAGAAGGGGCCAACATAGTCCACCCTTGCATTGAAGGATGGTTTGGAGGGCATTATTCTGTACTGTGGGAGATTTTCCATTTTTTGCTTCCTAGGTATTGTCCTCGGGTTGAAGCAAATTAGACATGAATGAATCACAGTCTGGCAAATCCTTGGAATCAAGTATCTTAGTCTAAGGGATGCTATAAGTAGTTGTCCTGCATGGAGTAATCTGAAGTGCTCATTTAAGATAATAAATTTGTGAAGTGATGCTGAGGGGGCAATATGAGTTGGTATTTAGATGGTATAGGTGCATTTTACAATCGTCCTTCAACTTGAAGATGACTGTTTTGGTCTAGTAGGCTCAAACTCCTTGATTTGCTGATTGTGTATATACTCCTTTATCCATTAAGATATTCTATCTCCCTATGATATGAAGTAGGTGTAGTAGTTGCTTTAATTTAACTGCCCCACGTATGGGAGCCAACTTGAAGTAGGTGTTTAGTTATAACTGCCCCACGTATGGCGCCAACTTGAAGTGGTTATGTTGCTGTATGTTTAACTGCCCCACGTATGGGAGCCAACTTGAAGAAAGTATTTTGTTTACGTATTATATTTACATAAATTATTAGCTTCTCGCTTTGGAAGCTAGACTTGAAGAAGTATTGTTCTTGGAGTTTATTTTTGGTTTAAGAAGTTTGCAACACGCTTTGGGTATCGGTTTGAAGTTGTCAATTACGTAATACTTACTGTTGTTACGCAATATGCTGCTACGTATGAGAAGCTGATTTTAAGATGTATTTTTGTTGCTATACTCCAAGTTTTACACTATAATATTTAACTTTGTTATTAAAACTGCTTCTATATATTATTATTGTTTGAATTTGCCTCGGCTGCAGCAGTAATGTATGTAGAGTCATGTATCTCTTAGACAGGGTGCAGTGCGACAATAATTGTAGACATACACAAATTTTAAGTTTTTAAATTCACTTCTTTTTATTTTATCCTTTGCACATTTTAATAAAGCACTACACTTTTTAAGAGCTGTGAGATTCTTTAATACTTTCACTTAGCTAACGCGTAGACATATTCTACGATTCACACGTAATATTTCTGTAGAGAACACATCTTCCATCTGGTCACTACCAAGGTTTGCCAGCAACTGAACATTATTTCAACCGTTAAACCCGTAAGCTTTGGTATTTGAAGTCTCTGATTGGCTAATTCTAGTCCAATAGAATATCTGCATTTTACTTAAAACTTTTTCTTTGCTGTTGATTGGCTAATTTTAAACTGTCACAGAATTTACATTATCATTGCTCTAATCATGACTAGTAACATTCAAACTCTCAAACCATTATTGCCTCATTGTTAGCAACTTAAAACTTATTATTCTCACATCTCTTGCATTATTAAAGTATGTAGTGTATTAACATAACATTATTAAACATGTTTACAATAAAAATAAGCACTTGCAATGACTGTTACATACAATTTAAATAATTATTACACACATATTGTTTCAAGGCGGGCTGTTATTGAATTTACTTATTATATAATACAATTAAAATTATTCAGGTATTAAAATACTGCCTCAGATAGCAGCTGGATTGTACAACTCCAAGACATTTGCTGAGGGCATTGTTGAGCTCTGGGGCTGTGGCGTTGAAGTGTCTCGATCATTGTACCTTACTTGCAGTTGAAGATAAATCTGAGACAATAACTGACTGTCCTTAGAAGCTGGGTTCATGAGAAAAAAATTATTCAGAAGTGAATCATGAGGTCAAGTGACATTAAGTAACGTCATTATCCTTTATTCTGGGATATTGGTAGTTGTTTTAGTTGGCCAACTAGGTCCATGCCACCACAGTCTGCAAATCCAGAGTAATGTTTCCATACCTCAAGACACAAGGTCTGCGGGGTTATCCTGTGATGCCAATGGGCTGTATTTCTGAAACTCTACTCACCAGAAAGGTTTTCCACTTTGTAGGACATGCCTTTAACCATGCCCAGAGTTGTATTCTGGTTACAGTCAAGTGTAGAATACTAAGTGTTTTCTTGATAAGACATGCTAGCAGTAGAGCACTGCACAGCTTGAGGCGAGGAATCAAGATTTGTTTCAGTGCTGCCAGTGTTGATTTGGCACACAGTAGAACATGTGAGTTCCTTGCTCTTGCGATAACATAGATGGAAGCCCCATAGGTAGTTTAAGAGGCATCGCAGAAACCACGTGTTTCAATCAACGCAGTGTTTTCTTCACAAAGAATGTGTTGTGGTACTCTGAATTTGTTTAACAAGGGGATCTGCTTGTATAAATCAACCATGTTGGGTACAGGCTTTCTGACGATCGATCATTCCATCCCGTTTGTTGTTACCACAAGTATTGCATGAAGATCTTGAGAAGAATAACCACAGGACTAATCAACCCAAGTAGATCGAATGTGGAAGCTATTATGGACAGCACCATTCACTTCGTGTAGATTTCAATTTCAATTTGATGTGGGTCTAGACTAGCAGTTGATTGAAAATTCATCTATAGAAGGGTTCCATGCTAGTCCTAAAGTATGGAACACATCGCTGTCATTGTTGGTTAGAGAATGGTTTGCTTCTCTCAAGCCTTCTTGGATTGATTCTAGAAGTGCTGAATTGTTTGTGCACCATTTCCGCAATGGAATCCAGCACATTGCAGAAGATGTTGCAAATCTGTCTGCAACTGTAGAGCTACCTCTAGGGTGTCTGTACCTGAAAGACAATCATCTACATAAAAGTCATGCTTTAGGATGGGTGCACCTCTAGGGAAGTGTAATTCCTCATTCTTGCACAAGCTGTTGAAGACATCTCATTGCCAGGTACGCTGTTGAAGCCATTCCATATGTGATGGTCATAAGAGCATAAGTATTGAGTTCATCTCCTGGATGTTCTCTTCATAAGATGCATTGTAAAGATTGGTGCTTGGGATGCACCTTTACTTGTCGATACATTTTCTCAATATCTGCGGTCAAAGCTATCCTGTGGGTTTAAAATTGCATGATTAGTAAGTAGATCGTGTACTGTAGGTCCAACCATTAACATATTATTTAAAGATACCCCATTATCAGTTTCAGCTGAGGCATCAAATCTTACCTTGATTTTGTTGCTTGATTCGTTAGGAACAGCATGATGAGGGATGAAGTAATCTGTCCCTTGAAGTGAAGACTCCATTTACAGCTCTATCATGTGTCCAAGAGATTGATATTCCCTAATCAGCTGAACATAATTTTTACAAAGGTTCTCATTTACTTGCAGTTTACTCTCCAGGAAATGAAAGTTTTGAGTAGCAGTGTCCAATGAAATTCCTAGACTTAACTCTGTCCTTAGAGATAGTTTAACAATGAAACATCCAGATTCAGCTGTTTTAGTAGTTTTGTTGAAGTATTTCTCATGCTCTTGCTGTTCTGGTGACAATGGTACATTAGTTATATCTTCAAGACTGCAAAAGAGTTGAATTTGAACTTCTAAACTAACTGTTGATCAGATGAAAAGAGAATTGTGCATCCATAGCTTGTGGAGTCCTTTGTAAATATTCCCTGCTGAGGATCCATCTGCAAAATGGGATAGCCCAGAAGTCTCTTTCTTAGGCATCATCAGTTGTAGGAAAAACTGTGCTCCATGTGCACTCTGAGGAGGGTAGAAATGAGAATCGGCTAGTTATCTCACTCGTAATATTTATAAATAATAGCTGAAGTGGGAATATTACCAGTAATCTTCAAATGAACTATACATTCCATGTTAAGATGATACTCATTAAGTGTGGAATGGATATGATATTCACCAAAGAGTCAGCTCGGGAATGCCTGCAGAGAAACTGTTGATATTATTTTCCTCTTCAGTCTCAATTGCTGCACAGTGTGTTCTGATATGAAGTTACTCTGAGAACCACTGTCAAGCATGGCGGGAAACAGGTTGTGGTTTTCTGTGGGAATCTTCAGTTTTGACTCAAGCTGTACTTAGATGCACCTGCATCCTTGATTTACAACTTAACGAATGATAAGTCGCTTGATAAGAATCATTGGCTTCCGATGGCTTTGAACAGTAGCTCTTGACTGGTTGGACTTGTTGGCATTGATGGCTCAATTTATGATGAAGCAATGTTTCTTGCACGTTTTGCATGCATTCCATGTGAACTGGAGGAACTGAGACAATTACTGCAATATTTATTAGCCGTTACAAATTTTGTCCTTTCTTCAGAAGATAGCTTGTGGAAGTCTGGACATTTATACAGTTGGTTTCTTGCAAACAAATACAGCATCGCTCTGTTACTATGATGTATGAAAGCTGAGTTGATGGTCAGTGTTTCGGTTTGTTAACCTGATTCTGCTTGGAAACTTGAGTTGAACCACAAAGCTGTAGGGTCCAGCAGTATTTTTCAAAAAACGAATTGTTTGCTTGAATACCACAGAATCCACTTGTGAAATGGTGGTTTTTCAAATGTCAGTCAAGTGTGAATAAGGAGAGTTCACACAAGAGAGGATCCAGAATACTATGCTGAACATTAAGAGCTTCAAGTGCATCTACACTGCCTTGAAATGCATTTATCAACCATCGATCTCTGCCTCAATTGATCCTAACTTGGTTGGAGTTTCTAGTATCTGTTTGATGTATTCTGGTGCTACAAATTTTGGAGAATGATATCTGCTAAAAAGAATAATGTAGGCCACTGTAAAGTTACTGTCTGATATGCTTATATTTCCAATAGCATTCTTTGAGACGAGAGCAAATAGTGAAATCCTCCATTGTTTGACAGATCATCGTTATTGACAACTAGGTTTTTGAAGGTGTCCTTAAAATGCAACCAAGATGTCAATTTTCAACATTCCACTAAAGGTTGATTTTAATGAGTTTTATGTTCCTAGTGAAACTGTGTGATGACTGGGATGCTATTTCATCAATCACCAGTAAATCCTTCGTATTTGTAGCACTTCACAGCTTCGATTCTGGTAAGTCTACAACATCTTCCAGGTCTTGACGGTAAGCGGCATGAACTTCGCTGTCATAATTTAGTTCCAGTTCGTTGTGAATTTGTTTGAATTCTTCGTTTATTGCAAGCAATCTGTTTAGCTTGACTTGCAGGAGGTAAGCCTTCACAATCTACAAATGTTTGTAAATGTGTTAAGTCGGCTTTGAGAGTAGCTCTCTTTTTAATTAGCTTCTGTTTCTCCTCGTTCATTTTTACGTTACGTAGCGAAATGTGTGTTAGTACGTTGTAAGTAATTGAGACTTTTGGCGATAGATACGGGTGGTGCGTTCCTGCAATATCTAGCTTTGTGAGGTTGCAAGGAATTTGTGAATTGTGAATCACTGTAATTTACTACATATTTTGTAAGCACATGCATAGCAATGAACGTGTTATTACGATGTGTATCACGTCTTTCTTGTGCCAGTTATGTGTTTTAACACATACTATGACACACTGTAGTATGGCGAATCATTTTATACTTGGCACTTAACAACTACTAATACAGTTTGTTATGCAAATCTATTACCTGTTTTTAATGTTAGTTGATGCTGTTACAAGCGGATTGCATCCGGGTTGGGAGAACTAATGTTGTAGGTTGTCTTAAATACACATATAAAAATAACTCACATGTTTTGCCATCTTATGCACCATCTTATTCTTTATTTAAGATGTAGCCAACATAAAAGAAATGAATTATAAAATATCTATAGTGAGCAACATTTCTCTAACAATGCCCAAACCTAATTTTCTAAACAAACTTGTGTCATAATATTCTGATGTGTTTAGTAGGTTTTAAACAATACCAATACATGCACACCCACTTTTTGGATAAATATCACAGAAAGAAAGCCACTACACTGAATTGTGCTATACCTCTTTGTCTTTTCTTATTTTAAATCCTTTTTCTTATCTCATAAAACACCTTAAGCCACCCAATGGCTTGCCTTTGCTTTTATTCTTAACCCCACTTAAACATTAGAAATGAAACTCTGGTATCTCCATTTATCTCGTTGATTACCATGTTTCTACCGCCATACTAAATCATCTTTTTCTAACACTGGTAGAATTTCACCATTGTGCACTCTTTCCAGTAGGCCTTCAGCATTCCACCTTACTGTCCCTATACTGAACTCTTCTGATCAAACCTAAATTTATCCAATTTCGCTTGGCTTTTTGTATGCACTTGAATACTTTCTCTTGTACTGCCATGCTCTCTGCCTGAGGTAGGTACTCTTGACTCTGTACATCCAAACCGGCTGACATGTCCAAGGCGACCATTGTGTATCTTGTACCAGCTGATCCGAAGGTTGTATTGGTTTCCTCTGTGATGTCACTGGCAATGTGTTGCATCATTCCTCCGATTGTTGAAATGCTGACCAATCATTCCACCTCCACTACTTCTGCTGCAGATTAGTTTCTTACCTCTCCTGTACACCACCATGCTGACAAAATTTCTACTTCGCACCACTAATCCACAATATTTTTTAATTTATGGACGCTCTTTTACCGCTGTGGTCCTTAGCGTCCCATTCTATGTTGGGCGTGAAAGATCGGTAAATTTTGCTCAGAGGCCTCTATCAGACTTGAGGTTCTTTTACGTGCCGTAAATCTACGACACGGGACTTCCCTTCCGAAGGAAACCATGCAAAGGATTTTTACTCCTGAAAAAATCTATCGCCCTCC
This sequence comes from Deroplatys truncata, assembly GCA_030765065.1. Lineage (NCBI taxonomy): Eukaryota > Metazoa > Arthropoda > Insecta > Mantodea > Mantidae > Deroplatys > Deroplatys truncata. Next base: position 325,634 of record CM060981.1, on the reverse strand, counting down.
GCCGGGTTTGAACCCGTGACCTAATCCACAAGTCGATTTTTCATTTCGCTTAGTACTATTATTTTCATTTCTTGCTGCATTCTATCCAAATCTTGTTCAAGGAAGATTCTTGTGCCTTTTAACTTCTTGCTATTTCTTAATATCTCTCATTGCAGCCATTTTAACAATTATACAATTCGGTCTCGGCCCTCTCTTTCCAATTCTTTAGCAATCAACAATCTCCCATTCTACAGTATTTAATTTAGTTTCAATTGTATAAGGTTTTCAACATCCTGCCAAGCTCGTCTTTCTCTTCTTTCTTGTACACCAAAAATTATTAAATTTAGCTTCCTATTCTTTACGTCTTCAAAATTGCCTAAGAGCGTTTTCATCTGTTCCTGTTTAACATCAATTTTCTTGTCCATTCGGTTTTCCATGTTCCTTATTTCCCTTATTTCATTGGTAATAGTTTCCAACATTTTGCCTATCTGCTCCATTGTTGGACCTAGATTCATTTCAGTTCCTCCGATCATCAACAGCATTAGCATTACCAAAATAAACCAATAACTTGCTCCTCATCCTTGTTCCCATTTTTCTTGCATTAAAACGCAGATTCTAGTTCAATACGTTTGTACGTTGGTACCCATTTCCTTTCAGCATGAGCGTGTATGTAAAGGCAGGTCTCCACTGCCCCAACACATAACATTCAATGCTAAACATACACAACTTTAAAAACATGTTGAGTCAGACTAGTTGGAATTCCCATCAACATTCCGTCTCCATTTTATTAACAAGTGTAAACACATTGCATTTGTTAACATCAATAACCACATGGATTCTGATTATGAAGATTTAGTATTTGTGGTCACAATGTGTGCTTGTGAAAGAGGCGCAAGAGTAAAAGAAAGTTATGGGAAAACCCTTTTCTAAGCAATACAAATGTAAATAGCATCTTGTCTGAACTGAAAGTTTAAGGTAAATTCGGCTTCAACAATTTTCAAGAATGTCGAAAGGAGATATCAATTTGTTGCTGTCTATAATTTCACTAGTAATTGCAAAACAGGAGACAAATTTCAGAGTAACCATATCAGCTGAACTGAGATTAAGCTTAACCCCTTTCTTCCTATGTCAAAAATATACAAGCTTGTGTAAACACGCCCTTTTCTTGATTTTATTTCCGTAGTTTTTAGGTATATATCCCAAATGACAGATACTGCCTAAATCTCATTAACTGTATTGTGTTTAATTTTGTTCTTTCCATTTTATTCGATAGTAAGGGATGAATAATATGCATGGGCCAGTTGTCTGGATCATGTGTGGCTGAAGTTAGTTGGTTTTGCACGAACTGAGCCAAATACATATTGCACTAAACATGTTTTCCAGTGCCGGTGGAAAAGTTTTGTCTAGCCAAAACATGTTGAATCTGCATGTTACGCAGGACTTGGTCAGTGGAGACACTCTTTACCACCGATATGTTGAGCTCAACGTTTTGTTGAGGAATTGGAGACCCTCCGTAACACATCCACCCTCATAACTTGCCAGCAACTCTCGATGAACAACATAGTTCCTTACACGAAGGATTTATAACTAGAGTTGAGATGTGACTTATTCCTAGTGTGTACCTGTTTTAGCGAACAGAATTGTTTCCAGATTTAATTCTGTGATTATTGTATGTAATAGTGCAAAATTCTTTACATTCCAGATTATGCACAGAAGTAGTTTCTGGTTATACAAGTAGCAAATCACCATTGCCATCAGCTGAAATCTTAGGAAAAGACACAAGCTTCTATAGTGAAAACGTTCTTTCACATTGTGTAAGTCAAGAAAGTGATGTCACAGGAATACCAAGTGTAGAGAAGCATGTTCGCTCAGAACAACCTGTTAAGGGTAGTGATTTATGCAAAATTTACAACAGGGCTTTATGCTTGGAACAAAATGTGTTTGGTAAGGGTGAAAGGCCACATAAGTGCAACATTTGTGAGAAGAACTTTACCCATATGTCACATCTGAAATTGCACAAGTTGATACATGAGGGTAAAAAGTCATACAGATGTGAAATTTGTGGGAAGAGCTTTACTTTTCTTTCAGATTTGAAAAGGCATAATTTGTTTCATGAGGGTATAAAGCCACACAAGTGTAAAACTTGTGACAAGAGCTTTACTAGGTTGTCAGATTTGAAAAGGCATTATTCGATTCATGAGGGTAAACAGCCACATAAATGTGAAATTTGTGAGAAGAGGTTTACTCAGTTATCAAGTTTAAAAATGCATAATTTGATTCATGAGGGTATAAAGCCATACAAGTGTAAAACTTGTGATAAGAGATTTACTCGGTTGTCAGGTTTGAAAATGCATAATTTGATTCATGAAGGTAAAAGGCCACACAAGTGTGGAATATGTGATAAGAGCTTTACTCGGTTTTCACATTTGAAAATGCATAATTTGATTCATGAGGGTGAAAAACCACACAAGTGTGAAAATTGTGATAAGAGCTTTATTCAGTTATCATCTTTGAAATTGCATAACTTGATTCATGAGGGTAAAAAGCCACACAAGTGCGAAACTTGTGATAAGAGCTTTACTCAGCTGTCGCATTTGAAAATGCATAAGTTGATTCATGATGTTAAAAAGCCCCATAAGTGTGAAACTTGTGATAAGAGCTTTACTCGGTTGTCGCATTTGAAATTGCATAATTTGATTCATGCGGGTAAAAAGCCACACAAGTGTAAAATTTGTGATAAGGGCTTTACTCAGTTGTCTAACTTAAAAATGCATAATTTGATTCATGAGGGTAAACAGCCACACAAGTGTGGAACTTGTGATAAAAGATTTACTCAGCTGTCAGATTTGAGAATGCATAATTTGATTCATGGTGGTAAAAAGCCACACAAGTGTGAAACTTGTGATAAGAGTTTTACTCGGTTTTCGGATTTGAAAATGCATAATTTGATTCATGAGGGTAAAACGCCACACAAGTGTAAAGCTTGTCTTAAGAAATTTACTCATTTGTCTAGTTTGAAAAAGCATAATTTGATTCATCAGCGCCGTAAAGCCATTGAAGTTTTACTTTAGTAAACAGGTTTACTATTTTTAATATAGAGTCAACTGAAAAATTCAACGCCACAGCGTTATTATATTAAAAACTTGCCTAAGACCAGGCTAAGGTCTATTAAAAGTATAATTAATTTATATAATAACAAAAAAATAATTAAAAGGTTTACTATTTTCTGTAGTTAGAAAATTCATAAGTTGATTAATGAGGGGAGAAAGTCATAAATGTAAGACATTTATGGGGACTAAAATGATTTGCAACAGTTTAAAGACATAATGTAACTTGTAAGTACAAACTACATTCAAGAAGGGGTTTATTGGGATTTAGAATACACAATTTCATTTACCAGGGCAAAATTGTAACATTGTTACCTTTTCATGTATTTCTCATATAACTCCTTTTGTTTTGTCTTAAAACCTTCAGTGCTCAACAGCTCTACCCAAGCTTGCAGCAGCAAATAATAAATATATGTACAAACTCAGATGTATCGTCAGCACTGGTACTGGATTGTATCTACCTCGCTCATTTTTACTCCCATGTAAGTGAGCTAATCTAATGCTTGTTACACATAAATTTGCATTTCCTGCACCACACTCATTGTACAGCTTCAAAGTTAACTTGACACGCACTTATGCATCATACATGAAAATCTTTGTTCTAATGTGATCTTTTCGGCCAGCATTCCAATATGATAATAATTGCTTACTAAACAGTTACACAGAAATAAATAATGCTGACAGTAATGTAAGTAGAGTGGTAGTATTTTTGGCACACATAAACATTGAATAAACAATGCTAGAAGAGCAAATTAATTAAGTTGAAAATTGTGTGATAAGTGTACAGTTAAATGAAGGATACATATACACAAACAACCAGGGTGCTACGTGTATATGATCAGAAACCTAAGCAACTCCAAGGAGATCAGAAGAATTAATGTATGATGTAATTAGAGTTGATGAAATAAAATACTATTCTCTTCTTTTAGTGTAAATAGCCTAATATTTTCAAATATTATTATAGTCTAAAATGTATGTAATTTAATTATGTAATTTTGAGTACTGAGAAATAAATATAATTCATTATATTAAAATAAACAATTCCTCACCACAAGACTAAGTAATAATAATAAGACAATTATATACATGTTAATATTTCTTGTATTCTGTTATGTAATAGTAGCAGTGTTCATATAGGATTTAAGATAAAAATTGTGATTGTATATTGTAAGAATGTGTATACCGAGTTAGTTGTTGCATAGGCCAAGAAGGGAAGAACTTTGTGTCACTCAGACAACACCTATTAAATTATTTTAGCTTAGGGGAAAATTTTGGTCAGGACCACAAGAAACAAATAGGAAGGAAACAAATGAAAGTGCTTATGTCAACTGCAAAGATGTCATGATGTTTGAAGTAGCTAATAGCACAACATGGAGGTAGATTTAAAATATTGCAGTTACCCAATGAGAGGCACGTAAGGATAAACTTTCAAATGTTGTACGTAAGGCGTAGAAGTCACGCTAAGATTTCTCAACTGAAGGAAGTTAGCTGCAGCATAAATTTTGATTGGGGTTGGATCGTTGTGTAGGAAAGCTGAGATAAGTGGCACGTGTTAGAGCAGCACGGATCTAATTTTGTGCATGTGTGAAGTGTAAAGATAGAACTTAGACTTTGTTTCAAAACAGTGCCTGAATAACAGCTTACTCTCATACACAAGTATTGATCAGAAGATAATTATATTAAAAGCATAAATTTCTCATTCAGCCATGTTCTAATTTCACAATTTATTCATTCCTTTCACACTCCACCCTCTGTAAGGGATACTTGCTCGACCATAGTTATTAGCTAGCTAAACAAATAAAAATAACAATGCTAATGTCGACAATTACAGTTCAACCCATTAACATCTGTTTATAACGGTTATAAACAGTGGCAGAGAAGTTTGTTAAAAGTAGTGTAATGAAGGTAATCCGTACCTTAATATTCATGATTATGAAATATTGTCTTGAATACTATTTTATGGGGCAGACAGTTTCTTTTATTTAAATTTCTTTCCATTCTGCATTCCCTAATTATAGATTCAGAGTTTTTCTTATTGGGGGTCTTAGTTTCATTATACGCAGATACAAATTAGGTTAATGTTTCCTGAATACCACTTGCAGCAATTATGAAATCCCTTGCTGAGATGGTTTTGTGCCAGTTATAATTGGTTAAGTTGTGCTGGTCCGTCAGGTAATGAGGTCGGTGGTCCCTTGTAGATTTACAGCACGTAAAAGAACCTCAAGCCTGATAAAGAGGCCTCTGAGCAAAATTACCAGTCTTTCATGCCCAATATAGAATGGGACGCAAAGGACCACAGTAGTTAAAGCGCGTCCATAAATAAATAAAAAGGTAATTATGTATCATGCATCTTGTGTCTGTTGAAATATCTGCTCACAGCTCCTTGTTTACTCTGACAGAAAAGCTTATAGCATGAGTGTTTCAAGATTCAGCTGGTGATTTTTAGGATTTGCATGTAGTCCTTCACTTTATATTTGTATGTAACGTTCACCACGGATGCCTGTAAAACACTGTCATTTTATATTTGACAACGTATCCTTTTTTTGTTAATTTGTAGCCTGGTGGTATGCCTAAATACTGGTAACTTGAAAATCAGTTCGTAGTAAAATAAAATAAGGCTGCAACAACGGTTTGAGATTTTACAATTTTGTATACTTACTGCTATATATTATTCTTTGTTTAGCACTAGGTTACCTGATTTTCTTACATACTGGTATGCTTGAAAGAGACCATTTTGACCCCTGGCAATAAAGTACAGTGCTTATAATCCGTTTATTCTGAGTTATCAAGAACATTCTATAGTTCTGCGAGTATTTCACCATTTGTACCATGCTAGCCTCTAGTTTCCGAGGTCACGGGTTCAAACCCGGCGGACGGCATTAGATTCTTTTGGGCGTAAAAATCCTTAGCATGACTTCCTTCAGAAGGGAAGTATAGCCGCTGGTCCCGTATCGTAGATTAACGTCACGTAAAAGAACCTCAAGCCTCTTAGCAAAATTACTGATCTTTCACCCCCAATACAGAATGGGATGCTAAGGGCCAGTTAAGCAGTTAAACAGCGTCCATAAATCAAACTCAATTTCATTTCATTTTATGCTCTCGTTCGGCAAGTGAGAGCCTCACCGGCTGAAACTTCTCCGGGTGGTTCAACAGGATCTGTTCGTGGTCCAGGTGCAACATGCGGCACCCAACGTCCACCTTGGCAACGAAGGTGTGCAGGCCTCAGGATAACTCCCTCGTCAATTGCGGTAACGAACACTCACATCCGTAGCGTACTACTGACAAGGCTGAACTCTGGGTAAGCTTCCCCAATCATGGGAGAGTTCACTCGAGGCGGTTCAAGCTCGTGACTTCATGTCAGATTCAATTTCTTCTAACCGCTATGCATGTCTTCTTTCAGGTCTTATGCGGTTGTCAAAATCTAGTTAGGAAAGCATTTTATCAATTTCTGTAGCTACACTCTTCATTTCAATTCTCATCTCTAGGGCTAGGATTTTTATGATAAGGCATGTATTTTTTGGTAGGACTGACATGCTCCTTAAAACATATAAATGCTTCTTATGAAACAGCGAAATGAATTAACCTAATTTGTTAAGTCATATTTTTGCATATATGGCCATTTCTCTCTGATAGAGCATATTTTAGTAAGTAAATGGTCATATTCGTCATATTTCAAGAAGAAAACTTTCTCATGCAATTTATTTATTCCGTGTTACATTTCCCAGAATTGCGCACCTCATTTTGTTTCCTGAAAATGGCAAGTATCTACCTTCCTTCCCTGTTTCCGTTGAATTCACAATATGGACTTCACCCTTACGCATCAGTGAGTTTGTGTAAGCTATTGTTACTCTATGAACAGGTAGCTGATTAAGTCATTCTGGACCCTGGACTGCAGACAAGTGTCTAATTCACTCATTGTGTTATTCAGTCATATTGAAGTTGTAAGCATGTGCAGTACAGTTCAGAAAAAATGCCTAAAGTGAAGCAAAATGTTCAAGTAAAACTAAAAAAGTTTGTCTCAATATGGTGAGAAAGTATTTTCAAGTGATGGTAAAATACTCTATTGTAAACTGCGATGTAAGTAGTATAAGTCCCGGATGAGCCAATTGGATTAACTATAATCCTGCCGCTAGGGGCGCTAGTGTCGCTGCGAGCGACGGCGGCAAGTTTGAAAAGCGCCATGAGCGGAAGGATTATCGTTATTGCAATTGGTTCATCCGGGACGAGTTAAAAGAATTGAGGATTAGGGCAGATGAAGGAAAAACAGGAAGTGACGTGGAGTGTTTTGATTGGTTCGTTAATTCGGGTTGAAGATGAAGGAAGGAAGATGAAAGAGTATGGAGGACACGTGATGGAGAGGAGCGGAGCGGCGAGGTGTTGTCTGTGCGGAGGTCGGGACTGAAAGAGGGAAAAGATGGCGAACGAGGGATAAAAAGTTTAACAGAAAGTGACGTGTGAAGTTGTGATTGGTGGGGATAAGAAGTGATGTTATTGGTGGAAAGGAACAACTGAAAGTTGTTGATTGGTAAGAATAAGGGAGATTATTTTTGGTGGAAAGAAAAAGGTGTGGGAGTGGGGTATGTTGGAGGTGATGGGAAAGGTAAGTTTTCCTACCAACAAGATTTGCAAAAGCCTCTCCAGAACTCATCAGCAATTTTTGAACGTTGGATGGTAGTTTTCTTGAATGGATAGAGAGATGGGGCGATATGAGACGCGGTGGCGAAAATGGGAACTAAACAAGAATGCGGAGACGAGGTCTAAGGACGAGGAAATTTCGAGGTTAGTGGTCAACAAGGCGGTCGCAAGAGGTGGGGGCAAGGAGACGCGGTGGTGAGAATGGGAACTAAAAGAAGATGGCGGAAGCAAGAGCTTAGAAGAGCAGATTTTGAGGTTAAAATAGTGGGAACTAAAAATGGCGGAGGGTCGACGACAAGGAGATGCGGTGAGAAGATGGCGGACGCAAGAGGAGGGTAAGGAGATTGGAGGTTACAGTACCAAAACACGAAAGGATATATTCCTACGCCAAGCAGGCCCGAAAAATAATTATGCGTGTGGTACTTACCTCTTACTGGTGTTGTTGCGTCACCAAAAGCGCAGCAGCTTCACGCGACGCGAAAAAATAAAAGCAAACTGTTTTTGAAAATGCTTAACCAGCTTTAAGATCAACCAACATCACTACGCACTGATATACCTAGGTTTTTTAAAGCGGTACAGACGCCCTTTGCACAGACGTAATTTAACTATACCAAAAACCTGGTACTGGACCAACGTAATGGTCGCTAGCGTACGTAGGAGCAGGGTTCTCATAGCCGGTCGAAAGCGGTCAAAAAAGTGTACGACGTAGGTGTTCACAGTACCTACTGTCGAGTGAACCGTCGAGATGCGAATGAACGAGATCTGTTCTTGCCGGCAATCTGGTTCGGAGATGTGAGGAGCGGTGGCAAAAATAGGAACTAAACAAGATGGCGGAGACAAGAAGTGAAGAACGAGGGGATTTGAGGTTAGTGGTCAATATGGCAGACGCAAGAGTGGTAATCAGCAGTCGATGTGCGTCACGATATGCCCGCTGCGATTAAAGAGCTGCAAACTGCGCGATAACTTGAAAAATATTGCCCGGCGTGACGCATTGCGCGGCGCGCGCGTTTGCCGTAAACCGTTACAGTTGCCATACTTATATTATCCGCCTTTTTTTTTAAAATAACTAGTTTTTCGGGGTTTTCTCTGGTTGGTAGACGAATGCAAGCTCTTTCTGCTTTTTCATAGGTTTTCCCTGGTTGGTAGGCGTTTGCTGTAGTGGTTGACGAAGCCCTTTCTAATTTTCGAGGTTTTTCAGGTTTTTCGTGGTTGTCCCTGTCGGGTAGGCAATTGATGAAGGTTTCCCTTGTCGGCGCACGGATACTAGGCACATACTCACACACTATAATAGTAGCGTATAAAAAATTTAACAAACAAAATCCACACAATGACAAAATTGAAAATGTATATATATTTTAACACAAAAGTGTGCAGTGCAAAAGAAAATAAAAATGAAATAGGCACACACACATTTAATAGTAGCGATACCGCTTGATAAGGCACAAATTGCACGTTGTTAAGGCAATGCATGTTGAAAGTTGGCACACTGGGAAGTTGGTTCGCGCAAAATCCACACAATGACAAAATTGAAAATGTATATATTTTAACACAAAAGCGTGCAGTGCAAAAGAAAATAAAAATTAAATAGGCACACACACACACTATAATAGTAGCGTATAAAAAATTTAACACAAAAGTGTGCAGTGCAAAAGAAAATAAAAATTAAATAGGCACACACACACATAATAGTAGCGATACCGCTTGATAAGGCACAAATTGCACGTTGTTTGTTGGGGCAATGCATGTTGAAAGTTGGCACACTGGGAAGTTGGTTCGCACAAAATCCACACAATGACAAAATTGAAAATGCCTATATATTTTAACACAAAAGTGTGCAGTGCAAAAGAAAATAAAAATTAAATAGGCACACACACATTTAATAGTAGCGATACCGCTTGATAAGGCACAAATTGCACGTTGTTTGTTAGGGCAATGCATGTTGAAAGTTGGCACACCGGGAAGCTGGTTCGCGCTGTGGTCAACCGACTACTTCGTCAGCATCCGTTCACACGGTCAGTTTTCATTCTATCGTGCAGTTTGCACGACGCGTACAGCACGTGCTTCCTGTAAAATGACCGTGAGAACGGCTGCTCATAAAGCAGCCGCGTTTAAAGAGTTGCAAACTGCACGATAACTTTAAAAAAATGGCCGTTCGAACGGATGCTCATCAGCGAGAAAATCTTTTAAATGCGGTTTTATGGTCGATGGTAGGGAAAAGTGCAGCGGTGGATGGATGGATGGTGTGACCGGAAGTGCACCGGAAATGACTGCGATTACAACTTGGCAAGTTGTGGCGAAATAAGGCGTCAGGATTTTTAATGAGGCATTTAACTCGACGCGCATGCTGAAACTGCGGTTGCGATAAGCGAACTTATAAAAACCCAGTGCCAAGAGCAGCCGGCCGTAGTGAGAAACGGGAGCGATAGTGGATTTTGCTATAAAATCGTGCTATTTGACGTGATATAAGTTTTAGAGCAATACGCGCACATGTGCGGGTGTCTTCATCGATCGGTATTGACCATCGCCCTAGTGATAGCAGAACATATGCCGCAGCAGTTGTTCCCAGAGTGTTAAAGCCGAGAAAAATAGTTTAAAATAAAACAAAATAGCAGCAGCACTTTGCAGGTAAAGAGCGATCGGTGCATTCGGACGATAAGATGGAGCCGCAACCCGGGGGAAGTCGCGATGACACCTTGCAGCCTACGTTCGAAATTATAGGGCACAAGCAGAGAATGCTGCCAAGGCTTTTTTCCGGCTTTACAGAGTCTCAAATTACCGTAAACCCGGTCCCCAGAGATGTTAACCCGGAGCAATGGGTATCGCATTTGTTAAACGATATTCTAAACTTTGCGAAAGAGAACCTGTTAGAAAACGAACCCGGATATTTAGGCATATCCATAACAGACGAAAAGGAGGCGTCTAAAGCCTTCAATATAAGCGTAAGGCGCGTAGAGCAATTGAATGCGGATGTCATTGTTCGAAGCATCGAAAAAGTAATGCAAAGTAACCAACAATTCTTGCTAAGCGGTCCTCTTCATGTAACGTTTGTGTGGACCAAGGAGGTCTCGGGTTCGTGCCACCAACCTTGCGATGCCTGTAGGGACAATAAAGGCATTGTCGAAATAGCCAACAAAGACAACGTGTGTTTAGCAAGAGCCATTGTTATAGTTAAAGCCAAAGTGGATCGCGACGTCAACTATAAAACGATGACGCGCTCCGACTATCTGCAAAAATCGAAGGCCGTAGCCTTGTGTACGAGCATCGGTCAAGGCCACGACAGCTGTACGACAGATGACGTCAGACGCTTTGACGCTGTGTTAAAGGGCTACGCTGTGACGGTGTTTGGCGATCATACGGGGAAGCACGTGCTGTACGCGTCGGATAAGAAATGCGATAAATACATCGACGTCATGCTCCACGCCGGGCACTTTAATGCTATCGTGAACCTTCACAAGTGCTTTAAATGCAAATGGTATTGCCGCCAGTGTCATTATCCCTCGGCACACAAAAAAGAATTTCATGAGTGCGACGTCAGGTGTGCTAAATGTCATCAGCAGTGCGATGCGCGATTTGACGCCTACATACGCTGCGCCGGGTGCAACAGAGATTTTAAGGGACCGACATGCTTTGCAAACCACGCAAAGAAAGGCGTTTTTTACCCAAAGGCGCTGTCGGTGTGCGATGTAGAAAAGGTGTGCACGTCTTGCAATAAGCTCGTGAATGCGAGGCACAGAAAAACCGCGCACGAGTGCGGGGAAAAGTACTGTTATCATTGCAAGACACACGTGAATTTTAACCACATGTGCTATATGCAGCCGTATGCCGCAAAGAACAAAAGAAACCGGTACGTGTTTATGTTTATTGACTTTGAATGCACGCAAAACATTCCATATACCGACAAAAAGGACACACGGGCATGTACCTAACTTGTGCGTGTTGTACCAAGCCTGCCCGCTCTGCATCGACGAACGCCACAAGACGGCATACTGTACCGAATGCGGTTGCAAAGAATGGGTGTTTATGGACAAGCCCGTGAAGCAGCTTTTCGAGCACATCGCGCAGGCGAGGTTCGAAGCCTGGGACGTCTACGTCGTGGCGCATAACCTCAGAGCTTACGACGGGCAGTTTTTTATTAAAGTACATGGTGGTGCACTTAGACCGGGCGCCGGAGCTCATCATGAACGGGAGCAAGATCTACAGGATGAGGTACGGTGACGTCACATTTCTAGACTCGCTCAACTTCATACCCATGCCACTCTCGCGCTTTTCCAAGACCTTCGGATTGAAGGAATGCAAAGGTTATTTCCCGTACCTGTTTAACACGAACGAAAACGAGCAGTACGTGGGTTCGATTCCCGACAAAAGGCATTACTGTCCGGAGGGCATGTCGGCGGAGGGTCGGAAAGCCTTCGAGCAGTGGCACGAAGAAAAGGCGTCCTCCGGGTACGTCTTCGACATGAGGGCGGAAATGGTGGCGTATTGCAAGATGGACGTATTTCTACTCAGTCACGGAGTTTCCAAATTCAGAAGGGAATTCTTGGACGAGAAAGGAATAGACCCGTTCAGAGAAAGCGTCACCATCGCGCAGGCGTGCATGTGCGTGTATAGAAAGCACTTCATGCCGCTTAAAAGATTGCCCTCTTGCCAGCGGACGGGTATCGACTAGCGGACCGGCAGTCTCGCGCCGCATGCATATGACTAACTTGGCTAGAGATGCAAAACCGCATCGCCATCCAGCACGCCATGCGAGGACGCGAAGTTAAAATCATGGGGCACAAGGTGGACGGGTACAGAGAGGCTGAAAAAACCGCGTAATTTTTCCACGGCTGCTTTTACCACGGCTGCAGGCGGTGCTTTCACAATCGCCATGCGGTGATATACAACTCGGGACACGAAACCATGACCTCCAGGTTAGAGAGCACCGAGAAGGTCACGGCCAAGATCAAGGCCGCCGGCTACGCCGTGGTGGAAATGTGGGAGTGCGAGTTCAACGCCGCGATGGAGGCCAACCGGGCCCTCGCGCGCCACGCAAGGGACTTTGCGGTACCGGAACATCTGAACCCCAGAGACGCCTTCTACGGAGGTCGCACCAACTGTATCAAGACGTACTGCGAGGCGAAGGGGGATAGCAAGATCTACTACTACGACGTATGCAGCCTGTACCCGTACGTGAACAAGACGAAGCCCTACCCCGCGGGCCATCCCAAGATCATTTTCTCCAATTCGTTGTCGTCATAGTATAGCTGCATTTCATTTTCTCCAATTCGTTGTCGTCATAGTCAAGCTGTATTTCATTTTCTCCAATTCGTTGTCGTCATAGTCAAGCTGCATTTCATTTTCTCCAATTCGTTGTCGTCATAGTCAAGCTGTATTCATGTTCTCAAATTCGTTGTCGTCATAGTCAAGCTGCATTTCATTTTCTCCAATTCGTTGTCGTCATAGTCAAGCTTTATTTCATGTTCTCCAATTCGTTGTCATAGTCAAGCTGTATTTCATGTTCTCCAATTCGTTGTCATAGTCAAGCTGTATTTCATGTTCTCCAATTCGTTGTCATAGTCAAGCTGCATTTCATTTTCTCCACTTCGTTGTCGTCATAGTCAAGCTGTATTTCATGTTCTCCAATTCGTTGTCATAGTCAAGCTGTATTTCATGTTCTCCAATTCGTTGTCATAGTCAAGCTGCATTTCATTTTCTCCACTTCGTTGTCGTCATAGTCAAGCTGTATTTCATGTTCTCCAATTCGTTGTCATAGTCAAGCTGCATTTCATTTTCTCCAATTCGTTGTCGTCATAGTCAAGCTTTATTTCATGTTCTCCAATTCGTATCATAGTCAAGCTGTATTTCATGTTCTGCAATTCGTTGTCGTCATAGTCAAGCTGTATTTCATGCTCTCCAATTCGTTGTCGTCATAGTCAAGCTGTATTTCATGTTCTCCAATTCGTTGTCATAGTCAAGCTGTATTTCATGTTCTCCAATTCGTTGTCGTAGTCAAGCTGTATTTCATTTTCTTCAATTCGTTGTCATAGTCAAGCTGTATTTCATTTTCTCCAATTCGTTGTCATTCCCATAGTCAAGCTGTAATTTATTTTCTGCAATTCGTTGTCGTCATTGTCATGGTCAAGCTTGTATTTCATGTCCTATAATTCGTTGTCCTTGTCATAGTCAAGCTTGTATTTCATGTCCAATAATTCGTTGTCCTTGTCATAGTAAGCTGTATTTCATTTTCTCCAATTCGTTGTCATTCTCATAGTCAAGCTGTATTTCATTTTCTGCAATTCCTTGTCCTCATTGTCATGGTCAAGCTTGTATTTCATGTTCTCCAATTCGTTGTCATTCTCATAGTCAAGCTGTATTTCATTTTCTGCAATTCCTTGTCCTCATTGTCATGGTCAAGCTTGTATTTCATGTTCTCCAATTCGTTGTCATTCTCATAGTCAAGCTGTATTTCATTTTCTGCAATTCCTTGTCCTCATTGTCATGGTCAAGCTTGTATTTCATGTTCTCCAATTCGTTGTCATTCTCATAGTCAAGCTGTATTTCATTTTCTGCAATTCCTTGTCCTCATTGTCATGGTCAAGCTTGTATTTCATTTTCTCCAATTCGTTGTCATTCTCATAGTCAAGCTGTATTTCATTTTCTGCAATTCGTTGTCGTCATTGTCATGGTCAAGCTTGTATTTCATGTTCTCCAATTCGTTGTCGCAGTCAAGCTTGTATTTCATGTTCTTCAATTCGTAGTCATTATCATAGTCAAGCTTGTATTTCATGTTCTCCAATTCCTTGTCATTATCATAGTCAAGCTTGTATTTCATTTTATCCAATTCGTTGTAGTTGTCATTGTCATAGTATGCTGTATTTCATTTTCTCCAATTCGTTGTCATAGTCAAGCTCTATTTCATTTTCTTCAATTCGTTGTCATAGTCAAGCTGTATTTCATTTTCTCCAATTCGTTGTCGTCATAGTCAAGCTGCATTTCATTACCTCCAATTCGTTGTCGTCATAGTCAAGCTGCATTTCATTTTCTCCAATTCGTTGTCGTCATAGTCAAGCTGTATTTCATTTTCTCCAATTCGTTGTCATAGTCAAGCTGTATTTCATTTTCTCCAATTCGTTGTCATAGTCAAGCTGTATTTCATTTTCTCCAATTCGTAGTCATAGTCAAGCTGTATTTCATTTTCTCCAATTCTTTGTCATAGTCAAGCTGTATTTCATTTTATCCGATTCGTTGTCATAGTTAAGCTGTATTTCATTTTCTCCAATTCATTGTCGTCATAGCCAAGCTGTATTTTATGTTCTCCAATTCGTTGTCATAGTAAAGCTGTATTTCATTTTCTCCAATTCGTTGTCGTCATAGTCAAGCTGTATTTCATTTTTCCAATTCGTTGTCGTCATAGTCAAGCTGTATTTCATTTTCTCCAATTCGATGTCATAGTCAAGCTGTATTTCATTTTCTAAATTCGTTGTCGTCATAGTCAAGCTGTATTTCATTACCTCCAATTCGTTGTCATAGTCAAGCTGCATTTCATTTTCTCCAATTCGTTGTCATAGTAAAGCTGGATTTCATTTTCTCCAATTCGTTGTCATTGTCATAGTCAAGCTGTATTTCATTTTCTCCAATTCGTGTCATAGTCAAGCTGTATTTCATTTTCTACAATTCGTTGTCATAGTCAAGCTGTATTTCATGTTCTCCAATTCGTTATCGTTGTCATAGTCAAGCTGTATTTCATGTTCTCCAATTCGTTGTCGTCATAGTCAAGCTGCATTTCATTTTCTCCAATTGGTTGTCATAGTCAAGCTGTATGTCATTTTCTCCAATTTGTTCTCATTGTCATAGTCAAGCTGTATTTCATTTTCTCCAATTCGTTGTCATAGTCAAGCTGTATTTCATTTTCTTCAATTCGTTGTCATAGTCAAGCTGTATTTCATTTTCTCCAATTCGTTGTCGTCATAGTCAAGCTGCATTTCATTACCTCCAATTCGTTGTCGTCATAGTCCAGCTGCATTACATTTTCTCCAATTCGTTGTCGTCATAGTCAAGCTGTATTTCATTTTCTCCAATTCGTTGTCATAGTCAAGCTGTATTTCATTTTCTCCATATCGTTGTCATACTCAAGCTGTATTTCATGTTCTCCAATTCGTTGTCGTCATAGTCAAGCTGCATTTCATTTTCTCCAATTCTTTGTCATAGTCAAGCTGTATTTCATTTTCTCCAATTTGTTCTCATTGTCATAGTCAAGCTGTATTTCATTTTCTCCAATTCGTTGTCATAGTCAAGCTGTATTTTATTTTCTCCAGTTCGTTGTCATAGTCAAGCTGTATTTCATTTTCTCCAATTCGTTGTCATAGTCAAGCTGTATTTCATTTTCTCCAATTCGTTGTCATTGTCATAGTCAAGCTGTATTTCATTTTCTCCAATTCGTTGTCATAGTCATGCTGTATTTCATTTTCCCCAATTCGTTGTCATAGTCAAGCTGCACTTCATTTTCTTCAATTCGTTGTCATAGTCAAGCTGTATTTCATTTTCTCCAATTCTTTGTTGTCATAGTCAAGCTGCATTTCATTTTCTCCAATTCGTTGTCATAGTCAAGCTGCATTTCATTTTCTCAAATTCGTTGTCATAGTCAAGCTGTATTTCATTTTCTCCAATTCGTTGTCGTCATAGTCAAGCTGCATTTCATTTTCTCCAATTCGTTGTCGTCATAGTCAAGCTGTATTCATGTTCTCCAATTCGTTGTCGTCATAGTCAAGCTGCATTTCATTTTCTCCAATTCTTTGTCGTTGTCATAGTCAAGCAGTATTTCATGTTCTCCAATTCGTTGTCGTCATAGTCAAGCTGTATTTCATTTTCTCCAATTCGTTGTCGTCATAGTCAAGCTGTATTTCATGTTCTGCAATTCGTTGTCATAGTCAAGCTGTATTTCATGTTCTCCAATTCGTTGTCATAGTCAAGCTGTATTTCATTTTCTCAAATTCGTTGTCGTCATAGTCAAGCTGTATTTCATTTTCTCCAATTCGTTGACGTCATAGTCAAGCTGTATTTCATTTTCTCCAATTCGTTGTCAAAGTCAAGCTGTATTTCATTTTCTCCAATTTTTTGTCGTCAGTCAAGCTGTATTTCATTTTCTCCAATTCGTTGTCATAGTCAAGCTGCATTTCATTTTCTCCAATTCGTTGTCATAGTCAAGCTGCATTTTATTTTCTCCAATTCGTTGTCATAGTCATGCTGGATTTCATTTTCTCCAATTCGTTGTCATAGTCAAGCTGTATTTCATCTTCTCAATTCGTTGTCATAGTCAAGCTGTATTTCATGTTCTCCAATTCGTTGTCATAGTCAAGCTGTATTTCATTTTCTCCAATTCGTTGTCGTCATAGTCAAGCTGCATTTCATTTTCTCCAATTCGTAGTCATAGTCAAGCTGTATTTCATTTTCTCCAATTCGTTGTCATAGTCAAGCTGCATTTCATTTTCTCCAATTCGTTGTCGTCATAGTCAAGCTGTATTTCATTTTCTCCAATTCGTTGTCGTCATAGTCAAGCTGCATTTCATTTTCTCCAATTCGTTGTCGTCATAGTCAAGCTGTATTTCATTTTCTCCAATTCGTTGTCGTCATAGTCAAGCTGCATTTCATTTTCTCCAATTCGTTGTCGTCATAGTCAAGCTGTATTCATGTTTTCAAATTCGTTGTCGTCATAGTCAAGCTGCATTTCATTTTCTCCAATTCGTTGTCGTCATAGTCAAGCTTTATTTCATGTTCTCCAATTCGTTGTCATAGTCAAGCTGTATTTCATGTTCTCCAATTCGTTGTCGTCATAGTCAAGCTGTATTTCATGTTCTCCAATTCGTTGTCGTCGTAGTCAAGCTGTATTTCATGTTCTCTAATTCGTTGTCATAGTCAAGCTGTATTTCATGTTCTCCAATTCGTTGTCGTCATAGTCAAGCTGTATTTCATGCTCTCCAATTCGTTGTCGTCATTGTCAAGCTGTATTTCATGTTCTCCAATTCGTTGTCATAGTCAAGCTGCATTTCATTTTCTCCACTTCGTTGTCGTCATGGTCAAGCTGTATTTCATGTTCTCCAATTCGTTCTGATAGTCAAGCTGCATTTCATTTTCTCCAATTCGTTGTCGTCATAGTCAAGCTGTATTTCATGTTCTCCAATTCGTTGTCATAGTCAAGCTGTATTTCATTTTCTCCAATTCGTTGTCGTCATAGTCAAGCTGCATTTCATTTTCTCCAATTCGTAGTCATAGTCAAGCTGTATTTCATTTTCTCCAATTCGTTGTCATAGTCAAGCTGCATTTCATTTTCTCCAATTCGTTGTCATAGTTAAGCTGTATTTCATTTTCTCCAATTCGTTGTCGTCATAGTCAAGCTGCATTTCATTTTCTCAAATTCGTTGTCGTCATAGTCAAGCTGCATTTCATTTTCTCCAATTCGTTGTCGTCATAGTCAAGCTGTATTTCATGTTCTCCAATTCGTTGTCGTCATAGTCAAGCTGTATTTCATGCTCTCCAATTCGTTGTCGTCATTGTCAAGCTGTATTTCATGTTCTCCAATTCGTTGTCATAGTCAAGCTGCATTTCATTTTCTCGACTTCGTTGTCGTCATGGTCAAGCTGTATTTCATGTTCTCCAATTCGTTCTGATAGTCAAGCTGCATTTCATTTTCTCCAATTCGTTGTCGTCATAGTCAAGCTGTATTTCATGTTCTCCAATTTGTTGTCATAGTCAAGCTGTATTTCATGTTCTCCAATTCGTTGTCGTCATAGTCAAGCTGTATTTCATGTTCTCCAATTCGTTGTCGTCATAGTCAAGCTGTATTTCATGTTCTCCAATTCGTTGTCATAGTCAAGCTGTATTTCATGTTCTCCAATTCGTTGTCATAGTCAAGCTGCATTTCATTTTCTCCACTTCGTTGTAGTCATAGTCAAGCTGCATTTCATTTTCTCCAATTCGGTGTCATAGTCAAGCTGCACTTCATTTTCTCCAATTCGTTGTCGTTGTCATAGTCAAGCTGTATTTCGTTTTCTCCAATTCGTTGTCATTGTCATAGTCAAGCTGTATTTCATGTTCTCCAATTCCTTGTCATAGTCAAGCTTTATTTCATATTCTCCAATTCGTTGTCGTCATAGTCAAGCTGCATTTCATTTTCTCCAATTCGTTGTCGTCATAGTCAAGCTGCATTTCATTTTCTCCAATTCGTTGTCATAGTCAAGCTGTACTTCATTTTCTCCAATTCGTTGTCATAGTCAAGCTGCATTTCATTTTCTTCAATTCGTTGTCATAGTCAAGCTGTATTTCATTTTCTCCAATTCGTTGTCGTCATAGTCAAGCTGCATTTCATTTTCTCCAATTCGTTGTCGTCATAGTCAAGCTGTATTTCATTTTCTCCAATTCGTTGTCGGCATAGTCAAGCTGCATTTCATTTTCTGCAATTCGTTGTCGTCATAGTCAAGCTGTATTCATGTTCTCCAATGCGTTGTCGTCATAGTCAAGCTGCATTTCATTTTCTCCACTTCGTTGTCGTCATAGTCAAGCTGTATTTCATGTTCTCCAATTCGTTGTCATAGTCAAGCTGCATTTCATTTTTTCCAATTCGTTGTCGTCATAGTCAAGCTGTATTTCATGTTCTCCAATTCGTTGTCATAGTCAAGCTGTATTTCATGTTCTCCAATTCGTTGTCGTCATAGTCAAGCTGTATTTCATGTTCTCCAATTCGTTGTCGTCATAGTCATGCTGTATTTCATGTTCTCCAATTCGTTGTCATAGTCAAGCTGTATTTCATGTTCTCCAATTCGTTGTCATAGTCAAGCTGCATTTCATTTTCTCCACTTCGTTGTCGTCATAGTCAAGCTGTATTTCATGTTCTCCAATTCGTTGTCATGGTCAAGCTGCATTTCATTATCTCCAATTCGTTGTCATAGTCAAGCTGCATTTCATTTCCGCCAATTCGTTGTCATGGTCAAGCTGTATTTCATTTCCTCCAATTCGTTGTCGTTGTCATAGTCAAGCTGTATTTCATTTTCTCACTTTCGTTGTCGTCATAGTCAAGCTGTATTTCATTTTCTCCAATTCGTTGTCGTTGTCATAGTCAAGCTGTATTTCATTTTCTCCAATTCGTTGTCGTCATAGTCAAGCTGCATTTCATTTTCTCCAATACGTTGTCGTCATAGTCAAGCTGTATTTCATTTTCTCCAATTCGTTGTCGTCATAGTCAAGCTGCATTTCATTTTCTGCAATTCGTTGTCGTCATAGTCAAGCTGTATTCATGTTCTCCAATGCGTTGTCGTCATAGTCAAGCTGCATTTAATTTTCTCCAATTCGTTGTCGTCATAGTCAAGCTTTATTTCATGTTCTCCAATTCGTTGTCATAGTCAAGCTGTATTTCATGTTCTTCAATTCGTTGTCATAGTCAAGCTGTATTTCATTTTCTCCAATTCGTTGTCGTCATAGTCAAGCTGCATTTCATTTTCTCCAATTCGTTGTCGTCATAGTCAAGCTGTATTTCATTTTCTCCAATTCGTTGTCGCCATAGTCAAGCTGCGTTTCATTTTCTGCAATTCGTTGTCGTCATAGTCAAGCTGTATTCATGTTCTCCAATGCGTTGTCGTCATAGTCAAGCTGCATTTCATTTTCTCCACTTCGTTGTCGTCATAGTCAAGCTGTATTTCATGTTCTCTAATTCGTTGTCATAGTCAAGCTGCATTTCATTTTCTCCAATTCGTTGTCGTCATAGTCAAGCTGTATATCATGTTCTCCAATTCGTTGTCATAGTCAAGCTGTATTTCATGTTCTCCAATTCGTTGTCGTCATAGTCAAGCTGTATTTCATGTTCTCCAATTCGTTGTCGTCATAGTCATGCTGTAATTCATGTTCTCCAATTCGTTGTCATAGTCAAGCTGTATTTCATGTTCTCCAATTCGTTGTCATAGTCAAGCTGCATTTCATTTTCTCCACTTCGTTGTCGTCATAGTCAAGCTGTATTTCATGTTCTCCAATTCGTTGTCATGGTCAAGCTGCATTTCATTATCTCCAATTCGTTGTCATAGTCAAGCTGCATTTCATTTTCGTCAATTCGTTGTCATGGTCAAGCTGTATTTCATTTCCTCCAATTCGTTGTCGTTGTCATAGTCAAGCTGTATTTCATTTTCTCACTTTCGTTGTCGTCATAGTCAAGCTGTATTTCATTTTCTCCAATTCGTTGTCGTTGTCATAGTCAAGCTGTATTTCATTTTCTCCAATTCGTTGTCGTTGTCATAGTCTAGCTGTATTTCCTTTTCTCACTTTCGTTGTCGTCATAGTCAAGCTGTGTTTCATTTTCTCCAATTCGTTGTCGTTGTCATAGTCAAGCTGTGTTTCATTTTCTCCAATTCGTTGTCGTTGTCATAGTCAAGCTGTATTTCATTTTCTCACTTTCGTTGTCATCATATTCAAGCTGTATTTCATTTTCTCCAATTCGTTGTCATAGTCAAGCTGTATTTCATTTTCTCCAATTCGTAGTCATTCTCATAGTTAAGCTGTATTTCATCTTCTGCAATTCGTTTGTTGTCATTGTAAGGGACAAGCTTGTATTTCATATTCTCCAATTCGTTGTCGTAGTCAAGCTGTAATGCTTTTTCTTCAATTCGTTGTCATAGTGAAGCTGTATTTCATTTTCTCCAATTCGTTGTCATTCCCATATTCAAGCTGTAATTTATTTTCTGCAATTCGTTGTCGTCATTGTGATGGTCAAGCTTGTATTTCATGTCCTATAATTCGTTGTCCTTGTCATAGTCAAGCTTGTATTTCATGTCCAATAATTCGTTGTCCTTGTCATAGTCAAGCTTGTATTTCATGTCCTATAGTTCGTTGTCCTTGTCATAGTAAGCTGTATTTCATTTTCTCCAATTCGTTGTCATTCTCATAGTCAAGCTGTATTTCATTTTCTGCAATTCCTTGTCCTCATTGTCATGGTGAAGCTTGTATTTCATGTTCTCCAATTCGTTGTTGCAGTCAAGCTTGTATTTCCTGTTCTCCAATTCGTAGTCTTTATCATAGTCAAGCTTGTATTTCATGTTCTCCAATTCGTTGTCCTGGTCAAGCTTGTATTTCATGTTCTCCAATTCGTTGTCATTATCATAGTCAAGCTTGTATTTCATTTTATCCAATTCGTTGTAGTTGTCATTGTCATAGTAAGCTGTATTTCATTTTCTCCAATTCGTTGTCATATTCAAGCTGTGTTTCATTTTCTTCAATTCGTTGTCATAGTCAAGCTGTATTTCATTTTCTCCAATTCGTTGTCGTCATAGTCAAGCTGCATTTCATTACCTCCAATTCGTTGTCGTCATAGTCAAGCTGCATTTCATTTTCTCCAATTCGTTGTCGTCATAGTCAAGCTGTATTTCATTTTCTCCAATTCGTTGTCATAGTCAAGCTGTATTTCATTTTCTCCAATTCGTTGTCGTCATAGTCAAGCTGTATTTCATTTTCTCCAATTCGTTGTCGTCATAGTCAAGCTGCATTTCATTTTCTCCAATTCGTTGTCGTCATAGTCAAGCTGTATTCATGTTTTCAAATTCGTTGTCGTCATAGTCAAGCTGCATTTCATTTTCTCCAATTCGTTGTCGTGATAGTCAAGCTTTATTTCATGTTCTCCAATTCGTTGTCATAGTCAAGCTGTATTTCATGTTCTCCAATTCGTTGTCGTCATAGTCAAGCTGTATTTCATGTTCTCCAATTCGTTGTCGTCGTAGTCAAGCTGTATTTCATGTTCTCTAATTCGTTGTCATAGTCAAGCTGTATTTCATGTTCTCCAATTCGTTGTCGTCATAGTCAAGCTGTATTTCATGCTCTCCAATTCGTTGTCGTCATTGTCAAGCTGTATTTCATGTTCTCCAATTCGTTGTCGTCATAGTCAAGCTGCATTTCATTTTCTCCACTTCGTTGTCGTCATGGTCAAGCTGTATTTCATGTTCTCCAATTCGTTCTGATAGTCAAGCTGCATTTCATTTTCTCCAATTCGTTGTCGTCATAGTCAAGCTGTATTTCATGTTCTCCAATTCGTTGTCATAGTCAAGCTGTATTTCATGTTCTCCAATTCGTTGTCGTCATAGTCAAGCTGTATTTCATGTTTTCCAATTCGTTGTCGTCATAGTCAAGCTGTATTTCATGTTCTCCAATTCGTTGTCATAGTCAAGCTGTATTTCATGTTCTCCAATTCGTTGTCATAGCAAGCTGCATTTCATTTTCTCCACTTCGTTGTAGTCATAGTCAAGCTGCATTTCATTTTCTCCAATTCGGTGTCATAGTCAAGCTGCACTTCATTTTCTCCAATTCGTTGTCGTTGTCATAGTCAAGCTGTATTTCGTTTTCTCCAATTCGTTGTCATTGTCATAGTCAAGCTGTATTTCATGTTCTCCAATTCCTTGTCATAGTCAAGCTTTATTTCATATTCTCCAATTCGTTGTCGTCATAGTCAAGCTGCATTTCATTTTCTCCAATTCGTTGTCGTCATAGTCAAGCTGCATTTCATTTTCTCCAATTCGTTGTCATAGTCAAGCTGTGCTTCATTTTCTCCAATTCGTTGTCATAGTCAAGCTGCATTTCATTTTCTTCAATTCGTTGTCATAGTCAAGCTGTATTTCATTTTCTCCAATTCGTTGTCGTCATAGTCAAGCTGCATTTCATTTTCTCCAATTCGTTGTCGTCATAGTCAAGCTGTATTTCATTTTCTCCAATTCGTTGTCGTCATAGTCAAGCTGCATTTCATTTTCTGCAATTCGTTGTCGTCATAGTCAAGCTGTATTCATGTTCTCCAATGCGTTGTCGTCATAGTCAAGCTGCATTTAATTTTCTCCAATTCGTTGTCGTCATAGTCAAGCTTTATTTCATGTTCTCCAATTCGTTGTCATAGTCAAGCTGTATTTCATGTTCTTCAATTCGTTGTCGTCATAGTCAAGCTGCATTTCATTTTCTCCAATTCGTTGTCGTCATAGTCAAGCTGTATTTCATTTTCTCCAATTCGTTGTCGTCATAGTCAAGCTGCATTTCATTTTCTGCAATTCTTTGTCGTCATAGTCAAGCTGTATTCATGTTCTCCAATGCGTTGTCGTCATAGTCAAGCTGCATTTCATTTTCTCCACTTCGTTGTCGTCATAGTCAAGCTGTATTTCATGTTCTCCAATTCGTTGTCATAGTCAAGCTGCAGTTCATTTTCTCCAATTCGTTGTCGTCATAGTCAAGCTGTATTTCATGTTCTCCAATTCGTTGTCATAGTCAAGCTGTATTTCATGTTCTCCAATTCGTTGTCGTCATAGTCAAGCTGTATTTCATGTTCTCCAATTCGTTGTCGTCTTAGTCATGCTGTATTTCATGTTCTCCAATTCGTTGTCATAGTCAAGCTGTATTTCATGTTCTCCAATTCGTTGTCATAGTCAAGCTGCATTTCATTTTCTCCACTTCGTTGTCGTCATAGTCAAGCTGTATTTCATGTTCTCCAATTCGTTGTCATGGTCAAGCTGCATTTCATTATCTCCAATTCGTTGTCATAGTCAAGCTGCATTTCATTTCCGCCAATTCGTTGTCATGGTCAAGCTGTATTTAATTTCCTCCAATTCGTTGTCGTTGTCATAGTCAAGCTGTATTTCATTTTTTCACTTTCGTTGTCGTCATAGTCAAGCTGTATTTCATTTTCTCCAATTCGTTGTCGTTGTCATAGTCAAGCTGTATTTCATTTTCTCCAATTCGTTGTCGTCATAGTCAAGCTGCATTTCATTTTCTCCAATTCGTTGTCGTCATAGTCAAGCTGTATTTCATTTTCTCCAATTCGTTGTCGTCATAGTCAAGCTGCATTTCATTTTCTGCAATTCGTTGTCGTCATAGTCAAGCTGTATTCATGTTCTCCAATGCGTTGTCGTCATAGTCAAGCTGCATTTAATTTTCTCCAATTCGTTGTCGTCATAGTCAAGCTTTATTTCATGTTCTCCAATTCGTTGTCATAGTCAAGCTGTATTTCATGTTCTTCAATTCGTTGTCATAGTCAAGCTGTATTTCATTTTCTCCAATTCGTTGTCGTCATAGTCAAGCTGCATTTCATTTTCTCTAATTCGTTGTCGTCATAGTCAAGCTGTATTTCATTTTCTCCAATTCGTTGTCGTCATAGTCAAGCTGCATTTCATTTTCTGCAATTCGTTGTCGTCATAGTCAAGCTGTATTCATGTTCTCCAATGCGTTGTCGTCATAGTCAAGCTGCATTTCATTTTCTCCACTTCGTTGTCGTCATAGTCAAGCTGTATTTCATGTTCTCTAATTCGTTGTCATAGTCAAGCTGCATTTCATGTTCTCCAATTCGTTGTCGTCATAGTCAAGCTGTATTTCATGTTCTCCAATTCGTTGTCGTCATAGTCATGCTGTATTTCATGTTCTCCAATTCGTTGTCATAGTCAAGCTGTATTTCATGTTCTCCAATTCGTTGTCATAGTCAAGCTGCATTTCATTTTCTCCACTTCGTTGTCGTCATAGTCAAGCTGTATTTCATGTTCTCCAATTCGTTGTCATGGTCAAGCTGCATTTCATTATCTCCAATTCGTTGTCATAGTCAAGCTGCATTTCATTTTCGCCAATTCGTTGTCATGGTCAAGCTGTATTTCATTTTCTCCAATTCGTTGTCGTTGCCATAGTCTAGCTGTATTTCCTTTTCTCACTTTCGTTGTCGTCATAGTCAAGCTGTGTTTCATTTTCTCCAATTCGTTGTCCTTGTCATAGTCAAGCTGTGTTTCATTTTCTCCAATTCGTTGTCGTTGTCATAGTCAAGCTGTATTTCATTTTCTCACTTTCGTTGTCATCATATTCAAGCTGTATTTCATTTTCTCCAATTCGTTGTCATAGTCAAGCTGTATTTCATCTTCTGCAATTCGTTTGTTGTCATTGTAAGGGACAAGCTTGTATTTCATATTCTCCAATTCGTTGTCGTAGTCAAGCTGTATTTCTTTTTCTTCAATTCGTTGTCATAGTGAAGCTGTATTTCATTTTCTCCAATTCGTTGTCATTCCCATAGTCAAGCTGTAATTTATTTTCTGCAATTCGTTGTCGTCATTGTGATGGTCAAGCTTGTATTTCATGTCCTATAATTCGTTGTCCTTGTCATAGTCAAGCTTGTATTTCATGTCCAATAATTCGTTGTCCTTGTCATAGTCAAGCTTGTATTTCATGTCCTATAATTCGTTGTCCTTGTCATAGTAAGCTGTATTTCATTTTCTCCAATTCGTTGTCATTCTCATAGTCAAGCTGTATTTCATTTTCTGCAATTCCTTGTCCTCATTGTCATGGTGAAGCTTGTATTTCATGTTCTCCAATTCGTTGTTGCAGTCAAGCTTGTATTTCCTGTTCTCCAATTCGTAGTCTTTATCATAGTCAAGCTTGTATTTCATGTTCTCCAATACGTTGTCCTGGTCAAGCTTGTATTTCATGTTCTCCAATTCGTTGTCATTATCATAGTCAAGCTTGTATTTCATTTTATCCAATTCGTTGTAGTTGTCATTGTCATAGTAAGCTGTATTTCATTTTCTCCAATTCGTTGTCATAGTCAAGCTGTGTTTCATTTTCTTCAATTCGTTGTCATAGTCAAGCTGTATTTCATTTTCTCCAATTCGTTGTCGTCATAGTCAAGCTGCATTTCATTACCTCCAATTCGTTGTCGTCATAGTCAAGCTGCATTTCATTTTCTCCAATTCGTTGTCGTCATAGTCAAGCTGTATTTCATTTTCTCCAATTCGTTGTCATAGTCAAGCTGTATTTCATTTTCTCCAATTCGTTGTCGTCATAGTCAAGCTGTATTTCATTTTCTCCAATTCGTTGTCGTCATAGTCAAGCTGCATTTCATTTTCTCCAATTCGTTGTCGTCATAGTCAAGCTGTATTCATGTTTTCAAATTCGTTGTCGTCATAGTCAAGCTGCATTTCATTTTCTCCAATTCGTTGTCGTGATAGTCAAGCTTTATTTCATGTTCTCCAATTCGTTGTCATAGTCAAGCTGTATTTCATGTTCTCCAATTCGTTGTCGTCATAATCAAGCTGTATTTCATGTTCTCCAATTCGTTGTCGTCGTAGTCAAGCTGTATTTCATGTTCTCTAATTCGTTGTAATAGTCAAGCTGTATTTCATGTTCTCCAATTCGTTGTCGTCATAGTCAAGCTGTATTTCATGCTCTCCAATTCGTTGTCGTCATTGTCAAGCTGTATTTCATGTTCTCCAATTCGTTGTCATAGTCAAGCTGCATTTCATTTTCTCCACTTCGTTGTCGTCATGGTCAAGCTGTATTTCATGTTCTCCAATTCGTTCTGATAGTCAAGCTGCATTTCATTTTCTCCAATTCGTTGTCGTCATAGTCAAGCTGTATTTCATGTTCTCCAATTCGTTGTCATAGTCAAGCTGTATTTCATGTTCTCCAATTCGTTGTCGTCATAGTCAAGCTGTATTTCATGTTCTCCAATTCGTTGTCGTCATAGTCAAGCTGTATTTCATGTTCTCCAATTCGTTGTCATAGTCAAGCTGTATTTCATGTTCTCCAATTCGTTGTCATAGTCAAGCTGCATTTCATTTTCTCCACTTCGTTGTAGTCATAGTCAAGCTGCATTTCATTTTCTCCAATTCGGTGTCATAGTCAAGCTGCACTTCATTTTCTCCAATTCGTTGTCGTTGTCATAGTCAAGCTGTATTTCGTTTTCTCCAATTCGTTGTCATTGTCATAGTCAAGCTGTATTTCATGTTCTCCAATTCCTTGTCATAGTCAAGCTTTATTTCATATTCTCCAATTCGTTGTCGTCATAGTCAAGCTGCATTTCATTTTCTCCAATTCGTTGTCGTCATAGTCAAGCTGCATTTCATTTTCTCCAATTCGTTGTCATAGTCAATCTGTACTTCATTTTCTCCAATTCGTTGTCATAGTCAAGCTGCATTTCATTTTCTTCAATTCGTTGTCATAGTCAAGCTGTATTTCATTTTCTCCAATTCGTTGTCATAGTCAAGCTGCATTTCATTTTCTCCAATTCGTTGTCATAGTCAAGCTGTATTTCGTTTTCTCCAATTCGTTGTCAATGTCAAGCTGCATTTCATGTTCTCCAATTCGTTGTCATAGTCAAGCTGTATTTCATGTTCTCCAATTCGTTGTCGTCATAGTCAAGCTGTATTTCATGTTCTCCAATTCGTTGTCGTCTTAGTCATGCTGTATTTCATGTTCTCCAATTCGTTGTCATAGTCAAGCTGTATTTCATGTTCTCCAATTCGTTGTCATAGTCAAGCTGCATTTCATTTTCTCCACTTCGTTGTCGTCATAGTCAAGCTGTATTTCATGTTCTCCAATTCGTTGTCATGGTCAAGCCGCATTTAATTATCTCCAATTCGTTGTCATAGTCAAGCTGCATTTCATTTCCGCCAATTCGTTGTCATGGTCAAGCTGTATTTCATTTTCTCCAATTCGTTGTCGTTGTCATAGTCAAGCTGTATTTCATTTTCTCCAATTCGTTGTCGTCATAGTCAAGCTGCATTTCATTTTCTCCAATTCGTTGTCGTCATAGTCAAGCTGTATTTCATTTTCTCCAATTCGTTGTCGTCATAGTCAAGCTGCATTTCATTTTCTGCAATTCGTTGTCGTCATAGTCAAGCTGTATTCATGTTCTCCAATGCGTTGTCGTCATAGTCAAGCTGCATTTAATTTTCTCCAATTCGTTGTCGTCATAGTCAAGCTTTATTTCATGTTCTCCAATTCGTTGTCATAGTCAAGCTGTATTTCATGTTCTTCAATTCGTTGTCATAGTCAAGCTGTATTACATTTTCTCAAATTCGTTGTCGTCATAGTCAAGCTGCATTTCATTTTCTCCAATTCGTTGTCGTCATAGTCAAGCTGTATTTCATTTTCTCCAATTCGTTGTCGTTATAGTCAAGCTGCATTTCATTTTCTGCAATTCGTTGTCGTCATAGTCAAGCTGTATTCATGTTCTCCAATGCGTTGTCGTCATAGTCAAGCTGCATTTCATTTTCTCCACTTCGTTGTCGTCATAGTCAAGCTGTATTTCATGTTCTCTAATTCGTTGTCATAGTCAAGCTGCATTTCATGTTCTCCAATTCGTTGTCGTCATAGTCAAGCTGTATTTCATGTTCTCCAATTCGTTGTCGTCATAGTCATGCTGTATTTCATGTTCTCCAATTCGTTGTCATAGTCAAGCTGTATTTCATGTTCTCCAATTCGTTGTCATAGTCAAGCTGCATTTCATTTTCTCCACTTCGTTGTCGTCATAGTCAAGCTGTATTTCATGTTCTCCAATTCGTTGTCATGGTCAAGCTGCATTTCATTATCTCCAATTCGTTGTCATAGTCAAGCTGCATTTCATTTTCGCCAATTCGTTGTCATGGTCAAGCTGTATTTCATTTTCTCCAATTCGTTGTCGTTGTCATAGTCTAGCTGTATTTCCTTTTCTCACTTTCGTTGTCGTCATAGTCAAGCTGTGTTTCATTTTCTCCAATTCGTTGTCGTTGTCATAGTCAAGCTGTGTTTCATTTTCTCCAATTCGTTGTCGTTGTCATAGTCAAGCTGTATTTCATTTTCTCACTTTCGTTGTCATCATATTCAAGCTGTATTTCATTTTCTCCAATTCGTTGTCATAGTCAAGCTGTATTTCATTTTCTCCAATTCGTAGTCATTCTCATAGTTAAGCTGTATTTCATCTTCTGCAATTCGTTTGTTGTCATTGTAAGGGACAAGCTTGTATTTCATATTCTCCAATTCGTTGTCGTAGTCAAGCTGTATTTCTTTTTCTTCAATTCGTTGTCATAGTGAAGCTGTATTTCATTTTCTCCAATTCGTTGTCATTCCCATAGTCAAGCTGTAATTTATTTTCTGCAATTCGTTGTCGTCATTGTGATGGTCAAGCTTGTATTTCATGTCCTATAATTCGTTGTCCTTGTCATAGTCAAGCTTGTATTTCATGTCCAATAATTCGTTGTCCTTGTCATAGTCAAGCTTGTATTTCATGTCCTATAATTCGTTGTCCTTGTCATAGTAAGCTGTATTTCATTTTCTCCAATTCGTTGTCATTCTCATAGTCAAGCTGTATTTCATTTTCTGCAATTCCTTGTCCTCATTGTCATGGTGAAGCTTGTATTTCATGTTCTCCAATTCGTTGTTGCAGTCAAGCTTGTATTTCCTGTTCTCCAATTCGTAGTCTTTATCATAGTCAAGCTTGTATTTCATGTTCTCCAATTCGTTGTCCTGGTCAAGCTTGTATTTCATGTTCTCCAATTCGTTGTCACTATCATAGTCAAGCTTGTATTTCATTTTATCCAATTCGTTGTAGTTGTCATTGTCATAGTAAGCTGTATTTCATTTTCTCCAATTCGTTGTCATAGTTAAGCTGTATTTCATTTTCTTCAATTCGTTGTCATAGTCAAGCTGTATTTCATTTTCTCCAATTCGTTGTCGTCATAGTCAAGCTGCATTTCATTACCTCCAATTCGTTGTCGTCATAGTCAAGCTGCATTTCATTTTCTCCAATTCGTTGTCGTCATAGTCAAGCTGTATTTCATTTTCTCCAATTCGTTGTCATAGTCAAGCTGTATTTCATTTTCTCCAATTCGTTGTCGTCATAGTCAAGCTGTATTTCATTTTCTCCAATTCGTTGTCGTCATAGTCAAGCTGTATTTCATTACCTCCAATTCGTTGTCATTATCAAGCTGCATTTCATTTTCTCCAATTCGTTATCATGGTCAAGCTGCATTTCATTTTCTCCAATTCGTTGTCATAGTCAAGCTGTATTTCATTTTCTCCAATTCGTTGTCATTGTCATAGTCAAGCAGTATTTCATTTTCTCCAATTCGTTGTCATAGTCATGCTGTATTTCATTTTCTCCAATTCGTTGTCATAGTCAAGCTGCACTTCATTTTCTTCAATTCGTTGTCGTCATAGTCAAGCTGTATTTCATGTTCTCCAATTCGTTGTCATGGTCAAGCCGCATTTAATTATCTCCAATTCGTTGTCATAGTCAAGCTGCATTTCATTTCCGCCAATTCGTTGTCATGGTCAAG
The DNA here is from genome assembly GCA_030765065.1 of Deroplatys truncata. Taxonomy (NCBI): domain Eukaryota; kingdom Metazoa; phylum Arthropoda; class Insecta; order Mantodea; family Mantidae; genus Deroplatys; species Deroplatys truncata. The sequence goes on along the minus strand of CM060981.1, from coordinate 294,862 downwards.
CTGTATTTCATTTTCTCCAATTCGTTGTCGTTGTCATAGTCAAGCTGTATTTCATTTTCTCCAATTCGTTGTCGTCATAGTCAAGCTGCATTTCATTTTCTCCAATTCGTTGTCGTCATAGTCAAGCTGTATTTCATTTTCTCCAATTCGTTGTCGTCATAGTCAAGCTGCATTTCATTTTCTGCAATTCGTTGTCGTCATAGTCAAGCTGTATTCATGTTCTCCAATGCGTTGTCGTCATAGTCAAGCTGCATTTAATTTTCTCCAATTCGTTGTCGTCATAGTCAAGCTTTATTTCATGTTCTCCAATTCGTTGTCATAGTCAAGCTGTATTTCATGTTCTTCAATTCGTTGTCATAGTCAAGCTGTATTACATTTTCTCAAATTCGTTGTCGTCATAGTCAAGCTGCATTTCATTTTCTCCAATTCGTTGTCGTCATAGTCAAGCTGTATTTCATTTTCTCCAATTCGTTGTCGTTATAGTCAAGCTGCATTTCATTTTCTGCAATTCGTTGTCGTCATAGTCAAGCTGTATTCATGTTCTCCAATGCGTTGTCGTCATAGTCAAGCTGCATTTCATTTTCTCCACTTCGTTGTCGTCATAGTCAAGCTGTATTTCATGTTCTCTAATTCGTTGTCATAGTCAAGCTGCATTTCATGTTCTCCAATTCGTTGTCGTCATAGTCAAGCTGTATTTCATGTTCTCCAATTCGTTGTCGTCATAGTCATGCTGTATTTCATGTTCTCCAATTCGTTGTCATAGTCAAGCTGTATTTCATGTTCTCCAATTCGTTGTCATAGTCAAGCTGCATTTCATTTTCTCCACTTCGTTGTCGTCATAGTCAAGCTGTATTTCATGTTCTCCAATTCGTTGTCATGGTCAAGCTGCATTTCATTATCTCCAATTCGTTGTCATAGTCAAGCTGCATTTCATTTTCGCCAATTCGTTGTCATGGTCAAGCTGTATTTCATTTTCTCCAATTCGTTGTCGTTGTCATAGTCTAGCTGTATTTCCTTTTCTCACTTTCGTTGTCGTCATAGTCAAGCTGTGTTTCATTTTCTCCAATTCGTTGTCGTTGTCATAGTCAAGCTGTGTTTCATTTTCTCCAATTCGTTGTCGTTGTCATAGTCAAGCTGTATTTCATTTTCTCACTTTCGTTGTCATCATATTCAAGCTGTATTTCATTTTCTCCAATTCGTTGTCATAGTCAAGCTGTATTTCATTTTCTCCAATTCGTAGTCATTCTCATAGTTAAGCTGTATTTCATCTTCTGCAATTCGTTTGTTGTCATTGTAAGGGACAAGCTTGTATTTCATATTCTCCAATTCGTTGTCGTAGTCAAGCTGTATTTCTTTTTCTTCAATTCGTTGTCATAGTGAAGCTGTATTTCATTTTCTCCAATTCGTTGTCATTCCCATAGTCAAGCTGTAATTTATTTTCTGCAATTCGTTGTCGTCATTGTGATGGTCAAGCTTGTATTTCATGTCCTATAATTCGTTGTCCTTGTCATAGTCAAGCTTGTATTTCATGTCCAATAATTCGTTGTCCTTGTCATAGTCAAGCTTGTATTTCATGTCCTATAATTCGTTGTCCTTGTCATAGTAAGCTGTATTTCATTTTCTCCAATTCGTTGTCATTCTCATAGTCAAGCTGTATTTCATTTTCTGCAATTCCTTGTCCTCATTGTCATGGTGAAGCTTGTATTTCATGTTCTCCAATTCGTTGTTGCAGTCAAGCTTGTATTTCCTGTTCTCCAATTCGTAGTCTTTATCATAGTCAAGCTTGTATTTCATGTTCTCCAATTCGTTGTCCTGGTCAAGCTTGTATTTCATGTTCTCCAATTCGTTGTCACTATCATAGTCAAGCTTGTATTTCATTTTATCCAATTCGTTGTAGTTGTCATTGTCATAGTAAGCTGTATTTCATTTTCTCCAATTCGTTGTCATAGTTAAGCTGTATTTCATTTTCTTCAATTCGTTGTCATAGTCAAGCTGTATTTCATTTTCTCCAATTCGTTGTCGTCATAGTCAAGCTGCATTTCATTACCTCCAATTCGTTGTCGTCATAGTCAAGCTGCATTTCATTTTCTCCAATTCGTTGTCGTCATAGTCAAGCTGTATTTCATTTTCTCCAATTCGTTGTCATAGTCAAGCTGTATTTCATTTTCTCCAATTCGTTGTCGTCATAGTCAAGCTGTATTTCATTTTCTCCAATTCGTTGTCGTCATAGTCAAGCTGTATTTCATTACCTCCAATTCGTTGTCATTATCAAGCTGCATTTCATTTTCTCCAATTCGTTATCATGGTCAAGCTGCATTTCATTTTCTCCAATTCGTTGTCATAGTCAAGCTGTATTTCATTTTCTCCAATTCGTTGTCATTGTCATAGTCAAGCAGTATTTCATTTTCTCCAATTCGTTGTCATAGTCATGCTGTATTTCATTTTCTCCAATTCGTTGTCATAGTCAAGCTGCACTTCATTTTCTTCAATTCGTTGTCGTCATAGTCAAGCTGTATTTCATGTTCTCCAATTCGTTGTCATGGTCAAGCCGCATTTAATTATCTCCAATTCGTTGTCATAGTCAAGCTGCATTTCATTTCCGCCAATTCGTTGTCATGGTCAAGCTGTATTTCATTTTCTCCAATTCGTTGTCGTTGTCATAGTCAAGCTGTATTTCATTTTCTCCAATTCGTTGTCGTCATAGTCAAGCTGCATTTCATTTTCTCCAATTCGTTGTCGTCATAGTCAAGCTGTATTTCATTTTCTCCAATTCGTTGTCGTCATAGTCAAGCTGCATTTCATTTTCTGCAATTCGTTGTCGTCATAGTCAAGCTGTATTCATGTTCTCCAATGCGTTGTCGTCATAGTCAAGCTGCATTTAATTTTCTCCAATTCGTTGTCGTCATAGTCAAGCTTTATTTCATGTTCTCCAATTCGTTGTCATAGTCAAGCTGTATTTCATGTTCTTCAATTCGTTGTCATAGTCAAGCTGTATTACATTTTCTCAAATTCGTTGTCGTCATAGTCAAGCTGCATTTCATTTTCTCCAATTCGTTGTCGTCATAGTCAAGCTGTATTTCATTTTCTCCAATTCGTTGTCGTTATAGTCAAGCTGCATTTCATTTTCTGCAATTCGTTGTCGTCATAGTCAAGCTGTATTCATGGTCTTCAATGCGTTGTCGTCATAGTCAAGCTGCATTTCATTTTCTCCACTTCGTTGTCGTCATAGTCAAGCTGTATTTCATGTTCTCTAATTCGTTGTCATAGTCAAGCTGCATTTCATGTTCTCCAATTCGTTGTCGTCATAGTCAAGCTGTATTTCATGTTCTCCAATTCGTTGTCGTCATAGTCATGCTGTATTTCATGTTCTCCAATTCGTTGTCATAGTCAAGCTGTATTTCATGTTCTCCAATTCGTTGTCATAGTCAAGCTGCATTTCATTTTCTCCACTTCGTTGTCGTCATAGTCAAGCTGTATTTCATGTTCTCCAATTCGTTGTCATGGTCAAGCTGCATTTCATTATCTCCAATTCGTTGTCATAGTCAAGCTGCATTTCATTTTCGCCAATTCGTTGTCATGGTCAAGCTGTATTTCATTTTCTCCAATTCGTTGTCGTTGTCATAGTCTAGCTGTATTTCCTTTTCTCACTTTCGTTGTCGTCATAGTCAAGCTGTGTTTCATTTTCTCCAATTCGTTGTCGTTGTCATAGTCAAGCTGTGTTTCATTTTCTCCAATTCGTTGTCGTTGTCATAGTCAAGCTGTATTTCATTTTCTCACTTTCGTTGTCATCATATTCAAGCTGTATTTCATTTTCTCCAATTCGTTGTCATAGTCAAGCTGTATTTCATTTTCTCCAATTCGTAGTCATTCTCATAGTTAAGCTGTATTTCATCTTCTGCAATTCGTTTGTTGTCATTGTAAGGGACAAGCTTGTATTTCATATTCTCCAATTCGTTGTCGTAGTCAAGCTGTATTTCTTTTTCTTCAATTCGTTGTCATAGTGAAGCTGTATTTCATTTTCTCCAATTCGTTGTCATTCCCATAGTCAAGCTGTAATTTATTTTCTGCAATTCGTTGTCGTCATTGTGATGGTCAAGCTTGTATTTCATGTCCTATAATTCGTTGTCCTTGTCATAGTCAAGCTTGTATTTCATGTCCAATAATTCGTTGTCCTTGTCATAGTCAAGCTTGTATTTCATGTCCTATAATTCGTTGTCCTTGTCATAGTAAGCTGTATTTCATTTTCTCCAATTCGTTGTCATTCTCATAGTCAAGCTGTATTTCATTTTCTGCAATTCCTTGTCCTCATTGTCATGGTGAAGCTTGTATTTCATGTTCTCCAATTCGTTGTTGCAGTCAAGCTTGTATTTCCTGTTCTCCAATTCGTAGTCTTTATCATAGTCAAGCTTGTATTTCATGTTCTCCAATTCGTTGTCCTGGTCAAGCTTGTATTTCATGTTCTCCAATTCGTTGTCACTATCATAGTCAAGCTTGTATTTCATTTTATCCAATTCGTTGTAGTTGTCATTGTCATAGTAAGCTGTATTTCATTTTCTCCAATTCGTTGTCATAGTTAAGCTGTATTTCATTTTCTTCAATTCGTTGTCATAGTCAAGCTGTATTTCATTTTCTCCAATTCGTTGTCGTCATAGTCAAGCTGCATTTCATTACCTCCAATTCGTTGTCGTCATAGTCAAGCTGCATTTCATTTTCTCCAATTCGTTGTCGTCATAGTCAAGCTGTATTTCATTTTCTCCAATTCGTTGTCATAGTCAAGCTGTATTTCATTTTCTCCAATTCGTTGTCGTCATAGTCAAGCTGTATTTCATTTTCTCCAATTCGTTGTCGTCATAGTCAAGCTGTATTTCATTACCTCCAATTCGTTGTCATTATCAAGCTGCATTTCATTTTCTCCAATTCGTTATCATGGTCAAGCTGCATTTCATTTTCTCCAATTCGTTGTCATAGTCAAGCTGTATTTCATTTTCTCCAATTCGTTGTCATTGTCATAGTCAAGCAGTATTTCATTTTCTCCAATTCGTTGTCATAGTCATGCTGTATTTCATTTTCTCCAATTCGTTGTCATAGTCAAGCTGCACTTCATTTTCTTCAATTCGTTGTCATAGTCAAGCTGTATTTCATTTTCTCCAATTCTTTGTTGTCATAGTCAAGCTGCATTTCATTTTCTCCAATTCGTTGTCATAGTCAAGCTGTATTTCATGTTCTCCAATTCGTTGTCGTCATAGTAAAGCTGTATTTCATTTTCTCCAATTCGTTGTCGTCATAGTCAAGCTGCATTTCATTTTGTCCAATTCGTTGTCGTCATAGTCAAGCTGTATTTCATTTTCTCCAAATCGTTGTCATAGTCAAGCTGTATTTCATTTTCTCCAATTCGTTGTCGTTGTCATAGTCAAGCTGTATTTCATTTTCTCCAATTCGTTGTCATAGTCAAGCTGTATTTCATTTTCTCCAATTCGTTGTCGTCATAGTCAAGCTGCATTTCATTATCTCCAATTCGTTGTCATAGTCAAGCTGCATTTCATTTTCTCCAATTCGTTGTCATAGTCAAGCTGTATTTCGTTTTCTCCAATTCGTTGTCAATGTCAAGCTGCATTTCATTTTCTCCAATTCGTTGTCATAGTCAAGCTGTATTTCATTTTCTCCAATTCGTTGTCATAGTCAAGCTGTATTTCATGTTCTCCAATTCGTTGACGTCGTAGTCAAGCTGTATTTCATGTTCTCCAATTCGTTGTCATAGTCAAGCTGTATTTCGTGTTCTCCAATTCGTTGTCATAGTCAAGCTGCATTTCATTTTCTCCACTTCGTTGTCGTCATAGTCAAGCTGTATTTCATGTTTTCCAATTCGTTGTCATAGTCAACCTTTATTTCATTCTCCAATCGTATCATAGTCAAGCTGTATTTCATGTTCTCCAATTCGTTGTCGTCATAGTCAAGCTGTTTATCATGCTCTCCAATTCGTTGTCGTCATAGTCAAGCTGTATTTCATGTTCTCCAATTCGTTGTCGTCATTGTCGTTGTCAAGCTTGTATTTCATGTTCTATAATTCGTTGTCGTCATTGTCATGGTCAAGCTTGTATTTCATGTTCTATAATTCGTTGTCCTTGTCAAGCTTGTATTTCGTGTGCTCCAATTCGTTGTCGTCATTGTCATTGTCAAGCTTGTATTTCGTGTTCTCCAATTCGTTGTCGTCAGTGTCATGGTCAAGCTTGTATTTCATGTTCTATAATTCGTTGTCCTTGTCATAGTGAAGCTTGTATTTCATGTTCTCCAATTTGTTGTCGTCATTGTCATTGTCAAGCTTGTATTTCGTGTTCTCCAATTCGTTGTCGTCATTGTCATGGTCAATCTTGTATTTCATGTTCTATAATTCGTTGTCCTTGTCATAGTGAAGCTTGTATTTCATGTTCTCCAATTCCTTGTTATTTTCAAGCCTTTATTTCATGTTCTCCAATTCATTATCATAGTCAAGAATGTATTTAACTTTCTCCAATTCGTTGTCATTGTCATAGTCAAGCTTGAATTTTATGTTCTCAAATTCATTGTCATAGGCTTGTATTTCGTGTTCTCTAATTCGTTTATTGTCAAGCTTGTATTTCATTTCTCCAATTGGTTGTCATTGTCAATCTTGTATTTCATGTTCTCCAATTCGTTGTCATTGTCAATCTTGTATTTCCTGTTCCCCAATTTATTGTCATAGTCAAGCTTGTATTTCATTTTCTCAAATTCGTTGACGTTGTCGAGCTTGTATTTCTTGTTCTCCAATTCGTTGTGATAGTAAAGGTTGTATTTCATTTTCTCCAATTCAATGTCATAGTCAAGCTTGTATTTCGTGTTCTCCAATTCATTGTCATAATCAAGCTTTTATTTCAATTTCTCCAATCCGTTGACTTTGTCATAGTCAAGCTGGTATTTCGTGTTCTCCAAGTCATTGTCATATTCAAGTTTGTATTTCATGTTTTTCAATTCATAGTCATAGTCAAGCTTGTATTTTATGTTCTCCAATCATTGTCATCGTCAAGCTTGTATTTCATGTTCTCCAATTTGTTGTCGTTGTCATGGTCAAGTTTGGATTTCATGTTCTATAATTCGTTGTCATTGTCATGGTGAAGCTTGTATTTTATCTTCCCCAATTCATTGTCATTGTCATGGTCAAGTTTGGATTTCATGTTCTATAATTCGTTGTCGTTGTCATGGTGAAGCTTGTATTTCATGTTCTCCAATTCATTGTCATAGTCAAGGTTGTATTTCGTTTTCTCGCATTCCTTGTCATTGTCCTTGTCAATCTTGAATTCCTTTTTATGTAAGTCGTTGTCATTGTCATAGTCAATCTTGGATTTCATGTTCTCCGATTCGTTGTCATTGTCATAGTCAAGCTTGCATTTAATTTTCTCTAATTCGTTGTTATTGTCATCGTAAAACATGAAGTTCATGTTTTCAACTTCGTTGTCATTGTCATCGTCAAGCTGGGATTTCTTGTTGTCCATTGCGTTTGTCATTGCCATTATCGTACTTGTATTTAATTTTCACCAATTCATTCTCATTGTCAAGCTTGTTTTTCATGTCCTCCAATCAGTTGTCATTGTCAAGCTTGTATTATATGATCAGCAATACGTTGTCATTGTCAAGCTTGTATTTTATGTTCAGCAATTCGTTGTCATTGTCAAGCTTGTATTTCAGGTTCTCCAATTCATTGTCATTGTCAACTTGTATTTCATGTTCTCCAATTCATTGTCTTTGTAAAGCTTGTATTTCATGTTCTCCAATTCATTGTCATAATCATGCTTGTATTGCATTTTCTGAAATTCCTTGTCATAGTCAAGCTTTTATTTTATGTTCTCCAATTCGTTGTCATAGTCATTCTTCTATTTCGTGTTCTCCAATTCGTTTTCATTATCAAGTTTGTATTTCATGCTCTCCAATTCGTTGTCATTGTCAAGGTTGTATTTCTCGTTCTCCAATTCGTTGTCATAGTCAAGCTTGTATTTCATGTTCTGCAATTCGATGTCATCGTGAAGCTCGTATTTCATGCTCTCTATTCATTGTCATTGTCACTCTTGTGTTTCATGTTCTCTTATTCGTTGTTGTCATAGTCAAGCTTGTATTTCATTTCCTCAACTCATTGTCATAGTCAAGCTTGTATTTCATGTTCTCCAATTCGTTGTCATAATCAAGCTTGTATTTCATGTTCTTCAATTCATTGTCATAGTCAACCTTGTATTTCATGTTCTCCAATCGTCGTCCTCAAGCTTGTATTTGATGTTTTCAAATGTGTTGTCATTGTCATGGTCAGTTTGGATTTCAAGTTCTACAATTCGTTGTTATTGTCATGTTCAAGCTTGTATTTCATGTTCTACACTTCTTTGTCATAGTGAAGCTTGTATTTCATTTTCTCCAATTAGTTGTCATAGTCAAGCATGATTTCATGTTCTCTAATTAGTTGTCATCGTCAAGCTGGTATTTCGTGTTCTCCAATTCTTTGTCATAGCCAAGCTTGTATTTGATTTTCTCCAATTCGTTGCATTTCGTTTACATTGTCATCGACAAGCTTGAAGTTCATTGTAATGGTGAAGCTGGGATTTCATGTTCTTTAATTCTTTTCATTTTCGTTGTCTACCTTGTATTTAATTTTCTCCTATTCTATGTCATTGTCACCCTTGTATTTCATTTTCTCCAATACGTTGTTATTGTCATTGTCAAACTTGAACTAATGTTTTACATTATGTTGTCATTGTCATGGTGAAGCTGGTATTTCATGCTTTCCATTATGTTGTCATTGTCATGGTCAAGCTTGTATTTCATGTTCTCCAATTCGTTGTCATAGTCAAGCTTGTATTTCAGGTTCTCCAATTCATTGTCATAGTCAAGCTTGTATTTCATGTTCTCCAATTTGTTATCGTTGTCAAGCTTGTATTTCAGGTTCTCCAATACGTTGTCATAGTGAAGCTTGTATTTCATGTTCTCCAATTTGTTATCGTTGTCAAACTTGTATTTCATGTTCTCCAATTCGTCGTCATTATTAAGCTTGTATTTCATGTTCTGCAATTCGTTGTCATTGTCAAGCTTGTATTTCATGTTCTCCAATTTCTTGTCATTGTCAAGCTTGTATTTCATGTTCTCCAATCGGCTGTCATTGTCAAGCTTGTATTTCATGTTCTCCAATTTATTGTCATTATTAGGCTTGTATTTCATGTTCTGCAATTCGTTGTTATTGTCAAGCTTGTATTTCATGTTCTCCAATTTATTGTCATTGTCACGCTTGTATTTCATGTTCTCCAATTTATTGTCATTGTCACGCTTGTATTTATTTTCTCCAATTTGTTGTTATTGTCAAGCTTGTATTTTATGTTCTCCAATTCGTTGTCACTGTCAAGCTTGTATTTCATGTTCTCCAATTTATTGTCATTGTCAAGCTTGAATTTCATGTTCTCCAATTCGTTGTCCTTGTCATAGTCAAGCTTGTGTTTCATATTCTCCAATTCATTTTCATAGTCAAGCTTGTATATCATTTTTTCCAATTCATTGGCATACTCAAGCTTGTATTTCATCTTCTCCAATTCGTTGACCTTGTCAAAGTCAAGCTTGGATTTCATGTTCTCCAATTCATTGTCATAGTCAAGCTTGTGTTTAATTTTCTCCAATTCATTGTCATAGTCAAGCTTTATTTCATGTTCTCCAATTCGCTGTCATTGTCAAGCTTGTATTTCATGTTCTCCAATTCGTTGTCATAGTCAAGTTTGTATTTCATGTTTTTCAATTCCTTGTCATTGTCAAGCTTGTATTTCATGTTCTCCAATTCATTGCCCTTGTCATAGTCAAGCTTGTATTTCATGTTCTCCAATTCATTGTCATAATCAAGCTTATAATTCATTTTCTCCAATTCGTTATCATTGTCAAGCTTGTATTTCGTGTTCTCCAATTCGTTGTCATTGTAATTGTCATACTTGTACTTCATGTTCTCCAATTCGTTGTTGTTGTCATTGTCAAGCTTGTATTTTATTTTCTCCAATTCGTTTTTATTGTGAAGCTTGTATTTAATTATCTCCAATTCGTTGTATTGTCATTGTCAATCTTGTATTTCGTGTGCTCCAATTGGTTGTCATTGTCATAGTCAAGCTTGTATTACTACGAATTAATTACCTCACAGTAGGTAATATATGGCGACTTGAGAACAAAGGAATACCGCCGACCCCACCCCTTCCTTTGTGGTCTCATCCTGAAAAGCCGCCAGCTCCTCCCTCTTGCTTTGTCCTCTACTGTTTGTCGCCTGGTCGAGTGCCGGCAGGCTACGCCCCCTCCCCTCCCCTTATGGCCTCTCCCTTGCACAGGTGAGCACACCCCTCCCCTCTCCTTTCTGATCCTACCCCGTACACTGGGCACGCCCTCTCTTTTTGCTCTACTGTCAGGCCTCTCTGCGGAGGGGGTGTGACCACTCCCCCTCTTTGTGGCCTGACCTAATGTTGGCCCCGGTATTGGAGAACAATGGGCTATTTTTCTCATCGCTTATGCCAGCGTTTGAGTAGAGTGCAGTGGAGGGGGATCGGGCCAGTAGCTTTTAAGGGTGAGACCACAAAAGTTAGGTGTTTTCACGCCTTTCCTTTTGTGTGCTATTCTTTTACTGCAAATCAGAGACGCAGGACAATGCATTATTGTTCTCATCGTTAATGGCGGCGTCGGAATAGCATGCAAAAGCGGGGGTGGGGGTCGACAACATCTCTTTGAAGCCCCCAGTCGCCATATATTATCTGCTGTGAGGTAATTAATTCGATTACAGGCTATTTTAGTTGGCGGTGCGTCATAAAAATGTATTATTACCGTTAAATGCATATATCTCCTGAATGGAAAGAGATATCGATATGCGGTAAAGGGTGATTATATCTTTGGTATGTTATGCCTCATTGACTGCTGTTCCAAGTTAGCCTGGTGGTCTTGGGCTGAATCGCGTGACATGAATATAAATTCATCTTCGAATATCATCAAAAAGTAATTAAGATAAAGACGTCAAATAAACGTTTATTTTAATGCATATTTGACTACTGTCGTCCTGATGAAATTACATCTCTTGGACGAATGCATGATTAAAAAATGTAAAAATAACGTAACGAACACGCGATACGTCGACGCCTCTTAAAGTGAATGCGAGAGCTATACTTCCTCCTTGGACGAGCCTCTCGGGCACACTGAAGTGCCCTCTATACTGCATCCCCAATTAGACCTGGTTATTCCCGCCCCACTCTCGCTAGGACTGGCAGCATCCTCTCCCTACTCTCACAGCGCAGCTCGTAACCTGCATCACGCACGCCATCTAGCATCGAGAGTCGAAAGCACACTGCCCCAGTCACCATGAGTAGCTGTGAGGAAGCAGCCATATTGAATGGTTTAACGCGCATGGCAGCCATATTGGGTATATGAAGACATCCATCATATGCATTAAACGTATGTATGATTTGATTTTAAAAATGGATTGCGAGACATTATATTTTACAAGATGGCTTTAAAAATGTTTACCCACTTTGAACTGGTAAAATACGATAAATTTTCTAATGCAATCCTACGAGTTTAAAATCCGTGTAACTCTGGAAAAAAATTACTTTGCTCGTGAGCGATTTTCTGCGACAACTGCGAATTAAGCATGGCTTCTGTGATAAATGGACATTAAGCGTATAAAAATGTCAAATTGTGTACTGATTATTTGGGGTGAATGAGAGGGACGAGGGAAAGAAAGTACTGAAAACATGAAATAATAGGGTATATACATGAATTTAATTAAATAAGGAGAGAAAGTATTATAATAAAAATATTTTAACTTTGCTGTGAAATGGATTGAGGTGTTGGTATGGTAGGCTTTGAATGTAAACATCTGTCTGAACGATCAAGCGCGTTTCAACCTGTCGACTGACCCCCGACAGTCTGTCTACAGGTATGACGTAATCTGGCATGGTATCCTATTGTTATGAGTTGTATGGTATAAACCTGTTTTTACGGTTTGGTTCAGACGATAACGTCTGTGACTTGCATTCGAGGTCGTGGGTTCGATTTCCGTAGGGACGGTTACTCTGACCTTAGGTTTCTCGCATTTTTCGCTGGTCTGCCTGCGAATGCCTGGGCGGTTTCTCATCTATCGCGATTTACTTTCCCTTTCATTTACATCTTTCACGTGTATAATCCGATGGTCTCCCTGGTTCGATTACCATCGGCTGTTCACTCTGACCTCAGATTTTTCGCGGGTTTCCCTGGTCTGCAGGCGAATGACTGGCTGGGTTCTCATCTATCGCGATTTCCTTTCATTCTATATAATTTACATCTTTCACTGTACAATCTGAAGATCTCCCTGGTTCGATTGCCGTTGGATGTTCACTCTGACATTAGATTTTTCTCGATTTTCCAGGTCTGCGGGCGAATGCTTGAGTAGTTAGTAGTGATATATACGGATTAACCAATTGGATTAACGATAATCCTGCCACCAGGGGGGATTAAGCGCTAGTGTCGCGTTAATCCGCAAAAAGGCGGGAAAAAGTAGTAAATTGTAGATGGCGTACCAAGATGGCGTACCAAGATGGCGGCAAAGTGCAAGGCGGGAAAGTGCTTGTGACGCGTTAATCCGCCATAAAGGCGGGAAAAAGTAGAGAATTTTAAGATGGCGGACCAAGATGGCGGCAAAGCGCAAGGCGGGAAAGTGCTTGTGACGCGTTAATCCGCAAAAAAGGCGGGGAAAAGTAGTAAATGTCAAGATGGCGGCTGGCGCTAGTGTCGCAAAAACCAAGATGGCGGCAAAGCGCAAGGCGGGAAAGTGCGTTAATCCGCCAAAAAGGCGGGGAAAAGTAGTAAATGCCAAGATGGCGGCTGGCGCTAGTGTCGCAAAAACCAAGATGGCGGCAAAGCGCAAGAGCGGGAAAAAGTAGTAAATGTCAAGATGGATGCTGGCGCTAGAGACGCAAAAACCAAGATGGCGGCAAAGCGCAAGGCGGGAAAGAGACGTAAATGCCAAGATGGCGGTTGGCGCTAGTGTCGCGTTAATCCGCAAAAGAGTGGGGGAAGAAGTAGTAAATGCCAAGATGGCGGCTAGCGCTAGTGTCGCGTTAATCCGCAAAAGAGTGGGGGAAAAAGAAGTAAATGGGAAGGTGGTGTTTGGCGCTAGTGGAGCCAAAGCAAGATGGCGGAAAAGCGCAAGGCTGAAGAATATGCGTCACAATATTGTGCAATGGATATTCTAAAACGAAATGCTGGAAAAGTTCCTGCACAATATGGTGCAATACTGTATTGAGAAGTTACGAAACAAGATTTCGGAATTGCGCAATAAGAAATAAAAGTTACGCCACAAGATGGATATTTATGCAAGAAGCAGTTACGTCACAAGATGGCGTAATTGCGCAATGTTTGAATTGCAATAATGAATTTGAAAAAAATTTCGAGACTAGGTGGCTTATGTTGCCAAAATTTGGAAAAAAATAATAAACCTAAAGGATGTTTGTTAGGTGGCGGGATTAACGAAAAAACCAGACTGGCTAATCTGTATATGTATAAATCTTTATTGGTAAAAAGGATTACATGGTAGAGCATATAAAGTTTTAACAATACACATGCTTAAAACTATGGTATAACAATGAACATGCATTGAGTAGATATGATGCATATAAGCATAATGTTAATATTTCACACACACTAGCACATACATAGTCTTTTTTAATTGTTTTTGCAGGAGCACATTAACACTGTTGCTCGTCGACGTTGGTGAGAAAGATGATATTAAAGTAAGTGGTATGGCCGTTGTTGAAGGGTAGATCTTGTTGACTGAGAGAAGGTTGCGGCGGTTGGTCGTCACAGGTGACACAGGTGAGGTGAATGTGCCGAAAGTTGGGATCGATCTCGGTGCCGATGGTGGGAACGAATAGAGGTGCAATGATGTTTTGACGGCTGCAAACGCCAGCTGGAAACGTGCCCGTCGAGGAGATGATGTTGTCTAAGGACGGGGTCTGGTTGTGCCCGAGGTAGACGGTGCATCTAGCCTGTTTGTCGCAAGAGGTGGCTATGGAAGGGACGAACTGGACGTTGACGACGTGGGCATCACTGGAGAAGACCTTGATGGTGACAATTTTGTGTTCACCAAAGGCGGAGATCTCCTGGGAAACGATGCGGCAACTGTTGGCGTAGGTCCCTGCAGCATTGACGGTATCCTCAACGTCAAAGACGATCCTAGAGGTTAGAATGGGATGAATGTCCACAGGGTCTGACTTGCAAGGCATGTTGAAGACTGACGGAAGAGAGAGATTATTGGAATTCGTTGTATTGGAAAGGGTGGGAAGGTTCACGTGATGGAGGAGACGGAGAAGGGAATGAGAATTTTACGATGCGCCGCTCGTAGCCTGTCTTGAGCATCTCGTCCCCGACGTACGTTAGGCACACGGGAACGGTGTTGAGTTCGTCGATGGTCTCCTGGGCCATGGCATCGAAGTTGGACGGTAGAAACAGTTCGTGGTTGTTGACGACGACTGCAATCTTTCTGCCGTACTTGGTCGAGATGGCCCTGACACCCTGAATTCTGTAGGGGCGACCTCTCTGAAGTTCAGCGAGGGACATGAAGGGTAGAGTTTCTGCCATCTGGTTAAGAACACTCACGATGCTGCTGTCTGCCATGCTGATGAGGTTGTACACGCTTAGGTTGGACGAGCGTGTTTATAATAGCGGAGAGAACGGAAGCCAAACATCCGGCATGGCTGCGATAAGTGGTGCAATGTTGGTTAACCTTGGCGGCAAAATGGGCACTCTGCGATGACGGGAGCTGGTCCATCGATGTGAATGCGATGCCACGGCTGGTTCCAATGTTGCTTGCACCGCCGGTAGGCATTGAATTTCTGCTGCTGTTGCGGCGTTAGGCGTTCCCAAACGTGATCCAGATCGTAAGGGTGGAATCTCGGAAAGATGGAAACGGCGTGCAGCAGTACGGTGTGAAGTTCCTCATTGCTCGGTGATGTTGAAGGTATTTCATGAGTGCCGGGATCTCTGCCATTGCGCTTGGCATACCTCTCTAGGAAGGCGTCGATTCTAAGTTGTAATTTCTGCAGGTCGGTGAAGACGCCAGCGCTACACTTGTCGCACCAGTAGGAACGAATGCTGCATCTACACTGGCGTTGAAAGCACATGGAGCAGTGCAGCGGTGCGCACGCAGCCGCAGGCATGGTAGGGAGAGGGAGAAGCGGATAGGGTTTACCACCAGATGTCGCTTCTTGTATAGGTGATGAGGTTGCCTTGGGCATGTGCTGGTTCCTTTGCGATGATCTTGTTGGCATTGACACTGAAGATCCAATCACCGTGAATGACATCGGGAATGATGTAGGATGCGGTGTTGCCCAAATGCACAGCAAGGCACCTGCCGTAGCACAATTGCCCTTCGTTGACCATGCGTTGCAGGTGATCGTTGGAGACGAAGGCAGCCTCTAAGAAGGCTATGAATAGGCCCTTTTTCGGAACAAACCGAAAGAGCTGGTCGTCATAGACGGCGTCCGCGATCCCCTCGTCGTCGTTGACGTTGCCTGGGTGCCAGGTGTCTGCCTCGAACTGAATATCTTGCAGGTCGTAGTTGGAAAAGACGTAGTGGACGGTGTCGGCACAGCTGTGAAACTTCACAGTGACGTGCTTGCCGCCGTAAGCGTCATCGATGAAACGCAGAGCGTACGGAGCATTCTTCTTAGGATGGCCGTCGACCTCGTAATTCTTGTGGACCTTTGTGCCGTCGCAGTAGACGGAGACGTAATGCTTGTAGCCCATACTTGCCGGAGGTTGGAGTAGGAATGATAGGGAAGAGGGGGAGAAGGCGTGGTTAAGAGGAGGGTTGCAGGATGCCTTGTTGGAAGTGTGGTTTGAGGTAATGTTCGACCTCTAGGAACGTTCTAAGGTTGGCGGACCTGATGTACTTGGTGAAAAGCGTGAAATTGATGGAATCGAAAGGGACATTGGAGGCGTAGCTGTGAAGCATGGCCTTGTGGAAGGCCGAGATTTGATTTTGCACGTCCGCCTCCTCTTTCTTTTTGTGAAATAGGATGTCTGAGATGAGTTTGAGAAGGCCGTCCAGCACGTCCCATTCCTCAGGGCTTAGAGCGATGCTGTCGCCCCGTAGATCCTTAACGACGATGAGCAGTTTGCCGAAAATGTTCTTGAAGAGGACGGTGTAGCGTGCCGAAATCTGGCACTCCTGTAGGTTGGTCTCGGGGAAGCGAATTCTGCGTTGAATGATGAGCTTTGCGTCCACCAGCTTTTGCCACTCATCGGCCGGCAGGGACACGGCTGAGCTGGAACCGCACCTGGCCAAGGTGACCGTGAGCTGGAACGGCGCCACGGGAGCAAATCCGACGCAGACCACCTTGGTGCGCACCGGGTTGAGGAAGTAGATGTCGGTTAGAGGGCCGAATAGGCGCTGCCGCACCTGCTGCTGCTGCTGTTGTGCGCTGCAACATAAGGGGTAAAAGGTTAGAAGGAAAGCATAAAACGCACGCACACACTCGCGCTCGCACATCTGCAAAGAGACTTACACGGCCGGAGATGGCACGTCCTCCTGCTCCTCGCTGCCCATGGTGCACTGGAGCGACGGTGTTGTGCGCCGGGCTTATAGGCGACAGAGAGTGCTCTGAAAAAACACACATAGGCACGATTAGAGAGGGGCGGAAGGCACAGAGGGTGGGAGAATGGAGGGGTGAGAATGTGAAGACTTACCTGCAATGGCTGACAGGATTGTTGATGTTGTTGTGGATGTGAGCTTTTGGCGAGGCACACGCTGTTGTAGGTTTTAAGAATGAGGCGATCGTTGAACCGGAAATCACGGCGCCGAAATTTGGAAAAAAATGTATCACGGGTTAGGCCCGCGCATCGGTGAGAAAGGTAATCGATGACGTAATGTCCGCAGGTTGTGCTGTTATGCCCCTGCAGCCTAATGGAGCTGTGCGTCCAACGGGGTCCGCAGACCGAATGCAGCCATTTAAGAATGCGAGGCACCATCGGACTTAGACCGTAGCTATCGAAATACTCCCCTCTACCGGTCCTATCGACGAAGATGCAGACCCAGTGTTGGCCAGGTTGCGTGCTCGGGTCGGTGTTGACGACGACCGCCAGGGGAAAGGAAGGAAGAGAGCGAGCCGTAGGGAGCCGATCGCTCGCGAAAACCCCACAGAGGAAAGGGCGCGTGAAGGAGCAGGCGGTTAGAAAACGTTCGAGGTGGTAGGTGTTCATGACACGAGGATGGAGCGGTTGGCGTCTATTTCAACCGTGCGATGTATTTCTGCCAAAACGAGAAGCACGACGGCGTCTGCCGGGGGTTTAGAAAAGCCGATGCTTATAGATACCGTGCCGTGGCGCTGCCCAGAGACGTAATGGGCATTGGCGCTCATGTCGGCGGTGAGGTCAAACACCATAACGGTGTAACCGTGGGGATATTGATCTCTCGAGATGGAGTGCCCCTCGTCCTTAAAGTGGATGCCTAGACCGTCCTGGAGGGTTTGAAAGCATTGCACGAATTGGCCGTTGTCAAAGTTCGGTTGAAGCGGTTGCGAAGGGATGGGCTGTCCGCTGACGTACATTTGGAAGGAATTTAAGTTAAAGTGCTGAAGGTTGAACGGGTTGGAGGAGAACTGACCGCTGTAGGCCTTGTCGGAAACCATGGCGACAACCACCCTCCTGGGAATCTGCCCGATAAACACGTCGTTGAATGTCATACCGCTGGACCCTTTGGGAAGGCTTAGGGAGTGAAAGCTGACATCCTTGTGATGGTACTTGGCGTGGCTCTTCGCGAGAACGGCCTGATGGGCCAGTTTGATGTTGGGCGAAGGCCTGACCGTCTTGAGGTGTAACTTTGGCGATGCGATTTCGGTGTAGGCCTTAAAATCCTTCTCGAGGGAGAAGAGGTGAAATTGTGGCGATGAGGGCGTGAGCTTGATGGTGACGCTGACGTTGTTGAGCAGAAGGTTTTCCTGCCTAAAGAGGGCATTGGAGAGGCAACCCATGAGTTGCACGACGCGACCGCCTTTGGTATGGCCGTGCCGATACAGCATCCCTGCATTGGCAACCCACGCATCCATGATGCCGGCGGTATCCTTTTTCCATAGGCCCGCCTGCAGTCTGGTGTTCATCGCATCCTCGGAGTAATTGAGAAGCGTCTCGATGTACGTCCTGTAGGGGTACCCGGGTTGCGGAATGGAGACGATGACGTTGTTCAGGGAGACCTCTACCTGTTGGAACAGTGCATTTAGAGGATTGTTCACCAGGGTGGCGTTCGTCTCTTCCTTGATGGCGTTGCCCTCGGCGTCTCGAATGCGCACCGTTAGCTCGAGGACGACGTAGGTGAGGTCGAGGTAGTCGTCGGCATTGCCGGAATAGTGAAAGGTGATGGGAGCATTCTTCATCAGCGTGTTTTGCGGATTCAGCGAAATCAGCCTGGATTCCTCCACGCTCATCTGAACGGTGAGGTCCTTGAAAAGGTCTAGTTCTGAGCATGTGCACGGCGTCGGTATCGGCCATTACGTAAAGATGTCTTGAACCTTGCGCCTTCTGCGAACGGGTGTAGACTGTGGTCGCTTTGCAGAACGAATACGTTTTATTCTCTTCACGCGGCGAAGGCCGGACCCGAGCATGGAATCGATCTTAACGTCTGCCTTTCGCTTGAGGTTGGTTCCCGCCTCTTTGAGTCTCGTCCTTAGCGCCTCCTTGGGAGCCGTGCCGGAGGTGGCCACGTCGGCGAGCACGTTTGCGCCCACCTTGAGGGCCTCCTTTCCGATCGCCTTGGCGCCGCTCTTGAGAAACGGCAGAATGGTTCTGAAGAGTCCGCCTAGAGCGGAGAATAGGCCGCTTCCCCGCTGATAGCGCTTGCCCCTAAAGAGGACGAAATCCCGTTCGTCTAGCGCGCCGCCCGCCTGATTGAGGTAGTACCGGGTGACGACGTTCAGTTCCATGAGGCAGGCTTCGGTCTGAACGAGAGCACCACCGTGGAGGAAAAACCGTCGGCAAATGGTAGCAGATCCCCGTATCCGTTTCTTAAATCTATGTCGACGGTCTTGAAATCGTGCTGCACCAGAGGCACCCAATTGAGCGGAGAGAACGTTTTCTCATCGGTCATGTAGGTGTTGTTGCTTCTTTCGTACTCCACGGCCACGCTTTCGATGACCTGAACGAAGGTGTCGCCCACGACTTGGGGCACGACGAGGTTGCAATAGATGAACATTTCGTAAGGAAAACCCATATAGGGATCCACGGGGTGCTTGCCCTGCTTGGCACGAACGACGTTGCTGAAGGGTTCGAAACCGAGCATCTTGGCCAGCGACGGGGTGAGCAGCAAACTGTGGACGAGGTGCTCCCTTCGCAAAATGGATACGGGTTCCGAAACCGGCGGTTCCGCGGCGGGCGGCGCCCTTGGCGCCGCGGCGGGAACCGGTTTGGCCACAGAGCCGACCGGGTGACTCGGTGACGGTTTTGGCTTTGGTTTTGGCTTCGGTCTACTTCTAGGCGAATCGGAAACGAAGCCTTCATTTGGCCGCACGACGATCTCAGGCAGGACGTTTTCTACGAAGCCCCCGAATGGAATGGATGGCATGGGTTCAGGGTGCACGGCGTCTTGGTTCACCGACACCCTCTTTGCGGAATCGATGTGGAGGATGTCCTGCACGCCGAGATGTTCGCCCATGGCAGCATTGACGCTCTGCACCAGCTCCTCTGAGTCGTACACGATGGCCTGCGGCAGCTGCAGGCTGAACTTCGTTTGCGACGGTTGTGCCGCCAAGGTATACTTCGTGCCCACCAACTGCGCGTCCGCCTTGGAGACGTAGAATTTAACAGGATACCGCACCTTTTGCAAGGCCACATCCCACTCTCCCTGCAGCACTATTCTCTCGGGGAGGATGTTTGAAAAACGGGCCGTCGTGTTGTCGGTGTAGTGGTCCATGGAGGCATTGCTCACTAGCGTGATGGAGAACGGTCTAGTCTTGATCATACCTGCTGGACCGAAGAGGCCTTCACCCACGAGTTAAACTTTTTAGGATATCCCCTCCACTTGACGAGCACCTGTTTGTTCTTTCCTCGTCCCTTGGTCTGCAACACTTTGTCCACCTTGAACGTTTGTGGGAGCGCCACTCTCTGCAACTCCTCCGCATAGAATATCCCTTCTATGGCGTCTCCTGCAAGATCCTCGATCTTATATACCGTGGGCGATCCTCGCATCACCTTGGAGATCTTAAATATTTCCTCGGTCCAGTTCTGCTCGTAACCCTTGTCGAACCTCATTTTCTGCTTGGATATGCGCACGTGTTCACCCGCCTTTAGGGGTGTAGGGTCCCTGTGGCTCGCTTGCATTCTTTTTTGGGCGTAAAGGTTGTTGTAGACCTGCAGCACGTTGGCTTCCGACACGTCGTCGGGGGCCATTTTGATGGACCTGTGGAACGACCCGTTGTAGGATTTGACCAAAGCCGGAAGTACGTCCACGTAGCGGTAGCTGTTGGCGTGCGTAAAGTACTTCCACATCTTGGCCTTTAGCGTGCGGTTGAAGCGCTCCACAACGCTAGCCTTCACGTTGCTGGTGGTGGTGTAGTGTCGAACGCCGTGCCGCTCCAGGAAGGCGCGAAACGTTTTGTTGGCGAACTCGGTACCCTTGTCCGTCTGCAGCACCCTGGGGATACGTTCGTTGAATATGGTGGTAAATGCCGATACCAGCTCAGAGCCTAGCTTCGTCTTTAGCGGAACGGCCCAGGCATACTTTGAAAATACGTCGATCACGGTCAGGATGTAGGCATAGGGGGAGTTATGTGGCTTAAGGTTGGGCAGCACGTTGAGGTCAGCCTCCCACACATCGTCTATGTTAGTGACATGGTAAAACCTGGTAGGGTAGCGCTTTCGCGCCGGTTTGTGATACGTGTAGCTGTCCTGCGTTTCGAGGAAGGTCCGTACCTTGGCCTTAGAGATGCCGGTGGCCCTGCTAAGTTTGGTCGGAGTGGACAACCCTGCAGCATGTTCGGGGTTGCCATAAATTCGCCTCAGCACCGTCCACTCCTTCATGGTGTGCTCTCTTTCTTACTCCTTATACAGGGGTTCCCAACGGCGGTTTCTGAACTCGTAGGGGTACGCGGTTTTCTTAGGCGACGCAGAGTGAATGAACGACTCGTCTCTGCGCTTGCGGTCCGCCTGTAGGCGTTTCACTTTAAGTTTGCGAACTACCGTTTCCTTTCCTTTGCTCACCAAAGGGGGCTTTGCCTTCTTCTTCTTCTCTGCAGCTGCTGCTGCGAACCTTGCTTTGCCGCTTTCCAGGGAATCCTCAAAGGCATCATCATCGTCACGGCCTTCCGCCGGCATGTACGGTTTTCTCACTTGTGCCATCAGCCCCAGGTAGTTTCCCAATTTATATTTCATCAGCTTCCATTTCTCCGGCAGGGTTAGCTTGGACCGCTGCACCCCATCCATCTCTTTGGCCAAGTTGGCTAGGCTAGAGTCGATGACGTGCAACTGTTCGACGGCCTTTGGCTGGGGCGCAACAACCACCTGGCGTGCAAACTTCATTTTACAAGCTTGGTGACCAGAGCGCTGCCCAGGGAGGCAAGCACGGGTAACAGGAATGCCGGCAGAAAGCCGCCGCGCTGCACAGAATGTGCTTCTTTTTCTTTAGCGCCAGCCTCTTGTCGACTAACTTTCTCCAGCTGACTCTGTGCCTTTTTAAACGTTTCACGCACCTTGGTGGCAATGTGACGTTACCCTTGCTCACGTTAAGCATGCACTCGGAGATGGCCTTCACCAATTCGGGGTTTGCATTCTTAAGCAGCTGTTTGCGCAGAGCTGGTTTTGCCTTTGCAACTGCCGTCAGGCTTTCGTGTTGTCTCGCAATAAGTGGGCTGCTCACCTTGGCTATCGTTAACCGTTTCCTCGCCATGCCGGCCTCACAATGGGACCCTTCCGTGAAACACCCTGTATTTATCTGCTCTTAGTCTTTCGCAATGAAGTACGATAGGCGCTCGCCTGGTAGAACGCCGGTTCTGTACCTGAAGGGGTCTGGTGTATACTGCGTGCAGTCAATCACCAGGTACCCGTGCGGCCTTTCCGTCGCCTTCCCAAACGCCTCCAATAGGAATTTAGAGTTTCTCGGCTCCTGTTGCTGGCACAACCGTTCTATTTGCATCTTGTCCCTAGTGTTTTTAAACACGACGATGTAGTTTGCGTTCAGCGATATCGTCCGAAATTTCTTCCCCTGCGGCAAAACATTTTGCAAAATGTATATCACCCCAAAGCGCCTGTGGTGCGAGTCGCGGGTAAAGACGTTGGAGACGTTCAAGCAATCCCCGTCATACATCAAATCGTCCAGGATGACAAGGTAGTTCTCACGCACGTCGGCGAGTTCGGGTATCCCTGGATGCGCCTCGCACGCCAAAGGCAAATCCCCCGGTCCAGGCGTGTATTCCTCCGGGTGGCACCACAGCACCTTGCGCAGTGGCTTCTCGAACATGTGCGCGGCGTTCGTGATGAGATTCTTCACAAACGTGGACTTTCCGCAGCGCGAAGGCCCTGCCACCAGCATAGTGCTTGGAAAGGTAAATCGCGTGGGGCATGTGGCAGTGGTGGGGGTGGGCTTCGGCATAGCCGCTGCGGCAATGACCACCATGTCCTGCTAGCAGTTTCTTTTTAATGTGAGCAACGTCCCCTCTTGAACCCGTAAGGATAAGTGTCGAATCCGTCCGTCATGACGCGCTTGGTGACGACCATTCTAAAGGTCTTTGTGGCCGGTTCTGTGACCACGTTCCACAGCGGTTTCCTCGAAATCTGCGTGCCTCGCAGCCTTACCACTTTGGCACGATCCTCCAGGACGACGTCGCGTATCACGCCGGCATTCACCGTCCTTAGGTTGCCAGAGTTTAGCGTAATGCCCTTGATCTTGCACACGGTGTGCGTCTTTCCTGACTCGGGGCACCGAATTTCTAGGCAGTAGCTTTTTGGGCCCGTGGAGGCATAGCGGGAAATGTACGCCCCTTTCCCGTACCTTTCCAATTCGTCCGTCATGTCCCCTAGAAAGCTCCCGACGGGAGGCATCCACTGACCTGGTGCGCCTACCGCAATCACCGAGTCGGTATCGAAATAGCACACCCGTTCGCCTAACCGCTTCAGGTAATCGTACAGCACCAAGCGTGCATGCGCAGTAGTGTAGGCGGCAATCACGACGTTTGTGGTTCGGCTTAGTTTAGGGCTCTGTTCGCAATAGCGCCACACCACGTACATCGTGTCGTCCGTGGCCGGCACGTAGGTCTGTACCTCCACGGCAGGGTCGCTAAGCAGCTTTTTTAGCCTAGTATACTGCTCCACCAGCTCGCAGGTGGGAAGGTTATCCCTCTGCCCAAACTTGCCCCAGAAGCTGTTCAGCATGAGCTTCGCAAGCTCTCGCCTACCCGGGTTGTGGACAATGTCGTCCGGGGACAGGGTGACGCCTTCTCGCTCGTAAAACCTACGCACAAAGGCCTCTTTGGCTTCGGGCGTCCCGCAGTCTGCAGGCCAACCGGAGGCTTCCGTCTTAATCTTTAAGAACTGATTCACGTAGGCCTCGAAGAGCCCCTTAGATTCTGTTGTGGGGTCGTATTGCACCATGTCGTATTCCCACAACTCGTTCACCTCCAGCAGGCGGTAACCCTCCGCTAGGGCGACCTTCACCTCGTCCACCACCCAGGTTCCCGATAGCGCTCTCGCTTCGTCCTCGTGTTCGCAGCTCTCCTGGTATTCTGTCTCAGCGCATGCGCGGCACAGTGGAAACATCAACTTTCCATTCGCTCGCATCGGCAACACGGGGTGGTACAGGTTTTGGGGTGGCAACACCTTGCACTTCACGAGCCCTCCCTTAACCGCACTTAAGCTAGGAAAGTGTTTAAGGTGAATTTTCGGGTGGCCTACAGGATACGGCTTAGTCTTGTTGACGAAGGGGTACAGGCTGCACACATCGTAGTAAAACAACTTCGCTGTTCCCACTGCCTCGCAGTAGGTCTTTGTGCAGTTGGTGCGCCCTCCGTAGAAGGCGTGCCTAGGGTCCAAGGGGTCAGCAGTGGCAAACTGTTTGGCATACTGCGTAAGCTGCGCGTTAGCCTTCAGCAATTCGTTAAAGGAGCATTCCCACATTTCGACGACGACATAGCCGGCATAGCCTTATTTTCTCGGTCACCTTTCCCGTGCTCTCGAACCGCGAGGCCATCGTCTCGTTTCCCGTGCAAAATAGCACCGCGTGCCTATTCGGAAAGCACTTTGGGCACCCGTGGTACCAACAGCCGTGAAATAGGTACACGGTTTTTGTGTCCTCATCGAACCCGTCCACCTTGTGCCCAGCAATTCTAACCTCGCGCCCCTTCACCGCATGCATGATATTCACCTTCTGCTGCTGCTCGAGCCACGTCAGCCATATACACGCTATGCGCGAATGCTTGTCGGCAAGCCGATACCCCCCAGCGGGTATCACCGCTATTTGGTTTTTAGGCATGAAGCGCTTTCGGTACACGTTCATACACGCTTGCGCAATGGTCACACATTCCCTAAACGCGTCGATCCCGTTCTCGTCGAGAAACTCCTTCCTAAACTTCAGCACTCCCTGGCTCAGCAGCGTTACATCCATCCTACAGTACCCTAGCATTTCGGCTTGCATGTCGAAGACGTAGTTCGAGGCCCTTTTCTCCGCGTGCCACTGCTCAAAGTCTGCTCGAGCGTCCTCGGACATGTTGTCAGGGCAGTAATACCTTTGGTCGGGAATAGGCCCAACGTAGCGTTGGTGCTCTTTTGTGTTGAACAGGTACGGAAAGTAGCCTTTGCATGCCTGCAGCTGAAACGTTTTGGGAAACCTGGCCAGGGCCATAGGCAGAAAATTTAACGAATCCAGGAAGGTTACACGATTATGCTTTATTTGGTATATCTTTGTACCGTACATAACGAGCTCGGGTCTCCAATGCAACGCCCCAACCATATGCTTTAGCACAAATTGTCCGTCATAGGCTTTCAGGTTATGTGCAATGACGATAACGTCCCATCGGTCATACCGCGAATCCGTGACGTGTTCGAACAGCTGTTTGACCGGTTCCTTCGCAAATATCCACTCCTTTATCCCGCATTGCGAGCAATATGCCGTTTGGTGCTGGTCGTCTATGCACAACGAGCACACCTGGTACAGCACACATAGGTTAGGGACATGCTCGAACACGTCTGCCTTCCCTTTGTAGGAAGTGTCCTGCGTGCATTCAAAGTCTATAAACATCAGCACAAACTCGTTTCTTAGTTTCTTTCCTCTGTACGGCTGTATATAGCACATATGGTTCGCTTTCACGTGCAGCTTGCAATTGCCACAAAACGTCTCGCCGCACGTGTGTGGGGTCTTTCTGTCCCTCATGTTGTACAGCCTATGGCACACCAAGCACACTTTTTCCATCTCGCACACAGTGTGCCCTTTGGCATATACCCCTCCCTTCTTTAAATGATTCTCGTAACACACTTGCCCGTTGAAGTCCCGGTGACACTGGGCACAGCGCACATAGCGCGTGAAGGGTTGCCTACACAGCATGTGACATTTCGTGCATTTGTTGTCACAGCGGTGATGCTCCCTTGGTACCGTAAAAGGATGGTGACACTCGCGGCAATAGTACTTGCACTTTAGCGCCATGTGCAGGTTCACTATCGTGTTGTAGTGCCCATCGTGTAGAATAAGATCGATGGGTTTGCCTCCGTGGTTCGCGGACTTGTATAACACCGTCTTTCCGCTATGGTCCCCAAACACGGTAATGCTGTACCCCTGTAGGCCTTCATCGTATCGTTTCACGTCGTTCACCCCACCGCCTACATCTCTAAGAAGCGCCAAAGCCCTCTCCTTCTGTAGGTATTCGGATCGTGCCAACGTGTAATAGTTCACGTCTTTGTCCGCCTTGGCCTTCCCCACAACGATGGCCCTTGGCAGGCATATGGTGTCCTTATTTCGAATCTCTACAATTCCTTTGTTTCTAAAGCACGCCTCGCAAGGTTTATGGCATCTACCGGTGATCTCCTTCGTCCATACGCAGTTTAGCTTGAGTGGTCCACCTAACACAAACTCCTTATTGCTTTGCATGACCTTTTGCACGCTTTGCAAAAATACGTTCGTGTTTACCTGATCAAACCTGCGCACGCTCATGCTCATTGGCGCAAACCCCTCTTGGGCAGCGTGAATGGTAAGTCCTATGTACCCGGGTTCGTTTTCCAACAGTTCGGTGTTCACATAGTCTAGTACATCGTCAAACATGGTGTGCAACCACTGTTCGGGGTCTGCATCTTCGGGCATTGGCCTAACCGTAATGTCGGTCTCGGTAAACCCCGAATAAAACCTAGTAAGTGTCCTTTGCCTTTGTCCTGTAATGTCAAACGTATGGTGCTCATCGTTTTGCGTATCCTGTCTACTTGTGCCTGGTTCGCCCTCCATTTAGTCTGCTCTTTTTGGTTTTCTGTGTTACCTCTAAAGGTTCAGCACTAATAATTCTATTACCCCTATTTTCTTTCATGCACTTAACACCCTTTCCGGCGTCAATGTTTTATTCATTCGTTCATTCAGGCGTCTAAAAGCAACCTTATAACTTTTTCCTTTATGAGTTAGATATGCCGTTAGTCGTTTCGATCAACTTTCCCAACCTATTTTCTATTTGCCAAGGTCTCAAGTGTTGCGTCACCTCTACATGAACGCGTATTTTCTAATATTCCTTTTTTAACTCCTCTTAACCTATTTTTAAAACAGTTACACCTATTCTTTGGTTTTCTACTCTAATGCTTATGCTTGTTATCGGGTATAATTCATTAATTCATTCAGGATTCACCTTCAATGCAAAACAATGTGTTTTATTTCATCTCACTTCTCACAACAGGAGCCAGAGTTCTCTCTGATTATGTTACCGTATCGGTCCATGCGTTTTATTCTCGCCTTATCGTAACCGCAATGAACAGAATTCGCCTCAGCCACCGGATGTCTTTAGCGCTACCATTTCTTATCTAAAACCACTACATCCCAGCTCACCATCTGGTTCACATCCGGTGGACTTTGTTATCGCTGCCACATCCTGTTCAGGTCGCAATTTCAGCCTTTGGTTTTCCAGTCGACCATTATTAATATTCTCTTATCGCACCCTTTCCCATTAGAACCTTGTGCCGCCATGTTGTTTTTGCTCCAATATATATTTAAGGTTCTCCTTCATCGCCTATTCACAATGTCTTCGTATTCGACGCAAACGGCTGCTGCTTCTTCGTCTTCTGCCAACAACATCGTTGCACCACTGAACCTTTACAACACATACATAGGGAACCCACTAGTACAAGAACGTCTTCGTCTGCTCTTTCGGGAGCCTTTTAGTGGCCCCGACATTGAGTCTGTGGATCGTCCGGGTTCTCCTGTAGTGACTCCACTCTCTAGCCCATCACCATCTCTGGGCCAGTTAACAGACGCAACGTTCTTTAGTGGTGCAGGGGTCGATGCCCAGGACGACATTTCAGAAAGGCTATCTGAGGTGACTACCGTTCTAAGGGAATACCTTTCGGCTCCCCCTTCTACGGCAACACCATCTCTACCTGACGAGCTCCTGGAGGAGGAAAATTGGGACAGCTCCTCCTCCATTGATCTTCTAGCAGCCACCAACAACAACGCCACCGTCAACTACGTCCCAAACACCACGGCGGACGACTGGGTGATCCAGGGGAGGTCTTCCTTAAGAGCGCCTCTACGCCCAAGGCGACAGCGTAACATCTTCCGCCCAAGAAGACCGACGCCCTATGCAGTACCTGCCAGAGTTCAGAGGCAGCTAGCCCTGGAGCAGCAGCGCCAGCAGCAGCAGCTTCTTTCTCTACATTTGCCTTATCTAAACCTAGATTTCCATCTACCCAACTCGTCTTTAGATCTATGGTAAGCTTCTTTTTCTCTGTTTTTTCAAATAAGCATTTATATAGTTAACATGTCTTTAACCAAAAAGTGTCCATTTTGTAAAGAGCAACTTGACCCGTTATACGGCATTTTTGGCCATTTGTGCCGTAGCTCTATTTGTCGTTTTTGTAATCGAAACCTGGACAGTTTTTTTCACCATGCTATCTGCCAGTGGAGTGCCTGCAGTGTTAGCAGTTGCAACCATACCGGTAGGAGTTGCAACATGTCCAGATTCAGCCCGGCCTGCTTGGAATGCCAAGCACGCCGAGCTTGCGCGCTTTTTAATATTCCAAATCCATTCGCTCACATTCGTATTTATAAGTCTAATCAGTGTCAATGTCAACACTGTTCTATTCAAGGTAATGTGTGCTGTAATCATTGTGGATGCTTTCACGAGCCCGTATGTATTTGCATCCACTGCACTCGTGGCGTTTTTCACAGTTTTCATCACGCCACTTAGCACATCTAAAGTCATCTATATATTTGCTTATTTTGTTGTCTTCTTCTTCTTCTCCTTCTTCTTCTTCCATTTCTTCCCTTATTGCTGCTGGTGCTTTTTCATTTCACATCTTTTTATATGTAATTTTTATATGTAATTTCTATTGTTTATTATTAAATAAATATGTTTATTTGCATTACTCTAGTTTCATTTCGTTTAAAACATTTATATTCCTTTCTCTAGTTAGCTAGTTAGTGCCTATTTATGTAGATAGTTAGTTAGGTCTATTCCCATAACCTTCCCATCCTAGTATGTTTTTCTCAATCATGTGTGCGCGTGTATGTGTGTGTGAATGTGCGGCTTCGTGATTTGGTGTCGTCGGCGTAGTCGTCATTGCAGGTACGTATTTCTTCTATGTGTCATAACTCTTATCCTCCTCCTCATCCTCCAGTTCACCGCCTGCTCCATTTTCATTTTCTACCTCTTCTGTTTCTTCTTCTCCTCCTTCATCTATTTCTCCTAGTTCATCTTCGTAGTTCACTGCGTCATCGTTTCCACTTCCACTTGAGCACCATTTTCCTAACCTAATCACAAGCTCCTTCAGTCCTTTAAATTCCTCATTCAATTGATTCACATTATCCTTTATTTTTTTCACCAACTCGCCCTGCTTCGCTTCTTCCACATGTCGCACCTCTACCCTCCTCTTCAACTCTTTCTTCTCCTCTTCTGCTTTCCTCATCTTTTTTTCCATCTCCTCTCTCCCCTTTTTTTCCTCTTCCAATTCCCTTCCTTTCTCCTCTAGTTTATTTTCGCATTCCTTTCTCACCTTCTGGTTCTGTGCATTTATGCTCTTTTTGCACTTCTCCAATGCTGCCTTTCTGATGCTATTAATCGAAACCCTACCCACGCCTCCTCCTCCTCCTCCTCCTCCTACACCACCGCCATTGCATTCAGATTGAATTTTTAAATTTCCTGCGGCTGACCATCTCGAATTTCGCTTTACCCTACCAACTACCTTCCTCCCACCTCCAAAATTTACCTCCCAGCGCCCTTCCCCGCATTCCCCGAACACGTAAAGAAAGTTATCTGTAAAATATGTATTCATTTCATTTACAACACTGTACGCTACCACCAGCTCGCTCTCTTCGGGAGTTACTTTCCAATCTAAGTCTAGCCCATCAGGTAAGTCCACCATATCCATTATCAAACTGCAGTCTACCATTTCTACTAATAATGTTTTATTGTCATTTGCATACATATTCACAGGCGTCCTATAAAAATCACACTTCTCTTTCGTTTCCCCTTTCTTCCCCGGAACGCAACCACATCTACCATTTAACACATACCCCTCTGGACACTCTACCTGCCCCATTTTTAAGTTCCCGTAATATAAAAATCCGCATCGTCCGCCTCTTTGACATCTGCTAACAGGCTTCAAACAATTGTACACATTCCTTAGCGTTCCCATGTTTAAAAAGTCAGAATTAAACCTACACCCGCTTCCTTTATTATACGTACATGTACAGTTTGGCAACAACTCATTGTCCTTTTCACACTTTTTTGCATTTTCCAAATGCCCAGTCGCTTCATTTAACACAAATCCACATCTCCCAAAACTAACGCAACTGTCCTCTGCGCTCACTATTGCCACCCACAACACCACTATCGCAACAGTGATCATCTTCATCTTTATTAATCATCTTTTCTTCCTTCTAGCCTTTTTATACCCATCTTCGATTGCCAATATTTATTTTTTCAACCAATCACGTTCAGCCTTCATTTGCTATCCAATCACAATTCTTTTTCACAATTCATACGCTATTTGGTTTCCTCTCTTGCCGCATACCTCTCCCTTCATGCGTCACTATCGCCATCTTGCTTATTTTCAATTCCCTTGTGCCTAACGCTATCTTGCGGCATTCCGCTGCACTAGCACCATACGCCATCTTGCGCTGCTGCGACACTAGTGCCATCCATAGCGGCGCTTTGTTGCACTATTTCCAACCGCCATCCTGACACGCTGCGTTCCACTAGTACCTCTCGCCATCTTGCGCAGCAACGCCTAACTACTTCAAACAGCTCCAGTGATGCCCGCCATCTTGGTTTTTCCGTCTCTATCGCCAGTCGACATATTGGCATTTGCTACTTTTTTCCCGCCTCTTTCGCAGATTACCGCTGCACTAACGCTCTTCCCGCGTTGCGCTTTGTCGCCATCTTGGTTTTTGCAACACTAGCGCCATCTTAACATTTACTACTTCTTCCCGCCTTTTTTGCGGATTAACACGTCACAAGCGCTTTCCCTCCTTGCGCTTTGCCGCCATCTTGCTTTGGCTCCACTAGCGCCAAACACCACCTTCCCACTTACTTCTTTTTCCCCCACTCCTTTGCGGTTTAACGCGACACTAGCGCTAGCCGCCATCTTGGCATTTACTACTTCTTACCCCACTCTTTTGCGGATTAACGCGGCACTAGCGCCAACCGCCATCTTGGCATTTACGTCTCTTTCCCGCCTTGCGCTTTGCCGCCATCTTGGTTTTGCGACACTAGCGCCAGCATCCATCTTGTCATTTACTACTTTTTTCCGCTCTTGCGCTTTGCCGCCATCTTGGTTTTTGCGACACTAGCGCCATCCGCCATCTTGGTATTTACTACTTTTCCCCGCCTTTTTGGCGGATTAACGCACTTTCCCGCCTTGCGCTTTGCCGCCATCTTGGTTTTTCGACACTAGCGCCAGCCGCCATCTTGGCATTTACTACTTTTCCCCGCCTTTTTGGCGGATTAACGCACTTTCCCGCCTTGCGCTTTGCCGCCATCTTAGTTTTTGCGACACTAGCGCCAGCCGCCATCTTGACATTTACTACTTTTCCCGCCGTTTTTGCGGATTAACGCGTCACAAGCACTTTCCCGCAATTGCGCTTTGCCGCCATCTTGGTCCGCCATCTTAAAATTTACTACTTTTTCCCGCCTTTTTGGCGGATTAACGCGTCACAAACACTTTCCCGCCTTGCGCTTTGCCGCCATCTTGGTCCGCCATCTTCGATTTTACTACTTTTCCCGCCTTTTTGTGGATTATAGCGACACTAGCGCTTAATCCCCCCTGGTGGCAGGATTATCGTTAATTCAATTGGTTAATCCGTATATATCACTACTGTGGTTTCTCATCGATTTCTATTTTCTTTCATTTTATTTTATTTACATCTTTTGCGTGAGCTTCTAGTCCTTTGTTTGATTTCCCTGTCAGTCGCTCACTCTATTCTGGGATTTTTCACGGTTTTCCCTGGTCTGCAGGCGAATGCCTGAGTGGTTTTCCCATCTTTCACGATTTTCTTTCATTTTATTTGATTTACATCTTTCACGTGTGCTTCTAGGCCCCTTTGTTTGGGTTCCCGTCGCTCGCTCACACTATCCTGGGATTTTTGATGGTTTTTCCCTGGTCTGCAGGCGAATGCCTGAGTGGTATCTCATCTATCACGATTTTCTTTCATTTTATTTGATTTACATCTTTCACGTGTACAATCTGAAGGTTTCCCTCGTTCGATTGTGGTTGGTTGTTCACTCTGACAATATTTTTCGTGATTTTGCCTGTTCTGTAGGCGAAAGTCGGGGTGGTTTCTCATCTATCACGATTTCCTTTCATTCTATATAATTTGCATCTTTTACGTGTGCTTTTAGGGTTCAGGAGTTCGATACACATTGGTTGCTCACGCCTACATCATATTTTTTATGGTTTGTCTTGGTCTGCAGGCGAACGCCTGGGTGGTTTCTCGTTGATTCCGTTTTCCTTTCCCTTTAAATCTTTTTTATTTATATCTTTCACGTATGCTTCTAGAGTCCCTGGTTCGCGTCCCGTTCGACGCTCACTCTAGCCTGGGATTTTTCATGGTTTTCTTTGGGCTGCAGGCGAATCCTGAGAGGTGTATGCTGTCACGATTTCCTTCCATTCTATATAATTCACATCTTTAACGTCAACAATCTGAAGGTCTCCCTGGTTCGATTCTCATTGCTTGCTCACTCTGGTTACGGATTTTTTGCGGTTTTCCCTGGTCCGCATGGAATGCTGGAGTGGTGTATGCTGCCAAGATTTACTTTCATTCGCATCTTTGTGCTTCTAGGTTTCGTTGCGCAGGGGGAATGCTTGCCTCTTGCTCGGTCAACGGATCGTTCACCTTCACGAGTCTAGCACCCGAATCTGTACGATTATACCCGAACAATACACTTTCTCTAAGCAGTCGAACCTATACGGAGACCCTCGAACATCAGTGTAACACGAATTGAAATATAAGAGCTTACACGCTTCATCACCGCTTTTAGTATTAATATTCAGGATGTAATTGATCTAAAAAGGTTCGTGCTTCCTCTATAAATAGAGCGATCTCTAGCATTGAACTTCATTCTGTTGATCATCTCTGAGGTGTTAACATCGCTGTTCTCTCAGAAAATAATCGACCTTCTAAAGCGTTATCAAGGTAAAGAGGCGTAAATTTCCTTGAAGAAAGGTTAATACGTTATTATATCAAGAAGAAAAATGAATAAGTCCTCATATAAGGATATCATTCTTAGTGCCTCAGGATATTCTTGTGGTAAATGCTGTAAGAAGTTCCTCCGTGGATATGATAAAAGACGACATGAGCTACGTTGTAAAAAGATCTTCAAGTGTAAATATTGTGATGTAGCCTTCAAAGACAGTTATAAGGGTCGCCGACACGAATATACGTGTGAAATAAACAGACCTGAGAAGAAACGTAGATTAGAACCGACTAAGCACGAGTTATTTTCTACCATGGATGACTGTGACATGAAAGAATATGAACCTTCATTCAATGGACGCTTGAAATCATATTTTATACGTTGTGAATCAACTAAGGACCTGAATATGTACCTGCATGAGGCGAAACAGCGGATAATCCAGGCTGCACATAAAGAGCTTGGTATTCACAAAAGTGTGAAAATTAATCTGCTAGCTGAGTGTAGATTTGTTAACAGTGTCGGAGAAACCTGTGACAAAACATTTAAAACACGGAATCAAGCTGTTTTCCTAGAAACGGATCTGGACTCTATGCTGGAAACGAAAATTAAGAAGTTGGTTACTGAAATGGAGGAATCACAACTTAAGGGTAGCAACTGGGCTCTGCGTACTGTAGAAGGAATTCGTCTTCGTATTAACAAGTACAATCCGTTACGAGGAAGTAGCTACATACCCCTACCGCCATCTGTTGAAGCAAGAACAGCATGCATCAACATCCAGAATTTAACTGATGAGCTATGCTTTATGTATTCTGTATTAGCCAAATTTGTTAGCGTCAAGCCTCAACGGGTGAGCAAGTACAAGCAACCTCAAAATAAATACGACTTCAGCTGTGATTCCTACCCTACGCCACTTTCTCAAATACCTAAATTTGAGAAGCTTAACAGGATGTCTATCAACGTCTTCGGCCTGGATGGGAAGGATGAAGTGTATCCGATAAAGGTCGCTGAGACTGAACTACCTGCCCACCGTGACCTCCTACTATTGAGTGACAGTAGTGGGAGACATCACTACGTTTATATAAAGAATGTTGAAAAACTTATTCGACGTCAGAAAACTATGCATAAAGAACGTGTTATACCTGTAAGCGTTGTTTTACACATTTTGATGATCGATATGGACAATGTGGACTGGAAAAACTACAAGAACATGTCTCCATCTGTAATCAGCATGGTGTTGCAAGGGTGGTTATGCCTACAAAGGATAAATCAATTGTACAGTTTAAAATTTTTGAAAGGTTGTTGAAACTACCTTACGTCATCTACGCAGACTTTGAAAGCATTCTCGCTCCATGTCATACATGCATACCCGACCCTGAAACTTCATATACATCCCCTTATCAGCAGCATGTTCCCACGAGTTTCTGCGTTTACGTTAAACCGTCAACCAACGTTGAACGTCTGGAAACTTGTCTTCCTAAGCATCCCTATGTATATCGTGTTGTTGATGCTGCTCAGAAGTTTATGGAATACCTGTCGTTCCTTGCAAAGGAAATTAATAATATATACAAATCCGTCATGCCTCTGAAACTTACAGATCAACAGCAGATGCATTTCATCGCCTCTACAGTATGCTACTTGTGCGGAAAAACCTTTACTGAAGAGAACTATAAAGTACGCGATCATGATCACATCAGCGGTAAATACCGAGGAAGTCTTCATAATGCATGCAATTTAGCCTGTAAAACGCCTAAATATATCCCTGTCTTCATACATAACCTTAGCGGATATGACTCTCATTTCATTGTTAAGGAGTTGGGATGTACAAGTGAACGTGTGGAGGTAATTCCTAGCTCTGACGAAAGCTATATATCATTCTCCAAGTATGTAGGAGATATAAAGCTTCGGTTTGTAGATAGTTTTCGGTTCCTGAGTACAAGCTTGGATAAGCTGGTAAAAATCTAACATCGTACCCTGAAACATTGAAGTACTTCGGAGAAGACAAGTTGAAGTTGATGACGCGTAAGGGTGTATTTCCCTATGATTACGTCATTTCATGGTATGTCTTGAACGAGACCTGCCTGCCTCCTAAGAACTACTTCTACAATAAACTGAATGAAGAAGAAATTAGTGATGCTGACTACGAACATGCTAGAAATGTATGGAGACTGTTCAATGTGAGAAACCTGGGAGAATACAGTGACCTCTACATAACCTCGGATGTTATTCTACCTGATTTCTTTGAGACATTCAGAGAGCAAATTCTCAAAACGCACAAAGTTGATCCAGTACATTATTTTACCTCTCCAGGACTTACATGGGACGCCATGTTACTGTATACTGGAATCGAACTGGAACTGTTGCAAGATTATGATCAACTACTCATGGTGGAATCCGGCATAAGAGGAGGTTTATGCCAAGTTTCACATCGGTATGCAGAGGCCAATAACACTTACATGGACAAGTTTGATCCGTCGAGACCAACCCAATTCATCACATACGAGGACGCTAATAACCAATATGGTTGGGCAATGTGTCACGCCCTTCCTTTTGGTGGATTTCAGTGGGTTTCACCTGAAGAAATAAACTTACAAAGACTAGAAGAAGATGATCCTCATGGATACATATTAGAAGTTGACATCGAGTATCCTGCTGAACTCCATGATCTGCATAATAATTTACCATTCCTGCCTGAGTGTCTGAAACCAAAGAATTCGACTACAAAGAAACTGATACCTCACCTTGGATCACGAAATAAGTATGTAGTACATTACATGACTTTGAAGCAAGCTCTTAGTCATGGACTACGACTAACAAAATTCCATCGTGTGCTACAATTCCGACAGTCACAGTGGTTAAAACCGTATGTGGAATTTAACAACAGACTACGACAAAAGGCTGCAAATGATTTTGAGAAGGATCTCTACAAACTGTTCAACAATGCTATGTTTGGAAAAACAATGGAAAACCTTCGTAATCGTGTGGATATAGGACTGGTGACAAACGAGAAGACTGGAAAAGTTAATTGCAAAGCCTACGTTTATCGATCGAACAATATATGCTGCTAATCTAGCCGCTGTACATATGGCCTCTCGTCAGATCGTATTCAACAAGCCTATATGCATTGGAATGAGTGTGTTGGATATCTCCAAGACATTAATGTACCACTATCATTATGATGTGTTGCTGCCATATTATGGATCTGAAAACCTGAAGCTGATGTATATGGGCACTGATTCGTTCATTCATCGTGTGATGACTGAAGATGTGTACCAGGACAAGCTACGTTTTCTCCAACACCTAGATACAGCTGATTACCCCGTCAACCATATATGCTATTCAGCTCTAAACAAGGTGTTGGGAAAATTTAAAGATGAGGCTAATGGTAAAATCAACCAGCGCTTTGTCGGGCTGCGACCTAAGATGTATGCACTAGATATCCATGGCTCAATGATAAAAAAGATTAAAGGCATTAAACGTAGTGCTATTAATCAGTACATTACATTTGAGAGTTATACTGACTGTCTTAAAACCGGAGAAATCATCAGAACACCCATGAATCTGATCCTGTCTCGGGAGCATTGTCTTGCCACAGTGCAAGTGAATAAAATCACATTGACTCCGTTTGATGATAAAAGAGTTATTGCTGAGGATGGAATAACGACATACGCGTATCGACATTACAGCATTACAAACAGCGTTTAAAAGAATGTAAGTCGAAGATGAAGATTTTCTCGTGAGTCTACAATCTTAAAAAAGAAGGTTATCCGTGTGCTGTATATGCAACTAGCTGACGACTGATGAAGAAAGAAGATGGAAGGGAAGGTGGTAACCCTGCCATTAGGAGCAATCCTAGTGCTAGTCTCAAGCCTAGATAAAAAGGGGAGAGACACCTACAACGCACTAAAATAAAGGTATGTTGACGTAAACTTTTTAGTTAAAACTCTCGAATAATAAAACCTAAATAAAATATTGCAATTTCACTAAAAGAAAGTCGAGGTTATCTCTGGTTAGCCGGATTAGGTTAGACGATGACTGAGTGGAATAGATGATGAGAGGAACGTTTGGGATTGGTCAGGTTAATCTAGGGTAGGCCCTCGTACTTATTGTCTAAGTTATGAAGGATGAATTAGTTTAGATTGCCTTAGCAATGGGTTGGTTACGTGTTGTTCTTACGTTTTGTTACGTGGTTACATGGTTGGTACGTGTTGTTACGTCGTGTGACGTTTCTGATTACGCGATGTCACGTGATGTTGCGTGGTTACGTGCTTATGTCACTTAGTGTGACGTCTTGTCATGCTGTTATGTTACGTTGAGTTATGTCTTGTTACGTGGTTACGTTTGTTGGTTACGTCTTGTTACGTGATTATGTTAGATGATGATAGGAATGAATAGTCAATGAGAAGATCCAGAGCATACAAGGTGGGGATAGGTTAGGACGTATACTTCACTGTAAACTGATATACAGCTTGTCCCTCTCCGTCTCGCGTACTACTGTTTAACATTTAAAAGGTTTGTAAGGTTTAGAAAAACGTATATAAAAGTGTTGTAACGTTGGATGAGAAATGTTTTATAATCTAATTACTCTATATTACCGTATAAACCTACATTCCTCCTCCCCCTTCAACCTCTGTCTATCCTTGTGCCACTCCCGTTTTACATATTTCTCCCATATAAACGTATACTCTACTCCTCAACCCCTCTCTAGACTAGCACCTCTTGTATTCCCTACCGCTCTCATATAAATGCATTTTCCTCCTTGAAGACTCTCTCAACCTAGCACCTAGCTTCGTTTTCCTCGTCTCTCCATATAAACGCATACTCTGTCATTCAAACCTTCCTATCTAATACCTCTCCTCGGTTTGCTAGCTCTCCCTTATAAAAACGCCATATTCTACCCTTCAAGTCCTGTATGGTCTAGTACCTCTCCTCGTATTCTCTATCTCTTCCATATAAAGCGTATCCCCTCCTCCGTCAGCATCAGTCTAGTCTAGCACCTCTCCTCGTATTCCCTATCTCTCCCGTATAAACTTACATACCCCTCCTTCATTATCTGTGTAGCCTATTATCTGTTCACGTTTTCCCTATCTTTACCATAAAAGTCATACTCCACACCTCAAACCCCGTCTAGCCTAGCACTTCTCCTCATATTCCCCTACCTCTGTCATATAAGGCGCATTCCCCCACTTCAGCCCTGTCTAGCCTAGCATCGATCCTTGTATTCCCTATCTCTCGCATATAAAGCGTATTCCTCCCTCCTTTAGCATCTGACTAGCCTAGCATCAGCCCTGGGATTCCCTATCTCTCCCCTATAAACGCATTTTCCTCCTTGAACCGTCGCATCTACCCTCGTTTTCCCTATCCTTTCCCACATAAACGCAAAAAGTGGCCCAGCTTCTGTCTATAATACCGTCTGTCTCCGTTTTCCACATATTCCTCATATAAACTTATACCCTACTCCTTAAGCTCTGTCTACACTAGCACCTCTCCTCGTATGCCCTATCTCTGTCGTATAAAGCATATCTCTCCCCCTTCAGTCCCTGCTCTACCTCGGAACTCTCCTCGTTTTCCCAATCTTCTCCATATAAACGCATTTTTCCTCCTTGAAGGTTCTCTCAACCTAATATATGCCCTCGTTTTCCTCGTCTCTTCATATAAAAAGCCATACTATATCCTTCAAACCCTGAATAGTCTAGTACCTCTCCACGTATCCCCTATCTCTCCTGTATATATGTTCATATTCCCCCTCCTTCAGCATCTTCTATCCTAGCATCTGTTCACGTTTTTTGCTATCTTTCCCATATAAACGCATATTCCACATCTCAAACTCTGTCTAGTCTAACACTTCTCCTCGTATTCCCCCGTATCTCTCATGTAAAGCGCATCCCCACTCCTTCAACCTCTATCTAGCCCAGCATCGATCCTCGTAGTCCCTATCTTCCCTATATAAACGCATTTTTCCTCTTTGAAGGGCCTCTCAACCTAGCATATACTCTCGTTTTCCCTATCCTTTCCCATATAAACGCAAAAAAGTGGCCCAGCTTCCCCCTATATATGCTACTACTATAAATTACTAAAATTAAATGCTTTTAAAAAGAATAAAAAAACCATGTGAATGATTCCTGCGGTTATCTCGGCATATCAGAGTATGTTTCGAGCTCACAGCTAAAACTAATGTATGTCTCTGAAGCATGCGTAATGCAATGTTCTTGTCGGTGAAGGCAACATCTTCTCGTCTCTGTAACCCCAAGGCAGTGAGAAAGCAGAACTTCCTTCGGTACATCAGAATCTATAAATTGACCCTAATGATAGGTTAAGTAAAACTCGGACGAAAGTAGCGTAAAAAATTACCTGGAGTAGAAGGAAGAAGGTATGTACGAGGCTCCATCACGCCCTTGAAAGTAATCCACCAATAGTCAAAGACCTGGGCACGCATATGTGATCTAAGAAGGGGAAATCCTAAAAATCCAGAGCCTCTCATGAAAATATAAAACAATGGATATAGTTCTTCAGAAATTAGTATTTATTCCGGTGGACATGTGGCTGTAGCATAGAACAAGTGGAGAGGGGAGTTAGCATACTGTACATATAAAAGGTGTAAGTGAATACAAAATACCATTTGCAAGAAGAGCACCGCCCGATACAACACAGGAGAAAACATGGATGGTAAGTGAAAAATTCTTATTTGTTACATTTCAGAAAAACGATCGATTCAATATTTATCATTCTGTGTTTTTCGTGATTTGTACATATACTTAAGTGGCCTAAACAATCGAACAATGATTTATTTATTTTCGTGACCTAAATACCAAACCTGTTGAAACACGTCTGTATGTTTCAGATCAAATCGTAAGCCAGCTCAATGAAATTGGAGAAGGCACTCCAATAGTACCAACAAAGAAACTTGCAGATCTGGAGATAAATGTACCGTTCAAAATAAACAAGGTGAAGACGCTTTGCACACGATACGGGAAACGCGTAATATTAGATCAGCTCTTTCTTCCCGAAAGGTTTAAGCGTATGACTACAGAACAGAAAACCGCTATAAACTAAGGCGGCTATCAGCTTGTGTATATGGGTCAAGAGACGCTAGCTAGTGGGTATCGACGTCACAAGATAGCGTTTTTACAAAAAATGCATATAAAAACATTACAATAATGTTAGCATGATAATAAAATCAGTTTTGGAAAAAATAATGCATATTAGCTCAGTTCAGTAAAACTAGTGCATCTCAGAAGGAGCAAAAATCATTAATTCTAGAAAAAATTCTTGTCATTTTTTGCATGTGTTAAATGGAATAGTTCTAACTTTGACATTTTAAGATTAATTTGTAACAATTTGATATTAAGATGTGACATAAATATACTGCAAAGACAAAATCTTGTAGTGCTGTACGTGTCAAATTGAATATCTCGAAATTTCAGATTAAATTGATGCTTATTTTGGCATTTACCAGCTAAATACTTAGCACTTTTCGATTGTAAAAACTTATATGGATATTCCATGGCAAGGCATGCAACTCCATGTGGCGAACTCAGATGGTTAAATAGAGATGAAATTAATGCAACAGAATTCTTAACCGTACCGCCAGATTTGGAAACGGGTTATGTGTTCGAAGTGGATCTCAAATATCCTAAAGCCATTCACGACGAACACAACGATCTTCCACTGTGTCCAAAGAGCGAAATACCTGCAAAGGATAAATACAATAAGTTCCTTGCAACAGTATTTGATAAGTCTAAGTATGTCTTGCATTACCGTAATCTACAGCAATGTGTAGAATTAGGAATGAGGTTGAAATACGTACATAGAGCAGCGGCTTACAAACAGTCCTTCGGTTAAAATTATACATTGACTTGAACGCTGCAAAACGTGCTGAGGGGAAATCTAAATTCGGCCAGAATCTATGGGGAAAAATGAATAATTGCGTTTATGGAAAGTTTATGGAAAATGTACGTAAGTATAACGATTTTCGCCTCGTCACCAGTTGGAAACAAGCGAAAAAGCTGATATCACGTCAAACGTTTTTGCGTTACATTATATTTGACGAGAACCCTGTGGGTATCGAAAGAAGAAATTCACATGTGTAAGCCCATATACATAGAACAGGCAATACTTGACATTTCTAAATATGTGATGTAACACTTTTATTATGACATTCTGAAAAAGAACCTAAATGATTTGTCTTTAAATTACATGGATACCGATTCATTTTTGTTTGAAACTAGTACAGATGTTTATGACTTTATCAAAACCAACATTCAGCATTTTGATACAGCCAATTACCCGCCCGATAACATATATTCTATACCTCTGGTAAACAGGAAAGTAATGGGCTTATTTAAAGACGAATTATCGGGTAAAATAATGACAGAATACGCAGGGTTAAGATCTAAATTGTATGCATACCGCTTTGACGGTCAGATGGTTAAAAAAGTCAAAAGGTGTTTCAAAGAAGCAATGCGTTCAATAACTTTTGATGATTACCTATCTTGTCTCAATGACATGAATGTAGCACATTATGCTAGACAAACAACATTCCAAAGTTACAAGCATGACGTTCACACAGTAGAAATGAACAAAAATGCATTGAGAGGGCTTGATACCAAACGTTATATGATTGAAAACCCACATAAAACTATGGCCTGGGGACATTCTTCTATTCCAAGAGATCCTGCTACCTCTGAGTACAGCTGACATTGTCATGTTTTTTATTAATGATGTTGTATAATGTTTCTGTCGAAGAGAGACTGTGTTTTTGCCTTATTGAATGTGTTCCATTTCATGTAATTCTGCTTAATGGGAGAGACTGTTGCACATTTTTTATACTTTAAAGTGTATGGTGTATGATATGTAAACCATACTTTTTCGAGTTCACAAGTCTTGTTTATGAATGCAATCACATATCCTCCTGAATAAGTACTCATTTTTCAAAAAAAAAAGAGAGAGAGATTTCTTTGTAATTGCATTTAAGTTCACAAGTCCTGTTTTATAAAATGCAAACACATGTCCACCTGAATAAGTACTTATTTTCTTTTTAAATACACGTTTATACTTTTTTGGGTGAGTGGGAATAAGTAGGGTTATTTTTTCAAAATAAATAAACACACCTACATTTGGATTCTGCTGCTTTATTTCTTAAGAAGAAAAAATATACAACACATATATACCACATCCTGAATCCTACATTTTTTATACAGGTTGTTAAAAATGTCTTAGTTTGCATCTTCTACACTACAGCATTCCTGTCTATCCATTCATTTCTTGGAAAGCCTAGCCACTTGACTAGTAACCTCCTACCCCGTCGACGTAGTATACTTTTTCTACGAGATATGTCAGGGTACCTGGCTCGTAATAATTCACGACCATAGAATCCAGCTTGTATTTCCTTTCCCTCGTTATCTTCCAGATGATAGGTGGGTAGGACTGTTTGTCTTACCCTGACAATGCGAAAAATTTTAGTGCTCCAATTAGGTGTGTAACCTTTCTAGAGTAAACCCTTATGACTAGAGATTCTCACATTGTCTCCAACATTGAACCTCCTGGCATTCCTCTTTTCGTACCTCATAACATCACGACGATACATCGTGAGGAGGGGATCGTTGTTCCTGACGTCGCGAGGCTTCATCTGAATCGCCGAATGGTAATTAGCGTTGTAGGTGTTAATGACTCTTGGCAAGAGATCCAGCCATTTATATGAACCTTTAGCCAAAACTTCCTTATGCATCATAGCTTTAAGCGTTCTTATTAAACGCTCGACAGCAACAGCCTTAATGACACTGAGTGTACTATAGTGATTAATTCCATACCTGGCCATTAATTGTCTGAAATGCTTATTGTAAAATTTCTTGCCATTATCGGATTGAATATTCTTAGGCGCTGTATCCAGATCCTCCAGTATATCTCGCATTGCTTTTGTAACTTTCACTCCGGTCTTGTCTTTTACAGATCTTGCATAGGCCATTTTGAGTAAAACTTAACAGCAATAAGAATTTACTTATAGTTTCTGTTTTGCGTATGGTATCATTTCAACAAGGTCTATTTGTAATAAGTCATTAAGACCTTTACTAATTATTTTCCTACGTAGAAATTTCCTTCTGGCTGGGGAATGTAATTCATTAGCGATGTTTCGTCTAATGCTAATATTTTTGAGTTTCTCAATTCTGTGATGATCTCTTGAATTTCCGTTGTATGATTCAGATTGCCAGCCTCCCTCGATGCAATTAGCAATCTGAGTCTGCTAATCAGACTATTAGGATCGGACCAGTATACGTAGTCCAACTTCCTACCCGGAACGTGCTCCTTCCATTCGAGACCGTAACCGGTCGTAGTGTCGATTAGCCTGCGTATGATATTCGTATATTTATACCCCTTGTTCGATCTCAGACGACCGCACCTGCTGTAGCCCTGTCTGTGAACTAGAGTTTGTTTCAAAATCTGAGAATAAATATCCAGATCGTCTTCCGTATACGATGAGGTCTGAGGTACGCGCTTGAATAATAGTTCGTACAGCCCCGGGCTAGCCGCATAAGTCTCATCTCCTATCTGAACACTGTTATCTGTAAATATAATTCATTTATTTCCTATCTTATAATCCCCGTCTTCGTACCGTACTCCGAAGGTAACGTCCAGATCACTGCCGCTAGCTGTTCGAACATTCTTCAGATAATTCGCAAGGGTATCGACTTATTCTTCGGGGTGAGAGAGAGGGGTTTTGCTTTTATCTTGATTATTATATCCTTCAGAGGAACGGTGACGGGCTGAAGAACCTCGGACATCACACGTTGGGTTTCGAACTTGAGACCCCTCAGGGAACGTAACTCTTCCCTTGTCACTTTACTGTGTCGAGCGATGGACTGCTTAAGTCTGATGCCTTCTACATCCATCTTAAAATGAATGCACATATAAGCTGCTGCTGTCAATATATAGGAGATTTTCAAATCGATACTTAGAATATGTCCATCTTTAGTACGATTAACTGGAGCTGTGAAGGTCAACTTATCGTCTATCATGATGGGTGCAGGATAACCTTCAACTAGCTTATCGTTTATTGCAAACATTGCAACCATTCTCGTATTGGGAGTCGGTGATGAAATCATGCATCA
This sequence comes from Deroplatys truncata, assembly GCA_030765065.1. Taxonomy (NCBI): domain Eukaryota; kingdom Metazoa; phylum Arthropoda; class Insecta; order Mantodea; family Mantidae; genus Deroplatys; species Deroplatys truncata. The sequence continues at coordinate 250,929 of CM060981.1, read as the reverse complement.
GCCAATCACCTCTCTGCTAACCAAGGACTTGTAGTATTCGAGTCCCGAAGATAGCATGTATCCCTGTGAGTTACCTCTGTACGGTTTCGTTTGCAATGTAATAATGAGCTCACCTCTCATTTGCTCTAAACTAGCATTTATTACATCCACTTGCGATTTAAGAATATCAATATTATTCCTAGTTGAGGTTAGGTATTTATCCATCGAACTTTGACGGTTTACCACGGTTTCCAGATTTTTTTGTACTGCTGCAACAATTTCTTGAGGTATAGAAGCTACAGTTCGGTTTAAAACTTCTGTGCTTCGGCATTTGTAGTTACAACTAAATGTCTAACATATTTTTTACTTTCTCTACTACGTATAGTAAGTAGGGGAAGTATTGTATTCCACCCAAAAATTCGATACCGAGATTCCACCGGAAATACATGTTTTGAGACCTCTGAATCCAAACAAATCTGATGTGTTACACTCACATGACTTTCTCTGCTCTTCTACAATCTATTTTTACAAACGCCTATTCTCCATATGCTTCATGTTAATCGAGATATCGAGATGTCAATGCTTGCATTTTCTTGTAGATGCAAGGGGAATATGGTAGCTTTTAAGCGATAGTCAAATATTTTAACGCTGGTTGCTATGTGGCGCATTTCATTCTCTTTGCATGTCCAGGACATAAAAAAAATTAATAACGAATTTGAGAAATAGTATAAGTATTGGAAAATTTAAGGAAATAACAAGCAATATCTCGAAAACGGTTCACTCAAGAAGAGAAATGTATATAACATAAGTTGTGTATTTTAACGCGATCTACATTTTTGTGTAGTAAAATTCTGTCTATATCTTACGGTTTACCAGTTATACAAAAGTCGTTCACAATGAAGAATACTTTTGGAGACATTCCCAGAAAATTCGAGATATACATTTCATTTCTCATGACATTGTTTTAAACATATGATATTTTCATCAAAATCGTTAGAGCCATTTTTGAGAAAATTAAAATTTTCGAAAAATGTTCCATGTAAAGGGTAGTCTGGGGTGGGGGGATTTTCTTGAAAACCTTCGTGTCGCATCTCTGGAAGATACTGAACCTAAATACCAAGTTTGGTGTTTATCCGACTGTTCGTTTTTGAGTTATGCGTTCACAGAAACACAGACACACGCACACACACACACACACACAGACACACACACGGACATGTTTCCAAAAATGCTTTTTTTGTATTCAGGAGGTCTCAAAACATGTATTTCCGGTGAAATCTCGGTATCGAATTTTTGGGTGGAATGCAATACTTCCCCTACTTACTATACGTAGTAGAGAAAGTAAAAAGCATTTTTGGAAACATGCCCGTGTGTGTGTCTGTCTGTGAACAGCATAACTCAGAAACGAACAGTTGGATAATCACTAAACTTGGTATTTAGGTTCATTATCTTCCAGAGATGCGACACAAAGGTTTTCAAGAAAATCCCCCCACCCCAGGTTAACCTTTACATGGAAGATTTCTCGAAAAATTTAATTTTCTCAAAAATCGCTCTAACGATTTTGATTAAAATATCATATGTTTAAGATATTTTATGACAAATAAAATGTATATCTTAATTTTCTGGGAATGTCTCCAAAAGTATTCTTCATTGTGAACGACTTTTGCATAACTGGTAAACCATAAGAGATAGACAAAATTTTACTACACAAAAAATGTAGATCGCGTTACAATACACAATTTATGTTATATACATTTTTTTTGTTGAGTGAACCATTTTGGAGATATTGCTTGTTATTCCCTTAATTTTTTCAATACTTATTTTCTCAAATGGGAATTCGTTATTCATTTTTACTTTCTCTACTACGTATAGTAAGTAGGGGAAGTATTGTATTCCACCCAAAAATTCGATACCGAGATTTCACCGGAAATACATGTTTTGAGGCTCCCTGAATCCGAAAAAAAGCATTTTTGGAAACATGTCCGTGTGTGTGTCTGTGTGTCTGTGAACAGCATAACTCAGAAAGGAACAGTCGGATAAACACCAAACTTGGTATTTAGGTTCAGTATCTTCCAGAGATGCGACACGAAGGTTTTCAAGAAAATCTCCCCACCCCAGTCTACCGTTTACATGGAACATTTTTCGAAAATTGTAATTTTCTCAAAAATGGCTCTAACGATTTTGATTAAAATATCACATGTTTAAGATATTGTCATGAGAAATGAAATGTATATCTCGAATTTTCTGGGAATGTCTCCAACAGTATTCTTCATTGAGAACGACTTTTGCATAACTGGTAAACCATAAGAGATAAACAAAATTTTACTACACGAAAAATGTAGATCGCGTTAAAATACACAATTTATGTCATATACATTTCTTTTGTTGAGTGAACCGTTTGCGAGATATTGCTTGTTATTCCCTTAAATTTTCCAATACTTATACTTTTTCTCAAATTCGTTATTCATTTTTTTTTGTCCTGGACATGCAAAGAGAATGGAATGCGCCACATAGCAACCAGCGTTAAAATATTTGACTATCGCGTAAAAGCTACCATATTCCCCTTGCATCTACATGAAAATTACCAATAAGATTGACAACACGATATCTCGATTAACATGAAGCATATGGAGAATAAGCGTTTGTAAAAATACTTTGTACAAGAGTAGAGAAAGTCATGTGAGTGTAACACATCAGATTTTTTGTCTTGGATATGCAAAGAGTATTAATCTGTGGGAAAGGGAATGGTGCTGCACCTAGCAAGCAGCTATTAAGAGATATGTATGTGCTTAAAGGATACTGTATTTCTATATTGCCCTTGTAAATATATATTCCCCTTACATCTACAAGAAAATTAGCAATAAGATAGAGTCTGCAAATGTTTATCTCGATTAACATGAAGTAGATGGAGAATAAGCGTTTGTAAAAATAGTTTGTACAAGAGTAGAGAAAGTCATGTGAGTGTAACACATCAGATTTTTTTGTCTTGGATATGCAAAGCGTATTAATCTGTGACAAAGATAATGGTACTGCACCTAGCAAACACCTATTCAGATATATGTCGATGCTTAAAGGCTACTGTATTTTTATATTGCCCTTGCACATACAGAACAAGGAGAACTTGTAGGCCTTAAGCTATAGTCAAATATTTTTAGAACTGGTCACTATGTGTAAAATGTAATTCTCTTTGCATGTCAAAAATCGTTTCTGCAAATGTGTATCTCGATTAATATGAAATTGATGTAGAATAAGAGTTTGTAAAAATGGTTTGTACAAGAGTAGAGAAAGTCATGTGAGTGTAACACATAAGATTTTTTTGTCCTGGTAATGCAAAGAAAATGGAATACTCCACATAGCAACCAGCTCTTAAAATATTTGACTATAGCTTAAACCCTATCAATTCCCCTTGCATCTACAAGAAAATTACTAATAAGATTAACATCTCGATATCTCGATTAACATGAAGCATATGGAGAATAAGCGTTTGTAAAAATAGTTTGTACAAGAGTAGAGAATGTCATGTGAGTGTAACACATCAGATTTTTTATGTCCTGGACATACAAAGAGAATGGAATGCGCCACATAGCAACCGGATCTTAAAATATTTGACTATACCTTAAAGCCTACCAATTCCCCTTGCACCTACAAGAAAATTAACAATAAGATTAACACCTCGATTAGCATGAAGCATATGGAGAATAAGCGTTTGTAAAAATAGTTTGTACAAGAGTAGAGAAAGTCATGTGAGTGCAACACATAAGATTTTTTTGTCCTGGTAATGCAAAGAAAATGGAATACTCCACATAGCAACCAGCTCTTAAAATATTTGACTATAGCTTAAAGCCTACCAATTCCCCTTGCATCTACAAGAAAATTACTAATAAGATTAACATCTCGATATCTCGATTAACATGAAGCATATGGAGAATAAGCGTTTGTAAAAATAGTTTGTACAAGAGTAGAGAATGTCATGTGAGTGTAACACATCAGATTTTTTATATCCTGGACATACAAAGAGAATGGAATGCGCCACATAGCAACCAGATCTTAAAATATTTGACTATACCTTAAAGCCTACCAATTCCCCTTGCACCTACAAGAAAATTAACAATAAGATTAACACCTCGATTAGCATGAAGCATATGGAGAATAAGCGTTTGTAAAAATAGTTTGTACAAGAGTAGAGAAAGTCATGTGAGTGCAACATATCAGATTTTTAGTTGCGGCATCGTTATCGTCCATGGGATCGGCTATCTCCCTTATCCGTTTCTTTCGAAACGAAACGTTACCTTTCGAATCGGGAAACGTTGTGCGTTCATTTATGTAATCCAAAATATATTTTTATTCGGAATATCATGATCGTGAATTGGAGGCAATAGTACCTTCATTCTTATCTTCTCCAGAATGACATTATTTTCTGCATCGCGTTTGAAAGCATATTTACTCAGGTATTCCATTAGGCTCTGATGTTGATCTTCGAGGGAGGTTTGCAAGTGCTGCCTAAGCATAGTTTCAAATTCGCCCATACGCTGATATGAAGTCTTTTCGGTGAACGTCTGCATTCGATGCTCGACGATAGTCGTAAGCGTATCCACATGGTGTTTAGTCGTTGCATAATAGTCTTCTTTATAATCCTGAATGTTGCATAATGGCTTTTTCTTGAATAGGTAGTTTCCCGTGTCATCTCGATTTATGATATAACGATTAAGCACACCCCTGGATGGAATGATCCTGCGCGATTCGAATCTCGATTATCAAAGCTGTAATAAGCGATACTCTCTATTTATTCACTCTGATAAATACATCAAAACCGTTTTCCTGTATCGTCCTTCATTCAGCAGGAATTCAGGTACTATGACAACAAAGGGTCTCGAGTTCGATCTGTCATTACTCTCCCATACTTGCTTACACAGCTCTCTGAATTCCGTATACGACATGTCAGTATTTACGTAATGGTCGTATATGTGCTTTAAGTTGAGATTATCTTGTTCGAATAGCACGATTATATTTGCATTGTCTCTAATTAGATGTTTTGGTACATTTGCATAAGATTATGCTAGGTATACAGCATCGACGTTGCGATGTCTGCCCATGCTGTAATACGAAGCTATTTTACCCTGTTTCTCGTGATGACTCTATCGAAAACTACTATGGAATTTTCTCTGGCTTCTGGGGTTTCCAGTACTTTTTCACCGTCCTCGAACGTGTACACTCCTATATTGGGTATGGTTTTCAGCACTTTGAGCAGGTACTGATATTTCGTTTGATGCAGTGATTTCGAGTAAATGTAAAGATTCTCGAACCTTAGTCCGTTCTCATAGATTAGCAAGTTGAGTAAGATATTCATCTTTCCCACATTTGAGCTGCCCAGAATGAGCGCTCTGACGTTGCTCGGGAAGAGAGAGCCGTGCCTTCCCTCGCGAATGTCATTGTCGAAGTCTAAAACTTGTATGGGTAACGAGCACTTTTGCTTCACTACTTCCATCGTGCGACTAAGATTATGTTATATATTTCGCTTTTTATTTTCATAGTGTATCATGAGCTCTGCACGCGTTCGGAAGGGTTCCGGAGTACTTAATTCTTTGATTAATTCTCTACCGTTTGAGGCTCATTTGCCCGGCTACAGGTACTGCGGTCCCGGAACTAAGCTACATAAGCGCTTGCAGTGAGGGGATCCGCCTATAAAGGAATTGGACGCCGCGTGTCTAGAACACGATATCGCCTACGCCGCGCATCAGGATACTGTTCCGAGGCATTCGGCTGATAAGGTTCTTGTGGAAAAAGTCTGGAGTCGGGTGCAGTCTGCCGACGCTACTTGCCGCTTGACTTGTGACCGCGATCATGAAGGGAAAACTGGCCATAGGTGCTGGATTGCGCAAACGTCGGAAGAGAATACTACCGCCACCCGCTAGAGGTGGGATCTTACCTTTGCTACCGCTTTTGGGTACTGCAGGTAGCTTGGCAGGAGGAGCCGCACCGATTGCTACCTCGGTGAATAAGAAACGTGCTGTGGAGAAGCAACTGAACGAGCAGGTTCGTCACAATCATCACATGGAAGCCTTGGGCAGGAAAAGGGCAGAGGTCTTAAGAAGGGAAGTGGACGACGCAGGAAGGGAAGGAACTTGTATCTAGCCCAAAAAGACTCGGGGCGAGGTCTGTACGTATCCCGGAAAAAGCCTTAAGCGGTGCGGAGATTGAAACTTATGCTGAACATCTACGCATTCCTAATTTTAGAAGCGTATACGTGCTAGATAAACTACCTCTAAGACCTAGACGTGCAGAGAGGATCGTCGTCAATTTGGACAGCTCGCAGAATCCGGGTACCCATTGGGTTGCTATACGCAAGGATGGAAATTTAGCGTTTTATTTTGACAGTTTCGGCAATCTGAAACCTCCAAAAGAGATCGAATACTATCTCGACGGTGTTAAGATCATGTATAAAAGACACAGGTATCAGAATTTCGATTCTGTCAATTGTGGTCATCTATGCTTAAGGCTTCTGTTACAAAACGCTTTCGATAGGATGTTTGAATGGTCAAAATGAGTTACACTATCACTGTGAGCGGATCTGATTCTAGTTTCTCTACCCATCTGAATCCACCAGGTTGCTCTACTGAATTTCGAGACATTTTTCTCGACACCAATTGTTGATCCTAGCAATAACCTTTTCCATTACTGCGGGATGGAAAACTTGAAACCATCGAAATTCCACCTGGAACTTATGAAATAGAAGATATAAACACCATCCTCAAGGATAGACTCAAAGCCGGCAATGACTTTTTTCTCCGTCCCAATAATAACACCATGAAGGCTGAGGTTCGGTGCCCGTACGTTATCGATTTCACTCGAGAGAGATCGGTGGGCTGTCTTCTCGGTTTCACCGGCAAGCGCACGGTATAGTCGGGTGTACTGACCGAGTCTGACGAACTGGTGAACATTTTTAAGGTCAGCATCATTTGCGTCGAGCGCAGCCTTGCCACTGGATCCTTCATCAACGGTAAAAGCGGGCATTCTCTCTACGAATTTTTCCCGTCGGTTCCTCCGGGCTACCACATCTCACAGGAACCGCCCAGTCCTATATATCTACACATCATCGACACGAATCTCATTAATCATCTCAGCATTCGAGTGGTAGACCAGAACGGGAATACGCTCGGCTTCAGAAACGAAACTATTACAGTGAGACTGCACATTAGACAGAATGGGAATAAATTTTAAAAGGCATTACTATAATAATAAGCTTTTCTCGAGATTGATACCTACTGAGTCTTCGACGCGCAAACTGCTAACACCATCCAACCGAGAGTTCCTCGAGCGACTGGGCTTCAAGGTTCTGTAATGGATGTTTTAGATGTGACCGGAGTTCCGACGTTTGACGATAAGATTAGTAAAGAGGAGGAACATGTCTTCCTACCTTACAATACGTCTACTCTAGATGCGAATGATGAAATTAGAATACCATGCCGAGCCGAGGATTTGTACACGCTTCCTAGCAGAAGTTACCTCTACATAGAAGGATCTGTGACAAAACCTACTGACGAAGCTTCATCTGCAATACTGACCAACAATGCCATGACGTTTCTGTTCGATGAAGTTCGCTTAGATATGAATGGTACTACTATTGATAGAACGAGTAATCCCGGGATTTCTACGACTATGCGCAACTATGCAGCTCTCAACACTTTGGACTCCAATCGCCTGCAGAACGCCGGCTGAACCTATCCCGGAGAAGCTGTAGACATCGTGAACGCATCGAATGGTGTATTCAACGCTATCGTTCCTCTTTCGATACTTCTGGGTTCCGCAAACGATCACAAGGAGCTCATACTTAATAGCAAGTTTGAACTCGTTCTCATTAGATCTAAAAATTCTAATAATTGTGTAATGGGAAACGGTCCAACTATCATTAAACTAAACCGCAACGAATGGAGGATGCCCGTACTTATACTCTCCGATGCCGAGAGGGTGGAGAAACTTAAACTCGTCAAGTCAGATCGCCCGCTGCAGTTGCTTTTCGAACCTTGGACCTTCACATTCAACTTGCAGTACCGCAGACTAAAGCGTTCACGTGGAACGTTGCAACGACATCGAAGCTTGAGAAACCGCGTTTTGTCATAGTGTGTGCGCAGACCGACAGACTGAACTACCTTGCTAAAGATAGCTCTATCTTTGATCACTGCAATATCACCAATCTGAAGTTTTATCTCAACAGCGAATGTTATCCGTGTCATGACATGAATTTGGATTTTGCAAATTCAAAGTTTGCATCTCTGTATGACCAGTATTCTAAATTTCAATACTGCAATTATGGCAAAGAAAATTACCCTCTTTTGAAGAGAAGCGATTTTCTGAAATATGCCTATTCGTCATCGACTGTTCTCGTCAACCGGAGGAGACCGTGACTGCAGCCGTTAACATCAGATTGGACGTTCAAGCATCGGCGAATTTTCCTGCACAAACATGTATGTTTTGTTTAATTATTCATGATAAATTGTTCACTTATAAACCCCTAACTCATGTGTAAGAACGTAGGTTTTCACGGCCGGTGTCACAATTATAACTAATATGATTTTCCGGGCTGTTATGCCGTGGTCTGCTGAAGAAAGATTGGGAAATCTTTCTTCAGCAGACCACGGCATAACAGCCCGGAAAATCATATTAGTTATAATCCTAACTCATGTGGTTCAATCTATCATATAAAAATGAAAATGCATTTTGTTTATATCAATAAAGAATGGAATATTACATTTTTTATTGATTTTAGCATACATCTCCTTTAACTTTTTTCTGACACTCCTATCTCTAACATCGTATGAACACATTGATTTATGAACGTCATGCAATTGAAATAAACATATGTCCATGTATGGAATTAGTCTCTTCAGTCCTGCTATTGCAGTAATGTCCAGGTTTATAACATTTTCGTTTAGACACGTATTCACAAATGCTATTTCTTAACTTTATTCATATGCGCTGTTATATTACATGCATCGATTAAATTCTCACTGTACGATAAACCAGGAAGCGTACCGTCTTTCACATTCGTTTCAATCACAGCTATATTTTGAACTATTATGTGCCAGTCCTCTTTTGTTATGTATACAAACGTTTCGTCAACTACTTTGATGAAGAGGGATGCGAGTTCCTAATGCAGTCCTATATGCACACGATGCTTGCAGCTGATGGAGATGTCGTCGAGCATAAACCCTATTTGGATTCATCTTTCTCCCACTTTTCCGGAATGAGGTCAAAGATTAATACTATAACGTTCTCTCGAGAGGCTTCCAACATCTTCTTGTTTACGACCTTTGCCTTGTTCCTCTGCTTGTCAGGCCTTTTTTCGGACCTGTAGACATATACACAAGATCTCTGTTTTAACACACGAGTCATCAGTAAAAACCCCTTTCTTTTTATTCACAATTATTCTGCTTACCTTTCTACTTCTACACGTTCTTTCTCCTCCACGGGCTCGGACGTCGACACCGACCGATCCACGTCGCGGTGCGGTGGCACATTTCCTTCGGGCGTTCCATAAAAAATGCAGTTTTTTGCTTAGCTATCTTTTTTTCTCCTCTACTACATGTATTCTATCACATGTTCTTTACTTACTTACCCTTTTGCTTTGAGATACACGTCGCACCACTCTCCACAACGGAAGAATGACGACATTTGTTGATGCTGTGATGGTTCCTTACAGATGATGGTATGCGTATCGCCATCACATATTTCCCGAGACAGTGCTGCTTCATTTGCTCGTACTCCTCGAGGTTCACCCAGCAACAATTATCACTATCGCTCACGATTCTGATATTTTCACTACTCATCGTGCTGGCTCACAGTCAACTGTGAACGCCGAATCATTCTCGTTTCACATTTAATGGATAGGGTGGGGGGTTTGAACATGCTCGTTCTTGCACTGATCTCGTTTATACCGTTACGCACGTGGCTCTTGCTCGCATACACTCTTCTGACATCCTTTTTTAACATACTCATGCAGCCTAACTTTCATTACGTACTGGATAGCTGCACTACGCTTCGATGACGAGATTACCGTACACCTGACTCGAATATTATTAGTATAATTTAGCCCCGTAGGAATCATTCACATGGTTTTTCTTCTCTTGAGTATTGACGAAGCACGCAACGGTTTTCTGATTTTTTTTATAATAAGGACCTTCTTGCCCTTCTGTTACTGACCCCAGCGTGAACGGGGTTTTCTTCTTGATGCATTTCAGAGTCATACATTAGTTTTAGCAAAAAAAAAATACTTTGATATGACGAGAAAACCGTACACATAACTCGAATATTATTAGACCATATGTCTTTCCTTCTCTTCGAAGCACGCATCAACATTTTATTTTATACTTCATAATACATACCGAATAAATATTTTCTGTCGCGGGGGACGGGGGCGCACGCACGCACCGATGGGCTTCACATTTTTTGGGGGTTATTAACTTTTATTATTCATTGACTACACCCACAAAAAAGTGTATCAACAGCTTCCTGTGAACCTGTAGCGGCGTACAGGAACGGGACGGGCTTCGTACCGACTTCCCCTTATACTCTCAACATCACGTAATCTCACACAATACTTACATACACGGTTTCTAACTCCGTTTATTTCTAACACGGCTTCTAAAACATGTATATGGGCGTGTTGAAAGCCATGGTTTACTCCTACCTCTGTAACTAAAAGTTTGCGTTTAAACATCACGAAAGTTAACTATAAATTAATGAGACAAAATTTAAACCTTTGGGTGTAAACATGATTCCTTTGTGCTTGTTCAGAAGAATGCCATCTGTTGCTTTCTATAATATGAAATACGCATGAGCGCACATGATATTGCATTTCGAGTTTTACAAGTGGCAAGTTGTACTGTCCGTTTTTAGCCTGCAAAGAAGGGAAAACCTGCTCAATAGCGTTTGCCGCTTGTTGCTGCCTCTGTTGAACTAGCGACCGCTATTGGCGCTTAGAGCACCCTACGTGTTGCCGGCTGTATGGTTTGTAGAGAGGAACTTACGCGCATCGCTATGGGCTAAGTATATTAGTATAATGGATAATAAAAAGAGTTAATGCTTATATGCCGCAGCGCAACATCAATAACTGACAGAAAAGCAGTGCTACCTTGATGGAACTGCATTAGGTTAATGGTTGGCTGCTGTTGAATACTTTCCAGGTAGAATTTATGCATAAAATATTAATTCCTGACAGTTTTGAAAGTGAATTATCAACAGGCTGTTGAGTGTGCGGGGGTGTATTCCATTTGATATGTTGATAAAGTGATGTATTACTTTACGCCATTCTGTAGATGGGGCTCCAGAAATAAGGATCCTGAAGGTAATTTTCATGAATTTCTAAAATGAATTTCAATTATAGATTAAATTGGCGGTCAGTATTTTTTTGCTTAATCATATGCTAAGCCAAAGACAACATGCACGCTGAAACGGCAACTCTAGGCCGAGCCCAAGAACTGTAATTATAGATAATTTATTAATTAACTTTTATTGATGGTAAATCGTACTATGTAAATACCTTTTTCTCATACTGCTTGTATATTTTAAGAAGGGTGATTTAACGTTATGTATCTATCTAGGTTACTAATATTAGTAGAGTTATAAATGGTTTAATGTAAATAATTTAAGCGCTATGTTAAAATACTGTCCACGACGAAATATTTTAGCTACAGGAATAGTGCTTTCGAAGGCAGAAAACCTAGTTTTATTACCTCTCTTTGGGTCGCTGTGCCATTATTCCTACAGCGAGGGTGTAGCGCCTTTGTCCCTTTAATGGATAATTCGCCGTGACCAAGTGAGCGAGACAGATAACCTAACGGTAAATGTAGAAAAAGCCGCGATTTATATTAAACTTGGACCAATGAGATCCCTGGAAGTTTATTCGAAATAGTTAGACGCGTCGGGTGGCGCTAAAAATGGACCAATAGGAAAGGAAGCAGCCTCAGAAGCCTGAGACTATAAAAGGATCTGTTTGGAGCAAATTCGGGACAGTTTGTCAACAGTTTTGGTCAAGACAGTTTGTCATGGAATTTTAGCATTGCAGTGAGACAGTTTTCGTAATGTGTGGTCAGGGAGAGATGCTGCAGGATGTGTGAGATATCGCGCCAAAACAGGGAATCAAGATAGTCTTAGAAACACACCTAAGATCCGCTACTCGTAAAGAGATAATAAGCATATTTAAACTTCGTGTCATATCCGCGCCGTAGTTTAACAGCGGTGGACAGTATTTTACGGCGGCAAGACCAGTGTTGTATACTACGAGTGTTAATTAAATAAAGAGAAACGGCAGTGTCATCTTTTCATAAACAAAGCACGTCCATGTCTTCCTATATCACCACCCGAGATCTACGTTTTCCTTTACCGAGGATAAGTCCACGCTCCTATATAGTTTAAAGAAAACTACTGCAGCTAGCCGAGGATAAAAGTGAAGAGAACCAACACACGGCGAACTTCTGGAACCAACGGGAGAAGCATCAAGGTAAGCCTAACAGCAACGGACGAGGGAGGTGACCGCCGCAACGATCTGAAACGTTTCGCGTGGTTACGAATTTCCAAATAACTTTAATCACGCGTAAACATTTGCTTTTGTATATTCAAGTCCATATAAATATTAATAAATAATGTTTTATATTACACATGCTATTAAGTAACCATTTTATTAGAATAATTGCAATCGGTTTTAAAGCTGCACTGGCGGTAATTGAGGTGTCGAAATTCAATTAAAATGAAGGCGATAATACGATAATTATGAACAGCGGACTGTTAACATTAAGACTGCGTTTATAAAAATAAATTTAGAGCTTTTCTTTTCTCCTCTTTGTATTGCTGCCTGTGGAATACAGCCAGCGGCGATAGCACTCTAAACGCAGAAGCATAAATAAATTGTTTTCGGGCTTTTTTTTAACAATTTGAACCACATTAGTAAGGGAAATCCCCAGTGATATGTATACCTGCTTTTGAAGAAGGGAAGTGAGCTATAGAAGTTCACGATTAACCTTTAGAGGGGTTAAAGCCAGAAGAAGGCACACAGAAGCAGGTATTTTTTTTTCTTGAAACGACACTTACAAAGAGCGATCGAACATTCACAGGCAAGGAATTGTTTTCGCAAAACTTCTGTTGGTCAGTGGCGGTTTTTGTGGTGAAGAGAGTGAAGGGGCCCTTCAACTTCATTGCGCTTAAAGATTAAAGGAATAATGCAATTGATATTCATTTGAAAATTCTCAGCTGGTTGTTTGCAGAGGCTGTCTTTCTCTGTCATGCTTTTTATCTGCAGTCTGCTCTGCTTCCCAAGTTTGTTTACGGATTCTCAGGCGACAGGCTGGCAAACAATACTCGATAGAGAGGGAGTGCATGCTCTATCTGACCCTTACCACGTCCTGCTAATGAACGTGAAGAGGCACTGGCCTGCCCGATCCTGTCTCTTGCACCAGTTTACATGATTGTTATAACAACGTGACGTCAACCATTTTTCTGCTTGCGATTTTAAACCTGTAAATGCTAGGGTGGTCTCAGCGGACAAGAATCCTTCCACGTCCTTCCCAACTAACTGTGAATCATGCTTCTTAGGAGCCAGGGGGAGGGAAATACAAACTCACTCGGTCATGCTTTCCTGTTGTGAGCGAGGTGTTTACAAATGGCTTATGGATGTTATCACTTGTGTTTGCGAAATTAATCCAATTAATGATATAGTGTGTAATATACTTGAGACACCGTTCTCCAGGTGGAAAGACGAGGATAAGAAAGAACGTCTTAACAGTAAATCGCGCAAGCAAAACAATACCTCCGGGAGTAATGAGTTCTTACTTCCGTAGTTGTAACTAAAAGAGTAAATTGTAATTGAGCTCTCCAACGTTACTTCCGGAGTAAATTGCTCCCGTAGTAAGCTACTTCCGTAGTGGGGACTTCTTTAGTAAACGTTACTTCTGAAGCAAGTTACTCCAATATGGTGCACGCCGCCCTTTGTGCAGAAGATGCAGAACCTCTGCTCTCTTATCGTCGTGGCGTTCTTCGGTGCAACTATGTTTGCCGATTATCCTGTAAGCCTAAACATCCGACTTATTCGTCATTCTTTGAGGACTCGCTGGATCGTCATTATGCGTCTCGATCCCTGGCCTTGTCGTCCTCCGTGGTGTAGGGCTACCATGCTAACCTCTAGTTCCCGAGGTCGCGGGTTCAATACCGGCTGAGGGCGATGGATTTTTTTAGGGCGTAAAAATCTTTAGCATGGCTTCCTTTGGAAGGGAAGTAAAGCCGGTGGCCCCGTATCGTAGATTTACGGCACGTAAAAGAACCCCAAGCCTGATAAAGAGGTCTCTGAGCAAAAGTACCGTTCTTTCACCCCCAATATAGAATGGGACGCTAAGGACCACAGCAGTTAAAGAGCGTCCATACATAAAACTCAATTTCAATTTCGATCCCTGGCCTTGCTCCCACCAGGGGTACATTTCCGCCGGATACTTCGGAATTTGAATATCATGTCCGACTATACTTCTAAGGGGTCACACATGGCTGCATTCCGACATATCTTGCCATCTTTATTTGATGTCCATGCCAATGTCCACGACCCCCGCTCCTGTCATCCGTTCGGCTTTTGCCGAAGTTCAGTCACATTTTGACAGCCATTGCTTTATTTATACAGACGGCTCAAAGGATGATCCTGGAGTTGGATGTGCGTTTGTATTTCATGTAGAACGTTTTATCTTTCGTCTCTCTGATCAGTGCTCGTTTTTATTTCGTGTATCTTTTATCTTTCGTCTCTTTGAACAGTGCTCGATTCTTACTGCTAAACTTATTGCTATGGAACGAGCTCTGTCTCTTATCCGTCAACGTGGTCTGCAGAATTATGTTTTATGCACGGACTATCTAAGCGCCCTTTCTAGCTTTCGTGCGCGTACGTTCGTCATCCTATCGTGCAGCGTCTCCAGGATTGTTCCCACCAGCTTACCACTGATGGGGTAAGCCTATTGTTTGTTTGGGTTCCTGGTCAGGTCGGCATTCCCGGTAATGAAGGTACGGATGCCGTGCCAAGAGTGCTACTTTATCCCAATCTTATTTTAGCACCTATATTCCTGCAGATGCTTTTGGCCATTACTTAAAGAAGTCTATTCTCTCCCGTTGGTTTGCTGCCTGGTACACTGTCCAGGGTAACAAATTTAGGGAGATAAAGCGTGTAACCTCTACCTGGGCCACTTCTTCCCGTTCCTCCCGTCGGGAGGAAATACTTTTATGTAGATTTTGCATCGGGCACTGTCATTTAGCCATTGTCACTTGTTACGCCGAGAGCCCGCTCCCGTTTGTAATCGTTGCGGTGCGACGTTTACGGTGCGGCATGTTTTAGAGCAGTGTCAGTATTTCACTGTTCTTCGTACCACTCTACGGATGGACGTGGCATTGGTCGCCATTTTGGCGGATAACATGTTAGCTGTGGAACGTGTTTTAACTTTCATTCGACGCAGCAGTTTACAAGACAGGGTTTGCCCTGTCCTTGCGCTGTTTTTTCTAGCCTTTATTGTGTTTTAGACCCATTATGATTAGCTACCTTATTTTTAGCTTCGCGTTCTACAGTCTCTGGGACTGCTTCTTTAATTATTTCTAGTCGAGTTTTAACTTGACCTTTTATAATTTTGCGTCCTTTCTTTTAGACATTTTTATTTGTCTGGTTTTTAACTCTTAGATTACCTGTATTTTATCTGTGATGGGTACCAATGACCTTCCACTTCAACATAAATTATTGTCATAATAATGTTATTGTGCTTTTGCGTGTGTTGAGATAACGTCTCCTGTAATTTCAAAGTTAAAAGGAAACATACTTCATTGTCAAAGTCATGAGGTGATTGCTAATGTTTATGCATACCTGAAGGAAGAAGCCATGTGTAAGGATTGGTGCACTTCTGGGTTTACCAAAAAAGAAAGAAGGAAAAAGATGCAGCCACTGGCAACTCGCGCAGTTATGTTTGCAAAATATTCCAATAACATGAAGAGGAAGGAGTATCTTTTGGAACTTCTGGAACTAAGCTAACGCCCCGAAAAGAGTGACAGAAATTGAAATTTTGACAAGTGTGTAATTCCATGCATCAGGAGCTCTACGCCCAAGAGAATACTGCACCAACAATAAGAAGACTTCTGCAGAAGTTAACGTAATACAGCAAATTTTCAAGGAAGATATACAAGCCTTCGTATCATAATAGTATTGTGTATAGGAGAGGTGTGCGCTGTCCCAAATTTGCCGTGTCCACCGCCTAGATGACACTGCTGCTGCTTGCGACGGAACGAACCATACCTTCACTAATATAACAAAGTATTATAAAACAATAGTAACTTAGGTTTTTGAAGACTTCAGCTGCTGTAAATCTTTAAATATTTCCGAGAATATTATGCTGGCTTAGACGAAGTGATCTGCTTCCTTATTTCTTAAGTAGGTACGGATTAAAAATCGGCATTTCAAGCAATGAAATTACAGGTTTAGGTAGAAGGTACAATCACAAGTTCTTCGCAGCAATCTAACTGCGGCCACTTCACTTGAATTACAGTTAATCGTCCAGGTATTCCAAAAGTATATTGCCCAAGAAACTGTGTGCACCGGATAGCTTTCCAGAAACAACCTTTTCCGCATATAATAGAATATTGTAAGCACTTCTTGATACATACGTGAGATATGACCGGCCCTTGCCTAAGTCGAATTGTCTATTGGTATTACAGAAGTAGGCACTTTTTTTGTTGATTTGGGGTGGAGAAGGGTGGAACACAGCTGACATGTTATTTTGAATGCAAGTCGTGCAATGTATCCCGCTAAATAATAAACCAAACTTTCTTTTCCAGCACTAATTTCAGTTACGTTTGCACATCATTTATCCAGTCTGGAATATGAATTTCGTTACCAACAATCTAAATTTTGTCTTCTATTACAAATTTTTATTTCCAGTTAATTTTTTAAGAGAATGCATTTTGTTTACAAAAGAGGCGAGGGAAGATTCAGATATGTATTCACACTTTAGATATAGCAGTTATGTAGATTGAAGCATGTGTAGCTGAAGAAAGTCAACAGTGGATGGATGATCAAGTGTATCACTTCCCCAGTTTAACGTCATCGAAAATTAGTACTCTAGCACGTTGGTTTTTTCCTTTTCGATTAAAAAAATCTCCTATTATATTTGTGGCATAGTAGTTCTTGCCATAAAGACATTTAAGAAGCTTTACCAATTTTCTTAAGTGAGCTTCTGAAGACAGTGGAAGCAAATCATGGCTTGACGAGTGCTTGTAACCCTTAGATTTTATTTTCAAAACTAGACAATCCAGGGGAAATTCATCATATCCCGTCTCTGTTTTATTTTTTTAACATTGACATTTTTAACATTGTATTTGCTATAACTTTTTTGTGCGTATGGACTAGGAGATGTAAACCATAAACGCCTTGAATGTCGTAATAAAATTTCTTTACTGGTTCTTTAATTTATTCAACACAGCGATCGTCTCCATGGCATCTTTTCAGCTCTCAAGTTCGATGAACTACTACAATGCAGGCTCATTTGCATTGCTGACTGCAATTAAAGAGGGGAAGTTGTTAAACGTAATTTTGTCCACCACCAGTTCGGTCTTTTCACGGGAGACTTGCGTTTCTTAATTATGCCTTTGAAGTACTTAGGCAAACTAGGAAACATGTCCTAGGGATGGTCTTTTACTTGATGTTACAGACAAACGAGGGGTTCAGTACGAATACCGGCGTAGAAAGCCGAATTCTATGAGCAAAATATACTCGTCGCTTATGTTTTACGAATTTTTTCAAAACACATTGACAACGCGCTATGATATAAAAATGATGCCAGGTTATAATGCCGCCTTATTATAATTATTCATTGTTGACGTCCGTCATGGCATATTTCTATTTGGATTTTGCTCTCATTAAAGCAAACAAATTATTTCAAATAGCTTTTTTTTGGCATCAGCCATTTCCGAGATATCTATTGATAATGGTTTGAATTGATCAATACTTTGCAATTTTTTTAAAGTGCTGTCCGGATTCACTTGTTTCTCGTGATGTCATGGAAAGGAGCATGGAATTTTACATACAACATATAATGAGCCGCTTTTAAACAGCTGACCATGGATTTAGTTTCCTATATTCCATTTATACCTACAACTACAATAATTTTTTTACTTTTCTACCACATATGTAGTAGAAAGAAAAGGTATTGCATTCCACCCAAAAATTCAATACCGAGATTTCACCGGAAATACATGTTTTGAGGTCCCTCGAATAAAAAAGCCTTTTTAATTTCTCTACCACATACATGATAGGTACAGAAGGTATTGTATTTCATCTAAAAGTTTGATACCGACATTTCACCATAAATACATGTTTTGAGGCCCTGAACCCCCAAAAAGATTTTAGAAAACGGTGTGTATGTTTGTGTCTGCCTGTGAACGGTGTAATCGAAAACGAAAAGTCCGATAAATACCAGACTTGCTATTTAGGTTCAGTACCTTCCAAAGATGTGACACGAGGATTTTTAATAACCCCTCACCCAACTATCCCACACATGGAGCATTTTTCGATAATTTTTGATAAAATATGGCTGTAACAATTGATTAACGTTCCATGCAATCACGAAAAACAACTGAAGACTGATGGGCTTTAAATGGATGATAAATATTCAACAATTCGAACCTTGAATAACGGATATCTCAGAAACAAACTTATTTGAAGTAAATTGTGTGTTTTAAAGAGATGTACACGTTTACTAGTTGTACAAGTTTATACAAAATTCCTTCCAAATGGAGAGGACTTCAAAGGCTATTCCCAGAAAGTTCAAGACATAAAGTTTATTTGTAATCTAAATATATTTCATATATGGTATGTTAATGAAAATCGTTAGAGCCTTTTTTAGAAAATCAAAATTTTCGAAAAACGTTCCATTTAAAGGGTAGTTGGGATGGGCGGGATTTACTTGAAAATCCTCGTGTCGCATCCTTGTAATATACTGAACTCAAATACCACATTTATTATTTATCCGACTTTTCATTTCTTTATTTATAATGTTCACAGACAGACGCACTTGAACATATTTCCAAAAATGCTTTTTTGTATTCAGGGAGTCTCAAAACATTTATTTGCGGTGAGGTCTTGGTATCGAATTTTTGGGTAGAATGCAATGCCTTCTCTACCTATTATGCACATGATAAGGTAAAAAAAAATTGAAAGGAACAATTAGTAAAATCGTATTTCAAAAGGCAGTTGAAGGGGCACAATATATATGGCTTTTTAAAAATTGAAACGTATCCTTCAATGTCCAAGAGTGAAACATTCTTAATTATGCGGCTGCTTAGGCCGAACGTCTTGCAGAAGTGAACGAAGAATTTGGGGATCATGCCTCTTGCTCCGATCTTTAGACCTACGATTTCAATAGAGTTGAGACTGTTTCTCGAGGTGGTATTTCCCTGTGTTCACAGAAAAAAACCTATTACCTGGGGGAATAAGTTTTTAAGATGTAATTTATTCCTCCATGCGTGATCTACAATAAGGAATATCAAAGGTGTTTGTTAGGTATGTAGTTCTAAGCAAAGTGAGGTTGAACACCTTTCGTCCTTGTAATTGATGCTGTGTAATGAAGAAGGCCGTGACAGAACGGTTCAAGTAACGATCCAACCACACAAAATTCCGAATTAGTTCTGAGAGCGTACTCGACTGGCGCATGTGCGTAAGAATGTGTCGGTACTAGTTCAGAACCGAGTGTTGGAACAAATCTATTATGTTCAAGTTGGTAAACCTGAACCACCGGCTGTTCGGTGTTAGCACGGTGGAGAAATAGAGGGCGAATGGAGGGGCAGTATGTCTAGGGCTGTGTCTAGGGGAGTCAGCGTTGAGAACTGGGAGTGAGCAGTTCATGCCAGGGCCCACAGTAGATAGTTTTTGTCTGTCAATTCGGAATGAGTTGATACGTAAATTTTCCAAGTGGGGAAAATAGTTTCCTATAAATGTGTAAAGTAGTTTTATTGCATTGCAATATTCAGGAAGTCAGTATTTGATTACGACGCGATATAGGTGACGAAGTAACAGTTGTTTACATAGGAGTTGAATGGGGCACTGTGGTGTTTGGTCACAACGGCAAGATAAGTGCTTCATTGCAAGCCAGAGTAGCATGTTTTACGTGTTTAACAAGATGACCGTCGGAGAGCTTCCCAGCTGTGAAAGAAAATTATCAACATAGTGGATCTTCTGGCTACAGTTTGCCCGAGTTGAATAGGACATTATATTTAGGCAAGGTTGCAGCTAGCTACCAGGAAAGATTGTCATTTCCTCGCCTCGTACATGGTGGGTTTAAGTCCTGTTAACGACAGTTGAAGTGTTTGGAGTACGTCGGAAAGAAGAGTAGTGAAATACTTGTGGTATGAGTTCGCAGCAACAGAGTAAGGTAGGAAACATTGATTCCATATTACAGTAGCTCCAGGCCAGTCTACGGTTGTAAAGACAAAAATTACGCTAAAGTATAGGGAGGCGGCGTTGACTGCTTTGTGGACTTATTATTCTAGAAGAAGTGTGTGCAGTTGCGTACACTTTTCTTTGAGATGTGCACGAGTATAGCACTAGAGATCTTTCTTTAATTCCTTTAAATGTTATTTAGGTATAATTGTAAATAGACTGGCCAGGACTATATTGTATATTTTACGATAGTTTTAGAGTAGATGTATACAAAAGGTGCCGCTCTTCAGGTAGTTGAAACTATATTACGTAATAGCCTTTGGTGGAAAGAAGATAAAATCTATAATTTTTATAGCAATGTTGGTTCGCTGGTAACATTCCCTAATCTGGGTTGTGCAAAAGTACTATTAATGCTTCCACCTGAATTGCATACACTATGTGTAGGAATTATATTATGTTCATTTTCATTTCTTCTTTTTAAATTCATTTCCTTAGTTCATTTACAGGAATTTTACTACAGTTAAATTTTGGTTTGCTATATTTGGTATTTTATGGGAATTTATGTCTATCTTTTTATTTACATTTATTTTGTTGTTTTTAAAGTTGCGCAAAATATAGCAATTTGAAATTTATGATTGAGAATTCAATATCACTTTCTTGGCCATCCTGTTCTGTGGTACAATACTGAAATCCACAGGTAAACGAATCATGGGTCGCGGCTAGGATATCAGGCAAGAATACGTGTGATTACCTCCTGGTGCTGCATCTCGCCATTAAACTGGAGAAGAGATGGGACACAGCCTATTAGGGTAGACGAAGTCGCGCCACAAAAATGGCGAACTCGAATTAGCGTCATAAGGTTCAGTGCCTTCCAAAGATTGGGCACTAAGATTTTCAAGAAAGGCGCCCCCCATCCCAAATACCCTATATGGAACATTTTCCGAAACTTTTTATTTGCCTAAAAATGGCTCAAACAATTTTGACGAAAATACCATATATAAAAGATACACGACAAAATTATATCTTAAAAGTTCTGGGAGTATCCTCCGATTTTCTCTTCATTCCGAATGAATTTTGTATAAGTGGTGAACGTTAAGTGAGAGACGAAATCATACTACACAAGAAATGTAGATCTCTGCACACAATTTATTTCAAATGACCTTTTTGCGACATCAACGATTTCCGTGATGCGCGTTATTAATTGTTCATTTGTCATTCTTTTAAAGTCCTGTCGATTTTCAGTCGTTTCTGGTCATGTCACGGAAAGAGTATGGAATTTTAAGACCAGCGTATAGCTTCCAGTTCTAAAACATTTGACTATTGCTGCTCCCTTTGTATCTGTAACGAGTTGCCGCCTTAGCTGCCAAATCCGCAAGTTCATTCCCTGGCAAGCCAACGTGACCAGGTATCCAAGCACAGAAAGAGACTAAGTGATGGGGATGAGAAAATCTCATGTTCGAAGTAATTTATGTATTTTTATTTACTAGCCAGTAAAAAGTGTCGTCAATAGATGGATTCGTCTATCGAAGTTGCAAGTAATCTGTTCGTTGGATTCAAAATCTTTCGCAGCCAGTAAATAAGGAAGTCGTGATATTACCTAGCTCTCGTAAACACACAAAAGAGTGTGGCGGCGCGTAGCAGAAGTGTACGCCTAAATGATCCTGTTCCCGTATATTTCTCTTATCCACTTATTTGTTTACCTTATTATTTAATTTGTGGTTAAGATAAAAAAATGCCAAAATATATAGACAACGACGCTGGCGAGTTTCAGCATCTCGTTTGATAAAGTTGTTAAGTAAAACCTTTAAAGGTAGTTTTAAAAATGTTGTATGGTTTCATCCGCGCATTTCTATGATAGCGGCAGGCGGCAACGAGCGCCGAGGACGCGGACAAGAAAAACACCGCGCAGCCGGTTCGTAGTTTTGTTTGGCTCTCCCTGTAGTTCAAAGACTAAGCATGTACCATTTCTTCTTGTGAATCTTGATATAAAGTGTAGCAAATACCATACAGGAACGATTTAACATGGTGAGGATGTCGCCATCTAGCGCAGCCCTATGAGAAGGCGCATCTGGAAATATTGTTGCTACACACGTCATGACTTCTATTAAAAGGGGAATAAATACGTCAGTTTATGCGATTTGTTTTCAATGCGGGTCAAAACAAGGATGCAAATCTTATTGAGTTAACCTTTACAGGAGGCACAATATAATTATTTGTATTACTCGTCAGTTATTTTAGGCTTTTATTAGTGAGAAGACTAACAACTGCAAATAATTGCGTATAAAGTGCGCTTTGAAATTCGGTGTATGATCGTTCATATGTTTTGCAATGCTGTCGAATACAATCTAATTTTAACACCTTTTTACTTTCTGTGCTACATATTAAGTACGGAAAGTATTATATTCCACTCAGAAATTCTATACCGAGATTTCACCGAAAATACATGTTTTGGGGCCACCTGAATGCAGAAAAGTATTTTCAGAAAAGGTCCGTGTGTGTGTCTGTGAACAGATAACACAAAAATGAAGAGTTAGATAAATACCAGACTTGGTAGTTAGGTTCAGTACCTTCCAAGGATGGGACACGCATATTTAAAGAAAAAACCCCACCCCAAACTTCCCTTTACATGGAATATTTTTCGAACACTTTAACTTTCTAAATAATGGCTAACGATTTTTATTAAAATACCATATATTAAATACATTTATATGAAAAATAAAATGCGTATTTTGAATTTTCTTGGGATAACCAGTGAAGTCCACTTCAGTTGGACGACATTTTGTATAATCTTGTACAACTGCTAAACGTTAAATGATATACGAAAACGTACTACAAAAAAAATATCTTTTAAAAACACACACTTTACTTCAAGTAAAGTTTTTTTGTGGCATAAGCCATTTCTGAGATACCGTTATTAATGGTAATTGTTGATTAATTGTCCATTCCTTGAAGTCCTTTCAGCATTCAGTTGTTTCTCGCGATTGCATGGAAACGGTATGGAACTTTAAGGTCAACGTATAGCGACCAGTTTTTAAGCGTTTGACTATCGCTGTTCCCTTTGAATCTGTAACGAAATGTATAATGTTTCTGCAAAGGTTATTCGGATTAACATGTACTAGAGAGAAAAATAAACTTTAGTGAAAATAGTTTGTATACTCACTAATAAATGAAAAGAGGGAAGAGAAAGTCATATGAATGTCTCACTTCAGATTTTGTTTTATTCATGATTTAGCAATGTTCAGCTTTAGTTCAGTTATGCGGAAATTGTTTTTACATCTTAACAGTCTGAATTAAAATCATAATTAGTATCTGATAATATTCATATTATTTTAGGAATTCGTTAAGTGGAAGGTCGTAGTGAAAACATAGGTTATTTTCACTAGTTGTGCTATCTGGGGGAATATTGCGGCAACAAATGTTTTATTTCGGATTATTTTTATACCAAATTTATTAAGTATAAATTATGACTTTATAACCAAACTGACTTCTGTTATGCTCTTCCTGTTCTAGCAGCATCAGTGTAAATTAAATGTTCTATGGTTGGGAGAAGATGGTAAATGGCTTTCTGCTATCCACTTCTTTTAACACATTGGAAATTGCCTTAAAATTATTCTGGAACGAAAACGATTCGTTGTAATATCCTGCAGCTCTCAAAAGTGCTCAGTTCCTAATCTTAACCTAAACCTGGTCCAAACATATTCCTGAATCATTCAATCATTACAAGGTTAATCGCTGTTTGAACCTAAAGTTCTTATTTGAATAGCTGTTATATTTTATTGCGATATGAGGTTAGACGTTTATTTTTCTATTGAAATTCGTCTCATAAACGTTGGTGGGAGCATAATGTACCATACTATTACGCAGAACATTTCTTACTCGAGAGTAATCTGTAGCATTTATATTTTACGATACAAGAACAAATAAACATTTGATAATTGAAATGTCAAATGTGTAACATGCTTTTCCTCTTAGAGCAGCATTAAGACGACGTCTATCGAACCGGTTGTCTAGCAAACGCGTTTGGAAGATGGTCTCAGGGTTCGTTGTGTCCAACAACCAAATCTTTATTCTTAACAAAACATTGTTTTGTAACGAAGTTGCAGAATACCGAATAGCGCGTAACATTTGGTTAGCTGCTTTAACAATTTGCTATGCCTTAACAAAACCTTACAAAGTAGCCCTGATTGACTTGTCATTACCTTTCCTATGTGCATATTTAGCCTTTCTTTTGTGGGGCTTCTCTAAGTCTTGCTGATCGTTTGTCTAGCATTGTGGCCTTAAGTATACCTTGGGTTCGTGAATCCTGCTGTTCGTATGTGTAATAATTGTGGTATCCCTGTTCTTTTTTCATTTATATGCCACCTTTAACATATTAGATCATATCGGCTGCCTTTTCCTCCGGAACAATTGCTCATTGACAATGATGTTCAGTGGTTTACTGCTGTGGTACATTGGCTTTTACTTTGGGTTGTCTTTAAAATTCACACACACACACACACACACACACACACACACACACACACACACACACACACAACACACTTGCACTCTCTTTCATACGTCCAGACTGCAAGCAGAATGGGGAATAATCCTAGTTAAAACAATTCCCACTCTCCAGCCGGACTACTGGATTTGGAGGTTAGCATGCCACACCACAGAGGCAGTCGGTAGATCAGTTGTCTAATTTGTATGCAGGTAGTTAATTGCCGACTCAGCGTTTGCGAGGTTCATGTTTAAGATAGCAAAGGTTCATAATGCAAATTCATACTCTGCTGAGATTGACGCCATTTCAACAAAACATGTCCTGCGATCTGGTGCGAAAGCTCGTTATAACAACTCAAAATGGGTTAAAGCTACGCCCATGACTTAAGCCGTGTTTTAACAATTGGCCCTAATTGTTTCAACCTAGAGGAAGTTTCGCCCATACACCTCTATTGACGTATTCGCTTTTACCTGTTACAGAATTACTTCAAACTATCCATGGCTTTCATGCTAAGGAATATTTCCTGAATGTGGAGCTTTGCATACTTATTTTAGCAATTTGCAACATGTCTCGGAGCGGGCGTTATTTTGGAAAATCGTGTACGTTTTGGTTCATCAAATTGTTTAAACAAAACGGTCAATTGGCAACATAACACAAGTAACTTGATTTATGTGAGCAACCTAAGCATAGCTGCAACTAAACGTTAGCGTTTAAGCATCACGAAAGTTAGCTATAAATTAATGAGACATCAAATTTGAACCCTTGGGTGTGGAAATGATTCTTCTTTTGTGCTTGTTCAGAAGTACCACACCTTATATTCTAACTACTTGTGGCTTGTCTGTAATATGAAATACGCATAATTGCACATGATATTGCGCTTCGAGTTTTACAAGTGGCAAATCGTATTGTCCGTACTTAGCCTCCAAAGTAGGGAAAGCCTACGCAATAGCGTTTACCGCTTGTCGCTGCCTCTGTTCATCCAGCGGCCGCTAGTGGCGCTTAAAACACCCTTCGTGCTACAGGCTATATGGTTTGTAGAGAGGAACGTAGGCGCATCGTTTTGGACTAAGTATATTAGAATATATAATGGATAATAACAAGACTTTACGCTTATATGCCTCAATGCACCATACATAACTGACAGAATAGCAGTGCTATCGACTAATATGTTGATAGAATTATATTAAGTTATGGCTGTTGTTGAATACTGTCATGTTTTTTCTCTGCAGTCTGCTTCCCAAGATTGTTTACGGATTCTGAGGCGACAGGCTGGCAAACGACATTCAACAGAGAGGGAGTGCATGCTCCATTTGACTCCTAACATTCGCTTGCTAGTGAATGTGAAGAGGCACTGGCCTGCCCGATCCTGTGTCTCCCTCTAGTTTACATGGTTGCTATTAGAATGTGACGTCAGCAATTTTTTTTCTGCTTGCGATTTTAAACCTGTAAATGCTAAGATGGTATCAGCGGACAAGAATGCTTTCACGTCCTTCCCACCTAACTGTGAATCATGCTTCTTAGGAGCCAGAGGGAGGGATATACAGACTCACTCAGTCATGCTTTCCTGTTGAGCGAAGTGTTTACTTATGGTTTATGGATGTAATCGTTTGTGTTTGCGAGATTAATCCAGTTAATTATATAGTGTGTAATATATTTGAGATACCGTTCTCCAGGTGGAGAGATGAAGATAAGAAAGACATCTTAACAGTTGGAAGACCTACCATAGCATTAAATCTTTGTGTAAAAAAGAAAAAGAAAACTGTAAATGCTATAACGTTAATTTTATCACATCTTGGTTTTCCGAATTTCCGATGTCGTGCAATAGCTCCAATTTAGAAAGACTATTTTGTTGTCCTGTTTACTTTTTAATACTAATTGTAATGTCTGGAATAAGGGAGGAATTTCGGATTTTATGAGCATTACGCGAGCTCTAAGTATAAACATTCCGCTTAACACTTGAAATGAAAACTACAATTGAACACTTGTTTAAAGAATAAAAATAAAGTTTCTGACGCCATACAGGAACATGTAAGGCTATTTATGGCTCAATTCAATGAAAATGTTCTTATGAATGGACTATTTTTCCAGTTGGTTATGGATACTGTACTATATTTAGAACTTGGCTTTATGGGGCCACGATGAAAGTGTTAAGTTCAATAAATCGTAGAAATTTCAAGATTTATTAATATCGAGGAGTCCATTGGAAATTCAAAGTCACTATTTGGAAATTAATATATATCCAGTGGGGATT
The DNA here is from genome assembly GCA_030765065.1 of Deroplatys truncata. Classification (NCBI taxonomy): domain Eukaryota; kingdom Metazoa; phylum Arthropoda; class Insecta; order Mantodea; family Mantidae; genus Deroplatys; species Deroplatys truncata. Next base: position 223,782 of record CM060981.1, on the reverse strand, counting down.
CCAAGACAATTCAAAATGAAGCCATAAACTGCATATCTGAACATATACAAGAGCATGTAAAATTGCAATTCATAACTGTATCTTTCTTTGCTATTGAATTTGATAGCACAGATATAACTCGAAACATCACAGTAGGATGTGTGAATTTTGAAGGAAATGTTTTTGAACGTTTTCTAGGGTTCTCGGATGTTAGTGCTGATAGAACATCTGAGGCTTTGTTTAGTCTTCTAGATGGAATTTTGTCAGAGTTTTCATACGAGAACAAATTAATGGTTGAATGTTATAATGGGGCAAGTGTAATGACAGGACACTTAAATAGTATTCGGAAGAGAATTAAAGACAGAGTAACTTAATCTGTTTTTGTGCTCTGCTTAGCTCGTGACTAAACTTGGCGCTTCAGCAAAGTTTAGATTGCATTTCCAAATGCCACATTTTTTTGCAAGTATCAGTGGGATTCCTTCATTTTTGCACCATTCATGAAAAAGAACAAAGGTACTAGATTCATTTTCAGCTAGAGATATTCCAACCTTAGCAGAAACTCAGTGTTCTAACTCAAAACTACTCGCTGTAATTGTAGAAGATTGGGAAGCATTGAAACGCGTGTTTGAGAATATTGATAAAACATCAATTCATCTCAGTAAGGAATTTTTTAACGAAATGAATAGTTTCGAATTGACTCTTCTGGTAGTAGTATACAATGGCATTTTTCTTTCACACATTCTTTTTGAAGTTTTGCAAAAGAAATCGCTGATGGACATTACTTATTACATTTCAGACATCGAAGCGACGTATAATTTAATAAGCAATAAACGAAATGGACAATACTTTTTGGAATTGAGAAAACTAAAAAACTGACCAATCTGACTCAAAGAAGAGAACATGTAAGCTTGAAATGGATTAAAGACTTAAAAATTTAACTATTTTATTTTTCGAAATTTTGGATTCCATTTGCAGTGGAAACGAAAGTAAGATTTCAGGATGTGACAATTTACAATTTCTTGCGCTTCTTTCTTCAGCTCTTGAAAAGTTACAACGATATTATTAAAATAATTGATTGTTTAAAGAAAGAATTGCATCTTTTGTACGTTGATGAGATGTGTAGGTCTGTTACTACAGTGGAGTGTTTGAAATTGTGCCATAAAAAGGATTTATTTGAGGGAAATTTAGCGCTTCTAGCGACAGATTTAATTATTTTCAAACACGAAAAACTTCTGATGCACTTGTAGATTGAATTGTAACGCAACTGAATTTCAAGGCAGACTCACATTAGCGAAGATCTTTGTTCAGAAGGAACTTTTGTGTAAACATATAAGGAATGAGCCATTTTACGACGACACCACGGTTAAGTTTGCTGCTTTCAAAGACCGGAGGATTGACTTAATATACAAGAAATAAAATAGGCGACTGTTGCATGGTAATTATTATTTAGCTAAACTATTATGCTTAAGTCATTGTTTATTAAAGTCCATAGCCCTTCTAATATTTGAGGCACGGGCCGCCACTGCTGCTGGCATATCTAAGTAACTACACTAGCCTCTTAAAAGACGAATTTTGCAGAGAACATTTTCTAAAAAGAAAAGATAATTTGTACAAGTAGCTCCCCAGTAAAAGCTTCAAAACGATTCATTTTATTACTAAACAATTCGCTCCGATGATTCCCTATATGTCTATAATTTCAATAAGGTGGGAAGGTTTCATTTACTGGTGTATATAAAACATTTTTGAACAATATACCATATTGTTGGTGCTTATGCATCAAAGAGATTAAGAGCAGTATAGAGAATTATGAAAGCTTAAGATTTGTTACTCTTCGTCCAAAAGCAGTCAGTTTCAAATCAGTAGTGCTTGTGGCGCTCCAAGCGGACTGGCTGTATACCGCTTCACATGACACGTTAGCAGTGAGGCTTTTCTTTCTTTGGAGGCTTAAGTCCGTAAGAGGCAACATCGTATCATTGATATTTGCTAGTATCGTATTGGTCTGTATTCTAGTTGCCTTTGTTGTATTGGACGTCAGGAGGTTTGAACATGGTAATAGTTGCTGTTCCACTATTATGCTCACGATTAGTTGTCTGAAATTACGTGTGGAGTGCCAAACATGGGAGACAAGACTTGCTTGTATTAGGAAAGCCGTGCAGGTAAGGGAAAACGATCTGTATCTCTGGTATTTTAAGATTTCTGCATATCAAAGATGGTTAATTTATTTCCAACATTTTCATTTAACTTGTGAAAAATCTACAAAAATTATGAACGACTTTGCAATATTTCAGGCTACTGAAATAAAATATTAGTCTGGAAATCATTTTGTTAGTTAAAAATTTAGGGCGGTATTCATAGTCGATCGTAGTCCGGACCAATTTGCTACTTCCGATGGATTTACAGCGGACCATCGATTTTTATATTCATAAACCGAGACTTGCGTTGTACCGGCGATCAAACGCCTTGGTCCGGACCAAATGTTGGTCTCCCTCAGAGGTTAGATTAAAGGCAGATCATCTTTACAGGATGGATGACTATAGAGTGATGGGCGGGGCTGCTGTGCGTAGGATTTGCGAAATGAGACGATGGAGTAAAACTATCTACCAAGGTTAGACATAATTGGAAAGTATAACGACCTAAACTTCAAAATAAATACAGGTTTAGTAAAGCAAAGATTAGAAAGCTGATAAAATTGGTTCATCCTAACCTATATGACAGACAATAACGGAGGCTTAAGTATCTCAATTGATACGAAAATGCTAATAGCACTTGCATATTATGCAAGAGGAAGGTATCAGGAAAACACTACTGATCTTATTAAGGCGCCAGTAAACCGTGTAGCTAATGTTTCATGTGCCATTGCTAGACTTCCCTTCGTTAAACCGGGATTATGATGAACTTTATATAACATGACGGGACGTAAAGTTAAGAAATACTGCTAAAGTAAATGTCTAATTAGTATGCAATTAACGCAACAGGAATGAATGTTGATTGGTTGATCTTTTATTACTTCATGCTACTGCTTCTCACCAATTGGTTGTAATTACCACGAGACATTAAACTTGGCGTAACGGGAAGGAAAAGTTTGACATTGCCAAATTCTTAAGTTAGGTCGCGTTAAATTAAGGCACGTTAAGACAACCCTAAATAGCTTGATTTAATACAGTAAGACCTTCACCTTACGTCGCGTTGAGCTAAGTCACTTAGGTTGAGTACAAAGTAATTCAGGCTTTACTTGCGTTTTCCCGGCGAGGAGAGGAGGATTAAAATTCTCGGAAGGTTTATGATATATCAAGATTTCCTCGGGTAATTATTTCTGTATAACTACTATTTCACAGTATTTAATTATTTGATCTTAATAACTGCAAATATTGCTTGCTATTTAAATTCGATTTTATTCTGTAATTTTAACGTTAAAAGAATACTCCAGCAAGGTAAATTCTTATGGAAATGATTAACAATGCCATGAAAATGTGCATCTGATGGATAAGAACGTTTTCAAAAAGGCAGGGGTAGCAATAGGTTAGAATGATGCACAAAACTGCCTGTATATTATCTCCATGTCTCCTCTTTTTTTTCTTTTTTTTTTGCGCTTGTATTTGTAGAAACAGATTTGTTTTAATAATATCCACCATTTGTTATATTAAGGAAAACAGACATTTTCCGCTATCGACCGTTTTAATGCACGCTTCTTGGTTATCTCCATTTTTTTGCTGAGGGTGAGGAGTGAGCACTGAACCGATGAAAAAACAGCTGTGAAGCGACCATAGAACATTAAAAACTAGAAAGTAACAGTGGCTAGTTTACTGCTCTATGGACTTTGCGCATGCGCAGAACTACCTTTCTTCGTCGTGTAATATTTTCTCTTCGATTGACGGGCTTTCTTAGTCCGAGGTTTTTATCGTCTACGAATATCAAAATCTTGATCGGCCTTTGGTCCGAACCAAATGAGTCTGGAGATAATCCAGACGAACGTGAAATCTATGAACACGGTTCTTATCGTTTAGGATTCTAAGTGCGGTTTGCATTGTAGCAGCATTTTACATTTTTAAGTCATGCAAACAACTCTGCGTGCATTTGTTTCGTATATTCCATATTTCGAATGTAATTGCAATTGACTTATACGTTTGGTGCGTTATTGAGACAGTCACGCGAATTGGCACTGGTGCAGAATGCGGCGACATCTACATTAGAAAATGTCACACAGGCAAGAGAAACCGATCTTGATTTCTAGTGTTTTAAGACTTCTGCATTTCAAAGACCGTTAGTTGATTCGTAATTAAGTCCATAATTGTTATTTAACTTATAAATTCATTCATTCATTATCTGTTTACCGGCCTCTTATGTAGGACTTACACCCCCCAGGACTTACAAGCGGGCGCCTGGGGTCAGAGGCCCGTCGAGGAGCACACTCTCGTGGATCAGACAGAGCATCCAGGATGGGTGATCAGCCCAATGCCTGGTATGGGATGAAGGAAGTAGATGAAACGAAATGTTGGTGAAATGGATGAAAGGAAAGGTGATGATGGAGCAGTTGGTGGAATGAATGGCGGGGGAAACCGGAGAACCCGGAGAAAACCCGCCCAGACGCCGCTTCGTCCACCACAAATCCCACATGCAGGTCCCTGGGATTGAACCCGGGCCGCCTCGGTCTAACCACTCGGCCAAGGCGCCGCCATTTAACTTATAAAAAACGACATAAATTATATAAATCACTTGGCCAGAATTCAGGCTACTCGAATAAATGTTGAATTGTAAAAAAAAAGTTTTTGTTAAAAACTATTTTGTGCATAGTTGCCTTTGTTTCGAGCATTCCATATTTCGAATTCAACTATATTTGACGTCTACGCTTGGTACTTAACGGAGGTATTCATGCGAATGGTGCAGCATGTGACGACCTATTTGTATTAGGACATTATATAAACGACTACAACAAATTTCAGACTACTAGAATAATTATTTGGAAACCATTTTGTATAGGTAAAACAGTAACGTCAAGCATTCGGAAATATGGTTTAATTGTAGCCCTGGTTTGCTTTTAAGTCATGCGCGCAGTCACCATCGTTGCTTTTTAATTCCATTTATACTCCACCTCTAAATGCAATAGTGACATCGGCGGCCTTTTACCTCTGTAACATATTGCATATCGACAATGGTGTTAACTCGTATACATTGTCATTGGATTTCTAGCTTTTCTTTGGGTTATGTATATTAGATCAAACACACATTTATACTTCGAGAGTTTGGGGAAGATAGGGAATAATCTTGGCTAGAGAAAAAGTCCCCACACCCAGCCGGGAATCGAATCCGGGATCCCTAGCATCTTTGTTTTATTCGTTGCACATTTTGAATTCAACTGCAGTTGTCAAATGTAAAACATTCAGTACAATATGACTTTCAAAATAAAATTACGCATCTCTGTGGTTTGGGGACAACGAGCCTGCTCCACATTCAGGACGTCCCGAGTTCGAATCTGGGTTAGGGCGTTACCTGGTTAAGTCGTTTTTCTTCGGGGTATTCCCTTGTCATGAAAAGACGAATGTTCGGCAACCCTAAGCTCTAGGAACACCTGGGCCCATTTCAACCATTTCGTTCACTCACCGTCCGTTATGACCTACCCGGGTAAAGATGCCAGCCTCTAGTTCCCAAGGTCGCGGATTCAAACCCGGCGGAGGGCGATGAATTTTTTCGGACATAAAGTCTTAGCATGGCTTCCTTCAGAAGGGAAATAAAGCCGGTGGTCCCGTGTCGTAGATTTACGGCACGTAAAAGAACCTCAACCCTGATAGAGACCTCTGAGTAAAACTACCGGTCTTTCAGGCCCAAAACAGAATGAGGCGCTAAGGACCACAACAGTTAAAGAGCGTCCATAAATAAAACTCAGTTTAATTTTTTACCCGGCTAAAGGACGCTAGGTTAAAAAAAAGAAGAAAAAGTAACTTATAACTACATAACACTAACTGTTGGGAGAAAAATACAAGTTTCTGTAGAAATTAAGCAACGGAAATTTAAAAGCTCGTAATGTAATTCAATCACAGCTGTGACAGGCTTCACTGGCGGAAGTCGGATACAAATAAGCCCTTTGTATTTAAACGCTATCCCAATACATTTCTAGAAGTTTCAATAACATCTGCTACTCGGCTGATATGGTCCGTTTAAATGGCAGATTCACTGCTTTTAAAAATAAACACAGGATTTTTGCCTTAATTTTACTGTTAGCTCGCCAAAATTTAGCTAAATTTATACCAAAAGATTTTGAGAAATTTACGCAATACACACAGTTTGATTAATCTTCTTATCTAACGCCAATAGTGGCGTCACTTTGCTCTAAAAGCATGCCTGGTGGAATGCAACTACACTGCCATCGGTTATGCAGCTGAATATATTATCGACAGAGCGCCCCTGTTCACGCCCATTTTCTGTTCTCTCGGTATTCACATGTTTTTCCTCTAAGCTCGGCTCTAACAAGGAGGGTTAATTCAACCACTGTTTTTGGTTTTTTCTGTCCACTGGAAACCGAAACCGACTTTATTCAGTATAATCTGGAAAATTTAGTTCGCGTTTTGGCCGGTAGTAAGCCGACAGGCTGTTCATACGGGAGAGCCGCCAACAGTGAACAAAAAACAAGGGGAGCCTTAACGCGGTTAATGATTTGGAATCTTAAGCCACAAAGCGTAGCCAGATAAGTGTTTTTATAAGAAGAAACTGCGGAGCCACAACAGGACGTAGCTATAGGATCTGTAAGACTCCAATGAATAATGAAACTTTATTTGGAGGGATAGATACAATAAATAACGAGTGCGCTTGGAAGAAGAAACTAAAACTGTCACTATTTTCGCTAGCACTCATGGGCACTTTCTTCCGCGCATGCACATTAGTAACAAAATGGAGTACTTTGTTGGCACTTAGGATTTATTTCAAATATAACAAAGTGTCTAAAACTTGACATTACACAGCACTGCTTCATTGCGAATGTAGGCGGAGAGAGCCGAATTATATACGGCTTTAGTGAGATGATGTCCATGCATCTGAGTATGTTTAACGCACTGTTTCAGAACACACTGACAACGCGCTATGATATACAAATGATGCCACATTACTTCGGCCGCCCTGTTTTCATGCCACATTTCTATTTGTAGCTTGTTCATATTAAAGCACACATTTTATTTCAAATAACTTGTTTTCTTGTGGCACCAGCCGTTTCCGAGATATCCATTAATATTGGTTTGAATTGATCAGTACTTAGTAATTTTTAAAGTGCTGTTGCGATGTCCTGGAAAGAGTTTGAAATTCTAAATCCAGTATAATATATATCCACTATATTATAGTAAGTCGTTTTTAAATAGCTGACTATGGGTTCAGTTTCCTCTATTCCGTTTATATCTGTAACCACAACTTTTTTTATATTTTTTGTCTCTACCACATACATAGTAGGTATTGCATTTGACCCAAAAATTCGATACCGAGATTTCCTGGGAAATACATGTTTTGAGGACCCTTTAATAATAATAATAATAATAATAATAATTAATAATAATAATAATTAATAATAATAATAATAATAATAAAGGCATATTTACTTTCTCTACGACGTACATAGTAGGAAGAGAAGGTATTGTTGCACCTAAAAATTGATGCCCAGATTTCACCGCAAAAGCATGTTTTGAGGCGCCTTGAACCCAAACCTTTTGGGAAAAAAAGGTCCGCACGCACGCGCGTGCGTGTGTGTGTATGTATGTGTGTCTATGAACAGCATAACTCAAAAACGAAAAATCTGATAAATACCAAACTTCGTATTTATGTTGGGTACCTTCCAGAGATCGACACGAAGATTTTTAACAACCCTCTTCCCCACCGCTAACCCTCTCATACAGGGAACATTTTTCGAAATTTTTTATTTTCTAAAAAAATCACTAACGATTTTCATTAAAATACCATATATTAAAGAGGTTTACATGACAAAATATGTATCTTGAATTTTCTGGAAAAGCCTGTGAAGTCCTCTTCATTCGGAACAAATTTTGTATAATCTTGTGTAACCGGTAAACGTTAAACGATGGACGAAAGCGCACTACACAAAAAATGTAGATATCTTTAAAACACACGATTTATTTCAAATAACTTTTTTGTAGCATAACCGTTTCCGATATATCCGTTACTAATTGTTAGAGTTGTTCAATATTTAGCCATATTTTTAAAAATCTCGTCGATTTTCAGTTATTTTTCGGGAATGTCGTGAAAAGAGTATAGAATTTTAAGATCACCATATAGCGACCTGTTCTAAAGCATTTAACTACTACTATTCTCTTTGTATCTATAATAAATGTGCAATACAACTATATCCGGGAAGGATATTTTTATAAGACAAATTTGTATGCCTACTAATAAGCGTTAGAGGGCAGCGAAAGTCATGTGCATGTAACACCAGATTTTTAGAAAAAGGTCTGTGTGCGTGTGAACAACATAGGTATCTAAAAATCAAAAAGTTTGATAAATACCAAAATCCTGTCGATTTTTAGTTGTTTCTAGGGATTGTATGGAAGCAGTATTGAATTTTAAGGCCAGACATAGCGTCCATTTTTAAACATTTAAGTATCGTTGACTCGTATCTATAAGGAAATGTGTATTATAGCTACTTCTGCAAAGCTTTGTCTCGATTAAATGAAACAGAAAAATAAACTTTCGTAAGAATAGTTTTTATACCCATTAGCAAATGATAGAGTAGAAAAAGTTATGTGAAGGTAACGCATCAAAATTTTTTCTTCTGTTTTATTTTTCTTATCGTAAACAGTCAATAGCTCCAAGTTATCTGAATCTTTGACTCATTTAATTACTCTGACACTCATCTTATTCACTAGTTTAAAAAAAGAAAACTAGCTGTTCACTGGACCTTAAGATAAACATTTTTTACACAGAACACCTCAAATAGTGCATTTACAATGAAATCTCCATGTATGTGCAATACCTCTCTTAGCTTTCAGTCATTCGGCTTAGTTCAGCTGACGTAATTCGACTCTCCGCCGGCATTCGTAATGAAGCAGTGGTCTGTCTGTAACGTAAAGTTCCTAAAATGGGCGGGTGGGTGAGTTACATGCTTTATAATTGTTTACATATTCTCTTAAAGCGTATAATATAGCCATTTTCATTCTCCAAATCATCTTTTTTTCTGTATTTTAATTAGAAGTTATTTAAGGAACCATTAATGCGAAAACTAAGTTATGTAATATGTAATTCAGTGAAGAGAAAATCTGCTTCATGTTTATGAGAATGTGATGTACGATTGCTAATTTCATTGATTTGATTTAGCTCAATGTGGAAAAACGTGAAGAAGTAATGACCTGGCAGTTTTCAGTGTTATTTTCTGTACCCAGTAGTTCAGTATTGACATACATGACATTTTAACTGAATAGAAACGTTATAAAATTATATCAACAAGAATTTTTGAGTACTTCCCTTCCCTAATTCCCCTCTACGAATCCCTATAATGAATTTGAAACAGTAACATATAAGGTCAGCAGCTGTTGGTGCAGCTTGCAGTAATGTCAGAAATTGTAAAACGCAATGAGTAATAATGTCGGCAATAAATCTGATTTTGATTACATCGTTAATACAACAAGCCGACAGGCGGAATATATCCAGAGTAAATGGCGGGAAACTATAACGAAACGGACAAGAATACGATGTTCCAAAACATTCACACTTGGAAAAAACCGAACGGGTGAAACTGGATTACATACCTGGTGGGCTAGAACAAGTATTTTCGTTAGGAAAGGAACAAAATGTTCCACAAGGCACATCTGTAGAATAAGTCGGTTTGAGCGATTAAAAGATTTCATATGAGATGAAACCGTTTTGTGTTTTTATTTTCTCTACCACTTTGTTAGAAGAAATACTGTAGTTTGCCTTTTACAAGGCAGCCACTTATTTTACTATTTTCGTCTCTGTAAGTTGTATTTATATTGTTGACTTGACATCTTTAATGAAATTACTATTTCTTAGGGTTTGTTATACTGCATTTAAGTAAACGCTGTTTACGTATTCATAGTGTTCTTATTTGTTGGATTTTTTTATTGTTCCATTTAACTACAATGGTAATGTCCGCCGTTGACTTTAATTATATGCTTACATCCTGCAACATAGTGTTTTTTTGCAAGAAAGTAAGTTTATTCCTTTCATGTCACTCAACTCATCATTTTCTGCTGTTAATTTCCTGCGCACAGGAAGGAAAGTTGTCTCATATTAAAAGTTTCAAAAGAAAACTTTGCCGATGTGCGGCAAATTCAGTCCATTAGAGTGATTGTTATAGAACTTAGCAATTTAGGCATGCTATGAACAAGAGGCTCTTCTTTTATAAAAAGCCCATGACTTGAGTAAATAAGTGAGCACTTGAGCATGCAAACATAACTTCTGCGTCCATTTTAGCAGATTTACAATTCTTTTTATTTTCTAGACTTCATCAAATCGCTTTTATTATACGTTGGGATATATTATGTCAACAAGTACTTCGCTACTGCTGGCCACTGTTCTAGAAGCCTGCTGCCAGCAGTCTCCAAGGTTAACCATCGGGAAGATGCACGATTGATAAATCTATGGTTGGGTATTTTAAGATCACTCTGAATTTGAGAGAAGCTCCCCCACCTTGTAGGCCAACCATAAAAAGATAATGAATTAGGGCGGGGGAAGATTCAAAAGAATAATCTCCTAGCTCCTTCTGAACGCATTATGTAACGCATGAATATTAAACGTACCAATGTCAACCATGTTTTTTTAGCAGAAGTAGAGGAATATTCATTAACTCAATTACAGCATCATTCACACTAAGTCCGTCACTGCCAAGCATTAACAAGTTTTATTGTGGTAAGTTAGCATTTTCTAAAGCCTCACAAAGTTTTTTGAACAAATTATTTGCTCTTGCCCAAACCAAATAAAATATCTGTAAATGGCTTGTTACAACCACTTCTTTTCATACTGACCAGTACCTAACTGCAGTTTGTAGCTCTTTGTAAGAAACAGCAACATTTGTTGTTTTATCAAAGCAAAGAGAAAAATAAATATTTTCCATGTATTTAAAATTTTGTTTCCTGAACGGGCCCAGGGCTTCTGTTGTCAAATAGCTAGTATTTCTGGAAGAAAGTGAAAAATCTTTTAGCATACAATCAGGAAAAAATCTGATGTTACACTCACATGACTTTCTCTACTCTTGTACAAACTATTTATACAAACGCTTATTCTCCATCTACTTCATGTTAATCGAGATAAACATTTGCAGAGTCTATCTTATTGCTAATTTTCTTGTAGATGTAAGGGGAATATATATTTACAAGGGCAATAGCCTTTAAGCACATAAGTAGGATATATAGGACAGACCTGGGCCAGTTTTTTGGGCATATATGGGAAAGGATAGGGAAAACGAGGCTAGATGAGGCGGTTCAAGGAGGAAAATGGGTTTATATGGGAGAGATAGGGAATACGACGAAAACACGTGTAATCCGCTAATGACAGCGATAATGATCATCGCTAATGGATATTCGTTGTAATACATGTGTAACCGCTAATGGATATTCGTTCTAATACATGTGTAACCGCTAATGGATATTCGTTGTAATACATGTGTAACCGCTAATGACCGCCGCTAATGACACATCTAATGGATATGCGTGGTAATACATATGTAAACATATGTAACCCGCTAATGACCGCCGGAGTTGCCGACAACTGATATGGACTAGTAATATAATAGCGACTGTGCAAATCCACCCTCCCAGGAGAAATATACATTTCGCGACGGGCATGTATCAAAGGAACGCTGCCGAATGTGGCAAAAAGAAGTGCAACGATCAACGTAGTTCTTTAATCAGTTCGCTACAAGAAGAAGAACCAGCACAAGTTTGGACTCACGTAGTGGGTCACGCCACGAGACTCGTCGACTGCGCAGGCGCAAAAACACTCTCAATCTGCTCGAACGTGCCGGCTGGGAGGACGAACCAGTCTGTCTTCATCGAGGGAAACAAGCAGGATCACGTCAGATAGAGGCATTCGGCACGGTATACAAAATTCTCTTTCGGCTAAATATATTTAAAATTCTTTTTTGGTAATTGGGCAGCGGTAAAGAGTTATCGTCGGGTAGGGATATTTATTCTTGGCGTTTAACTATAAAGCTTTAAATGTGAGAGCAGGAAGCAAATTGTAAAAATTGTAATCGAATAATAATGTTGAAACTGTAAACTCTAAAATGAAATAGGGAATGATAATTGTAATCATTTGTGTGATATTGATGTTGAGTTATGAAAGTAAAGAATACGGTTGTTAATTATTTTATGAATATATCTTCAAGCCATTATTCCTTGTATAATCCAGGTAATCTTGGGTCAAAGTAATCGCTTCACGACTTAAGGCCAAAGGAAGATGCCGCCAACTGATAAGCTTCTTTGTTCTACGCCGACAAGCCCGCCGGCTCCCTTTGAGGCCTCACATGCCGCCAGGTCTCGTGTCGTTAGGCCCCGCCCTCTCTCTTTGTGCGCTTACCTAATGCCGACCGTGTCTGTGCCGACAGGTCCTACCCCCCCTCCCCCATGCGGTCTAGTTGCGTGCCGTGGCGTCCTGACTTGAGGGATTTGTTTTCTCGAGGCCTGCCGCCCCTCGGCAAATCAATTAGGTAATGTTCGTCAAACATTATTGAAAAAAAGAATTGTCATTTTATGACTACTAATGCCAAGATGTGCGGTAGGGAATGATTTTCTCGAGGCCTGCCGCCCCTCGGCAAATCAATTAGGTAATATTCGTCAAACATTATTGAAAAAAAGAATTGTCATTTTTATGACTACTATACCCTTGATTAATTAATTGTATATGAATTGACTCGAGCGCAAGTGGTAGCGTGTTTATAAGTAGCGCGCTCACGAGAACAGTCCGCAATGTAATGAAAACCCTGCAACCTACATCGGTCTGATGATGACGGTAATGTCTATGTATACATACATTAGCGAACAACAGCCGGACATGTAATGAAAACCCCGCAACCTACTTCTGTCTGAGGATGACGGAAATGTCCATTAGCTGACAACGTTAGACGCTTTCACCACATTAATAGACTTTAAGATTGCATCCTGGATCTGTATACAGTCATTAGCGGACAATGTCAGTAATTGTTTTCCTAAGTGCTCTGAAAAACCCCGCAGACATTCAATGTAAATACCTTTTAGCTCGTAGAATTTTTCCCTGATAATTAATGATTAAGTTTCATAGCTCTTATTTCTTTCAATAAAATATTGGGAATAAAGTATTCAGAATTCAGATTGGCGAAAGAAATATTACATACGGTATTAAAAATAAATAAGCGTGGTGAATACTACATATGTTATTAAAAATAAAATAAATACGGATAACATTATAGTTAAATATTATAAATGTTATTAAAAAAATAAATGATTCGGTTAACATTATAGTTGAATACTATATATGTTATTAAAAAATAAATACGGTTAACATTATAGGTGAATATTACATACGTTATTAAAAATAACAAATGGCCTCGCTGATCAATGAATACAATTAAATATTTTTTATTAATTAATTGTATATGAATTGACTTGCACATTTTGGTTATTGCGCTGTGTCCCCCTAACGTTTCCAGATCTAGGATCGTTCCAGCTAGTTGTGCGCTTCTACCATCTACCTTCTAAAGTAAAGTTGCGCGCTTCTACCATCTTCATTCTAAAGTAAAGTTATAGAACAATGAGATAAAAAACTAATCAATTCTTTGGAATGCGCCGCGTCATTAGGGTATTGTTCCAAGTTATCCGGGATGCCTGGGGTCGAATCCTAGGAGTGATTACAAATTCATCTTCTAATAACTCAGAGACTAATTACGATAAAGACGTCAAATAAAGTTTATTACATTAATGTCATTAGGTAGTTTCTTGTGAATGTATATTTGGGTACCTGGTGTTCTGGGTTCAATCCTTAATTTTTAAATCGTCATTATCTCGGAAACTAAGAAAGCTAGGAGGGTGGATCAAAGCATGATTGATAGCTCCTGTGATGGGTAATTAATACTGTATATAATTTTCAATCACCTGTCCTTATTTCGAATCCCGATCTTTCAATCACTTATTTTTTCTCTATACTCTAGAATATATCACTTAGATTGATGCTGTAACTGCATACAGCACCTTTAAACATATCAAACTAATATTGTAAATAATTTTGTTTCTGGTGTCCTGGGTTCGAATACCGATAAAATGTGATTTAATTATAAATTTAATAACTCCTAAACTAATTAAGATAAAGACAACAAATAAACTTTATTGCATTTATGTTATTAGGTAGTATCTTGTGGATGTGTAATTAGATACCTGACGTCCTGGGATTGATCCTTAATTTTTAAATCACCATTATCTCAGAAACTAAGAGAGGTGGAGGAGTGGACCAAAGCATGATTGATAAGTTCTATACTGGGTGATTAATGCTGTATATAATTGCCAATCAGTTGTGCTTGATTCGATTCCCCATCTTTTAATGACTTCCTTAATTTTCCTCTGTACACTAGAATATATCACTTAGATCGACGATGTACCTGCATACAGCTTTGTTTAACATGTTGAGCTAATATCATAAATTATTTTGTTCTTGGTGTTCTGGGTTCGAATACCGATTCAATGAAATTTACTTACAAATTTAATTACTCGTAATCTAATTTAGATTGACATGTCAAGGTAAACGCAAACAGAGTATCTAGTCCTTAAATATCGTTATCATGACAAATATTACTTTAAGTACTCAGATCGAATCCCGAAGGGATGATTTCATATATCTTCATGCCTATGGATCATATCAGGTTCTAATAAAGATTAAATGCTTGATGATGATGTGGGGGAGCTAAAATACATTTATTAAAAGTATTACCGGGTTCGATTTAGAAGCTTAGAATCTGTGTAACTATGGAAAAAAATTACTTTTCTCGTGATTGTAGTGAAATGTAATGGTCTTTCTGTAAGAACATGGAAAGGAAGAATTGAAAAGGGAATGAAAACATGAGATAATGTAGTATACCGGAGCCAACCCGCTCGGTAAGTTTTGATTAAAGCATCGCATATTCAAATATTGATTCC
This sequence comes from Deroplatys truncata, assembly GCA_030765065.1. Lineage (NCBI taxonomy): Eukaryota > Metazoa > Arthropoda > Insecta > Mantodea > Mantidae > Deroplatys > Deroplatys truncata. The sequence goes on along the minus strand of CM060981.1, from coordinate 208,696 downwards.
GGAAAATAAAACGCTTAGGTACCTATCTTTAGTTTCCTAGATCGAATTTATTCCTGTTCAGTTCTCTACGAGTAGGAAACCATACGAGACTGAGAAAAACTTCTTAGTTTCCGAGATAATGACGATTTAAAAATTAAGGATTGAACCCAGAACACCAGGTACCCAAATATACATTCACAAGAAACTACCTAATGACATTAATGTAATAAACTTTATTTGACGTCTTTATCGTAATTAGTCTGAGTTATTAGAAGATGAATTTGTAATCACTCCTAGGATTCGACCCCAGGCATCCCGGATAACTTGGAACAATACCCTAATGACGCGGCGCATTCCAAAGAATTGATTAGTTTTTTATGTCATTGTTCTATAACTTTACTTTAGAATGAAGATGGTAGAAGCGCGCAACTTTACTTTAGAAGGTAGATGGTAGAAGCGCGCAACTAGCTGGAACGATCCTAGATCTGGAAACGTTAGGGGGACACAGCGCAATAACCAAAATGTGCAAGTCAATTCATATACAATTAATTAATAAAAATATTTAATTGTATTCATTGATCAGCGAGGCCATTTTTTATTTTTAATAACGTATGCAATATTCACCTATAATGTTAGCCGTATTTATTTTTTAATAACATATATAGTATTCAACTATAATGTTAACCGAATCATTTATTTTTTTAATAACATTTATAATATTTAACTATAATGTTATCCGTATTTATTTTATTTTAATAACATATGTAGTATTCACCACGCTTATTTATTTTTAATACCGTATGTAATATTTCTTTCGCCAATCTGAATTCTGAATACTTTATTCCCAATATTTTATTGAAAGAAATAAGAGCTATGAAACTTAATCATTAATTATCAGGGAAAAATTCTACGAGCTAAAAGGTATTTACATTGAATGTCTGCGGGGTTTTTCAGAGCACTTAGGAAAACAATTACTGACATTGTCCGCTAATGACTGTATACAGATCCGGGATGCAATCTTAAAGTCTATTAATGGGGTGAAAGCGTCTAACGTTGTCAGCTAATGGACATTTCCGTCATCCTCAGACAGAAGTAGGTTGCGGGGTTTTCATTACATGTCCGGCTGTTGTTCGCTAATGTATGTATACATAGACATTACCGTCATCATCAGACCGATGTAGGTTGCAGGGTTTTCATTACATTGCGGACTGTTCTCGTGAGCGCGCTACTTATAAACACGCTACCACTTGCGCTCGAGTCAATTCATATACAATTAATTAATCAAGGGTATAGTAGTCATAAAAATGACAATTCTTTTTTTCAATAATGTTTGACGAATATTACCTAATTGATTTGCCGAGGGGCGGCAGGCCTCGAGAAAATCATTCCCTACCGCACATCTTGGCATTAGTAGTCATAAAATGACAATTCTTTTTTCAATAATGTTTGACGAACATTACCTAATTGATTTGCCGAGGGGCGGCAGGCCTCGAGAAAATCATTCCCTACCGCACATCTTGGCATTAGTAGTCATAAAATGACAATTCTTTTTTTCAATAATGTTTGACGAACATTACCTAATTGATTTGCCGAGGGGCGGCAGGCCTCGAGAAAACAAATCCCTCAAGTCAGGACGCCACGGCACGCAACTAGACCGCATGGGGGAGGGGGGGTAGGACCTGTCGGCACAGACACGGTCGGCATTAGGTAAGCGCACAAAGAGAGAGGGGGCGGGGCCTAACGACACGAGACCTGGCGGCATGTGAGGCCTCAAAGGGAGCCGGCGGGCTTGTCGGCGTAGAACAAATAAGCTTATCAGTTGGCGGCATCTTCCTTTGGCCTTAAGTCTCTATTATATTACTACTCATCAGTTGTCGGCATCTCCGGCGGTCATTAGCGGGTTACATATGTTTACATATGTATTACCACGCATATCCATTAGACGTGTCATTAGCGGCGGTCATTAGCGGTTACACATGTATTACAACGAATATCCATTAGCGGTTATACATGTATTAGAACGAATATCCATTAGCGGTTACACATGTATTACAACGAATATCCATTAGCGATGATCATTATCGCTGTCATTAGCGGATTACACGTGTTTTCGTCGTATTCCCTATCTCTTCCATATAAACCCATTTTCCTCCTTGAACCGCCTCATCTAGCCTCGTTTTCCCTATCCTTTCCCATATATGCCCAAAACACTGGCCCAGGTCTGTCCTATATATCCTTCTCACATACATATCTCTTAATAGCTGGTTGCTAGGTGCAGCACCATTCCCTTTCCCACAGATTAATACTCTTTGCATATCGAAGACAAAAAAATCTGATGTGTTACACTCACATGACTTTCTCTACTCTTGTACAAACTATTTTTACAAACTCTTATTCTCCATCTATTTCATATTAATCGAGATAAACATTTGCATAAACGATCTTTTGACATGCAAAGACAATTACATTTTACACATAGCGACCAGTTCTAAAAATATTTAACCATCACTTAAGGCCTAATATGTTCCCCTTGTTTTGTATTTGCAAGGGCAATATAAGCACAGACATATCTCTTAATAGCTGGTTGCTATGTGCAGCACCGTTCTGTTTGCCACAGATTAATACTCTTTGCATATCCAAGACAAAAAAACTGAATAACGAATTCCCATTTGAGAAAATGTATTGAAAAATTTAAGGGAATAACAAACAATATCTCGAAAATGGTTCACTCAACAAAAAAAATGCATATGACATGAATTGTGTATTTTAACGCGATCTACATTTTTTGTGTAGTAAAAGTTTGTCTATCTCTTATGGTTTAGCAGTTATGCAAAAGTCGTCCACATTGAAGAATACTTTTGGAGACATTCCCAGGAAATTCAAGATATACATTTTATTTGTCATAAAAATATCTTAAACATATGATATTTTAATCAAAATCGTTAGAGGCATTTTTGAGAAAATTAAAATTTTCGAAAAATCTTCCATGTAAAGGGTAATCTGGGGTGGGGGATTTTCTTGAAAAGCTTCGTGCCGCATCCTTGGAAGATACTGAACCTAAATACCAAGTTTGGTGTTTATCCGACTGTTCGTTTCTGAGTTATGCAATTCAGACACACACAGACACACCCACGGAGATGTTTCCAAAAATGCTTTTTTTGGATTCAGGGGGTCTCAAAACATGTATTTCCGGTTAAATCTCGGTATCGAATTTTTGGGTGGAATACAATACTTCCCCTACTTACTATACGTAGTAGAGAAAGTAAAAATGTATCAAATGTCTCGTGAATGTCCTGGCATGGTGATGATAAACTAGAAATGTGCTGCAACAGATTTCATCACCCAAATGAGTTCGGTTTTACAAGCAGTGTCCCTGACATAGTACAACTGTACGGGAACTAAAGTTGAAACCCCAAAGAAAATTGGCGATTGGTTGTACTGATGTTAAGTAAATTAAATTTAGAAATTTTGTTTGCACCCATCTATTTGTTTGCGAGTATCTGCATGTTGTAACATGCTAATATGTAACATATGTAGCTCCACTGTAACATAGGCCAATGAGATACTGAATGTCTTTCTACACACAACGCAAAACATTTCAATACTGCTTGCTTTCCATCCCTATTCTGAAATGATATATCTGTTGCAATGTTTTAGACAATGTACTTTAAAACTACACTTTCCCTATTTTAAACGTGAAAACAGTTCATTAATGAAACCTTATTTTTTTGAAAAAATTAACTTAATATTGCGAGCACCTGAAAAAAAGAAAATAAATGTAGTAATAAGCATACTATAGCATAGACCAAAGAAGTTGAAACCCAACATACTAGATTCATTTGGTTAACTTCTTTTGACCGATCATTACACCGTATTACTTTAACAGAGCATTACGTAGACCCAAGATCCTGCATCACTGGCTCATTAACTCTGTCAATAAGAATGTACCTTTGTTGTGAAGAGTTGTATTTTATCCCACATTTCTCTGTCAATTTAGACCCACAATATGCAAATAATACACAAGTTAGTTGAAACGTGATTAATATTTATTTAAAGAAGCTTATTAAGACACAGATACAAACAAATAAAAATTCTGCAGGATAGATCGTCGATTGCTAAGCAAAGATTTAGGACGAGTTTAATGCGCTGAACGTTTTAGATAATCAAAGAAAAACTTTTAAATTCAAATATTTATATTGTAATATGAACATTTTGTAAATAAATTAATAAATCCATAACCGTTTAAAATGTCAGTTCTAAAGAAAAGAATCAATATTCACTGTTCATAATGTTCCATTATAACTTATGGAATAGCTTGAAACGCTTAACATACAGTCCTCTTTTACATTTCACGTAAATAGTAGTTGGCTTGCCCCTCCAGGGTTCTTTCCAATCGTGTCCAATACCGTCCTACCTAACATTTCTAAGGCATTTCTTCTTTGCCCGTGCCATTTGTTGCGCTAGGAACTTTTGAGATGCTTGGCAGCTCGCTATAGTACGTGAAAGTTCCGCTAGGGCCTTTGCTTATCCTATTTCCTCATGAGATGGCGTTGGCCTAAGTATGCGCGTGTCTTGTTTCCCTTGTTTGGTGTGACGTGCTTGGGCATGTGGCTCCTCCGATAGCTGTCTAGTGGCAAGGGATGACGTAGTTGCGACAAGATAGCTAAGGTTGAAGATGTACATTGTTCGATAGGAGATTGCACGCCATGGCAATTGCTGAAAGCAGATAGGATGCTTCCTTTCTGTTTAAAAATGCTTTTCCTGAGGGTGTTGAAATAACGCAAATGCTTTGGCAGTGTAGTGTTTCTACGTATACGTATTTCATTAAAGGTACGTTTTGTTGAAATTTTATGTTATAATTCGTATTTCATTGGAGGTAAGCTATTGGAAATAAATCTTATAAGAGGGGTCTGATTTTAATGAGTGTTTTCCTTTGCATTTTAATAAAAACGCTGGGCAAGTAATTCTTCGCTGTTTATCCGATTATGTGTTGGTTAACTGTTGGCGGGAAGTGAGAGCATCGGGCGCCATCAGGGTACCTGTTTTATAGTTTCCTTCTTTGATTCCTTTTTACAGTTTAAAGCTTGTTCTTATTACAGGGCTCAGCGTTGAATTGATTAGTTAGATTTTGTGTTAATGGCTCCTATGTTTGCCATGGTACTAAATGCCGTTAGAGGCTTGGGGATTTGAAATAATGCACGTTAAGTATGCAGCAGTATCAATCCAACGGTCTTTTAAAATTAATTTGCCAAATTCATTTGCACCCTTTATCAGACTGCCCTTAAGAGAGTTTACTTTTTCCCTAGCATTTTATTCGGTAAAATTAACCTACCAGTTGGCGCGCTTTGCAACTATTTCCAGAAAGTTTCAAGGTCGAGCTTTATAATCGCGTAGTTCCATTTCATTCTGACAGTTTTTCCTAAAGAACCTTATATATTGATTATGCCAAAATTGCTAGTTAGTAAAGTAACTTGCTTGTTTGCCTGACTTAAGTTTGAATTTCATTTCTAATGAGCGAACAGTTGCATTGTACACTTTGCCAGATATAAATATTCACACTACTGTAGCTTTCACTTTCTTGCTGAGAATTGCTTACTGAATTATTGACTTGCTATCTCTTTAAAGGAAATTAGTGTTCCGTTTCTTTTCTTTCTTTCCACATGTTTTCTTTTAGTGTAGGGCTTCTAAATTTCTTGTTCTGCATTATTCTTCTTTTTATAACATTCAATTCATTAAAATCACATTGTTTGAAATGAATTCCACATACTCGCATTTTTGGTTGGCATAAAGTTTTTGCGTTTCATAGCAGCAACCCATTTGTTGTATACATGTCAATTTTTATCGCTATCAGTGAATGAGTAATCACAAAGATTTCTGTTTATGCTGGAATTAATTGCACAACGTAAACACTACATGTGGGCATTCCTAACCTTACACCTCGCATCGCTCTAGCTTATTTTATTATACCTACAATGAAATAAATAAGTATAAAGTTTTATCTGCATTAACAAGAAATATATAGAAGAATAAGATTTTGTAAGAATATTTAGTATAAGAGAGGAGAAAGGCGCGTTAACGTAACACATCAAATAATATATTTAAATAGCATTCTGCCCCTTAACTATAGCAAATCATTTGAGACAAGTGAAATTTTCTCAACTAAACTTGAAAATGTGCACAATGCTCCATGCACATATTATGTTCATTAAATTTAGTGACAATTCACACACCCATTCAAAATATATTCTATGAAGAAAATATTTTCTTAGTATTCAAATAAGTGAAACTTCGGATTTTTCAAAATTCCCATTGTTTCTTCAGTAAAGTATTGTGACTATCAGAGCTGTGAATTTGTTACCTTGAGTTGCGCACTTTTTTAAATGCTGAACAATATGTTCTCTTATTAAACCAAACTTTTGAGTTGGACAGTATTAGTAATCCTATGTTGATTTTACTTTATTTCATTCTAACCTCAGGGAGGGAGCAGAGCTCATGGTTATTTAACGTCATATATCTTCAATCGTATTACTGAATTCTCCTCCCTGTCATGAAACACAATTGCCAAATATTAAAACTAAAATGTAAACGGGCGAGGCAAACTACAAGACAATGAGGCAGTGTCTCTCCAGCTTTATCTGTTTACAATAAATAAAATTCCAAGCTATAGAGTGTATTAATATTTGGAATAATGAAGTAACTAGTTAAGTCAGTCAACATGACTCCATCACTGTAACAACAAGAAGGGATTTTGTAGTATGCTGTATGATACAACATAATTTTGTTTCTTCATATCTGGTTTGGTGGTTTTCCAGCATATTACCTTCAATGATTTTCAGGCTTTTACACATGTAATACTAAAAGCTATGGTATTTAAACATTTTCAATATTGTCCGTCATAAAATGGAAGTTTCATTTTGGTGATGCACTAAAATATATGGTGTAGTGTTCTGTTACTTTTATGTTGAATTATTGCCTAGCAGATTATTTAAGAGTATGATCAGAGCAATTCTGATTTAATTTACCTTTTACTAAAGACAGGTTTCTCACCTTCGTTATGAACATAAATGTGACATGAAACATGGGAAACCTACTCCAATTTAAAGAACAGAACACAATAATGAAGATTCCATTTATCACATTAGTTTACCTGCCGTCGGGAATAATTAGCAACACTTGCGCTTCCATTATCCTAAATTCAATGGTTATCACTTTGCAACATCTTCTATACACTTTGAGAACACAAATTTGGCAAAAGATCATTTTATTTGTATAACAAACAGCTTAGTGTTTGGAATATAATTATGTTGTAACGCTTTTGACACTGTGATGCATAATTTACCATTAGAAAAAAAGCAGAGCTAAAGATAAATTACTCGCTGCTAATAATGTCTGGCAATAGTTCTGCTGTAAATAGGTTACAGTTTGGATTAATTTGTAGATGGGTATAGGATACAGAGTAATCACCATACCATCGTGTGTGGTGCTTGTTTGTTCATTTGGTCTCACTGTGAGCAACGCTCAGGAACATTGAACACGTTATGTTTGTTGGAGAGAAAATCTTTTCCATTCTGCACATTTCCTGTTTTGCAAGCCTTGTCATTATGTTGTCAAAAGGAGCATTTTTTCCAAGTCGCTGTTTACCATACCTCTTTGAAGAAGTTCTAAAAACCAATAATTTTGGAGGATTTAAGTCCATGATGGAATATACTGAACATTTGGTTGAAAATTCTAGGAAGTACTATGGACCATTCCCTGCTAATCATGTAGAGCCCAGGATTTTTTTTCTTGGCAAGATGAAAAATGTATTTTGGGTTCCCCTGTGTATTGTACTGTTCACATTACAGCCGTATGTACTACACGGTGGCATCTTCCTTTTTCACAATATTGCATTGCTTATAGATATACCATTAACGTTATTAAGCAACACTAATACAAAATAGTCTTATCTTGAAATTGAAGTATCACCAAGAACAATTATTAAAGAGTATTACTGCACATGTGGCAATGATTGCCATGTAATTCTAAGGCTCCGTAAAATGCCTGAAGACATGTGATGCAGATTTTATTTAGTTTATGCAGCAATAACAGAAAGGTGGTGAGTAGAAATAATCTTACCACTGAATTTTATGGAGCCTGTCCTCATTTAGGCAGTAATATAATGTTTATATTTTGTTCCCCGTAAAATGCGAACAATAATAATTCAGCATGATGTTAATGTGAACAGGAAATTCAAAATGCAAATGGTCCGGCCGGTTGCACAAGTAAAAGCTGCATTTCTTTGTTTGTGTTATGTTTGGGGGTGAATTTTAGTGGATAGTATCTCTCAACATTAAAAAACGTTTAATGTAAAGGATGTACACGTTAAGCTTCACAAAAATATTGGAGAACAGTGAAATTGTCCATATATTTGGCTGAAATCACAGTGGATAATCTCTCGGAAAGGAAGTTCATTTTTCCTGCACTAGCACGGTGAAAAAGTTTCTAATAACAAAGATTCAAAATCAGCTTATCTAAAAGTACACTTTCCCCATTTTAAACATGAAAACAGTTCATTAATGAAAGCTTATTTTTGTGCAAAAATTAATTTAATATTGCGAGCACCTGAAAAAAAGAAAATAGATTTAGTAAACAGCATAATACACCATAGGCCAAAGAAGTTGAAACCCAACATACTCGATTCATTTGGTTAACTTCTTTGCCCGATCATTACACCGTATTACTTTAACAGAACATTACATAGACCCAAGTTCCTGCATCACTGGCTCATTAACTCTATCAATAAGAATTTACTTGTGTTGTGAAAATTTGTCTTTTATCCCACATTTCTGCCAATTTAGTCCCACAATATGCAAATAATACACAAATTAGTTGAAACGTGATTAATATTTACTCAAAGAAGCCTATTAAGACACATACAAACAAATAAAAATTCTGCAGGATCATAATAGATCGTCAATTGCTGAGCAAAAATGTAGGACGAGTTTAATGCGCTTAACGTTTTAGATAATCAAAGAAAGGCTTTTAAATTAAAATATTTATATTGTAATATGAAAATGTGTAAATAAATTAATAAACACATAACCATTTAAAATGTCAGTTCTAAAGAAAAGAATCAATATTCACAGTTCGTAATGTTCCATTATATCTTATGGAATAGCTTAAAACGCTTAACATACAGTCCTCTTTTACATTTCACGGAAATAGTAGTTGGCTTGCCCCTCCAAGGTTCTTTCCAATCGTGTCCAATACCGTCATACCTAACATTTCTAAGGCATTTCTTCTTTGCCCTTGCCATTTGTTGGCGCTAGACACTGTTGAGATACTTGGCTGCTCGCTATAGTACGTGAAAGTTCCGCTAGGGCCTTTGCTTACCCTATTTCCTCATTAGATGGCGTTGGTCGAAGTATGCGCGTGTCTTGTTTCCCTTGTTTGGTGTGACGTGCTTGGACATGTGATCCTTACGACAGTTGTCTAGTGGCAAGAAGGGGTGACGTAGTTTCGACAGGATAGCTAAGGTTGAAGATGTACTCTGTTTGACAGAAGCTTGCACGCCATGGCGGTTGCTGAAAGCAGATAGGATGGCTTCTTTTCGTGTTTGGAAAAGGGTTTTGCTGAGAGTGTTGAAATAAGACAAATGCCTTGGCAGTGTAGTGTTTCTACGTATTTCATTAAAGGTACGTTTTGTTGAAATTTTATCTTATATTTCGTATTTCATTGGAGGTAGGCTTTTGGAAATAAATCTTATAAGGGGTCTGATTTTAATGAGTGTCTTCCTTTGTCTTTTAATAAAGAACCCGGACAAGTAATTCTTCGCTGTTTTTCCGGTTGTGTAGTGGTTAGCTGTTGGCGGGAACTGAGAGCATCGGGCACCATTACTTTTACGTCCAATTGGGCACGATCAGGGTACCTGTTTTATAGTTTCCTTCTTTGATTCTTTTTTACAGTTTAAAGTTTCTTATTACAGTGCTCAGCGTTGAATTGATTAATTAGATTTTATGTTAATGGCTCCTATGTTTGCCATGGTAATGAATACCGTTAGAGGCTTGTGGATTTGAAATAATGCACGTTAAGTATGCAGCAGTATCACTCCAACGGTCTTTTAAAATTAAATTGCCAAATTCGTTTGCATCCTTTATCAGACTGCCCTTAAGAGAGGTTTACTTTTTTCCTAGCATTTTATTGAGAAAATTAACCTACCAGTTGTGTGGCTTTGCTTTGCAACTATTTCCAGAACTTTTCGTGGTTGAGCTTTATAATTGCAGAGTACCATTTCATTCTGACAGATTTTCCTAAAGAAACTTATATATTGATTATGCCAAAATTACTAGTTAGTAAAATAACTTGGTTGTTTGCCTGACTTAAGTTTGAATTTCAATTCTAATGAGCGAACAGTTGCATTGCACACTTTGCCAGATGTACATATTCATACTACTCTAGCTTTCGCTTTCTTGCTGAGAATTGCTCACTGAATTATTGACTTGCTTTCTCTTTAAAGGAAATTAGTGTTACATTTCTTTTCTTTCTGTCTATCTTTCTTAGAGTACCTCTAAAAATTTCAGAGGTAACACATGTTATCTTTTAGTGTAGGGGTTCTAAATTTCTTGTTCTTCATTCTTCTTTTATAACATTCAACTGATTAAAATCACTTTGTTTGAAATGAATTCCACATACTCGCATTATTTTTTTATTTTTTGCATTTCATAGCAGCAACCCATTTGTTGTATACATGTCAATTTGTATCACTATCAGTGAATGAGTAGTAACAAAGATTTCTATTTATACTGGAATTAATTGAACAACAAAGAATACATGTGGGCATTCCTAACCTTACACCTCACATCGCTCTAGCTTATTGTATTATACCTACAATGAAATAAATGAGTATAAAAGTTTTATCTGTATTAACCAGAAATATATATACAAATATTCTTTTGTAAGAATATTTAGTATAAGAGGAGAAAGGCCTGTTAATATAACACATCAGATAATATATTGAAATAGCATTCTGCCCCTTAACTATAGCAAATCATTTGAGAACAAGTGAAATTTTCTGAACTACACTTGAAAATGTGCACAATGCTCCATGGACATAAAATGTTCATTAAATTTAGTGAAAAATCACACACCCATTCAAAATACATTCTATAAAGAAAATATATTCCTAGTATACAAATAAGTGAAACTTTGAATTTTTCAAAATTCCCATTGTTTCTTTAGTAAATTATTTTGACTATAAGAGCTGTGAATTTGTTAGCTTGAGCTGCCCACTTTTTTAAATGCTGAACAATATCTGCTCTTGTTAAACCAAACATTTTAGCTGGACTGTATTAGTAAACCTTTGTTGATTTTACTTTGTTTCACTCTAACCTCAGAGAGCGAGTCAAGTTCGCGGTTATTTAACATGTCATATATCTCCAATCGTATTACTGCACTCTCCTCCCTGTGATGAAACACAATTGGCAAATATTAAAACTACAAAGGGGTGAGGTAAGCTACAAGACATTGAGTAAGTGTCTCTCCAAGTTACTCTGTTTACAATAAATAAAATTGAGTTATAGAGTGTTAATATTTGGAATAATGAGGTAACTAGTTAAATCAGTCAACATCACTCCATCATTGTAAGAACAAGAAGGGATTTTGTAGTATGCTGTATGATATACAACATAACTTTGTTTCTTCATTTCTTGTTCGGTTGCTTTCCAGCATGTTACCTTGAATGAGTTACAGGCTTTTACACATCTAATACTCAAAGCTATGGTATTCAATCATTTTCAATATTGTCTGTCATAAAATGGAAGTTTCATTTTGGCAATGCACTAAAATAAATGGTGCAGTGTTCTGTTACTTTTATGGTGAATTATTGCCTATCAGATTGTTTAAAGGAGTATAATCAATGTAATTCTAATTTAATTTACCTTTTACTAAAGATAGGGTTTTCACCTTCGTTATGAGCATAAATGTGACATGAAACATGGGAAACCTACTCCAATTTAAAGAACAAAATACAGTAATGAAGATTCCATTCATCACATTAGTTTACCTGCTGTCAGGAATAATTAGCAACACATGTGCTTCCATTCTAAAGTCAATGGTTATCACTTTACAGCATCTTCTATACACTATGAGAACACAAATTTGGCAAAGGATCATTTTATTTGTATAACAAACAACTTAATGTTTGCAATATAATTATAAATTGTAACACTTTGGACACTGTGATGCATAATTTACCATTAGAAAACAAAAAAAGCAGAACCGGAAAGGAAATTACTCGCTGCTAATAATGTCTGGCAATATTCCTGCTATAAACAGATTACAGCTTGGATTAATTTGTAGATGGTTATAGGATACAGAGTAATAGCCATACCATCGTGTGTGATGCTTGTTTGTTCATCTGTGAGCAATGCTCAGGGACATTGAACATGTCATATAATTGTAAAATAGTCAGCATAACTAATAAACATACCCAGCACCAAGAACTTGTTAAATAATAACTTACCTAGCACCAAGAACGTGTTTAACTAATAACATACTAAACACAAAGAACATTTCTCCCTCTCCTCTCTCCACACCAGGCTTTATTTAAGAAATGAGAATTTGCAAACCATCACCATTCCAAGAGTAAACATCTCAACGTGCGTTACAGTAGGAAAATAATAAATAACTAAGTGACTATCATATGCCATCTGCCCTTTGTATTGAATATTTATATGTTGCATTATATATTAAAAAGTTGCTCCATAGTATATGGGGTATGAGTACATAAAGACTTCAGCTCTGTCTTAAAGATGTTATGTTGATTAGGATTGCCTATTAGTTTTAAGTAGCATGGAAGTTATTGTAAATTGTTATTGCAAAATAGTGACATCCTTTTTGGAACAGTTTTAAGCTATTTGCTGGCCTATGTAAATCACCTGCATTCTTGGTATTATGGTGATGCACAGTGAGGTTCATTGTGAAGTTACCACAATTATCTGTAAGGTAGCTGAAGAGAGAATATATATATTCACCAGTGACAGGAAGAATTTTTTGGGTTTTGAACAAGGGTCTACAGGAATGACAGGACCCAACACCACATATAATATGCATGGCCTTTTTTGTAATATAAATATTTGCTTGCTATGAGCTGAATTACCCCAGAAGATTATTCCATATCACAACAGGGAGTGAAAGTAGGTGAAATATGCTGTTCTTTAGGCATTTTGGTGTAGCAAATTTTTTAATTTTCTTAAGGTAAAGCAAGCCCAGCTGAGTATTGGCAACATGATTTTTATTTGTTTTCTTCATTTGAGCTGTACATCTATTTGAAACCCAAGAATGTTTGTAACAGATAACCTTACTTATGGTGTAATTGTACCTGTTTCTTAATTCACTTACTTGTTTATGCTTCGTTTGAAATTTAATAAAATTGGTTTATCATAGTTTAATGAAAGCTTATTAGCTTCAAACCAAAAGTTGAGCTGTTTGAACACTTCATTGGCAGAATTTCTTAATTGCTGATGTGACTTTTCAGATATAAGTACACTGGTACCGTCTGCAAAAAGCACAGCTATTCAATCTTTGCTAAGATTATATGGGAGATCATTTATAAATATTAAATATAACCCACGATCAAGTACAGAACCTTGTGGGACACCTCTAGTAATAATACCTGGTACTGAATAACAACCATTGTTTCTGGTTTTCTGGATTCTGTTTGCTAAGTAAGATCTGAGCAATTTTATAGTGTTATCACTGAAGCCATAAGCTCTTAACTTTAGCAGCAAGAGGCTATGATCTATGCTGTCAAATGCCTTAGCTTAATATTATAAATGCATATCCAGAACCCAGTGGAGTATATGTAGGCTTCAAACTTCACCAATATTCTTTGGTAGTGACAGATGAATTGCTGCATTTGGTAAGATATCCACACTTTGTGAGTACAAAGGTATTTGTTTTTATTCACTCATTAACAGCAGCTTCTATTCTGTGTTAGATTCCTCATTTTCACTTTATCTCCTATGTACTTACAGTAAGTAGAGGAACTGTTGGGTTTCACCCAAAAAATTCAATTTTGGAAGTTGACCAGATGTAAATGTTTTGAGGCCGCACACGTGTGTGTGCACGTGCATGCGTGGTGTGTGTGTGTATGTGAGAACAGCATAACTCGAACAAGTTGTTAAATATGAAACTGGTATGTTCTGAAGCTTCCAAGGATGAAACGCAAAGAGTTTGAGGAAAATCCTCCAACCCCAAACTATCCTTTACATGGAACATTTTCTGTTATCTATTTTCTGAAAAATACCTCCAGTGATGATTAAAGTACTGTATGTTTAAGCTATTTTCATGACAAATAAAATGCATATCTTGGATTTGCTGGGGATAGCATGTGAAGTACTCTTCATTCTGAATGTCTTTTATACAATTGGTAAACTGTAAGAGAAAAAATCTTACTACACAGAAAATGCCAATATTGCTGAAGCACAATTTATGTAAATTTTGTTTTTTTCTTTTTCTGTTTTTTGTGTTTGCAGAGTTAACCAACTTTCCAGATATTCTTTATTATTGGTTTCAGGTTTCAAACACTTACACTTTTCTCCAGCGGGAAGTTGTTAGATACTTTTCTTTTTTTGGTCATGCAAAAAGCATGGTATTTCAAAGCCATCACAATGACTCTCTTCAAAAGACTAATGCTTTATCTACTGTATTCTATGATGAAGTGTGTAATGAAAGTTTATCTGGATTAACAAGTAGATAGCTTTTATAAGAGTAGTTTGTAAAATGTGCAGGGAAAGTCATGAGTGTTACACATCAGATTTTTATTTTTGAATATCAAAGACCTGATACTTTGAAGTACTGACTTGATGCTAGGCTTATTTTGATTTATATTTGGAACTGTGATCTAGCACTGCAATCATAGACCTAAGTTGAAGATCATTCTATGAAAGAAATGTATATTTTCAGAGCATATCTGAGGTCATATTGGACGATTAATGAAATTGTCCATATATTAGTCTGAAATCGAACTGAACAACCTCTCTGTCAGGAAGTTCATCTTTTCTGCTCTAGCACAATGAAAAAGTTTCTAATAACAAAGATTCTAGATCAACTTATCCAACCAATTACTTAGGTAAATTATTCACATTTCATGGTCATTGTGAGTGAAGATGCAGCAAACAGGAGAAATTATTTAGAACTTTTAAATTTAGTAGCTGAAGAAAAACTCTTTAAGAAATCATTTGCAGTCCATCTCCAGCTTCAGAGGTATTTATAGTGACATTCAGAATGACTTGATATGAGTGCATAACTGACATCATAAAGGAAAGAATAAGGAATGAAGCAAATATGGTACCATTTATTTTTCAGCAGACGATACAACTGACAACTTGTGCAGACCTCAATTAAGCATTATATTCAGATATGCAATAAAAGACAAGCTGAGGAAATATTCTTAACATTCTTTTATGTCCCCTCCCCAAAACAAAAAGAGAAGTAGAGAGGATTGTTTCCCATTATTATAAACAAGTTGAAACTTGTCAAGGTTGCAGCTTCTAACTTAGCAAGAGGTGTCAAGGTGTTCAGGCTTTGTACAATAGCCTCATTTGCATGGGATGTTTATCCATTGTTATGCCCACAAATGAATCTGGTATGCTATTGCATGATTTGAAACAAATTAGACTGTTTGTGATCTCACTATGTTCCATAAATTTCCTCTTATCTACTAAACAAGAGTGAACTCTTGTGGAAACAAGGTTTGAAATTTCCTCTGCACAATCCAAGGTGGAGTGATCATTCTCAAGCCACTGCAACAATAAAATTTCATATTTCAGAGTTAACATAGGCAGTAGAACAAGCAATTATAAATTCAGTTTTCCTCAAATTAAAGTTAACAAAAATGTTGGTGTATAAAGTTTTTGAAGCACAACTGAAAAACGATTTATATCATTGTGATTTTGGGAAGTATTTGCCATGTTTTAAGCTTTTGAAATTTGTGCACTAGAAACTGAGATCATCTGCATATTTTAGTCTTGCTTACCTGCAACAACTGCCTCAAGTGAATGTAACGTGAGTGCTCTCAATTCCATAACAAATGACCGACTGTCACCTTTATCTTTATTGGCCATTGAGAAGAACTTGTATGGCGATAAAGGATTCTCAGTTAAAGAGAGAATTATTGATGGTTTTTGTAGACAAATCTTGACACTGAGTTAAAACGCAAACATTTTGGTGAACATCATATTTAAAATTTTGCTTTTTTCATTGTATATTTTATAGGTGTAGAACAATATGCATTTAAGTAGTTCTACATCATTAAGTAGTTAATATCATTAAATATTTGTGGGCTGGAGTACAGGACAGTGTTTTTAAGACAACCTAGGCCAAGCGCCTGATATACCCTCATTGAAGGAGTCAGATGTTTCCATAAACATATTTCGGAATGTCACAGCAGCAATGGAGGTCTTGCACAGCACTGAAAGTCTTGACAGTTTGCCAAAATGATGTATCTTAGTGAAACTTCAAAACAAGTTTAGTAATACTTATTTTATATTAGTTATTCTAAATTATTTGGGGGTGGGAAAGTTGACTTTATTAAGCAGATGTAAGATTCTGAACCTGCATTTTGTTAGAATTGCCACCACAATTGTCAAAGAACTTCTATAGTTATTTTTATGCTCCCTACTGCCTACGTATTGTAGGTTAGAGGAAGTGTTGTATTTCATTAAAACGTTTGGCATAAAGATTTCATTGGAAGTACATGTTTCAAGGTCCCCTTGAAAAAATAGCATCTTTATAAAAAGCTCCTACCTGTGAACAACATAGCGCAAAAACAAAATTTCTGATAAATATCAAACTTGTAATTAAAATTCACCATCTTTCAAAGAGGCAACACAAACATTTTCAAGACAATCTGCCCAGCAGAAACTATGCTTCACATAGAAGATATTTTGAAATGTTGTATTATCTCAAAAATAGCTTTAATTGTTTTGATTAAAATGCTATATGTTTAAGATACTTGCATGACAAAATGTATATCTTTAATTTTCTGGGATTAGCCTGAGAAGCCCTCAAGAATGAGAAAAGGAATTTTGTATAATTGGTGTACCAAACGAAATAAAGACTCCCAAAGAAATGCAATCTCTTTAAAACATTAAATTTATTTTAAATAACTATACTTCAGAGGTATTTGTTATTGAGTTTGCCAATACTTTGCCTTTTTTTAAGTGCTGTTGCTATTCAGTCATTTCTTGTGATGTCATGAAAGGAGTGTGAAACTTCTAGACTATCAAATAGTGACCCAGAATCTAACTATAGATTTGGTTTCCATCCACCTTGTACCTTCAATGAAGTGTGTAAATGAGACTATTTCTGCAAAGATTTATCTTAATTACTATGAAGGAATAGAAAAATAAGCTTTCATATAAAAAGTTTGTAAAAGTTATATCAAAATAAACAGTATTGGACTGAGAAAATCATGTAATTTGTGATAGGATTTCTTGTTGGTGATTGAGAACCCACGTTTGGCAGCCAATTTGCGCTGGTACTTCTGGTTGTTTTACGGTACAGGATTTTTAGGAAAGGTCCCGGCTTCGGTACTAGCTGAGGATTCTTTGCATGGATCTTGGATCTCGGGTTAGTGGTGAACATGACTGTTGGTTCTTCTGCTCGTTTATTTACCATCACCGTTTTAACATTTCATCCCTGCTATTTCTTCGACACACACACACACACATTTCCTATTTGTTAAATGTTTCATATCATCGCGCCTATCCACTGCCTTCTAAACTTTTCAGTCAAGCATCTCCCCAGACTTACTACAAACAATTGTCTTTTCCAAAATCTCATGAGGAAGTGTTCATTCTCAAATCTTCCGTTTCTCTGTTTCAAACGTTCTATATCTCCTCATTCCACTATCACCTGATTCCTAGCTTCTTTCATTGGAGGCCTAAGGCTATCTGGCTTTTGGCGAACATTGACCCTTTTCTACTAGCCTGCATTCCCAGCAACCTAACGGGATGCTTAACAATAGAGGGAAAAACCACCCGTTTCTGGCCGCTGATGGCACTGCCTCTCAACCCTTATTTCAACTTACAGTAACATTAGCTTTACAGTTTTATTTCGATGCTATTCCTAGTGTTATTGACATTTATTGTCCCTAT
Source organism: Deroplatys truncata (assembly GCA_030765065.1). NCBI lineage: Eukaryota > Metazoa > Arthropoda > Insecta > Mantodea > Mantidae > Deroplatys > Deroplatys truncata. The sequence goes on along the minus strand of CM060981.1, from coordinate 190,580 downwards.
GATCTTAATTTATTTTACGAATCAAAACATACTGCTTCAAAATGTAACACAAAAACCTTTTTAAGGAGAAGATAAGAATTTTTTATAGGTGTAGGACTTTGTATTCAGTGGAAGGTCTTTTCCCTAATTTTATTTAACACAGGCTTGTTTCTGGCATTTTATCCCCCAAACAAAATGAAAGAATAAAACTACATGATTACAATGAATAACATCTATGTGTAAACTGTTGAAAGTGAAATACACATGAATATGCATCTCCAGTTTGTTAGCAATGACTCATTTTCCAGATAGTATTTTCATTGATGAAGAGAGAGTAAGTCCAAATTATCTTTCGAATGTTTGAGAGCATCCAAGGAGGGTTGGAAAATAGGTCACTCCATTGCCAATGTAACAAATATTAAATGGTCCATAAATAAATTTAAACCATTTGTCACCCAGTGGCGATGGCATGTACCCTGTCTTGTTACAGAAAGCCCCAGAATCACTGTTCCATATACTCTGTCAGATCTTTAGAGCTAGTCTGCTCTTTGGCTACATACCACTAGTCTGGTGAACTAGCAGAGTAATATTCATTCCGAAACCAGGCAAAAATGACTATACAAATCCAAAAGTGTTTCAACCAATCTGTCTTTCCTCCTCCATTCTCCCCCCAGGGGCTCACCTTTTGTGAGTACGGGTTTGGCGTACCAGGGGTGCCCGACCCACTCATCGCCATATTCATCCCTTCATCCCCGTCCGGTCGAGGTGGGTTCGTCCTCGTGACCGGGGGACTCAAGGTAGTCTCTCGTGGGTTCTGTGCATTTCATTCCATGACGCCCCCTCGCCATCGTTTCTTTATTCTCTCTTCTGTTTACACACATTTCCCCCCACGCCCATTCATTCACACGTCTATTTTCCTTCTTCGCCGGCCTACCTTGCGTGTGAAACGCCCACACACTTTTTGTTTTATTTTACCGTTCTATTGATTTTAATCCTCCGTAAACACAGGCTGACGGATACCCGCATACTGGGTGCGCAGCTGGGTGAGTGGGTAATGGCGTCATCCCCACCACCCGGGGTCGTCATGTAGGGCCTGTGTTCGTATCCGCTTTTAAACTACAGTCCCGCGGGGGGCCATTGCATGAGCTGCTGACTTCCAACTGCCATTGGGTCTCTCTGTCTATGTTCTGGGAGGTGTGACCCTGGGGCGAGTCTGGTATAGATAGGCCACTCACCCAAGCCGGGGTAACGCCCGGGAAGTCCGAGCCCGAGGTCGGAGACGGTTAGCAATGGTGGAGGATTTCGTTCGCTATGGAGTCCCTTTTCTCCATTACAAACAAGTGCCGAAAAGTTAATGTAACAGAAGTAGCACCGCCGACATCTGGTTGTTACTTGGTCCTTTCACGAACAGAAGGACAAAGTTTTGAGAAGGTGAACCCTTTTATTATTCAGAAGGGCATTGATTCTATTGCTGGTCCGGTTCAGCCCTGTACTCAATTACGAAACTGTTCATTGTTGGTTCAATCGAAGTCCGAACAACAAAGTAAGACATTGTTGCGCGCCACGCTTCTCCACGGTTATCCCCTCCGTGTTGAGAAGCACCGCAACTTGAATTCCAGTCGAGGTGTCGTCACCACTCTCAGCCTCGACGGAATGTCGGATGATGAACTGGTCGAATATCTTTTCGATCAAAAGGTAACAGCGGTTCATCGAGTGCAGGCTAAACGCGACGGAGTATTGGTACCAACTCGTACCCTGTTTCTCACGTTCGATGCCGTCGATCTGCCCACTAGTATTTCAGCAGGGTACGAACGTATTGCGGTGAGGCCCTATATTCCTAGACCTCTGCGTTGTTTCAAATGCCAACGTTTTGGGCATACGCAACTCTCATGTAAGAGTGCCGTTATCACATGTGCATCATGTAGCCAACCTTCACACGAAAGTACCTGTTCAACAGCCCCCGTCTGCGTTAATTGCAAAGGGTCTCATTCTGCGTCATTTGTCGACTGTCCGTGGTACTTGGACCAGAAGGCGATCCAGGAGATCCGGATAAAGGAGAAACTCTCCTTTACTGAAGGCCGGAGGCGTTACCATGTGCGCCAACCTTCGCTCCTGCGTTCTGGTACATTTAATTCTGTTGTTGCCTCGCCAGTACCCCGAAAGGATGCCGAAACAGTTCTAGACCACAACTACATTGACCGCGCTACCACCTGTCCGTCCATCTCTAGCACGGTTATCAAGCCATCTAAAGCTGGTCCTAATGTTCTGAAGTCTCAAGCCACCGAAAAGAAACCAAAGCAGAAACTTCGTAGGGAAGATTTTCTGAAAGACCCTCCGCGTGCGCGCGGTAAGAAAAGTTCACCTTCTCCTCCTCGAAGGTCGCAGTCCCAGGATGCTCCTGCGACAAGCCGAGCTCAGCGGCACCCAACACCCGTTGCCACCCAGAACCGATTTTCGGCGCTTGAGTCGGTTTCTGAAGCTGAGCGCATGGGCCCTCCCTTCGAGGAGCCTATGGAGTCTAACCAACTCCATACCAAAAGCCCGAGCCCCAAGGTTAAGCAAAAGGTTATTTTGAGCCGCCCTTCTAAGTAGACAGTATCCCTTTTATTCATGGCTATACTGACCTGGAATTTACGTGGTGTACGATCGCATAGGGCGGAACTGCAACTTTTATTGCGTTCCCATTCACCTATGGTCGTGTGTTTGCAGGAGACTAAGCTTCGCCCTCAGGATCCTTTTGATCTCCGAGGGTATACTCCGGTTCGCTACGATCTTGAACCGGATGAGGATACTCCTGCTCATGGAGGTGTCATGTTATTAGTGTGTAACGACGTTCATTTTCAATCTCTCATTCTTAGGACCGACTTGCAGGCTATTGCTGTTAGGCTTCAATTTCCCGGCTTTTTCTTTTCTGTTTGCCCTGTCTATTCACCTCCATCGTCTCCCCTCGCTCCCGCGGACCTTCGAGGTCTCTTGTCCGCTCTCCCAACACCCCCTGTGGGGTTGACCAAGAGCTTGTGCGAGGGTAGCTCTTGTTTCCGCAATTTTTTATCAATTCAACCTCTCATCCTCAATACAGGTGAACCTACCTTTCTTTCTGATACTTTCTCTCACTTGGACCTTGCCGTGTGCTCACTCCAGCCTGCTAGTCGTCTGCAGTGGAGCGTCGTCGCTGACACCTACTCCAGCGATCATTACCCCTGCATCGTTTCTCTTCTGTCTCACCACGTCCAGCATTCTAGAGTACCTACCTGGATATTCAGAAAAGCCGACTGGAGATTGTATTCCAGCCTCGTGTTTTGAGGACCAGCCCTTCATTGACGTTAACCAAATGGTGCAGCACTTACCTCTACGATGCTATCTGCCGCCGAACGCACAATTCCCCGTTCGTCCTCTCACCCTCGGCGTATTCCTGTTCCGGGGTGGAACGATGACTGTGGGGACGCCGTTAGTGCTCTAGAACTGCGCTTAGGGTGTTTCGGCAACACCCTAAACTTGATAATTTGATTACATTTAAACAATCGCGCGCCAGGGCTCGTCGCATTATTCACGATAGCAAGAAGGCGTCGTGGACTCGTTTCGTCGAGTCTTTTAATCGCTTCACGCCTTCCTCTGTTTGGGATAAACTTCGTCGCTTCTCCGGTAGTGTCGCATTGTGCTGTGTCTGGCCTTCAGGTTTCCAATGCCACCGTAGTGGGTCCGGCTGCCATTGCTAACACTCTGGGTGCTGCCTTTGAGGCGGTTTCCAGTTCTGCCCATTATTCCGCCGGCTTTCGCTCTCAAAGACCGGCATGATTCCGAGTAGTATAATTTTCGGTCTGCTAATACGGAGTGTTATAATGAACTTCTCACAATGAGGGGGCTGGAGCATGCTCTCCATTGCTCTAGGCACTCTGCTCCTGGGCCGGACGGCATTCATCTCCTGATGTTAAAGAACCTTTCAGCCGACAGCAAGCTCTTTCTCTTTCAGATCTATAACCGTATTTGGCAAGACGGGTTTTTTCCTTCCGTTTGGCGCGAAGCCACCATTGTCCCTATACTTAAGCCTGGAAAGGATGGCCAACTACCTTCCAGTTACCGCCCTATATCCCTCACCAGTTGCATTTGCAAGGTGATGGAGCGCATGACCAACGGGCGGTTGACATGGCTTGAGTCTCGGAAACTTCTACCGAACGCTCAGTGCGGATTTCGTCCCCATCTCTCTACCGTCGACCATCTGGTGTCTCTGTCGACGCATATTATGAAAGGATTTCTGAGGAAGTGTCAAACAGTGGCTGTGTTTTTTGACCTGGAGAAAGCTAATGACACTTGTTGGAGGGGTGGCATTTTACGTACACTTCACGTATAGGATTTCCGCGGTCGTCTTCCCATATTTCTTCGGGAGTTTATGACGCACCGCGTCTTTCGTGTACGTGCGGGCTCGGTTTTACTAGTCGTTTTATTCAAGAGAACGGTGTACCGCAGGGCTCTACTCAGTTTTACACTTTTTGCGATAGCTATCAACCTCATTGTTGATTGTATTCCAGCTGGCATTTCCTCGTTCCTTTTCGTAGACGATTTTGCCATTTATTGCAGTTCACGGCGGGTCTGTCTGCTCGAACGCCGTCTCCAGAGCTGTATCGACCGTCTCTACGCCTGGAGTAACGCCAACGGCTTTAATTTCTCTGCCGAGAAATCCGTCTGCATCAACTTCCGGCGTCGGAAGGCTTTCCCTCCGCCTTCTCGCCATCTTGGGTCGGAGGTCCTTCCATTTGCAGACAAGGTGAAATTTTTGGGGGTGATCTTTGATCGAAAGCTGAACTGGACTTCTCACATTTGCTTTTTAAAAGCAATGTGTGACCGTTCTCTTAATATTTTACATGTTTTAAGTGGCACATCCTGGGGAGCTGATCGGACCGTTCTTCTGCGTCTTTATCGCTCCTTGGTCCGATCCAATCTTGATTACGGGTGCATTGTCTATTAAACGGCACGGCCGTCTGTGTTACGTCGCTTGAATGCCATTCATCATCGTGGTATAAGAGTCGCTACAGGGACCTTTCCAACTAGCCCTGTACTCAGTCTGTACGCTGAAGCTGCAGAACCTCCGCTGTCTTTCAGGTGTGAGATGCTTTAGTGCAGCTATTCATGTCGACTCTCAAGCATGCCTAACACCCGTCCTTCGATTTATTTTTCGAAGATTCGCTTGACCGGCAATATTTAATTAGCTCCTCGACAATGCTCCATCCAGGGGTTCGATTTCGACAGCTTCTTCGGCATCTGCACGATACGCCAGCGCCAGCCCTTCCCAGAGGCGAAACGCGTTTTCCTCCAAGGTTGCGCGCTGAGGCCTAATGTCACCTAGGTTAACGTCCATGCCGAAGAATGTGACCCCTTCTTCAGTCCTTAGATCCGCGTTTTTAGAACTTCAGGCGCAATTCGGGGAGTTGCATTTTATATATACTGATGGGTCCAAGACTGATATTGGAGTAGGGTGTGCCTTTGTTTTTGATCAACGAAGTTTTATCTTTGGTTTAACCGGTCAATGTTCGGTTTTTACAGCCAAAAGTTTCAGAATTTATCAAGCCATTTTATACATTCAGCGGCACGACGTGCGGCACTGTGTTGTTTGTACGGACTCTGAGTGCCCTTCAGAGTATTAGCGCGCTGTACAAATACCACCCCTCGTACAGCGCATACATGACCTGCTCCACTTGCTTGGTGCCTCTGGCATCAGCGTCTCCTTCGTGTGGATTCCAGGTCATGTGGGCATCTCAGGGAACGAGTCTGCCGACGCCGCTGCCAAGTCGGCAATTTTATCGGCCAGATATTTTACCGCTGTTCCCTCGTCAGATTTTAGTGTTGCTTTACGTCACCGCATCCTCTAGCGTTGGCGCGATGGGTGGGCGGCGCTTAGGGGTAACAAGTTGCGGGTGGTTAAATCTCTCCCGGTTGTCTGGGTCACCTCTTATCGTGCTTTTCGTCGGGAAGAGGTGATTTTAAAACGACTTCGTATCGGACATTGCGCTTTTAGTCATAGACACTTGCTTAGTGGTGATCCCGTACAACTCTGTGACCTGTGTGCGGCACCCTTAACGTTGCGTCTCATTTTAACAGTGTCAGGTTTTAGCCCAATGGCGCGTTCGTGTATCTTTGCCTGTTGGTATAGCCAACGTTTTGGCAGACGACGCGCATACAGTAGAATGTCTTTTACGTTTCATCCGTGACAGTAGTTTTAGTCGACGCATTTAATACGCTGAGCGTGTTGTAGTTTTGTGATTTTATATTGTCCGTTTTAATGAGATGCTGTTGTCACCTGGGGCATATGGCGCTCTAGCCGCTTGACTTCTACAGTTCCTGACACATAGTTCAATCTTTTATTGGTTGCTTTACTATGTCTTTAGTGGTGGTTTTTGGACTTTGACTTGTTTTTATTGCTTAGACTAAGCGGGTTTGTGTCCCGGATTTTAATTTCTGGATTTTAAATTTTATACATTGTAAGGCACTGATGACAGCTGTTTAGCGCCCTTAACCCCCATATCATCATCCTCCATTCTGAAAGTACTAGAAAGGCTGGTTCACAGATAAACACAGACAGGGATTCTAACAAACTCCCTACATGAAAATCAATATGCCTATCGATCTGGCAGATCATGCTATACAGCATTACATTAGCTGATCAGCAGAGCCAGAGTCAATAGAGTCTAAAGAACTAGCACTGAGGGGTCTCTTTAGACATTAACGTGCTTTTGATAATGCTTCCTATGATTCAATCATAAGGAAAATTGAACAATGGGGTCTGGATGAAGCTATATGTAAATCCTCACTCTGTAACAGACTAATTCAAATAAATTGATTTGGTAATCGAATTAAAGTATCAGGGTGAAAGGACCCCTCAAGGAGGAATCCTCTCACCTACCCTATGGAACATAGTAGAAGACACTTTAATAAACTCAACACTAAGGATATTTTCACCCAAGGCTATGAGAATGACCGTCATATTGGTTACAGCAAAGTTTTCTTGTATAGTTTCAGAAATCGCAAATGAAGCTCTGAAAGCTGTTTGACTGGTGTACAGAGGAGGGTCTTGGCCTAAACCTCAAAAAGACCGTTATAGTACCCTTAACCATTATGCTAGATAATAAGCTTACCTGGAATTCAAACTCAGAAAAAATTACCTGTAAAGCTAAATGGAACTTACGTCTGGAAAATTGGGGTCTACAGCGTAATATGAACCGGTGGCTCTCTGAACTGGTAAAACCACAAATCACTTATGGAACATTGGTATAATGGCCAAATACTCTACAAATTAAAACAAAAGCAAAACTATCTAGTCTCCAGAGATTGTCTGGTGTAGGCATATCTGGAGCTTTTAAAAGCACACCGTCCTTTATTTTGGAAACTTTACTAAGTCTTAACCCACTGGAGCTATACATCCAAGCTGGAGCTAGAAACAGCATAGAGAATCATCCAGATAGGAATTTGGAGAGAGCTGCTGTAAAGTAGGCCACCCCTCATCATAATGGAAGATTTTATATTAATTAAATTTGATTTTATGTCAGAAGTAATTTCATTTTCCCAACCCTTCAAAGTAATGATTGTCAAGAGAAACATTGAAGAAATATCTCATCTAAGGCATAAGGATCATTTGGTAGTATATACTCATCGTTCATGCATAAATGGGGTATTTATTGTGAGTCAATGGACAAATGCTATAGCATCAGCCTAGGAAGATTCGCTTGTGTTTTTCAGGCAGAGATATTTGCTAAATTTGAAAGTGCATAGCTAGCTGGGAAAAGAGAATTGTAGGTAAATATATCCTTATAAACTCGAACAGCCAGGCTGCGCTAAAAGCCTTCAGTTCCCATCACTTTAAATAAATATTTATCAAATCTTTGCTCACACAATACAATAGTTTTGCGGTGGGTGCCTGGACACACAGGTATCATAGGAAATGAAAAGGCTAACTCGTTAGCAAAGAAGGGAGCATCCCCGTTTATAGGACCAGAACCTGTGTCGAATAAGCATGCTAAATGCGAAAAACCTAGACTTTGGGTTTGGAAAGCAATCCAAAGAAATGGAAAACCGTACCAAAAACAAACCCTAAGAGCGATTTATCAATAAGCCTAGAGAAAAGTTAAGTAATATATTTAATAAACTTAATAAACCCTCACTCAGAAGAGTTATAAGCTTCACAACTAGACATGGAAAAGTCAGAAAACACCCGAAGACAATTGTATACCATATGGAACCCATTTACCATTTGTCCACAAGCCGCGGAAATAGTGAAACACATTCAATTAGAATGTGAAGACACAGAACGGACAAGATACCAGGTTCTTAGAGGTACTGCAAAATTAGAAACAGGCCCTAATTTAGTGAGTCGTATACTGCAAATAACTAAAAATGTAGATACTGATCCCTAAATTAGAAAAATCAGGAACTGCACAAAGTGGCACGTGGCTGAAAACTAATAAAAAATAAATTCAAGTCAGCATTAAAAAGATATCTCATCACTCACACCTATACAGAGGAAGATATCTTTCAGTCAAAAAAATAACTGACTATAAAATGTTAGCAAATTTTATAACTACATTAAGTATAAATAATATTGTTATAAACTTTTTAGCTCTAACGTACTCTACATAAGAACTACAATTTACTTACATAAAAGTACAAATGTAATTACGTATTTATGACGTAATCTACATCCTAAAGTAGACTAGCTTTCTTTAAGCTGGTCTAGCTCACTATAGGGTCTATAGATTGAGATCTTACGTTATGTTGTGTCTTTTAGGCTGAGGTGCTTAAAGAGAAACCTGCTTACTAAATGCCACCGCCGCCTTCACCGTCTTCACCACAGCCACCACTGCTGTTACTAACAGTTGGAAAATGATGAGCAAACAAGCTTCAGGCAGAAACTACCAATTCTAACTCGAAGAAACCTAAATCCTATACATTTCAGGACTTGCACAATGTTGTTCAAAATCGGCTGGATATAGAGCACGAGGAGAAAATTTCAATTATTTCAAAGATTGTCTTTGGAAAGGAATGAAACATTTACTAAGAAACAGTTAAAACGCCTCAAATCCCAATTGCGCTACAGTTATCTTTTGCTACTTTGCCTACCTGTTACCTATGGTAGTTAAAATTAATGTATTGCATCCAGTAATTCAGTCTCAAGATTTCACTAGAAATGCATGCTTTGAGGTCCTCTGAACTCGTAAAGCAGTTCTACAAAAATGTATGCAAGTCTTTTTATGCATCATATCATTAGAGAGAGAAGGGGAGGGAGTGAGGGCTACTTAAGTGCTGTGATGTTATATTCAGTACATTGATGTTTGTTAGTTTAGCAACCCTAATATCTGCTGGAGTGCAGCGGTCATATTACATGAATTTTCATCTTTGTTTCAGATGGGCAGGAAGGCAATCTGTTTAGCTATAAATGGACCTATCGGATGTGCCTGGAGTATAAAATTATTGTTGTATGTCAACAATGGCTGTAAATCCTTCACTTGTTTTAGCAGAACTTGGTGAACATGGTAAGTAATAGAAATCCAAAGTAAGTGTAATTGTGTTGATATAGACATATGTATCTAAAGTTCGGTCAAGGTAAAAAAAACTTAAGTTTAAATTGTTCAAGTGACTAAAAATCTTTTGAATATTAAATTTAATTTTATTCAATGCTGTTTGCTGCCATTGTTGTTTTAGGCTTAATTACCTTAAAAATTAAACACCCTAAAGGTGATAGACCGTGTTTAATTCCAATGTAGTTAGTCAGCTTTATTTTTGTTAAAGTTTGTAAACGAAAGTTGGTCTTATTGATGTATTTAGTTCTGGATATTGTTCAAATTTTCAAAAGAATCTAGAATGAGAGAACTGCAAATATGGTAAATGTATAATGCTACACTTTCAAAGTGCTCGAAGTGTAACTAACCGAGTTCAAATTCTTAAGAAACATTGTATTGAAACAAAAGCTCTCTCTGAAACAACCAGAACAGTGAATGAAGTTGCTATTCTGTGTTTAAAAGAATGTAAATTAATAACTTGCTATTCGTTATATTATAAAAACAAGGACTTGCACACCATGTGGAGTACCTAATCATTTAGTATTGTATCTACAAATAATATTTATATCAAAACCACTGAACATGTCTACATGTACCACAAAAGATCTCTGTAATTCAAGTGAAAGCAACATAACTACTTTTAAAAATATGTGGCATAATGTTTACTAATTTCCCCAATGTCTATCCTTGATATTGAAAATTTATTTGCATCGTTTTATCGCTTTTTACAGTTGATCAGCAAACCAGTTATATTCCTGAGGTACAAATGACCGGTTTGGTGTGCTTGAGTTCCGAGTTCCTTTTGGTCATCAACAATGCTGCAAAACCGTTAGGTGTGTTATGAAATGCTTTAGTTGTGCATGTAATGTAATATCAGCTGGTTGGAGTATTTGTTTGTATTCTGAGAGCTATAGCAACTTCTTGGATTACGAAGGAATTGTTAATAGGAAGATGCAGGTTAGGATATTTAAATGCGTTGAAGATTCTGGATAGGCTTGGGTTAAAAAAATAATGTTTCTTAGATGCGTATTACTTATGAGTGAACCACCTAAAGTTCACATTTGAATTTCCTTACAAATATTTATTCGTGTATACTGGGTCCCTAGGAGATAAATTGGTTTGCTTAACTGGCCAGAGCCAATTAATAACCTGGGATGTCCTTGGGAATAAATAGTGTAAGGAACTTCGAACTTTTTTTAGCCTATTGCAGACAGGTTGGATTAAGCATCAGGGTGGCTTTCAGGATTAACATCAAATGGAATAGGATGCGTAAGGTGGTGTTGTTTGTCTAAATATGTGTTCCTTGTATTGAGTTTTGCGTAAGAGAAGGTGTTTCTTTGATAATAAAAATAGTAATGTGTTTGTACTTCGGAAATGTAGGATGAAGTGTAGAAAAAATTTTTGTCTTAGAAATTGACATTTGATGTAGTCCAAAATTAATGTAGATTTAAGCAAATGGTGTTGGCGTGAATGTTTATAGTACTGGGAACATACAAACGTTCCTGTTATTCTGTTGCATGTGAATGAACGGATTGCGGAATATCTGCTCAAAGTTTGGTCCTCGTTATGAAGACTGTTGAATAGCTGTCTTTGAAGACTGATTAACGGAATTAGCCAGGAAGAATGGGTATGCAGAGAGTGGGTTCCGACATTAGCAGTACTGAAAAAGACTTGGTAAGTAATAGAAGTCAAATTACAGTGTATGTTGATGTGACTACTAGACAGAACTAAAGCTCCATGAAAGTTAAAAACTATGTTAGAATAGTTTTAATAGCTAAATGTACTTCAAAATTTAATTCCAATTTGGTACATTATCAATTTGCTCATAACGGTTTGAGGTTTCCTTGTCTCCGAAAATAAACATAATGGTAATGAAATGTACTTAGTCTGAGAGCGTTTGTCTCAGGCGTTTGTTAATTAAACATGCTTCACTTGTTGTAACTTCTGTTCATTCTTGTTCAAGATTTATGAAATAACTGGGAAAGAACAACTTAAAAGTTGGCAAAAGTGAATGCTACAGATTTAAAGTGTTGAAAATACTACATATTGAACTCTGGATCAGAGAATAAATTGCTAAGAAGAGTCATGTTTAAGAACTTTATCTCACACAACCAGAAGAGTGCATAAATTTGGAATTGACTGACTTTAGATTACAATTTCACATTTCTTACCTGTTCTTTTATAAAAAAGGGATGTTAGTATCATAGGGGATCTTATATTACTAAGTTTATAATCAGAAATTGTAACTTCTCTCAAACACATGAGACTTATCAACTTTAAGCAGAAAGTGCCTCTTTAGTTGGGTTTAAGCAGCATGAGTGTGTCTTGACAAACATAGCGTTCAGTAATGGCACCTATGGCTATCCTTAATATTAAAATTGATTTGTGTTGTAACAATACTTGTTTCAGATGGGCAGGGATGGCGCTCCGTTTCTGAGCAATAAATGGTCCGTTTGGTTGTGCCTGGAGTGTATAATTACTATTGGATGTCAACAGTGGCTTTGAATCCTTCAGTTCTCTTAGCAGATCTCAGTGAAATTGGTAAGTAATAGAAATCCAAAGACAGTGCAATTGTCTTGATATAATTGGCACATATATGTAAAGTTCGTTCAAACTAAAACCTAAACTTTAAATTGCTCAAGTGTCTGGAAGTCTCTTGAATATTAACTTTACTTTCACTCAATGCCGTTTGCTCCCATTGTTGTTTGAGGCTTAATTATCTGAAATTAAACACCCTTATATACAGAGGTGATAGATTGGATTTAGTTCCAATGGCGTTAATCGACTTTCAATTTTTTAAAGTTTTTAAATGAATGTTCATCTGAAGTATTTAGTGGTAGAATTTGTTCAAATTTTCAAAAGGATCTGGAATGAGAGAACCTCAAATGTGGCAAATGTTAATGCTACACTTTCAAAGTGCTTGAAGTGTAACTAACAGGGTTTAAACTCGTAAAAAACATTGTATTTAAACAAAAGCTCTCTCTGAAACAACCAGAACAGGGAATGAAGTTGCTATTCTGTGTCTGAAAGACAGTAAATTAATAATTTGCTATTCGTTATATTAAAAAAACAAGGACTTGCATACAATTAGGGGTACCTAATCACTTAGTATTGTATCTACAAATAATTTTTATATCAAAACCACTGAACATATCTACATGTACCACAAAAGACCTCTGTAATTCAATGTAAGCAACATAACTACTTTTAAAAATATGTAGCATAATGTTTACTAATTTCCTCAATGTCTATCCTTGATATTGAAAATTTATTTGCATTGTTTTATCCCTTTTTACAGTTGATCAGCAAACCAGGTATATTTCTGAGCTACAAATGACCGGTTTGATGTGCCTTAGTACTGAAGTTCCTTTTGGTCATCAACAATGCTGCAAAACCGTTAGGTGTGTTATGAAATGCTTTAGTTGTGCATGTGATGTAATAGCAGTTGGTTGTGGTATTTTTTGTATTCTGAGAGCTACAGCAACTTCTTGGATTGCGAAGGAATTGTTAATAGGAAGATGCAGGTTAGGATATTTAAATGCGTTGAAGATTCTGGATAGGTTTGGGTTAAAAAACTGTTTCTTAGATGCGTATTACTTATGAGTGAACCACCTAAAGTTCACATTTGAATTTCCTTACGAATATTTATTCCTGTATACTGGGTCCCTAGGAAATGCATTGGTTTGCTTAACTGGCCAGAGGCAATTTATAACCTGGGATGTCCTTGGGAATAAGTAGTGTAAGGAACTTCGAAGTTTTTCTCGCATATTGCGGACAGGTTGGGTTAAGGATCAGGGTGGCTTTCGGGATTAACATCAAATGGAATAGGATACGTAAGGTGTTGCTGTTTCTGTCTAAATATGTGTTCCTTGTATTGCGTTTTGTGTAAGAGAAGGTGTTTCTTTGATAATAATAATAGTAATGTGTTTGTACATCGGAAGTGTAGAAGAAATTTTTGTCTTAGAAATTGACATTTGATGTAGTCCAAAATTAATGTAGATTTAGGCAAATGGTGTTGGCATGAATGCTTAAAGTACTAGGAACATACTACATGTTCCTGTTATTCTGGTGCATGTGAATGAACGGATTGCGGAATGTCTGCTCAAAGTTTGGTCCTCGTTACGAAGACTGTTAAATAGCTGTCTTTGAAGACTGATTAACGGAATTATCCAGGAAGAATGGGTATGCAGAGAGAGTGGGTTACGACATTAGCAGTACTGAAATAGACTTGGTAAGTAATAGAAGTCAAATTACAGTGTATGTTGATGTGATTACTAGACAGAACTAAAGCTCCATGAAAGTTAAAAACTAAGTTAGAATAGTTTTAATAGCTAAATGTACTTCAAAATTTAATTCCAATTTGGTACATTATCAATTTGCTCATAACGGTTTGAGGTTTCCTTGTCTCCGAAAATAAACATAATGGTAATGAAATGTACTTAGTCTGGGAGCATTTGTCTCAAGCATTTGTTAATTAAACATGCTTCACTTGTTGTACCTTTTGTTCATTCTTTTTCAAGATTTATGAAATAACTGGGAAAGAACAACTTAAAAGTTGGCAAAAGTGAATGCTACAGATTTAAAGTGTTGAAAATACTACATATTGAACTCTGGATCAGAGAATAAATTGCTAAGAAGAGTCATGTTTAAGAACTTTATCTCACACAACCAGAAGAGTGCATAAATTTCGAATTGACTGACTTTAAATTACAATTTCACATTTCTTACCTGTTCTCTTATAAAAAAGGGCTATTAAGATCAAATGGGATCTTATATTACTAAGTTTATAATCAGAAATTGTAACTTCTCCCAAACACATGAGACTTATCAACTTTAAGCAGAAAGTGCCTCTTTAGTTGGGTTTAAGCAGCATGAGAGTGTCTTGACAAACATAGCATTCGGTAATGTCACCTATGGCTATCCTTAATATTAAAATTAATTTGTGCTGTAACAATACTTGTTTCAGATGGGCATGGTTGGCGTTCCGTTTCTGAGCAATAAATGGTCCGTTTGGTTGTGCCTGGAGTGTATAATTACTATTGGATGTCAACAGTGGCTTTGAATCCTTCAGTTCTCTTAGCAGAACTCGGTGAAATTGGTAAGTAATAGAAATCCAAAGACAGTGCAATTGTCTTGATATAATTGGCATATATATGTAAAGTTCGTTGAAACTAAAACCTAAACTTTAAATTGCTCAAGTGTCTGGAAGTCTCTTGAATATTAAATTTACTTTCACTCAATGCCGTTTGCTCCCATTGTTGTTTGAGGCTAAATTACCTGAAATTAAACACCATTATATACAAAAGTGATAGACTGGATTTAGTTCCAATGGCGTTAATCGAGTTTCTATTTTTGAAAGTTTTTAAATGAATGTTCATCTGATGTATTTAGTGGTAGAATTTGTTCAAATTTTCAAAAGGATCTGGAATGAGAGAGCCACTAATGTTAATGCTACAAGTTCAAACTGCTTGAAGTGTAACAGGGTTTTAAACTCTTAAAAAACATTGTATTGAAACAAAAGCTCTCTCTGAAACAGTGAATGAAGTTGCTATTCTGTGTTTGAAAGACAGTAAATAATTTGCTATTCGTTATATTATTAAAACAAGGACTTGCATACCATTAGGGGTACCTAATCATTTAATATTGTATCTACAAATAATGTTTATATCAAAACCACTGAACATGTCTACATATACCACAAAAGACCTCTGTAATTCAGTGTAAGCAACATAAGTAGCTTTAAAAATATGTAGCATAATGTTTACTAATTTCCCCAATGTCTATCCTTGATATTGAAAATTTATTTGCATTGTTTTATCACTCTTTACAGTCGATCAGCAAACCAGGTATATTTCTGAGGTACAAATGAGCGGTTTGGTGTGCTTGAATTCTGAAGTTCCTTTTGGTCATCAACAATGCTGCAAAACCGTTAGGTGTGTTATGAAATGCTTTAGTTGTGCATGTGATGTAATATCAGTTGGTTGTAGTATTTTTTGTATTTTGAGAGCTACAGAAACTTCTTGGATTGCGAAGGAATTGTTAATAGGAAGATGCAGGTTAGGATATTTAAATGCGTTGAAGATTCTAGATAGGTTTGTGTTAAACTGTTTCTTAGATGCGTATTACTTATGAGTGAACCACCTAAAGTTCACATTTGAATTTCCTTACGAATATTTATTCCTGTATACTGGGTCCCTAGGAAATACATTGGTTTGCTTAACTGGCCAGAGGCAATTTATAACCTGGGATGTCCTTGGGAATAAGTAGTGTAAGGAACTTCGAAATTCTTTTCGCGTATTGCGTACAGGTTGGGTTAAGGATCAGGGTGGCTTTCAGGATTAACATCAAATGGAATAGCATGCGTAAGGTGTTGCTGTTTCTGTCTAAATATGTGTTCCTTGTATTGAGTTTTGTGTAAGAGAAGGTGTTTCTTTGATAATAAAAATAGTAATGTGTTTGTACATCGGAACTGTAAGATGAAGTGTAGAAAATTCTTTTTGTCTTAGAAATTGACATTTGATGTAGTCCAAAATTAATGTAGATTTAGGCAAATGGTGTTGGCGGGAATGCTTAAAGTACTTGGAACATAATACACGTTCCTGTTATTCTGTTGCATGTGAATGAACGGATTGCGGAATGTCTGCTCAAAGTTTGGTCCTCGTTACGAAGACTGTTAAATAGCTGTCTTTGAAGACTGATTAACGGAATTAGCCAGGAAGAATGGATATGCAGAGATAGTGGGTTCCGACATTAGCAGTACTGAAACAGAATTGGTAAGTAATAGCAGTCAAATTACAGTGTATGTTGATGTGATTACTAGACAGAACTAAAGCTCCATGAAAGTTAAAAACTAAGTTAGAATAGTTTTAATAGCTAAATGTACTTCAAAATTTAATTCCAATTTGGTACATTATCAATTTGCTCATAGCGGTTTGAGGTTTCCCTATCTCAGAAAATAAACATAATGGTAATGAAATGTACTTAGTCTGAGAGCGTTTGTCTCAAGCGTTTGTTAATTAAACATGCTTCACTTGTACCTTTTGTTCATTCTTGTTCAAGATTTAGGAAATAACTGGGAAAGAACAACTTAAAAGTTGGCAAAAGTGAATGCTACAGATTTAAAGTGTTGAAAATACTACATATTGAACTCTGGATCAGAGAATAAATTGCTAAGAAGAGTCATGTTTAAGAACTTTATCTCACACAACCAGAAGAGTGCATAAATTTCGAATTGACTGACTTTAAATTACAATTTCACATTTCTTACCTGTTCTTTTATAAAAAAGGTATGTTAGTATCATATGGGATCTTATATTACTAAGTTTATAATCAGAAATTGTAACTTCTCTCAAACACATGAGACTTATCAACTTTAAGCAGAAAGTGCCTCTTTAGTTGGGTTTAAGCAGCATGAGAGTGTCTTGACAAACATAACATTCAGTAATGTCACCTATGGCTATCCTTAATATTAAAATTGATTTGTGTTGTAACAATACTTGTTTCAGATGGGCACGGGTGGCGTTCCATTTCTGAGCAATAAATGGTCCGTTTGGTTGTGGCTGGAGTGTATAATTACTATTGGATGTCAACAGTGGCTTTGAATCCTTCAGTTCTCTTAGCAGATCTCAGTGAAATTGGTAAGTAATAGAAATCCAAAGACAGTGCAATTGTCTTGATATAATTGGCACATATATGTAAAGTTCGTTCAAACTAAAACCTAAACTTTAAATTGCTCAAATGTCTGCAAGTCTCTTGAATATTAACTTTACTTTCACTCAATGCCGTTTGCTCCCATTGTTGTTTGAGGCTAAATTACCTGAAATTAAACACCGTTATATACAAAAGTGATACTGTATTTAGTTCCAATGGCATTAATCGAGTTTCTATTTTTGAAAGTTTTTCAATGAATGTTCATCTGATGTATTTAGTGGTAGAATTTGTTCAAATTTTCAAAAGGATCTGGAATGAGAGAACCTCAAATGTGGCAAATGTTAATGCTACAAGATCAAAGTGCTTGAAGCGTAACTAACAGGGTTTAAACTCTTAAAAAACATTGTATTGAAACAAAAGCTCTCTCTGAAACAGTGAATGAAGTTGCTATTGTGTGTTTGAAATACAGTAAATTTATAATTTGATATTCGTTATATTATATAAACAAGGACTTGCGTACCATTAGGGGTACCTAATCATTTAGTATTGTATCTACAAATAATGCTTATATCAAAACCACTGAACATATCTACATGTACCACAAAAGACCTCTATAATTCAATGTAAGCAACATAACTACTTTTAAAAATATGTAGCATAATGTTTACTAATTTCCTCAATGTCTATCCTTGATATTGAAAATTTATTTGCATTGTTTTATCGCTTTTTACAGTTGATCAGCAAACCAGGTATATTTCTGAGGTACAAATGACCGGTTTGGTGTGCCTGAGTTCTGAAGTTCCTTTTGGTCATCAACAATGCTGCAAAACCGTTAGGTGTGTCATGAAATGCTTTAGTTGTGCATGTGATGTAATAGCAGTTGGTTGTAGTATTTTTTGTATTCTGAGAGCTACAACAACTTCTTGGATGGCAAAGGAATTGTTAATAGGAAGATGCAGGTTAGGATATTTAAATGCGTTGAAGATTCTGGATAGGTTTGGGTTAAAAAACTGTTTCTTAGATGCGTATTACTTATGAGTGAACCACCTAAAGTTCACATTTGAATTTCCTTACGAATATTTATTCCTGTATACTGGGTCCCTAGGAAATACATTGGTTTGCTTAACTGGCCAGAGGCAATTTATAACCTGCGATGCCCTTCGGAATAAGTAGTGTAAGGAACTTCGAACTTTTTTTCGCGTATTGCGGACAGGTTGGGTTAAGGATCAGGGTGGCTTTCCGGATTAACATCAAATGGAATAGGATGCGTAAGGTGTTGCTGTTTCTGTCTAAATATGTGTTCCTTGTATTGCGTTTTGTGTAAGAGAAGGTGTTTCTTTGATAATAAAAATAGTAATGTGTTTGTACATCGGAAATGTAGAATGAAGTGTAGAAGAAATTTTTGTCTTAGAAATTGACATTTGATGTAGTCCAAAATTAATGTAGATTTAGGCAAATGGTGTTGGCGTGAATGCTTAAAGTACTAGGAACATAATACATGTTCCTGTTATTCTGTTGCATGTGAATGAACGGATTGCGGAATGTCTGCTCAAAGTTTGGTCCTTGTTACGAAGACTGTTAAATAGCTGTGTTTGAAGACTGATTAACGGAATTAGCCAGGAAGAATGGGTATGCAGAGAGTGGGTTCCGACATTAGCAGTACTGAAAAAGACTTGGTAAGTAATAGAAGTCAAATTACAGTGTATGTTGATGTGATTACTAGACAGAACTAAAGCTCCATGAAAGTTAAAAACTAAGTTAGAATAGTTTTAATAGCTAAATGTACTTCAAAATTTAATTCCAATTTGGTACATCATAAATTTGCTCATAACGGTTTGAGGTTTCCTTGTCTCAGAAAATAAACATAATGGTAACTTAGTCTGAGAGCGTTTGTCTCTGGCGTTTGTTAATTAAACATGCTTCACTTGTTGTAGCTTCTGTTCATTCTTGTTCAAGATTTGTGAAATAACTGGGCAAGAACAACTTAAAAGTTGGCAAAAGTGAATGCTACAGATTTAAAGTGTTGAAAATACTACATACTGAACTCTGGATCAGAGAATAAATTGCTAAGAAGAGTCATGTTTAAGAACTTTATCTCACACAACCAGAAGAGTGCATAAATTTCGAATTGACTGACTTTAAATTACAATTTCACATTTCTTACCTGTTCTTTTATAAAAAAGGGATGTTAGTATCAAATGGGATCTCTATTACTAAGTTTATAATCAGAAATTGTAACTTCTCTCAAACACATGAGACTTATCAACTTTAAGCAGAAAGTGCCTCTTTAGTTGGGTTTAAGCAGCATGAGAGTGTCTTGACAAACATAGCATTCGGTAATGTCACCTATGGCTATCCTTAATATTAAAATTGATTTGTGTTGTAACAATACTTGTTTCAGATGGGCAGGGATGGCGTTCCGTTTCTGAGCAATAAATGGTCCGTTTGGTTGTGCCTGGAGTGTATAATTACTATTGGATGTCAACAGTGGCTTTGAATCCTTCAGTTCTTTTAGCGGATCTCAGTGAAGTTGGTAAGTAATAGAAATCCAAAGACAGTGCAATTGTCTTGATATAATTGGCATATATATCTAAAGTTCGTTCAAACTAAAACCTAAACTTTAAATTGCTCAAGTGTCTGGAAGTCTCTTGAATATTTACTTTACTTTCACTCAATGCCGTTTGCTCCCATTGTTGTTTGAGGCTAAATTACCTGAAATTAAACACCGTTATATACAAAGGTGATAGACTGGATTTAGTTCCAATGGCGTTAATCGAATTTCTATTTTTGAAAGTTTTTAAATGAATGTTCATCTGATGTATTTAGTGGTAGAATTTGTTCCAATTTTCAAAAGGATCTGGAATGAGAGAACCTCAAATGTGGCAAATGTTAATGCTACAAGTTCAAAGTGCTTGAAGTGTAACTAACAGGTTTTAAACTCTTAAAAAACGTTGTATTGAAACAAAAGCTCTCTCTGAAACAGTGAATGAAGTTGCTGTTCTGTGTTTGAAATACAGTAAATTAATAATTTGACATTCGTTATATTATATAAACAAGGACTTGCATACCAATAGGGGTACCTAATCATTTAGTATTGTATCTACAAATAATGTTTATATCAAAACCACTGAACATATTTACATGTACCACAAAAGACCTCTGTAATTCAATGTAAGCAACATAACTACTTTTAAAAATATGTAGCATAATGTTTACTAATTTCCTCAATGTCTATCCTTGATATTGAAAATTTATTTGCATTGTTTTATCGCTTTTTACAGTTGATCAGCAAACCAGGTATATTTCTGAGGTACAAATGACCGGTTTGGTGTGCCTGAGTTCTGAAGTTCCTTTTGGTCATCAACAATGCTGCAAAACCGTTAGGTGTGTCATGAAATGCTTTAGTTGTGCATGTGATGTAATAGCAGTTGGTTGTAGTATTTTTTGTATTCTGAGAGCTACAACAACTTCTTGGATCGCAAAGGAATTGTTAATAGAAAGATGCAGGTTAGGATATTTAAATGCGTGTAAGGTTCTGGATAGGTTTGGGTTACAAACCTGTTTCTTAGATGCGTATTTCTTATGAGTGAACCACCTAAAGTTCACATTTGAATTTCCTTACGAATATTTATTCCTGTATACTGGGTCCCTAGGAAATACATTGGTTTGCTTAACTGGCCAGAGGCAATTTATAACCTGGGATGTCCTTGGGAATAAGTAGTGTAAGGAACTTCGAACTTTTTTTCGCGTATTGCGGACAGGTTGCGTTATGGATCAGGGTGGCTTTCGGGATTAACATTAAATGGAATAGGTTGCGTGAGATGTTGCTGTTTCTGTCTAAATATGTGTTCCTTGTATTTCATTTTGTGTAAGAGAAGGTGTTTCTTTGATAATAAAAATAGTAATGTGTTTGTACATCAGAAATGTAGAATGAAGTGTAGAAGAAATTTTTGTCTTAGAAATTGACATTTGATGTAGTCCAAAATTAATGTTGATTTAGGCATATGGTGTTGGCGTGAATGCTTAAAGTACTAGGAACATACTACATGTTCCTGTTATTCTGTTGCATGTGAATGAACGGATTGCGGAATGTCTGCTCAAAGTTTGGTCCTCGTTACGAAGACTGTTAAATAGCTGTCTTTGAAGACTGATTAACGGAATTAGCCAGGAAGAATGGGTATGCAGAGAGTGGGTTCCGACATTAGCAGTACTGAAAAAGACTTGGTAAGTAATAGAAGTCAAATTACAGTGTGTTGATGTGATTACTAGACAGAACTAAAGCTCCATGAAAGTTAAAAACTAAGTTAGAATAGTTTTAATAGCTAAATGTACTTCAAAATTTAATTCAAATTTGGTACATTATCAATTTGCTCATAACGGTTTGAGGTTTCCTTGTCTCAGAAAATAAACATAATGGTAATGAAATGTACTTAGTCTGAGAGCGTTTGTCTCAAGCGTTTGTTAATTAAACATGCTTCACTTGTACCTTTTGTTCATTCTTGTTCAAGATTTATGAAATAACTGGGAAAGAACAACTTAAAACTTGGCAAAAGTGAATACTACAGATTTAAAGTGTTGAAAATACTACATATTGAACTCTGGATCAGAGAATAAATTGCTAAGAAGAGTCATGTTTAAGAACTTTATCTCACACAACCAGAAGAGTGCATAAATTTCGAATTGACTGACTTTAAATTACAATTTCACATTTCTTACCTGTTCTCTTATAAAAAAGGGCTATTAAGATCAAATGGGATCTTATATTACTAAGTTTATAATCAGAAATTGTAACTTCTCCCAAACACATGAGACTTATCAACTTTAAGCAGAAAGTGCCTCTTTAGTTGGGTTTAAGCAGCATGAGGGTGTCTTGACAAACATAGCATTCGGTAATGTCACCTATGGCTATCCTTAATATTAAAATTAATTTGTGCTGTAACAATACTTGTTTCAGATGGGCATGGTTGGCGTTCCGTTTCTGAGCAATAAATGGTCCGTTTGGTTGTGCCTGGAGTGTATAATTACTATTGGATGTCAACAGTGGCTTTGAATCCTTCAGTTCTCTTAGCAGAACTCGGTGAAATTGGTAAGTAATAGAAATCCAAAGACAGTGCAATTGTCTTGATATAATTGGCATATATATGTAAAGTTCGTTGAAACTAAAACCTAAACTTTAAATTGCTCAAGTGTCTGGAAGTCTCTTGAATATTAAATTTACTTTCACTCAATGCCGTTTGCTCCCATTGTTGTTTGAGGCTAAATTACCTGAAATTAAACACCATTATATACAAAAGTGATAGACTGGATTTAGTTCCAATGGCGTTAATCGAGTTTCTATTTTTGAAAGTTTTTAAATGAATGTTCATCTGATGTATTTAGTGGTAGAATTTGTTCAAATTTTCAAAAGGATCTGGAATGAGAGAGCCACTAATGTTAATGCTACAAGTTCAAACTGCTTGAAGTGTAACAGGGTTTTAAACTCTTAAAAAACATTGTATTGAAACAAAAGCTCTCTCTGAAACAGTGAATGAAGTTGCTATTCTGTGTTTGAAAGACAGTAAATAATTTGCTATTCGTTATATTATTAAAACAAGGACTTGCATACCATTAGGGGTACCTAATCATTTAATATTGTATCTACAAATAATGTTTATATCAAAACCACTGAACATGTCTACATATACCACAAAAGACCTCTGTAATTCAGTGTAAGCAACATAAGTAGCTTTAAAAATATGTAGCATAATGTTTACTAATTTCCCCAATGTCTATCCTTGATATTGAAAATTTATTTGCATTGTTTTATCACCCTTTACAGTCGATCAGCAAACCAGGTATATTTCTGAGGTACAAATGAGCGGTTTGGTGTGCTTGAATTCTGAAGTTCCTTTTGGTCATCAACAATGCTTTAAAACCGTTAGGTGTGTTATGAAATGCTTTAGTTGTGCATGTGATGTAATATCAGTTGGTTGTAGTATTTTTTGTATTTTGAGAGCTACAGAAACTTCTTGGATTGCGAAGGAATTGTTAATAGGAAGATGCAGGTTAGGATATTTAAATGCGTTGAAGATTCTGGATAGGTTTGGGTTAAACTGTTTCTTAGATGCGTATTACTTATGAGTGAACCACCTAAAGTTCACATTTGAATTTCCTTACGAATATTTATTCCTGTATACTGGGTCCCTAGGAAATACATTGGTTTGCTTAACTGGCCAGAGGCAATTTATAACCTGGGATGTCCTTGGGAATAAGTAGTGTAAGGAACTTCGAAATTCTTTTCGCGTATTGCGTACAGGTTGGGTTAAGGATCAGGGTGGCTTTCAGGATTAACATCAAATGGAATAGCATGCGTAAGGTGTTGCTGTTTCTGTCTAAATATGTGTTCCTTGTATTGAGTTTTGTGTAAGAGAAGGTGTTTCTTTGATAATAAAAATAGTAATGTGTTTGTACATCGGAACTGTAAGATGAAGTGTAGAAAAAATTTTTGTCTTAGAAATTGACATTTGATGTAGTCCAAAATTAATGTAGATTTAGGCAAATGGTGTTGGCGTGAATGCTTAAAGTACTAGGAACATAATACATGTTCCTGTTATTCTGTTGCATGTGAATGAACGGATTGCGGAATGTCTGCTCAAAGTTTGGTCCTTGTTACGAAGACTGTTAAATAGCTGTGTTTGAAGACTGATTAACGGAATTAGCCAGGAAGAATGGGTATGCAGAGAGTGGGTTCCGACATTAGCAGTACTGAAAAAGACTTGGTAAGTAATAGAAGTCAAATTACAGTGTATGTTGATGTGATTACTAGACAGAACTAAAGCTCCATGAAAGTTAAAAACTAAGTTAGAATAGTTTTAATAGCTAAATGTACTTCAAAATTTAATTCAAATTTGGTACATTATCAATTTGCTCATAACGGTTTGAGGTTTCCTTGTCTCAGAAAATAAACATAATGGTAATGAAATGTACTTAGTCTGAGAGCGTTTGTCTCAAGCGTTTGTTAATTAAACATGCTTCACTTGTACCTTTTGTTCATTCTTGTTCAAGATTTATGAAATAACTGGGAAAGAACAACTTAAAACTTGGCAAAAGTGAATACTACAGATTTAAAGTGTTGAAAATACTACATATTGAACTCTGGATCAGAGAATAAATTGCTAAGAAGAGTCATGTTTAAGAACTTTATCTCACACAACCAGAAGAGTGCATAAATTTCGAATTGACTGACTTTAAATTACAATTTCACATTTCTTACCTGTTCTCTTATAAAAAAGGGCTATTAAGATCAAATGGGATCTTATATTACTAAGTTTATAATCAGAAATTGTAACTTCTCCCAAACACATGAGACTTATCAACTTTAAGCAGAAAGTGCCTCTTTAGTTGGGTTTAAGCAGCATGAGGGTGTCTTGACAAACATAGCATTCGGTAATGTCACCTATGGCTATCCTTAATATTAAAATTAATTTGTGCTGTAACAATACTTGTTTCAGATGGGCATGGTTGGCGTTCCGTTTCTGAGCAATAAATGGTCCGTTTGGTTGTGCCTGGAGTGTATAATTACTATTGGATGTCAACAGTGGCTTTGAATCCTTCAGTTCTCTTAGCAGAACTCGGTGAAATTGGTAAGTAATAGAAATCCAAAGACAGTGCAATTGTCTTGATATAATTGGCATATATATGTAAAGTTCGTTGAAACTAAAACCTAAACTTTAAATTGCTCAAGTGTCTGGAAGTCTCTTGAATATTAAATTTACTTTCACTCAATGCCGTTTGCTCCCATTGTTGTTTGAGGCTAAATTACCTGAAATTAAACACCATTATATACAAAAGTGATAGACTGGATTTAGTTCCAATGGCGTTAATCGAGTTTCTATTTTTGAAAGTTTTTAAATGAATGTTCATCTGATGTATTTAGTGGTAGAATTTGTTCAAATTTTCAAAAGGATCTGGAATGAGAGAGCCACTAATGTTAATGCTACAAGTTCAAACTGCTTGAAGTGTAACAGGGTTTTAAACTCTTAAAAAACATTGTATTGAAACAAAAGCTCTCTCTGAAACAGTGAATGAAGTTGCTATTCTGTGTTTGAAAGACAGTAAATAATTTGCTATTCGTTATATTATTAAAACAAGGACTTGCATACCATTAGGGGTACCTAATCATTTAATATTGTATCTACAAATAATGTTTATATCAAAACCACTGAACATGTCTACATATACCACAAAAGACCTCTGTAATTCAGTGTAAGCAACATAAGTAGCTTTAAAAATATGTAGCATAATGTTTACTAATTTCCCCAATGTCTATCCTTGATATTGAAAATTTATTTGCATTGTTTTATCACCCTTTACAGTCGATCAGCAAACCAGGTATATTTCTGAGGTACAAATGAGCGGTTTGGTGTGCTTGAATTCTGAAGTTCCTTTTGGTCATCAACAATGCTTTAAAACCGTTAGGTGTGTTATGAAATGCTTTAGTTGTGCATGTGATGTAATATCAGTTGGTTGTAGTATTTTTTGTATTTTGAGAGCTACAGAAACTTCTTGGATTGCGAAGGAATTGTTAATAGGAAGATGCAGGTTAGGATATTTAAATGCGTTGAAGATTCTGGATAGGTTTGGGTTAAACTGTTTCTTAGATGCGTATTACTTATGAGTGAACCACCTAAAGTTCACATTTGAATTTCCTTACGAATATTTATTCCTGTATACTGGGTCCCTAGGAAATACATTGGTTTGCTTAACTGGCCAGAGGCAATTTATAACCTGGGATGTCCTTGGGAATAAGTAGTGTAAGGAACTTCGAAATTCTTTTCGCGTATTGCGTACAGGTTGGGTTAAGGATCAGGGTGGCTTTCAGGATTAACATCAAATGGAATAGCATGCGTAAGGTGTTGCTGTTTCTGTCTAAATATGTGTTCCTTGTATTGAGTTTTGTGTAAGAGAAGGTGTTTCTTTGATAATAAAAATAGTAATGTGTTTGTACATCGGAACTGTAAGATGAAGTGTAGAAAAAATTTTTGTCTTAGAAATTGACATTTGATGTAGTCCAAAATTAATGTAGATTTAGGCAAATGGTGTTGGCGTGAATGCTTAAAGTACTAGGAACATAATACATGTTCCTGTTATTCTGTTGCATGTGAATGAACGGATTGCGGAATGTCTGCTCAAAGTTTGGTCCTTGTTACGAAGACTGTTAAATAGCTGTGTTTGAAGACTGATTAACGGAATTAGCCAGGAAGAATGGGTATGCAGAGAGTGGGTTCCGACATTAGCAGTACTGAAAAAGACTTGGTAAGTAATAGAAGTCAAATTACAGTGTATGTTGATGTGATTACTAGACAGAACTAAAGCTCCATGAAAGTTAAAAACTAAGTTAGAATAGTTTTAATAGCTAAATGTACTTCAAAATTTAATTCCAATTTGGTACATCATAAATTTGCTCATAACGGTTTGAGGTTTCCTTGTCTCAGAAAATAAACATAATGGTAACTTAGTCTGAGAGCGTTTGTCTCTGGCGTTTGTTAATTAAACATGCTTCACTTGTTGTAGCTTCTGTTCATTCTTGTTCAAGATTTTTGAAATAACTGGGCAAGAACAACTTAAAAGTTGGCAAAAGTGAATGCTACAGATTTAAAGTGTTGAAAATACTACATACTGAACTCTGGATCAGAGAATAAATTGCTAAGAAGAGTCATGTTTAAGAACTTTATCTCACACAACCAGAAGAGTGCATAAATTTCGAATTGACTGACTTTAAATTACAATTTCACATTTCTTACCTGTTCTTTTATAAAAAAGGGATGTTAGTATCAAATGGGATCTTTATTACTAAGTTTATAATCAGAAATTGTAACTTCTCTCAAACACATGAGACTTATCAACTTTAAGCAGAAAGTGCCTCTTTAGTTGGGTTTAAGCAGCATGAGAGTGTCTTGACAAACATAGCATTCGGTAATGTCACCTATGGCTATCCTTAATATTAAAATTGATTTGTGTTGTAACAATACTTGTTTCAGATGGGCAGGGATGGCGTTCCGTTTCTGAGCAATAAATGGTCCGTTTGGTTGTGCCTGGAGTGTATAATTACTATTGGATGTCAACAGTGGCTTTGAATCCTTCAGTTCTTTTAGCGGATCTCAGTGAAGTTGGTAAGTAATAGAAATCCAAAGACAGTGCAATTGTCTTGATATAATTGGCATATATATCTAAAGTTCGTTCAAACTAAAACCTAAACTTTAAATTGCTCAAGTGTCTGGAAGTCTCTTGAATATTTACTTTACTTTCACTCAATGCCGTTTGCTCCCATTGTTGTTTGAGGCTAAATTACCTGAAATTAAACACCGTTATATACAAAGGTGATAGACTGGATTTAGTTCCAATGGCGTTAATCGAATTTCTATTTTTGAAAGTTTTTAAATGAATGTTCATCTGATGTATTTAGTGGTAGAATTTGTTCCAATTTTCAAAAGGATCTGGAATGAGAGAACCTCAAATGTGGCAAATGTTAATGCTACAAGTTCAAAGTGCTTGAAGTGTAACTAACAGGTTTTAAACTCTTAAAAAACGTTGTATTGAAACAAAAGCTCTCTCTGAAACAGTGAATGAAGTTGCTATTCTGTGTTTGAAATACAGTAAATTAATAATTTGATATTCGTTATATTATATAAACAAGGACTTGCATACCAATAGGGGTACCTAATCATTTAGTATTGTATCTACAAATAATGTTTATATCAAAACCACTGAACATATTTACATGTACCACAAAAGACCTCTGTAATTCAATGTAAGCAACATAACTACTTTTAAAAATATGTAGCATAATGTTTACTAATTTCCTCAATGTCTATCCTTGATATTGAAAATTTATTTGCATTGTTTTATCGCTTTTTACAGTTGATAAGCAAACCAGGTATATTTCTGAGGTACAAATGACCGGTTTGGTGTGCCTGAGTTCTGAAGTTCCTTTTGGTCATCAACAATGCTGCAAAACCGTTAGGTGTGTCATGAAATGCTTTAGTTGTGCATGTGATGTAATAGCAGTTGGTTGTAGTATTTTTTGTATTCTGAGAGCTACAACAACTTCTTGGATCGCAAAGGAATTGTTAATAGAAAGATGCAGGTTAGGATATTTAAATGCGTGTAAGGTTCTGGACAGGTTTGGGTTACAAACCTGTTTCTTAGATGCGTATTTCTTATGAGTGAACCACCTAAAGTTCACATTTGAATTTCCTTACGAATATTTATTCCTGTATACTGGGTCCCTAGGAAATACATTGGTTTGCTTAACTGGCCAGAGGCAATTTATAACCTGGGATGTCCTTGGGAATAAGTAGTGTAAGGAACTTCGAGCTTTTTTTCGCGTATTGCGGACAGCTTGCGTTATGGATCAGGGTGGCTTTCGGGATTAACATCAAATGGAATAGGTTGCGTGAGATGTTGCTGTTTCTGTCTAAATATGTGTTCCTTGTATTGCATTTTGTGTAAGAGAAGGTGTTTCTTTGATAATAAAAATAGTAATGTGTTTGTACATCAGAAATGTAGAATGAAGTGTAGAAAAAATTTTTGTCTTAGAAATTGACATTTGATGTAGTCCAAAATTAATGTTGATTTAGGCATATGGTGTTGGCGTGAATGCTTAAAGTACTAGGAACATACTACATGTTCCTGTTATTCTGTTGCATGTGAATGAACGGATTGCGGAATGTCTGCTCAAAGTTTGGTCCTCGTTACGAAGACTGTTAAATAGCTGTCTTTGAAGACTGATTAACGGAATTAGCCAGGAAGAATGGGTATGCAGAGAGTGGGTTCCGACATTAGCAGTACTGAAAAAGACTTGGTAAGTAATAGAAGTCAAATTACAGTGTATGTTGATGTGATTACTAGACAGAACTAAGCTCCATGAAAGTTAAAAACTAAGTTAGAATAGTTTTAATAGCTAAATGTACTTCAAAATTTAATTCAAATTTGGTACATTATCAATTTGCTCATAACGGTTTGAGGTTTCCTTGTCTCAGAAAATAAACATAATGGTAATGAAATGTACTTAGTCTGAGAGCGTTTGTCTCAAGCGTTTGTTAATTAAACATGCTTCACTTGTTGTACCTTTTGTTCATTCTTGTTCAAGATTTATGAAATAACTGGGAAAGAACAACTTAAAAGTTGGCAAAAGTGAATGCTACAGATTTAAAGTGTTGAAAATACTACATATTGAACTCTGGATCAGAGAATAAATTGCTAAGCAGAGTCATGTTTAAGAACTTTATCTCACACAACCAGAAGAGTGCATAAATTTCGAATTGTCTGAGTTTAAATTACAATTTCACATTTCTTACCTGTTCTTTTATAAAAAAGGGATATTAGTATCAAATGGGATCTTATATTACTAAGTTTATAATCAGAAATTGTAACTTCTCTCAAACACATGAGACTTATCAACTTTAAGCAGAAAGTGCCTCTTTAGTTGGGTTTAAGCAGCATGAGAGTGTCTTGACAAACATAGCATTCAGTAATGTCACCTATGGCTATCCTTAATATTAAAATTAATTTGTGCTGTAACAATACTTGTTTCAGATGGGCACGGTTGGCGTTCCGTTTCTGAGCAATAAATGGTCCGTTTGGTTGTGCCTGGAGTGTATAATTACTATTGGATGTCAACAGTGGCTTTGAATCCTTCAGTTCTCTTAGCAGATCTCAGTGAAATTGGTAAGTAATAGAAATCCAAAGACAGTGCAATTTTCTTGATATAATTGGCATATATATGTAAAGTTCGTTGAAACTAAAACCTAAACTTTAAATTGCTCAAGTGTCTGGAAGTCTCTTGAATATTAAATTTACTTTCACTCAATGCCATTTGCTCCCATTGTTGTTTGAGGCTAAATTACCTGCAATTAAACACCGTTATATACAAAAGTGATAGACTGTATTTAGTTCCAATGGCATTAATCGAGTTTCTATTTTTGAAAGTTTTTAAATGAATGTTCATCTGATGTATTTAGTGGTAGAATTTGTTCAAATTTTCAAAAGGATCTGGAATGAGAGAGCCACAAATGTTAATGCTACAAGTTCAAACTGCTTGAAGTGTAACTAACAGGGTTTTAAACTCTTAAAAAACATTGTATTGAAACAAAAGCTCTCTCTGAAACAGTGAATGAAGTTAGTATTCTGTGTTTGAAAGACAGTAAATAATTTGCTATTCGTTATATTATAAAAACAAGGACTTGCATACCATTAGGGGTACCTAATCATTTAATATTGTATCTACAAATAATGTTTATATCAAAACCACTGAACATGTCTACATATACCACAAAAGACCTCTGTAATTCAGTGTAAGCAACATAAGTAGCTTTAAAAATATGTAGCATAATGTTTACTAATTTCCCCAATGTCTATCCTTCATATTGAAAATTTATTTGCATTGTTTTATCGCTCTTTACAGTCGATCAGCAAACCAGGTATATTTCTGAGGTACAAATGACCGGTTTGGTGTGCTTGAATTCTGAAGTTCCTTTTGGTCATCAACAATGCTGCAAAACCGTTAGGTGTGTTATGAAATGCTTTAGTTGTGCATGTGATGTAATATCAGTTGGTTGTAGTATTTTTTGTATTTTGAGAGCTACAGCAACTTCTTGGATTGCGAAGGAATTGTTAATAGGAAGATGCAGGTTAGGATAATTAAATGCGTTGAAGATTCTGGATAGGTTTGGGTTAAACTGTTTCTTAGATGCGTATTACTTATGAGTGAACCACCTAAAGTTCACATTTGAATTTCCTTACGAATATTTATTCCTGTATACTGGGTCCCTAGGAAATACATTGGTTTGCTTAACTGGCCAGAGGCAATTTATAACCTGGGATGTCCTTGGGAATAAGTAGTGTAAGGAACTTCGAAATTCTTTTCGCGTATTGCGTACAGGTTGGGTTAAGGATCAGGGTGGCTTTCGGGATTAACATCAAATGGAATAGCATGCGTAAGGTGTTGCTGTTTCTGTCTAAATATGTGTTCCTTGAATTGAGTTTTGTGTAAGAGAAGGTGTTTCTTTGATAATAAAAATAGTAATGTGTTTGTACATCGGAACTGTAAGATGAAGTGTAGAAAATTCTTTTTGTCTTAGAAATTGACATTTGATGTAGTCCAAGATTAATGTAGATTTAGGCAAATGGTGTTGGCGGGAATGCTTAAAGTACTTGGAACATAATACACGTTCCTGTTATTCTGTTGCATGTGAATGAACGGATTGTGGAATGTCTGCTCAAAGTTTGGTCCTCGTTACGAAGACTGTTAAATAGCTGTCTTTGAAGACTGATTAACGGAATTAGCCAGGAAGAATGGATATGCAGAGATAGTGGGTTCCGACATTAGCAGTACTGAAACAGAATTGGTAAGTAATAGCAGTCAAATTACAGTGTATGTTGATGTGATTACTAGACAGAACTAAAGCTCCATGAAAGTTAAAAACTAAGTTAGAATAGTTTTAATAGCTAAATGTACTTCAAAATTTAATTCCAATTTGGGACATTATCCATTTGCTCATAACGGTTTGAGGTTTCCTTGTCTCAGAAAATAAACATAATGGTAACTTAGTCTGAGAGCGTTTGTCTCTGGCGTTTGTTAATTAAACATGCTTCACTTGTTGTACCTTCTGTTCATTCTTGTTCAAGATTTATGAAATAACTGGGAAAGAACAACTTAAAAGTTGGCAAAAGTGAATGCTACAGATTTAAAGTGTTGAAAATACTACATATTGAACTCTGGATCAGAGAATAAATTGCTAAGAAGAGTCATGTTTAAGAACTTTATCTCACACAACCAGAAGAGTGCATAAATTTCGAATTGACTGACTTTAAATTACAATTTCACATTTCTTACCTGTTCTTTTATAAAAAAGGGATGTTAGTATCAAATGGGTTCTTTATTACTTAGTTTATAATCAGAAATTGTAACTTCTCTCAAACACATGAGACTTATCAACTTTAAGCAGAAAGTGCCTCTTTAGTTGGGTTTAAGCAGCATGAGAGTGTCTTGACAAACATAGCATTCAGTAATGTCGCCTATGGCTATCCTTAATATTAAAATTGATTTGTGTTGTAACAATACTTATTTCAGATGGGCACGGTTGGCGTTCCGTTTCTGAGCAATAAATGGTCTGTTTGGTTGTGCCTGGAGTGTACAATTACTATTGGATGTAAACAGTGGCTTTGAATCCTTCAGTTCTCTTAGCAAATCTCAGTGAAATTGGTAAGTAATAGAAATCCAAAGACAGTGCAATTGTCTTGATATAATTGGCATATATATGTAAAGTTTGTTCAAACTAAAACCTAAACTTTAAATTGCTCAAATGTCGGGAAGTCTCTTGAATATTAACTTTACTTTCACTCAATGCCGTTTGCTCCCATTGTTGTTTGAGGCTAAATTACCTGAAATTAAACACCGTTATATACAAAAGTGATAGACTGTATTTAGTTCCAATGGCATTAATCGAGTGTCTATTTTTGAAAGTTTTTAAATGAATGTTCATCTGATGTATTTAGTGGTAGAATTTGTTCAAATTTTCAATAGGATCTGGAATGAGAGAACCTCAAATGTGGCAAATGTTAATGCTACAAGTTCAAAGTGCTTGAAGTGTAACTAACAGGGTTTAAACTCTTAACAAACATTGTATTGAAACAAAAGCTCTCTCTGAAACAGTGAATGAAGTTGCTATTCTGTGTTTGAAAGACAGTAAATTAATAATTTGCTATATTATAAAAACAAGGACTTGCATACAATTAGGGGTACCTAATCATTTATTATTGTATCTACAAATAATGTTTATATCAAAACCACTGAACATATCTACATGTACCACAAAAGACCTCTGTAATTCAGTGTAAGCAACATAACTAGCTTTAAAAATATGTAGCATAATGTTTACTAATTTCCCCAATGTCTATCCTTGATATTGAAAATTTATTTGCATTGTTTTATCGCTCTTTACAGTCGATCAGCAAACCAGGTATATTTCTGAGGTACAAATGAGCGGTTTGGTGTGCTTGAATTCTGAAGTTCCTTTTGGTCATCAACAATGCTGCAAAACCGTTAGGTGTGTTATGAAATGCTTTAGTTGTGCATGTGATGTAATATCAGTTGTTTGTAGTATTTTTTGTATTCTGAGAGCTACAGCAACTTCTTGGATTGCGAAGGAATTGTTAATAGGAAGATGCAGGTTAGGATATTTAAATGTGTTGAAGGTTCTGGATAGGTTTGGGTTAAAAACCTGTTTCTTAGATGCGTATTACTTATAAGTGAACCACCTAAAGTTCACATTTGAATTTCCTTACGAATATTTATTCCTGTATACTGGGTCCCTAGGAAATACATTGGTTTGCTTAACTGGCCAGAGGCAATTTATAACCTGGGATGTCCTTGGGAATAAGTAGTGTAAGGAACTTCGAAATTTTTTTCGCGTATTGCGGACAGGTTGGGTTAAGGATCAGAGTGGCTTTCGGGATTAACATCAAATGGATTAGGATGCGTAAGGTGTTGCTGTTTCTGTCTAAATATGTGTTCCTTGTATTGCGTTTTGTGTAAGAGAAGGTGTTTCTTTGATAATAAAAATAGTAATGTGTTTGTACATCAGAAATGTAGAATGAAGTGTAGAAAAAATTTTTGTCTTAGAAATTGACATTTGATGTAGTCCAAAATTAATGTTGATTTAGGCATATGGTGTTGGCGTGAATGCTTAAAGTACTAGGAACATACTACATGTTCCTGTTATTCTGTTGCATGTGAATGAACGGATTGCGGAATGTCTGCTCAAAGTTTGGTCCTCGTTACGAAGACTGTTAAATAGCTGTCTTTGAAGACTGATTAACGGGATTATCCAGGAAGAATGGGTATGCAGAGAGAGTGCGTTACGACATTAGCAGTACTGAAAAAGACTTGGTAAGTAATAGAAGTCAAATTACAGTGTATGTTGATGTGATTACTAGAGAGAACTAAAGCTCCATGAAAGTTAAAAACTAAGTTAGAATAGTTTTAATAGCTAAATGTACTTCAAAATTTAATTCAAATTTGGTACATTATCAATTTGCTCATAACGGTTTGAGGTTTCCTTGTCTCAGAAAATAAACATAATGGTAATGAAATGTACTTAGTCTGAGAGCGTTTGTCTCAAGCGTTTGTTAATTAAACATGCTTCACCTGTTGTACCTTTTGTTCATTCTTGTTCAAGATTTAGGAACTAACTGGGAAAAAACAACCTAAAAGTTGGCAAAAGATAATGCTACAGATTTAAGGTGTTGAAAATACTACATATTGAACTCTGGATCAGAGAATAAATTGCTAAGAAGAGTCATGTTTAAGAACTTTATCTCACACAACCAGAAGAGTGCATAAATTTCGAATTGACTGACTTTAAATTACAATTTCACATTTCTTACCTGTTCTTTTATAAAAAAGGGATATTAGTATCAAACGGGATCTTTATTAGTAAGTTTATAATCAGAAATTGTAACTTCTCTCAAACACATGAGACTTATCAACTTTAAGCAGAAAGTGCTTCTTTAGTTGGGTTTAAGCAGCATGAGAGTGTCTTGACAAACATAGCATTCAGTAATGTCACCTATGGCTATCCTTAATATTAAAATTGATTTCTGTTGTAACAATACTTGTTTCAGATGGGCACGGTTGGCGTTCCGTTTCTGAGCAATAAATGGTCCGTTTGGTTGTGCCTGGAGTGTATAATTACTATTGGATGTCAACAGTGGCTTTGAATCCTTCAGTTCTCTTAGCAGATCTCAGTGAAATTGGTAAGTAATAGAAATCCAAAGACAGTGCAATTGTCTTGATATAATTGGCATATATATGTAAAGTTCGTTCAAACTAAAACCTAAACTTTAAAATGCTCAAATGTCTGGAAGTCTCTTGAATATTAACTTTACTTTCACTCAATGCCGTTTGCTCCCATTGTTGTTTGAGGCTAAATTACCTGAAATTAAACACCGTTATATTGTAACACCCCACGGGGGTGTTTACCCCCGCAGTAGGTGATTACACAGGGGGGTTGGTAGTTCAGAGGTAGGGGATGCGTTGGTACTGGAATGGTAGGCAGGCCAGGGTAGCGTTCTAGGATAGTTGTATTTAAATAAAGCACAGGGGATGCATTGTCCCAATAAATTATATTGTTGCTTTAAATGTGCGAACAATTAGATCGGAGTGAAGCCCCGACAAGTCAATAGAAGTTAGGGGTGAAGCCCCGACAAGTCAATAGAAGTTAGGGGTGAATTAACAGAATTCAGATTAGTCGCATGCTTACCTGTTGACTGGTGGCGACGGGTCTCGAAACTGATACCTAATCTGACGACTCTCTCGTAGCAACAATAACCTCTTTGCAACAACCACGAGGCAACTCTCACTCACACTCTCACGACAACTCCCCCGACCGAGTCAAAGCCCTGTAGTATAAATACATACATAAGCGCTGACTCGGCGTAGTGCAGCGTGGACGAATTCTGCTAACCTGAACTTCCCACTTCCTGGTATACGAAATATGTGCAATTCTCAAAGCTCTTCCTGGTCCGCTACATCGGTCCCAGGTTCGCCAAATTCCGACCTGGAATTTAAAATAGAAAAGGAGGACAAACATCTTAGTGGGTACTAAAACTGTCTACTTAGACGAGGGTTGATAGAAAAAGAGAAGAAAAACAAAATATGGTTTGAGCCTTATACAATTGAAAACGCTCCGATGTCCTCTGCTGTCCAAGACTCGGATACCAGGGAAAATTTTTTTAAGGGTAGGTGAGTACGTAAGGGGTGGTTGCGGCCGCGCACCGCAATCTTGCCAAGCTTGGGCGCCGTGGCCCAGTGTTGCAGTATGCGCAATCTTTGCTGTATTCTTATCGTTTTTTTACGTGAAGTGTAGTTTAGCTGAGACTGAGCTCGTGTAGTTACCCTGTAGCTTCGGACCTCCCCGGTGAACTCTGCCGGGAATGAATAAGGTGCTAGGACAAAACTGCTGAGTGACTGCATACCTAGCGACTTTCTCGGAAACGTAGTATTTATTTGCGCGCATGCTGCATTGCTGTGGCCAAGCAGTGGCGTTCCTTCGAGGCGCACCAATGCTGCGTGTTCTGGCGCGACTCCCGTGGTGAGTTACCGACGTGCTCATACTGGTGGGCATCGTTCGACCTGGGCCTTTCTTCTCTTCTTGGTGGTCTAATGGTGCGCAGCAACAGGGTTGTCTTGCAAAGATGGATGTCACTTTGGATAAGGTTGGAAGGAGTATATTGCGGTTTAAAGTTTACGGGATGAGACTAAACACAGCAGAGAAAAGGTAACTTTAGAAAGTGAGTCGGTACCCCTGCCGATTCCTTGCCTCTCCAAATTTTGAGAAAAAAAAGAAAAGAAAAAGAGAACAGAAAAAAACATTAAGTTATGTTATCCAGGTGTGATGCGACTACTCATAAGTTCTGCTTGGCTAGGTATGTTCGTTCGAACAAAATTAAATTTGTACATTATACAATGATTTTTGTCTGTAACTGTATAACACTTTTTTTTTGTGTGGGTGTTGCATTGTATGTCAGCGGTGGTTAGATGTCCGTTTTTGGCATTCTGCTGATACCTCGCATCTGTAACCCGGGGAAGAGGGCGCTGAGGCTGCTGTAGACTGCTGGAGGTCATCC
This sequence comes from Deroplatys truncata, assembly GCA_030765065.1. NCBI lineage: Eukaryota > Metazoa > Arthropoda > Insecta > Mantodea > Mantidae > Deroplatys > Deroplatys truncata. The sequence continues at coordinate 153,738 of CM060981.1, read as the reverse complement.
TCTAAAACATACTTAGTTTTTGAAATTAGTACACAGAAATATGAATATTGCAGATGTTGTGACCAATGAAACACAACAAACACAAAAAAAACAACAACCATATTTACACTCCATTTTCCATTCATCTACTTGTCGCAGTGCTACACGCCACTGAGAAGTGCAAAGTCAAGCTCTGTGCGTGAGGCGACGAATACTTGCGTCAGCGGATTTCATGACAGACTTTCGCTTTCGACACTTACCGTCCATGCAGAATCGTATGTTTATGAAAGCGATATCTGTGTTTCTAAGTTTGTGAACCAAAATTGCGGTACCCTTCCGCGTGTGTGGAATGTGTTAGTATCTTGTGTTGCGTAATTCGTGGTGGATACCTGTGCCTTTCCTGCCTTCATCCCCTTGTGTAGTTTGAGCCTTTGATTAATTTTATTTTATTTATCTCCCTTATTTATTTCTCCGTTATGTTACTGTTGATTCTGAGGTGGCATCGGTTGGTGTTGCCAGAATTATAATTCCCTGAGGTGACGTGTGCTGTGGTTCCGCCGTGGTCGAGATTGAAGAGTTCGACCTTTCCTTACAAAAATTTCTTGAATATTCTGTACGCTAACAAGGCCATGACTACCATGGAAACAGTCATAAAGACTATTTCTATGATTTTGACGACTGAAATAGGATGCGAGTTTCAAAATTTCTATGTCCCTGCTCCATCTCGTGTATTACCTGCCCTGATCGTGAGAGAAATTTTGTTTATTTATTTACACTTGCTTATTTGCCATGTTACATTCATCTATTTTGCACGTTGATTTGCTGACATTTATTTCTTTAATAGCGCTTGGTTGTCGTACCAGAGTGTACGTTATTCGATTTTTTTTTCACTACTATTATTTATTCTATATGCGCTAACGCATGGGTAAGATGCGGAGAGAAAAGAATTCCTGACATCAACCGATAGTTCTCAAAACACATTATCATATACCTATCTTAAATTAATCTTATACTAACAATTATACGAATAACAGTACTTATGAAATAACTTTTCGACCTCCACTAAATCTTATTTCCTATTTATTCAACTCTGCTCCCGACCTTAAGAATACTTCTTTATATTGGCCCTCTGTTGTGTCCCTCGGCCCTACTCTGAACTCCTGGGGGGGGGGGGAATAATGTATATCGTTCAAGTTTCTGTATCTGAACAAAGATATCTGTATTAAGCGAATAACAGGGTCGCGTCTCGGATTTCCCATTATAGTTTCACTTCCAGATATACTTTCTCTTCATCACGAGAAAGAGAGAGCAAAAAAAAATTAAAAGGTAAAAGTGAATCGCGTGGATTATCACTTTTAGCCTAACTTAAGCTGGAGGTCCGAAGATATACTACGTCTTGCATTATCACTTACTACTTAACCTATTTGAGAACTATTGCTGATGTTTAATGTTTTAACCTCTTTCTGTTTCCTGTTTGTTTGTTCTTATGCCGCAGCCTTACTGCAGCTTGGACGAATTTGTGGTTCCGCATTCCGTCGTGTAATAATGTCAGCACTTTTGTATTGATGGACATTGAGTGATACGTAGGCGATTTTTTTTTGTTTCAATTATATGTGGCAATTGTGTTTACCCGTTGTGCAAGTGTCGCAAGTGTGTTGTATGCTCATTATGCATAATAAGGCGAAATTCTACTAACGTGGACATTCTGGCGTTTCACGGAATTTCTGGCCTTAATTACATAATTCAGGGGGCTAAGTTTTTTCATTATCCTATAGGGTCCGGTATAGTTCATTAAAAGCTTTGTGGCTCTACCTACCCTCCTTTTAGGGGTATATAGCTTCACCAAATCGCTGACTTTATACTCGACGTGCCTCCTCTTTGAATCATATAACTTTTTATTTTTTCTCTGGCTCTTTACTATGTTTTGGGATGCTAACGCCCTTGCTTTTATTATTGCCTCCCGTGTTTGCTGCACAAATAGGTTTTGTGAGGTGCCCTGTAATTGAACGTCTGGGGGTGATACCGGTTTCCGTGCATACAGTAATTCGAAGGGTGTGAACTTAGTACTTCCCTGTTTGCTTGTGTTTATGGCAAACCGAATTTGATGTAAATTATTATCCCAGTCTGTGTGCTGTGTGTTTACGTAGTTACTGATTACTTGCGCGATAGTTCTATTCGCCCTTTCTATTAGGCCATTAGTTTGGGGTCTGTAGGCTGTTGTGAAAGTCGGTATTGTTCCCATCATCTTAAGCAGTTCTTGTGTCACTTCGCTCATAAATACGGACCCTCTGTCCGACAGAATATATTTTGGTGCGCCGTGACGACAGATGACGTCGTCCAAGATAAATTCAGTGACATGCTCAACAGAAGCTTTTGGGATTGCCCTTAATTCCAAATATTTTGAAAAGTAATCACTAGCCGCAATTATGTATCTGTTACCTCTAGAGGACTTTGGGAAAGGCCCCAGGATATCTATGGAGAACCTTTCTCCTATATAGTTGAACTTTATGGGTTGCATTAAACCTGCGGGTCGCTGATTAACTGGACCTTTTCGTTGCTGACAGGAAGTGCATCTTCTTACATAATTTTGTATGTCCCTCTTCATTCCAATCCAATAGTAATGTGAATTAATTTTGTGAAAAGTTTTTGAAAACCCGAAGTGTCCTCCTAGCGGATCGTCATGACTATTATATAGTATTTCCTGCTTTAAACTATCAGGTACTACTAACAAGTGCATGTTCCCTGTAGTACCAGCATTTTTTCGGTACAGGACATTAGATTTCATCACGTATGTTGCAGCTTGTCGTGCTAGTTTAGCATTCGCTGTACCCGGCTGTCTTACGGCTTGTATTAGGGGTTTTAGCTGGGGATCCTCCTCTTGTTTTTTAGCTAATTCTATGGGTTCTATGAGACAGGTAATTCTGTCTTCCTGCTCTTGTGCTGTTTCGGGTTCAGGGGGGTCTATTGGCATTCTAGACAAACAATCTGCGTCCTTATGTTTAATCCCTGATTTATGTTGAATTGTGTAGTCAAATTCTTGCAGCATTAAGCTGTAACGTGCCAGTCTCCCTGTTAGATCTCTCAACCTATTCAGGTGGCACAGGCAAGCATGGTCTGTAACTACAGTTACAGGGTAACCATATATGTACTGGCGGAACTTCGAAAAACCGTACATAACTGCTAACAGCTCTTGTTCCGAAACGCTATAGTTCTTTTCAGCTTTGCTTAGACTTCTAGACACAAAGCCTACTGGGTGCATTTTTCCATCTCGTTCTTGGAGGAGGCAACTGGCTATGCCGTGCATGCTGGCATCGCAGTTCATTTGGGTTTTGGCTCCCGGCATAAAATGTGCCAACACCGGAGCCCTAACCATTAAATCCTTCAACTTCTGGAAGGTTTCTTGCTGTTCTTGGCCCCATACAAACTTTTGGTCTGCCTTTGTTAGTTCGTTTAGAGGCCTCGCGATTGCTGCAAAGTTATTAATGAACCTCCTGTAGAAAGAAAATAAACCTAAGACCTGCCTTACTTCTTTGACGTTCCTAGGCGTTCTGAGCTGTGTAATAGCTTGGATTTTGTCTTTATCAGGTTCTATGCCTGCTGCCGATACTTCGTATCCTAGGAGTTTTATTTTGTTCATACCGAAAAAACATTTTTGGGGTTTTAGCTTAAACGTATGTTGTCCTAATTTCTTAAATACTGCTTCCAGGTTTGCCAATAAGTCCTGAAATGTATTTGCGAACACTATTATATCGTCTAGATATATGAGTGCTTTTTCGTATCGCAGGTCGCCTAACAGTTTATTTCCGATCTCTGTGAATGCTCTAGGGGCATTCGAGAGCCCGAAGCTCAAGGTCTGGAATTCGTACTCTCTGTCCGACGTACAAAAGGCCGAATATTTCTTACTTTCTTGAGCTAGCGGTACTTGGAAGTATGCACTTAGCAGGTCAAGCGTACAGTAAAATTTTGAACCTCCTAAATAGCTAAGTAGGTCGTCAATCAGTGGTAAGGGATAGGCGGATGCAGCTGTTTGTGCATTGAGTTTTCTGTAATCTACACAAAACCGATATTCTCCTGATTTCTTTTTGACCAAAATTACTGGTGAGCACCAGCTACTCTGCGAGTCTTTTATTATCCCAGCCTCTTTCATTTCTTCCACTTGTTGGTTTATTATTTCCTGCTGTTTATGGGACACCCTGTATGGCTTCTGTCTAATTGGTGTCGTGTTTGTCAACTCTATTTTGAACTCCGCAATGTTTGTTGTCCCTAACTCTTGTAGGCTAGTGGCGAAGGTATGTCTGTACCTGTCGAGTAAATTTCGTAGCTGTTCGTGTTGTCCTGGTTCTAGTCGTGAATTAATATTAAATTTGGCGTCTTTGATGTCTATTTGTTTTGTTGTCTCACATGTGAAAGTGTCTGCCTGGACTAATGCAACTTCGTGTACGAGTGTTAGTGTTGTCCCTTTAAATATTCTCTGAGGGGCGGCGGTATTATTGTGGACTTGTATCTTTTGATTTTGATTATTATTGCACAGGCCCGGTATAATGTTAACGTGTTTTTTCTGCATAGTGTTAATGCATGGTTCCAGTAATAATGTGTTTGTAGGGAGTGAGGGTATTCTGACGTCTATCTGTGTGGTTGCAAATGGAAGGATTTCTACGTCATGCTGACATGTTGCTTTCATTTTTGTCTCTTCAGCATCTGCTTCAAGTGTAATTTGCATGAGAGGACATTCTTGCTTTCGCTGGCAGCTTACCGTGACCTCCTTCGAATTTTGCAGTGTTAGTGTAATTGTGTTGTTCCCTAGATCTATAACGGCTTGGTGTTTCTGAAGGAAGTCCATGCCCAGCAATAAACTATGCGGGAAGTGTTTTACTACTATAAGTTGTTCTTTGAATTCCACATCACCCATTTGGAAGTTAGTGTTAGTTTGGTATTGTGCAGCAAGTAAATTGTTATTTGCAGTTCGCAAAATCATATTTAGAGGTGCTGGTTGGTTGCTTGCTTGTACCTACCAGGTCGTCATTGATTATGCTTACTGAGCTGCCCGTGTCTATGAGAATGTCGATCCTTGTCCCTGCTAATGTTCCTATAGTTTTTAATGTGCTCCCAGGGTTGATGTTTTCTGTTATGGTTGCTACCGCGGCCCTTATGGGGGGTGATTGGCTCGAGGCTGCGCGTGAAAATTTGCATTCCTCCTTCGTGTCTGGCAATTAGCGATTACGTGGCCTACCCATTTACAGTAGGCGCACACAGGCCTCGCAGACACCGTTCTTCTTTGACTATATGTGGTCCTATAGCCGCTGGGGGCCTGTCCGTAATTCCTAACGGATTGATGCTGAAGATTGTAATTCTGGGGTGGAGGGCGGGGGTTCATTGTCAGGTTTTGCACCTGTTTTGCTAACTCACCCACCATCTTTGACATATCTGATACCTGCTTCTGGAGGGTATCGTCTGGCATACTAGGGGGAATTCCCTGTGCATCGATTAGGTCTACCCTTTTTCCTGCTAGGTAGCGGGCTGATTCTACCCTGCGGACGAACTGTATGAGAGCGTCCACTGTTTGTCGGTTGTAGGGCAGTACCTGTTCTATTAGTGATGGTTTAATTCCCCTGATGATGTGTTTTACCCGTTCCTTCTCTGTCATTTCGGGGTTGACTAGATCACACAGAGCTATAATGTCATAAGCGTACTGCTCTGTGGGCTCACTAAGGTCCTGCACCCTCTGCCTTAGTCTGACCTCCATCATTTCCTCCTCTGCCGCGTGACTGAAGGCTTTTAATAACCCCTGCTTCAATGTTTCCCATTGGGCGTCCCTATTTCTATGGGCAAAGGTTTTGTACCAGTTTAGTGCGGTACTATTAAGGTAGCATGGCAAATACTGCGCCTTATGCTGGTCGTCCCAATTATTGGCACGCGCTATCAACTCAAACTTATGGAGATAGTCCCTTACACTTTCCCCTGGTTTCCCCGCGAAGCTACCCGGATCCAATGGTGGACGACTAATGTGCATGGGTTGAGGTGCTTCAGTTACCCTTCTACTTAAAACAGGTGAGTCCATTTTACTCATTGTATTTGTGTGTTCGTCTCCCTTATTCATGGCTAACTGTTTTTCTACCCTACTTGTGCTTGGGCTAGAAGAGTTAACGATCTTGCCGGAGCGGAGACGTATTTGATTTGCCGTCTCAACGTGTGCCGCGATCTCGTTTGAAATTCCTTTCAAATCTGTGACTAGAAATTCTTGGAATTTAAATTGTTCCCCCTGTATAGCTGCTAATTCTGCGCACAGATTTCTAATCTCTTTAGTAGTAGGACTAGTAGAGTAGGTTCAGCCATGCATAATAACTTAAATGTACTACACTAAAACAATATACATAACTTGAGAAAAGTTAAAAAAAAAATAAGCTATAATCTGTGTAGGTAACTCATGATGCAAAGGGTGGGAGGGTGGGTCTTCACCAGATAACCTCAGGTAAAAGGTTATCCCAAAATGAGGCGTGTTTTACACCTTGCGAAAAGAAAAGAGAGAAGAGAGAAAAAAAATTTGATTACATCCCCTGGCTGGAAGAGGTAAGGATGTTTTCCCCAATTATAACCGGAGACTCCGTCACATTGTAGTCGGTGCCTCCTACATGTGCCTGGCGCTCCACCACATTGTAACACCCCACGGGGGTGTTTACCCCCGCAGTAGGTGATTACACAGGGGGGTTGGTAGTTCAGAGGTAGGGGATGCGTTGGTACTGGAATGGTAGGCAGGCCAGGGTAGCGTTCTAGGATAGTTGTATTTAAATAAAGCACAGGGGATGCATTGTCCCAATAAATTATATTGTTGCTTTAAACGTGCGAACAATTAGATCGGAGTGAAGCCCCGACAAGTCAATAGAAGTTAGCGGTGAAGCCCCGACAAGTCAATAGAAGTTAGGGGTGAATTAACAGAATTCAGATTAGTCGCATGCTTACCTGTTGACTGGTGGCGACGGGTCTCGAAACTGATACCTAATCTGACGACTCTCTCGTAGCAACAATAACCTCTTGGCAACAACCACGAGGCAACTCACACTCACACTCTCACGACAACTCCCCCGACCGAGTCAAAGCCCTGTAGTATAAATACATACATAAGCGCTGACTCGGCGTAGTGCAGCGTGGACGAATTCTGCTAACCTGAACTTCCCACTACCTGGTATACGAAATATGTGCCATTCTCAAAGCTCTTCCTGGTCCGCTACAATATACAAAAGTGATAGACTGTATTTAGTTCCAATGGCATTAATCGAGTTTCTATTTTTGAAAGTTTTTAAATGAATGTTCATCTGACGTATTTAGTGGTAGAATTTGTTCAAATTTTCAAAAGGATCTGGAATGAGAGAACCACAAATGTGGCAAATGTTAATGCTACAATTTCAAGGTGCTTGAAGTGTAACCAACAGGGTTTATACTCGTAAAAAACATTGTATTGAAACAAAAGCTCTCTCTGAAACAACCAGAACAGGGAATGAAGTTACTATTCTGTGTTTGAAAGACAGTAAATTAATAATTTGCTATTCGTTATATTATAAAAACAAGGACTTGCATACCATTAGGGGTACCTAATCATTTAGTATTGTATCTACAAATAATGTTTATATCAAAACCACTGAACATATCTGCATGTACCACAAAAGACCACTGTAATTCAATGTAAGCAACATAACTAGTTTTAAAAATATGTAGCATAATGTTTACTAATTTCCTCAATGTCTATCCTTGATATTGAAAATTTATTTGCATTGTTTTATCCCTTTTTACAGTTGATCAGCAAACCAGGTATATTTCTGAGCTACAAATGACCGGTTTGATGTGCCTGAGTTCTGAAGTTCCTTTTGGTCATCAACAATGCTGCAAAACCGTTAGGTGTGTTATGAAATGCTTTAGTTATGCATGTGATGTAATAGCAGTTGGTTGTAGTATTTTTTGTATTCTGAGAGCTACAGCAACTTCTTGGATTGCGAAGGAATTGTTAATAGGAAGATGCAGGTTAGGATATTTAAATGCGTTGAAGATTCTGGATAGGTTTGGTTTATAAAACTGTTTCTTAGATGCGTATTACTTATGAGTGAACCACCTAAAGTTCACATTTGAATTTCCTTACGAATATTTATTCCTGTATACTGGGTCCCTAGGAAATACATTGGTTTGCTTAACTGGCCAGAGGCAATTTATAACCTGGGATGTCCTTGGGAATAAGTAGTGTAAGGAACTTCGAAATTTTTTTCGCGTATTGCGGACAGGTTGGGTTAAGGATCAGAGTGGCTTTCGGGATTAACATAAAATGGATTAGGATGCGTAAGGTGTTGCTGTTTCTGTCTAAATATGTGTTCCTTGTATTGCGTTTTGCGTAAGAGAAGGTGTTTCTTTGATAATAAAAATAGTAATGTGTTTGTACATCAGAAATGTAAAATGAAGTGTAGAAAAAATTTTTGTCTTAGAAATTGACATTTGATGTAGTCCAAAATTAATGTTGATTTAGTCATATGGTGTTGGCGTGAATGCTTAAAGTACTAGGAACATACTACATGTTCCTGTTATTCTGTTGCATGTGAATGAACTGATTGCGGAATGTCTGCTCAAAGTTTGGTCCTCGTTACAAAGACTGTTAAATAGCTGTCTTTGAAGACTGATTAACGGGATTATCCAGGAAGAATGGGTATGCAGAGAGAGTGGGTTCCGACATTAGCAGTACTGAAAAAGACTTGGTAAGTAATAGAAGTCAAATTACAGTGTATGTTGATGTGATTACTAGACAGAACTAAAGCTCCATGAAAGTTAAAAACTAAGTTAGAATAGTTTTAATAGCTAAATATACTTCAAAATTTAATTCAAATTTGGTACATTATCAATTTGCTCATAGCGGTTTGAGGTTGCCTTGTCTCAGAAAATAAACATAATGGTAATGAAATGTACTTAGTCTGAGAGCGTTTGTCTCAAGCGTTTGTTAATTAAACATGCTTCACTTGTTGTACCTTTTGTTCATTCTTGTTCAAGATTTAGGAAATAACTGGGAAAGAACAACTTAAAAGTTGGCAAAAGTGAATGCTACAGATTTAAAGTGTTGAAAATACTACATACTGAACTCTGGATCAGAGAATAAATTGCTAAGAAGAGTCATGTTTAAGAACTTTATCTCACACAACCAGAAGAGTGCATAAATTTCGAATTGACTGACTTTAAATTACAATTTCACATTTCTTACCTGTTCTTTTATAAAAAAGGGATGTTAGTATCAAATGGGATCTTTATTACTAAGTTTATAATCAGAAATTGTAACTTCTCTCAAACACATGAGACTTATCAACTTTAAGCAGAAAGTGCCTCTTTAGTTGGGTTTAAGCAGCATGAGAGTGTCTTGACAAACATAGCATTCGGTAATGTCACCTATGGCTATCCTTAATATTAAAACTGATTTGTGTTGTAACAATACTTGTTTCAGATGGGCAGGGATGGTGTTCCGTTTCTGAGCAATAAATGGTCCGTTTGGTTGTGCCTGGAGTGTATAATTACTATTGGATGTCAACAGTGGCATTGAATCCTTCAGTTCTTTTAGCCGATCTCAGTGAAGTTGGTAAGTAATAGAAATCCAAAGACAGTGCAATTGTCTTGATATAATTGGCATATATATGTAAAGTTCGTTCAAACTAAAACCTAAACTTTAAATTGCTCAAGTGTCAGGAAGTCTCTTGAATATTTACTTTACTTTCACTCAATGCCGTTTGCTCCCATTGTTGTTTGAGGCTAAATTACCTGAAATTAAACACCGTTATATACAAAGGTGATAGACTGGATTTAGTTCCAATGGCGTTAATCGAATTTCTATTTTTGAAAGTTTTTAAATGAATGTTCATCTGATGTATTTAGTGGTAGAATTTGTTCAAATTTTCAAAAGGATCTGGAATGAGAGAGCCACAAATGTTTATGCTACAAGTTCAAAGTGCTTGAAGTGTAACTAACAGGGTTTAAACTCTTAAAAAACATTGTATTGAAACAAAAGCTCTCTCTGAAACAGTGAATGAAGTTGCTATTCTGTGTTTGAAAGACAGTAAATTAATAATTTGCTATATTATAAAAACAAGGACTTGCATACAATTAGGGGTACCTAATCATTTAGTATTGTATCTACAAATAATGTTTATATCAAAACCACTGAACATATCTACATGTACCACAAAAGACCTCTGTAATTCAATGTAAGCAACATAACTACTTTTAAAAATATGTAGCATAATGTTTACTAATTTCCCCAATGTCTATCCTTGATATTGAAAATTTATTTGCATTGTTTTATCGCTCTTTACAGTCGATCAGCAAACCAGGTATATTTCTGAGGTACAAATGACCGGTTTGGTGTGCTTGAATTCTGAAGTTCCTTTTGGTCAGCAACAATGCCGCAAAACCGTTAGGTGTGTTATGAAATGCTTTAGTTGTGCATGTGATGTAATATCAGTTGGTTGTAGTATTTTTTGTATTCTGAGAGCTACAGCAACTTCTTGGATTGCGAAGGAATTGTTAATAGGAAGATGCAGGTTAGGATATTTAAATGCGTTGAAGATTCTGGATAGGTTTGGGTTACAAACCTGTTTCTTAGATGCGTATTACTTATGAGTGAACCACCTAAAGTTCACATTTGAATTTCCTTACGAATATTTATTCCTGTATACTGGGTCCCTAGGAAATACATTGGTTTGCTTAACTGGCCAGAGGCAATTTATAACCTGGGATGTCCTTGGGAATAAGTAGTGTAGGGAACTTCGAACTTTTTTTCGCGTATTGCGGACAGGTTGGGTTAAGGATCAGGGTGGCTTTCGGGATTAACATCAAATGGAATAGGATGCGTAAGGTGTTGCTGTTTCTGTCTAAATATGTGTTCCTTGTATTGCGTTTTGTGTAAGAGAAGGTGTTTCTTTGAGAATAAAAATAGTAATGTGTTTGTACATCGGAAATGTAGAATGAAGTGTAGAAGAAATTATTGTCTTAGAAATTGACATTTGATGTAGTCAAAAATTAATGTAGATTTAGGCAAATTGTTTTGGCGTGAATGCTTAAAGTACTAGGAACATACTACATGTTCCTGTTATTCTGTTGCATGTGAATGAACGGATTGCGGAATGTCTGCTCAAAGTTTGGTCCTCGTTACGAAGACTGTTAAATAGCTGTTTTTGAAGACTGATTAACGGAATTAGCCAGGAAGAATGGGTATGCAGAGAGTGGGTTCCGACATTAGCAGTACTGAAAAAGACTTGATAAGTAATAGAAGTCAAATTACAGTGTATGTTGATGTGATTACTAGACAGAACTAAAGCTCCATGAAAGTTAAAAACTAAGTTAGAATAGTTTTAATAGCTAAATGTACTTCAAAATTTAATTCCAATTTGGTACAATATCAATTTGCTCATAACGGTTTGAGGTTTCCTTGTCTCAGAAAATAAACACAATGGTAATGAAATGTACTTAGTCTGAGAGCGTTTGTCTCAAGCGTTTGTTAATTAAACATGCTTCACTTGTTGTACCTTTTGTTCATTCTTGTTCAAGATTTATGAAATAACTGGGAAAGAACAACTTAAAAGTTGGCAAAAGTGAATGCTACAGATTTAAAGTGTTGAAAATACTACATATTGAACTCTGGATCAGAGAATAAATTGCTAAGAAGAGTCATGTTTAAGAACTTTATCTCACACAACCAGAAGAGTGCATAAATTTCGAATTGACTGACTTTAAATTACAATTTCACATTTCTTACCTGTTCTTTTATAAAAAAGGGATATTAGTATCATATGGGATCTTATATTACTAAGTTTATAATCAGAAATTGTAACTTCTCTCAAACACATGAGACTTATCAACTTTAAGCAGAAAGTGCCTCTTTAGTTGGGTTTAAGCAGCATGAGAGTGTCTTGACAAACATAGCATTCAGTAATGTCACCTATGGCTATCCTTAATATTAAAATTAATTTGTGCTGTAACAATACTTGTTTCAGATGGGCACGGTTGGCGTTCCGTTTCTGAGCAATAAATGGTCCGTTTGGTTGTGCCTGGAGTGTATAATTACTATTGGATGTAAACAGTGGCTTTGAATCCTTCAGTTCTCTTAGCAGATCTCAGTGAAATTGGTAAGTAATAGAAATCCAAACACAGTGCAATTTTCTTGATATAATTGTCATATATATGTAAAGTTCGTTGAAACTAAAACCTAAACTTTAAATTGCTCAAGTGTCTGGAAGTCTCTTGAATATTAAATTTACTTTCACTCAATGCCGTTTGCTCCCATTGTTGTTTGAGGCTAAATTACCTGAAATTAAACACCGTTATATACAAAAGTGATAGACTGTATTTAGTTCCAATGGCATTAATCGAGTTTCTATTTTTGGAAGTTTTTAAATGAATGTTCATCTGATGTATTTAGTGGTAGAATTTGTTCAAATTTTCAAAAGGATCTGGAATGAGAGAGCCACAAATGTTTATGCTACAAGTTCAAACTGCTTGAAGTGTAACTAACAGGGTTTTAAACTCTTAAAAAACATTGTATTGAAACAAAAGCTCTCTCTGAAACAGTGAATGAAGTTGCTATTCTGTGTTTGAAAGACAGTAAATAATTTGCTATTCGTTATATTATAAAAACAAGGACTTGCATACCATTAGGGGTACCTAATCATTTAGTATTGTATCTACAAATAATGTTTATATCAAAACCACTGAACATGTCTACATATACCACAAAAGACCTCTGTAATTCAGTGTAAGCAACATAAGTAGCTTTAAAAATATGTAGCATAATGTTTACTAATTTCCCCAATGTCTATCCTTGATATTGAAAATTTATTTGCATTGTTTTATCGCTTTTTACAGTTGATCAGCAAACCAGGTATATTTCTGAGGTACAAATGACCGGTTTGGTGTGCTTGAATTCTGAAGTTCCTTTTGGTCATCAACAATGCTGCAAAACCGTTAGGTGTGTTATGAAATGCTTTAGTTGTGCATGTGATGTAATATCAGTTGGTTGTAGTATTTTTTGTATTTTGAGAGCTACAGCAACTTCTTGGATTGCGAAGGAATTGTTAATAGGAAGATGCAGGTTAGGATATTTAAATGCGTTGAAGATTCTGGATAGGTTTGGGTTAAACTGTTTCTTAGATGCGTATTACTTATGAGTGAACCACCTAAAGTTCACATTTGAGTTTCCTTACGAATATTTATTCCTGTATACTGGGTCCCTAGGAAATACATTGGTTTGCTTAACTGGCCAGAGGCAATTTATAACCTGGGATGTCCTTGGGAATAAGTAGTGTAAGGAACTTCGAAATTCTTTTCGCGTATTGCGTACAGGTTGGGTTAAGGATCAGGGTGGCTTTCGGGATTATCATCAAATGGAATAGCATGCGTAAGGTGTTGCTGTTTCTGTCTAAATATGTGTTCCTTGTATTGAGTTTTGTGTAAGAGAAGGTGTTTCTTTGATAATAAAAATAGTAATGTGTTTGTACATCGGAACTGTAAGATGAAGTGTAGAAAATTCTTTTTGTCTTAGAAATTGACATTTGATGTAGATTTAGGCAAATGGTGTTGGCGTGAATGCTTAAAGTACTTGGAACATAATACACGTTCCTGTTATTCTGTTGCATGTGAATGAACGGATTGCGGAATGTCTGCTCAAAGTTTGGTCCTCGTTACGAAGACTGTTAAATAGCTGTCTTTGAAGACTGATTAACGGCATTAGCCAGGAAGAATGGATATGCAGAGATAGTGGGTTCCGACATTAGCAGTACTGAAACAGAATTGGTAAGTAATAGCAGTCAAATTACAGTGTATGTTGATGTGATTACTAGACAGAACTAAAGCTCCATGAAAGTTAAAAACTAAGTTAGAATAGTTTTAATAGCTAAATGTACTTCAAAATTTAATTCCAATTTGGTACATTATCCATTTGCTCATAACGGTTTGAGGTTTCCTTGTCTCAGAAAATAAACATAATGGTAACTTAGTCTGAGAGCGTTTGTCTCTGGCGTTTGTTAATTAAACATGCTTCACTTGTTGTAGCTTCTGTTCATTCTTGTTCAAGATTTATGAAATAACTGGGCAAGAACAACTTAAAAGTTGGCAAAAGTGAATGCTACAGATTTAAAGTGTTGAAAATACTACATATTGAACTCTGGATCAGAGAATAAATTGCTAAGAAGAGTCATGTTTAAGAACTTTATCTCACACAACCAGAAGAGTCCATAAATTTCGAATTGACTGACTTTAAATTACAATTTCACATTTCTTACCTGTTCTTTTATAAAAAAGGGATGTTAGTATCATATGGGATCTTATGTTACTAAGTTTATAATCAGAAATTGTAACTTCTCTCAAACACCTGAGACTTATCAACTTTAAGCAGAAAGTGCCTCTTTAGTTGGGTTTAAGCAGCATGAGAGTGTCTTGACAGACATAGCATTCGGTAATGTCACCTATGGCTATCCTTAATATTAAAATTGATTTGTGTTGTAACAATACTTGTTTCAGATGGGCAGGGATGGCGTTCCGTTTCTGAGCAATAAATGGTCCGTTTGGTTGTGCCTGGAGTGTATAATTACTATTGGATGTCAACAGTGGCTTTGAATCCTTCAGTTCTTTTAGCGGATCTCAGTGAAGTTGGTAAGTAATAGAAATCCAAAGACAGTGCAATTGTCTTGATATAATTGGCATATATATGTAAAGTTCGTTCAAACTAAAACCTAAACTTTAAATTGCTCAAGTGTCTTGAAGTCTCTTGAATATTTACTTTACTTTCACTCAATGCCGTTTGCTCCCATTGTTGTTTGAGGCTAAATTACCTGAAATTAAACACCGTTATATACAAAGGTGATAGACTGGATTTAGTTCCAATGGCGTTAATCGAGTTTCTATTTTTGAAAGTTTTTAAATGAATGTTCATCTGATGTATTTAGTGGTAGAATTTGTTCCAATTTTCAAAAGGATCTGGAATGAGAGAACCTCAAATGTGGCAAATGTTAATGCTACAAGTTCAAAGTGCTTGAAGTGTAACTAACAGGGTTTAAACTCTTAAAAAACATTGTATTGAAACAAAAGCTCTATCTGAAACAGTGAATGAAATTGCTATTCTGTGTTTGAAAGACAGTAAATTAATAATTTGCTATTCGTTATATTATAAAAACAAGGACTTGCATACAATTAGGGGTACCTAATCATTTAGTATTGTATCTACAAATAATGTTTATATCAAAACCACTGAACATATCTACATGTACCACAAAAGACCTCTGTAATTCAGTGTAAGCAACATAACTAGCTTTAAAAATATGTAGCATAATGTTTACTAATTTCCCCAATGTCTATCCTTGATATTGAAAATTTATTTGCATTGTTTTATCGCTCTTTACAGTCGATCAGCAAACCAGGTATATTTCTGAGGTACAAATGACCGGTTTGGTGTGCTTGAATTCTGAAGTTCGTTTTGGTCATCAACAATGCTGCAAAACCGTTAGGTGTGTTATGAAATGCTTTAGTTGTGCATGTGATGTAATATCAGTTGGTTGTAGTATTTTTTGTATTCTGAGAGCTACAGCAACTTCTTGGATTGCGAAGGAATTGTTAATAGGAAGATGCAGGTTAGGATATTTAAATGCATTGAAGGTTCTGGATAGGTTTGGGTTAAAAACCTGTTTCTTAGATGCGTATTACTTATAAGTGAACCACCTAAAGTTCACATTTGAATTTCCTTACGAATATTTATTCCTGTATACTGGGTCCCTAGGAAATACATTGGTTTGCTTAACTGGCCAGAGGCAATTTATAACCTGGGATGTCCTTGGGAATAAGTAGTGTAAGGAACTTCGAACTTTTTTTCGCGTATTGCGGACAGGTTGGGTTAAGGATCAGGGTGGCTTTCGGGATTAACATCAAATGGAATAGGATGCGTAAGGTGTTGCTGTTTCTGTCTAAATATGTGTTCCTTGTATTGCGTTTTGTGTAAGAGAAGGTGTTTCTTTGATAATAAAAATAGTAATGTGTTTGTACTTCAGAAATGTAGAATAAAGTGTAGAAAAAATTTTTGTCTTAGAAATTGACATTTGATGTAGTCCAAAATTAATGTAGATTTAGGGATATGGTGTTGGCGTGAATGCTTAAAGTACTAGGAACATACTACATGTTCCTGTTATTCTGTTGCATGTGAATGAACGGATTGCGGAATGTCTGCTCAAAGTTTGGTCCTCGTTACGAAGACTGTTAAATAGCTGTCTTTGAAGACTGATTAACGGAATTATCCAGGAAGAATGGGTATGCAGAGAGAGTGGGTTACGACATTAGCAGTACTGAAATAGACTTGGTAAGTAATAGAAGTCAAATTACAGTGTATGTTGATGTGATTACTAGACAGAACTAAAGCTCCATGAAAGTTAAAAACTAAGTTAGAATAGTTTTAATAGCTAAATGTACTTCAAAATTTAATTCCAATTTGGTACATTATCAATTTGCTCATAACGGTTTGAGGTTTCCTTGTCTCAGAAAATAAACATAATGGTAATGAAATGTACTTAGTCTGGGAGCGTTTGTCTCAAGCGTTTGTTAATTAAACATGCTTCACTTGTTGTACCTTTTGTTCATTCTTGTTCAAGATTTATGAAATAACTGGGAAAGAACAACTTAAAAGTTGGCAAAAGTGAATACTACAGATTTAAAGTGTTGAAAATACTACATATTGAACTCTGGATCAGAGAATAAATTGCTAAGAAGAGTCATGTTTAAGAACTTTATCTCACACAACCAGAAGAGTGCATAAATTTCGAATTGACTGACTTTAAATTACAATTTCACATTTCTTACCTGTTCTCTTATAAAAAAGGGCTATTAAGATCAAATGGGATCTTATATTACTAAGTTTATAATCAGAAATTGTAACTTCTCCCAAACACATGAGACTTATCAACTTTAAGCAGAAAGTGCCTCTTTAGTTGGGTTTAAGCAGCATGAGAGTGTCTTGACAAACATAGCATTCGGTAATGTCACCTATGGCTATCCTTAATATTAAAATTAATTTGTGCTGTAACAATACTTGTTTCAGATGGGCATGGTTGGCGTTCCGTTTCTGAGCAATAAATGGTCCGTTTGGTTGTGCCTGGAGTGTATAATTACTATTGGATGTCAACAGTGGCTTTGAATCCTTCAGTTCTCTTAGCAGAACTCGGTGAAGTTGGTAAGTAATAGAAATCCAAAGACAGTGCAATTGTCTTGATATAATTGGCATATATATGTAAAGTTCGTTGAAACTAAAACCTAAACTTTAAATTGCTCAAGTGTCTGGAAGTCTCTTGAATATTAAATTTACTTTCACTCAATGCCGTTTGCTCCCATTGTTGTTTGAGGCTAAATTACCTGAAATTAAACACCATTATATACAAAAGTGATAGACTGGATTTAGTTCCAATGGCGTTAATCGAGTTTCTATTTTTGAAAGTTTTTAAATGAATGTTCATCTGATGTATTTAGTGGTAGAATTTGTTCAAATTTTCAAAAGGATCTGGAATGAGAGAGCCACAAATGTTAATGCTACAAGTTCAAACTGCTTGAAGTGTAACTAACAGGGTTTTAAACTCTTAAAAAACATTGTATTGAAACAAAAGCTCTCTCTGAAACAGTGAATGAAGTTGCTATTCTGTGTTTGAAAGACAGTAAATAATTTGCTATTCGTTATATTATTAAAACAAGGACTTGCATACCATTAGGGGTACCTAATCATTTAATATTGTATCTACAAATAATGTTTATATCAAAACCACTGAACATGTCTACATATACCACAAAAGACCTCTGTAATTCAGTGTAAGCAACATAAGTAGCTTTAAAAATATGTAGCATAATGTTTACTAATTTCCCCAATGTCTATCCTTGATATTGAAAATTTATTTGCATTGTTTTATCACTCTTTACAGTCGATCAGCAAACCAGGTATATTTCTGAGGTACAAATGAGCGGTTTGGTGTGCTTGAATTCTGAAGTTCCTTTTGGTCATCAACAATGCTGCAAAACCGTTAGGTGTGTTATGAAATGCTTTAGTTGTGCATGTGATGTAATATCAGTTGGTTGTAGTATTTTTTGTATTTTGAGAGCTACAGAAACTTCTTGGATTGCGAAGGAATTGTTAATAGGAAGATGCAGGTTAGGATATTTAAATGCGTTGAAGATTCTGGATAGGTTTGGGTTAAACTGTTTCTTAGATGCGTATTACTTATGAGTGAACCACCTAAAGTTCACATTTGAATTTCCTTACGAATATTTATTCCTGTATACTGGGTCCCTAGGAAATACATTGGTTTGCTTAACTGGCCAGAGGCAATTTATAACCTGGGATGTCCTTGGGAATAAGTAGTGTAAGGAACTTCGAAATTCTTTTTGCGTATTGCGTACAGGTTGGGTTAAGGATCAGGGTGGCTTTCAGGATTAACATCAAATGGAATAGCATGCGTAAGGTGTTGCTGTTTCTGTCTAAATATGTGTTCCTTGTATTGAGTTTTGTGTAAGAGAAGGTGTTTCTTTGATAATAAAAATAGTAATGTGTTTGTACATCGGAACTGTAAGATGAAGTGTAGAAAATTCTTTTTGTCTTAGAAATTGACATTTGATGTAGTCCAAAATTAATGTAGATTTAGGCAAATGGTGTTGGCGTGAATGCTTAAAGTACTTGGAACATAATACACGTTCCTGTTATTCTGTTGCATGTGAATGAACGGATTGCGGAATGTCTGCTCAAAGTTTGGTCCTCGTTACGAAGACTGTTAAATAGCTGTCTTTGAAGACTGATTAACGGAATTAGCCAGGAAGAATGGATATGCAGAGATAGTGGGTTCCGACATTAGCAGTACTGAAACAGAATTGGTAAGTAATAGCAGTCAAATTACAGTGTATGTTGATGTGATTACTAGACAGAACTAAAGCTCCATGAAAGTTAGAAACTAAGTTAGAATAGTTTTAATAGCTAAATGTACTTCAAAATTTAATTCCAATTTGGTACATTATCAATTTGCTCATAGCGGTTTGAGGTTTCCCTATCTCAGAAAATAAACATAATGGTAATGAAATGTACTTAGTCTGAGAGCGTTTGTCTCAAGCGTTTGTTAATTAAACATGCTTCACTTGTTGTACCTTTTGTTCATTCTTGTTCAAGATTTAGGAAATAACTGGGAAAGAACAACTTAAAAGTTGGCAAAAGTGAATGCTACAGATTTAAAGTGTTGAAAATACTACATATTGAACTCTGGATCAGAGAATAAATTGCTAAGAAGAGTCATGTTTAAGAACTTTATCTCACACAACCAGAAGAGTGCATAAATTTCGAATTGACTGACTTTAAATTACAATTTCACATTTCTTACCTGTTCTTTTATAAAAAAGGTATGTTAGTATCATATGGGATCTTATATTACTAAGTTTATAATCAGAAATTGTAACTTCTCTCAAACACATGAGACTTATCAACTTTAAGCAGAAAGTGCCTCTTTAGTTGGGTTTAAGCAGCATGAGAGTGTCTTGACAAACATAACATTCAGTAATGTCACCTATGGCTATCCTTAATATTAAAATTGATTTGTGTTGTAACAATACTTGTTTCAGATGGGCACGGTTGGCGTTCCATTTCTGAGCAATAAATGGTCCGTTTGGTTGTGCCTGGAGTGTATAATTACTATTGGATGTCAACAGTGGCTTTGAATCCTTCAGTTCTCTTAGCAGATCTCAGTGAAATTGGTAAGTAATAGAAATCCAAAGACAGTGCAATTGTCTTGATATAATTGGCATATATATGTAAAGTTCGTTCAAACTAAAACCTAAACTTTAAATTGCTCAAATGTCTGCAAGTCTCTTGAATATTAACTTTACTTTCACTCAATGCCGTTTGCTCCCATTGTTGTTTGAGGCTAAATTACCTGAAATTAAACACCGTTATATACAAAAGTGATACTGTATTTAGTTCCAATGGCATTAATCGAGTTTCTATTTTTGAAAGTTTTTCAATGAATGTTCATCTGATGTATTTAGTGGTAGAATTTGTTCAAATTTTCAAAAGGATCTGGAATGAGAGAACCTCAAATGTGGCAAATGTTAATGCTACAAGATCAAAGTGCTTGAAGCGTAACTAACAGGGTTTAAACTCTTAAAAAACATTGTATTGAAACAAAAGCTCTCTCTGAAACAGTGAATGAAGTTGCTATTGTGTGTTTGAAATACAGTAAATTTATAATTTGATATTCGTTATATTATATAAACAAGGACTTGCATACCATTAGGGGTACCTAATCATTTAGTATTGTATCTACAAATAATGTTTATATCAAAACCACTGAACATATTTACATGTACCACAAAAGACCTCTGTAATTCAATGTAAGCAACATAACTACTTTTAAAAATATGTAGCATAATGTTTACTAATTTCCTCAATGTCTATCCTTGATATTGAAAATTTATTTGCATTGTTTTATCGCTTTTTACAGTTGATCAGCAAACCAGGTATATTTCTGAGGTACAAATGACCGGTTTGGTGTGCCTGAGTTCTGAAGTTCCTTTTGGTCATCAACAATGCTGCAAAACCGTTAGGTGTGTCATGAAATGCTTTAGTTGTGCATGTGATGTAATAGCAGTTGGTTGTAGTATTTTTTGTATTCTGAGAGCTACAACAACTTCTTGGATGGCAAAGGAATTGTTAATAGGAAGATGCAGGTTAGGATATTTAAATGCGTTGAAGATTCTGGATAGGTTTGGGTTAAAAAACTGTTTCTTAGATGCGTATTACTTATGAGTGAACCACCTAAAGTTCACATTTGAATTTCCTTACGAATATTTATTCCTGTATACTGGGTCCCTAGGAAATACATTGGTTTGCTTAACTGGCCAGAGGCAATTTATAACCTGGGATGTCCTTGGGAATAAGTAGTGTAAGGAACTTCGAACTTTTTTTCGCGTATTGCGGACAGGTTGGGTTAAGGATCAGGGTGGCTTTCCGGATTAACATCAAATGGAATAGGATGCGTAAGGTGTTGCTGTTTCTGTCTAAATATGTGTTCCTTGTATTGCGTTTTGTGTAAGAGAAGGTGTTTCTTTGATAATAAAAATAGTAATGTGTTTGTACATCGGAAATGTAGAATGAAGTGTAGAAGAAATTTTTGTCTTAGAAATTGACATTTGATGTAGTCCAAAATTAATGTAGATTTAGGCAAATGGTGTTGGCGTGAATGCTTAAAGTACTAGGAACATAATACATGTTCCTGTTATTCTGTTGCATGTGAATGAACGGATTGCGGAATGTCTGCTCAAAGTTTGGTCCTTGTTACGAAGACTGTTAAATAGCTGTGTTTGAAGACTGATTAACGGAATTAGCCAGGAAGAATGGGTATGCAGAGAGTGGGTTCCGACATTAGCAGTACTGAAAAAGACTTGGTAAGTAATAGAAGTCAAATTACAGTGTATGTTGATGTGATTACTAGACAGAACTAAAGCTCCATGAAAGTTAAAAACTAAGTTAGAATAGTTTTAATAGCTAAATGTACTTCAAAATTTAATTCCAATTTGGTACATTATAAATTTGCTCATAACGGTTTGAGGTTTCCTTGTCTCAGAAAATAAACATAATGGTAACTTAGTCTGAGAGCGTTTGTCTCTGGCGTTTGTTAATTAAACATGCTTCACTTGTTGTAGCTTCTGTTCATTCTTGTTCAAGATTTGTGAAATAACTGGGCAAGAACAACTTAAAAGTTGGCAAAAGTGAATGCTACAGATTTAAAGTGTTGAAAATACTACATACTGAACTCTGGATCAGAGAATAAATTGCTAAGAAGAGTCATGTTTAAGAACTTTATCTCACGCAACCAGAAGAGTGCATAAATTTCGAATTGACTGACTTTAAATTACAATTTCACATTTCTTACCTGTTCTTTTATAAAAAAGGGATGTTAGTATCAAATGGGATCTTTTTTACTAAGTTTATAATCAGAAATTGTAACTTCTCTCAAACACATGAGACTTATCAACTTTAAGCAGAAAGTGCCTCTTTAGTTGGGTTTAAGCAGCATGAGAGTGTCTTGACAAACATAGCATTCGGTAATGTCACCTATGGCTATCCTTAATATTAAAATTGATTTGTGTTGTAACAATACTTGTTTCAGATGGGCAGGGATGGCGTTCCGTTTCTGAGCAATAAATGGTCCGTTTGGTTGTGCCTGGAGTGTATAATTACTATTGGATGTCAACAGTGGCTTTGAATCCTTCAGTTCTTTTAGCGGATCTCAGTGAAGTTGGTAAGTAATAGAAATCCAAAGACAGTGCAATTGTCTTGATATAATTGGCATATATATCTAAAGTTCGTTCAAACTAAAACCTAAACTTTAAATTGCTCAAGTGTCTGGAAGTCTCTTCAATATTTACTTTACTTTCACTCAATGCCGTTTGCTCCCATTGTTGTTTGAGGATAAATTACCTGAAATTAAACACCGTTATATACAAAGGTGATAGACTGGATTTAGTTCCAATGGCGTTAATCGAATTTCTATTTTTGAAAGTTTTTAAATGAATGTTCATCTGATGTATTTAGTGGTAGAATTTGCTCCAATTTTCAAAAGGATCTGGAATGAGAGAACCTCAAATGTGGCAAATGTTAATGCTACAAGTTCAAAGTGCTTGAAGTGTAACTAACAGGTTTTAAACTCTTAAAAAACGTTGTATTGAAACAAAAGCTCTCTCTGAAACAGTGAATGAAGTTGCTATTCTGTGTTTGAAATACAGTAAATTAATAATTTGATATTCGTTATATTATATAAACAAGGACTTGCATACCAATAGGGGTACCTAATCATTTAGTATTGTATCTACAAATAATGTTTATATCAAAACCACTGAACATATTTACATGTACCACAAAAGACCTCTGTAATTCAATGTAAGCAACATAACTACTTTTAAAAATATGTAGCATAATGTTTACTAATTTCCTCAATGTCTATCCTTGATATTGAAAATTTATTTGCATTGTTTTATCGCTTTTTACAGTTGATCAGCAAACCAGGTATATTTCTGAGGTACAAATGACCGGTTTGGTGTGCCTGAGTTCTGAAGTTCCTTTTGGTCATCAACAATGCTGCAAAACCGTTAGGTGTGTCATGAAATGCTTTAGTTGTGCATGTGATGTAATAGCAGTTGGTTGTAGTATTTTTTGTATTCTGAGAGCTACAACAACTTCTTGGATCGCAAAGGAATTGTTAATAGAAAGATGCAGGTTAGGATATTTAAATGCGTGTAAGGTTCTGGATAGGTTTGGGTTACAAACCTGTTTCTTAGATGCGTATTTCTTATGAGTGAACCACCTAAAGTTCACATTTGAATTTCCTTACGAATATTTATTCCTGTATACTGGGTCCCTAGGAAATACATTGGTTTGCTTAACTGGCCAGAGGCAATTTATAACCTGGGATGTCCTTGGGAATAAGTAGTGTAAGGAACTTCGAACTTTTTTTCGCGTATATTCGGACAGGTTGCGTTATGGATCAGGGTGGCTTTCGGGATTAACATCAAATGGAATAGGTTGCGTGAGATGTTGCTGTTTCGTCTAAATATGTGTTCCTTGTATTTCATTTTGTGTAAGAGAAGGTGTTTCTTTGATAATAAAAATAGTAATGTGTTTGTACATCAGAAATGTAGAATGAAGTGTAGAAAAAATTTTTGTCTTAGAAATTGACATTTGATGTAGTCCAAAATTAATGTTGATTTAGGCATATGGTGTTGGCGTGAATGCTTAAAGTACTAGGAACATACTACATGTTCCTGTTATTCTGTTGCATGTGAATGAACGGATTGTGGAATGTCTGCTCAAAGTTTGGTCCTCGTTACGAAGACTGTTAAATAGCTGTCTTTGAAGACTGATTAACGGAATTAGCCAGGAAGAATGGATATGCAGAGATAGTGGGTTCCGACATTAGCAGTACTGAAACAGAATTGGTAAGTAATAGCAGTCAAATTACAGTGTATGTTGATGTGATTACTAGACAGAACTAAAGCTCCATGAAAGTTAAAAACTAAGTTAGAATAGTTTTAATAGCTAAATGTACTTCAAAATTTAATTCCAATTTGGTACATTATCCATTTGCTCATAACGGTTTGAGGTTTCCTTGTCTCAGAAAATAAACATAATGGTAACTTAGTCTGAGAGCGTTTGTCTCTGGCATTTGTTAATTAAACATGCTTCACTTGTTGTACCTTCTGTTCATTCTTGTTCAAGATTTATGAAATAACTGGGAAAGAACAACTTAAAAGTTGGCAAAAGTGAATGCTACAGATTTAAAGTGTTGAAAATACTACATATTGAACTCTGGATCAGAGAATAAATTGCTAAGAAGAGTCATGTTTAAGAACTTTATCTCACACAACCAGAAGAGTGCATAAATTTCGAATTGACTGACTTTAAATTACAATTTCACATTTCTTACCTGTTCTTTTATAAAAAAGGGATGTTAGTATCAAATGGGTTCTTTATTACTTAGTTTATAATCAGAAATTGTAACTTCTCTCAAACACATGAGACTTATCAACTTTAAGCAGAAAGTGCCTCTTTAGTTGGGTTTAAGCAGCATGAGAGTGTCTTGACAAACATAGCATTCAGTAATGTCACCTATGGCTATCCTTAATATTAAAATTGATTTGTGTTGTAACAATACTTATTTCAGATGGGCACGGTTGGCGTTCCGTTTCTGAGCAATAAATGGTCCGTTTGGTTGTGCCTGGAGTGTACAATTACTATTGGATGTAAACAGTGGCTTTGAATCCTTCAGTTCTCTTAGCAGATCTCAGTGAAATTGGTAAGTAATAGAAATCCAAAGACAGTGCAATTGTCTTGATATAATTGGCATATATATGTAAAGTTCGTTCAAACTAAAACCTAAACTTTAAATTGCTCAAATGTCTGCAAGTCTCTTGAATATTAACTTTACTTTCACTCAATGCCGTTTGCTCCCATTGTTGTTTGAGGCTAAATTACCTGAAATTAAACACCGTTATATACAAAAGTGATACTGTATTTAGTTCCAATGGCATTAATCGAGTTTCTATTTTTGAAAGTTTTTCAATGAATGTTCATCTGATGTATTTAGTGGTAGAATTTGTTCAAATTTTCAAAAGGATCTGGAATGAGAGAACCTCAAATGTGGCAAATGTTAATGCTACAAGATCAAAGTGCTTGAAGCGTAACTAACAGGGTTTAAACTCTTAAAAAACATTGTATTGAAACAAAAGCTCTCTCTGAAACAGTGAATGAAGTTGCTATTGTGTGTTTGAAATACAGTAAATTTATAATTTGATATTCGTTATATTATATAAACAAGGACTTGCATACCATTAGGGGTACCTAATCATTTAGTATTGTATCTACAAATAATGTTTATATCAAAACCACTGAACATATTTACATGTACCACAAAAGACCTCTGTAATTCAATGTAAGCAACATAACTACTTTTAAAAATATGTAGCATAATGTTTACTAATTTCCTCAATGTCTATCCTTGATATTGAAAATTTATTTGCATTGTTTTATCGCTTTTTACAGTTGATCAGCAAACCAGGTATATTTCTGAGGTACAAATGACCGGTTTGGTGTGCCTGAGTTCTGAAGTTCCTTTTGGTCATCAACAATGCTGCAAAACCGTTAGGTGTGTCATGAAATGCTTTAGTTGTGCATGTGATGTAATAGCAGTTGGTTGTAGTATTTTTTGTATTCTGAGAGCTACAACAACTTCTTGGATGGCAAAGGAAATGTTAATAGGAAGATGCAGGTTAGGATATTTAAATGCGTTGAAGATTCTGGATAGGTTTGGGTTAAAAAACTGTTTCTTAGATGCGTATTACTTATGAGTGAACCACCTAAAGTTCACATTTGAATTTCCTTACGAATATTTATTCCTGTATACTGGGTCCCTAGGAAATACATTGGTTTGCTTAACTGGCCAGAGGCAATTTATAACCTGGGATGTCCTTGGGAATAAGTAGTGTAAGGAACTTCGAACTTTTTTTCGCGTATTGCGGACAGGTTGGGTTAAGGATCAGGGTGGCTTTCCGGATTAACATCAAATGGAATAGGATGCGTAAGGTGTTGCTGTTTCTGTCTAAATATGTGTTCCTTGTATTGCGTTTTGTGTAAGAGAAGGTGTTTCTTTGATAATAAAAATAGTAATGTGTTTGTACATCGGAAATGTAGAATGAAGTGTAGAAGAAATTTTTGTCTTAGAAATTGACATTTGATGTAGTCCAAAATTAATGTAGATTTAGGCAAATGGTGTTGGCATGAATGCTTAAAGTACTAGGAACATAATACATGTTCCTGTTATTCTGTTGCATGTGAATGAACGGATTGCGGAATGTCTGCTCAAAGTTTGGTCCTTGTTACGAAGACTGTTAAATAGCTGTGTTTGAAGACTGATTAACGGAATTAGCCAGGAAGAATGGGTATGCAGAGAGTGGGTTCCGACATTAGCAGTACTGAAAAAGACTTGGTAAGTAATAGAAGTCAAATTACAGTGTATGTTGATGTGATTACTAGACAGAACTAAAGCTCCATGAAAGTTAAAAACTAAGTTAGAATAGTTTTAATAGCTAAATGTACTTCAAAATTTAATTCCAATTTGGTACATTATAAATTTGCTCATAACGGTTTGAGGTTTCCTTGTCTCAGAAAATAAACATAATGGTAACTTAGTCTGAGAGCGTTTGTCTCTGGCGTTTGTTAATTAAACATGCTTCACTTGTTGTAGCTTCTGTTCATTCTTGTTCAAGATTTGTGAAATAACTGGGCAAGAACAACTTAAAAGTTGGCAAAAGTGAATGCTACAGATTTAAAGTGTTGAAAATACTACATACTGAACTCTGGATCAGAGAATAAATTGCTAAGAAGAGTCATGTTTAAGAACTTTATCTCACGCAACCAGAAGAGTGCATAAATTTCGAATTGACTGACTTTAAATTACAATTTCACATTTCTTACCTGTTCTTTTATAAAAAAGGGATGTTAGTATCAAATGGGATCTTTTTTACTAAGTTTATAATCAGAAATTGTAACTTCTCTCAAACACATGAGACTTATCAACTTTAAGCAGAAAGTGCCTCTTTAGTTGGGTTTAAGCAGCATGAGAGTGTCTTGACAAACATAGCATTCGGTAATGTCACCTATGGCTATCCTTAATATTAAAATTGATTTGTGTTGTAACAATACTTGTTTCAGATGGGCAGGGATGGCGTTCCGTTTCTGAGCAATAAATGGTCCGTTTGGTTGTGCCTGGAGTGTATAATTACTATTGGATGTCAACAGTGGCTTTGAATCCTTCAGTTCTTTTAGCGGATCTCAGTGAAGTTGGTAAGTAATAGAAATCCAAAGACAGTGCAATTGTCTTGATATAATTGGCATATATATCTAAAGTTCGTTCAAACTAAAACCTAAACTTTAAATTGCTCAAGTGTCTGGAAGTCTCTTCAATATTTACTTTACTTTCACTCAATGCCGTTTGCTCCCATTGTTGTTTGAGGATAAATTACCTGAAATTAAACACCGTTATATACAAAGGTGATAGACTGGATTTAGTTCCAATGGCGTTAATCGAATTTCTATTTTTGAAAGTTTTTAAATGAATGTTCATCTGATGTATTTAGTGGTAGAATTTGCTCCAATTTTCAAAAGGATCTGGAATGAGAGAACCTCAAATGTGGCAAATGTTAATGCTACAAGTTCAAAGTGCTTGAAGTGTAACTAACAGGTTTTAAACTCTTAAAAAACGTTGTATTGAAACAAAAGCTCTCTCTGAAACAGTGAATGAAGTTGCTATTCTGTGTTTGAAATACAGTAAATTAATAATTTGATATTCGTTATATTATATAAACAAGGACTTGCATACCAATAGGGGTACCTAATCATTTAGTATTGTATCTACAAATAATGTTTATATCAAAACCACTGAACATATTTACATGTACCACAAAAGACCTCTGTAATTCAATGTAAGCAACATAACTACTTTTAAAAATATGTAGCATAATGTTTACTAATTTCCTCAATGTCTATCCTTGATATTGAAAATTTATTTGCATTGTTTTATCGCTTTTTACAGTTGATCAGCAAACCAGGTATATTTCTGAGGTACAAATGACCGGTTTGGTGTGCCTGAGTTCTGAAGTTCCTTTTGGTCATCAACAATGCTGCAAAACCGTTAGGTGTGTCATGAAATGCTTTAGTTGTGCATGTGATGTAATAGCAGTTGGTTGTAGTATTTTTTGTATTCTGAGAGCTACAACAACTTCTTGGATCGCAAAGGAATTGTTAATAGAAAGATGCAGGTTAGGATATTTAAATGCGTGTAAGGTTCTGGATAGGTTTGGGTTACAAACCTGTTTCTTAGATGCGTATTTCTTATGAGTGAACCACCTAAAGTTCACATTTGAATTTCCTTACGAATATTTATTCCTGTATACTGGGTCCCTAGGAAATACATTGGTTTGCTTAACTGGCCAGAGGCAATTTATAACCTGGGATGTCCTTGGGAATAAGTAGTGTAAGGAACTTCGAACTTTTTTTCGCGTATATTCGGACAGGTTGCGTTATGGATCAGGGTGGCTTTCGGGATTAACATCAAATGGAATAGGTTGCGTGAGATGTTGCTGTTTCGTCTAAATATGTGTTCCTTGTATTTCATTTTGTGTAAGAGAAGGTGTTTCTTTGATAATAAAAATAGTAATGTGTTTGTACATCAGAAATGTAGAATGAAGTGTAGAAAAAATTTTTGTCTTAGAAATTGACATTTGATGTAGTCCAAAATTAATGTTGATTTAGGCATATGGTGTTGGCGTGAATGCTTAAAGTACTAGGAACATACTACATGTTCCTGTTATTCTGTTGCATGTGAATGAACGGATTGTGGAATGTCTGCTCAAAGTTTGGTCCTCGTTACGAAGACTGTTAAATAGCTGTCTTTGAAGACTGATTAACGGAATTAGCCAGGAAGAATGGATATGCAGAGATAGTGGGTTCCGACATTAGCAGTACTGAAACAGAATTGGTAAGTAATAGCAGTCAAATTACAGTGTATGTTGATGTGATTACTAGACAGAACTAAAGCTCCATGAAAGTTAAAAACTAAGTTAGAATAGTTTTAATAGCTAAATGTACTTCAAAATTTAATTCCAATTTGGTACATTATCCATTTGCTCATAACGGTTTGAGGTTTCCTTGTCTCAGAAAATAAACATAATGGTAACTTAGTCTGAGAGCGTTTGTCTCTGGCGTTTGTTAATTAAACATGCTTCACTTGTTGTACCTTCTGTTCATTCTTGTTCAAGATTTATGAAATAACTGGGAAAGAACAACTTAAAAGTTGGCAAAAGTGAATGCTACAGATTTAAAGTGTTGAAAATACTACATATTGAACTCTGGATCAGAGAATAAATTGCTAAGAAGAGTCATGTTTAAGAACTTTATCTCACACAACCAGAAGAGTGCATAAATTTCGAATTGACTGACTTTAAATTACAATTTCACATTTCTTACCTGTTCTTTTATAAAAAAGGGATGTTAGTATCAAATGGGTTCTTTATTACTTAGTTTATAATCAGAAATTGTAACTTCTCTCAAACACATGAGACTTATCAACTTTAAGCAGAAAGTGCCTCTTTAGTTGGGTTTAAGCAGCATGAGAGTGTCTTGACAAACATAGCATTCAGTAATGTCACCTATGGCTATCCTTAATATTAAAATTGATTTGTGTTGTAACAATACTTATTTCAGATGGGCACGGTTGGCGTTCCGTTTCTGAGCAATAAATGGTCCGTTTGGTTGTGCCTGGAGTGTACAATTACTATTGGATGTAAACAGTGGCTTTGAATCCTTCAGTTCTCTTAGCAGATCTCAGTGAAATTGGTAAGTAATAGAAATCCAAAGACAGTGCAATTGTCTTGATATAATTGGCATATATATGTAAAGTTCGTTCAAACTAAAACCTAAACTTTAAATTGCTCAAATGTCTGCAAGTCTCTTGAATATTAACTTTACTTTCACTCAATGCCGTTTGCTCCCATTGTTGTTTGAGGCTAAATTACCTGAAATTAAACACCGTTATATACAAAAGTGATACTGTATTTAGTTCCAATGGCATTAATCGAGTTTCTATTTTTGAAAGTTTTTCAATGAATGTTCATCTGATGTATTTAGTGGTAGAATTTGTTCAAATTTTCAAAAGGATCTGGAATGAGAGAACCTCAAATGTGGCAAATGTTAATGCTACAAGATCAAAGTGCTTGAAGCGTAACTAACAGGGTTTAAACTCTTAAAAAACATTGTATTGAAACAAAAGCTCTCTCTGAAACAGTGAATGAAGTTGCTATTGTGTGTTTGAAATACAGTAAATTTATAATTTGATATTCGTTATATTATATAAACAAGGACTTGCATACCATTAGGGGTACCTAATCATTTAGTATTGTATCTACAAATAATGTTTATATCAAAACCACTGAACATATTTACATGTACCACAAAAGACCTCTGTAATTCAATGTAAGCAACATAACTACTTTTAAAAATATGTAGCATAATGTTTACTAATTTCCTCAATGTCTATCCTTGATATTGAAAATTTATTTGCATTGTTTTATCGCTTTTTACAGTTGATCAGCAAACCAGGTATATTTCTGAGGTACAAATGACCGGTTTGGTGTGCCTGAGTTCTGAAGTTCCTTTTGGTCATCAACAATGCTGCAAAACCGTTAGGTGTGTCATGAAATGCTTTAGTTGTGCATGTGATGTAATAGCAGTTGGTTGTAGTATTTTTTGTATTCTGAGAGCTACAACAACTTCTTGGATGGCAAAGGAAATGTTAATAGGAAGATGCAGGTTAGGATATTTAAATGCGTTGAAGATTCTGGATAGGTTTGGGTTAAAAAACTGTTTCTTAGATGCGTATTACTTATGAGTGAACCACCTAAAGTTCACATTTGAATTTCCTTACGAATATTTATTCCTGTATACTGGGTCCCTAGGAAATACATTGGTTTGCTTAACTGGCCAGAGGCAATTTATAACCTGGGATGTCCTTGGGAATAAGTAGTGTAAGGAACTTCGAACTTTTTTTCGCGTATTGCGGACAGGTTGGGTTAAGGATCAGGGTGGCTTTCCGGATTAACATCAAATGGAATAGGATGCGTAAGGTGTTGCTGTTTCTGTCTAAATATGTGTTCCTTGTATTGCGTTTTGTGTAAGAGAAGGTGTTTCTTTGATAATAAAAATAGTAATGTGTTTGTACATCGGAAATGTAGAATGAAGTGTAGAAGAAATTTTTGTCTTAGAAATTGACATTTGATGTAGTCCAAAATTAATGTAGATTTAGGCAAATGGTGTTGGCATGAATGCTTAAAGTACTAGGAACATAATACATGTTCCTGTTATTCTGTTGCATGTGAATGAACGGATTGCGGAATGTCTGCTCAAAGTTTGGTCCTTGTTACGAAGACTGTTAAATAGCTGTGTTTGAAGACTGATTAACGGAATTAGCCAGGAAGAATGGGTATGCAGAGAGTGGGTTCCGACATTAGCAGTACTGAAAAAGACTTGGTAAGTAATAGAAGTCAAATTACAGTGTATGTTGATGTGATTACTAGACAGAACTAAAGCTCCATGAAAGTTAAAAACTAAGTTAGAATAGTTTTAATAGCTAAATGTACTTCAAAATTTAATTCCAATTTGGTACATTATAAATTTGCTCATAACGGTTTGAGGTTTCCTTGTCTCAGAAAATAAACATAATGGTAACTTAGTCTGAGAGCGTTTGTCTCTGGCGTTTGTTAATTAAACATGCTTCACTTGTTGTAGCTTCTGTTCATTCTTGTTCAAGATTTGTGAAATAACTGGGCAAGAACAACTTAAAAGTTGGCAAAAGTGAATGCTACAGATTTAAAGTGTTGAAAATACTACATACTGAACTCTGGATCAGAGAATAAATTGCTAAGAAGAGTCATGTTTAAGAACTTTATCTCACGCAACCAGAAGAGTGCATAAATTTCGAATTGACTGACTTTAAATTACAATTTCACATTTCTTACCTGTTCTTTTATAAAAAAGGGATGTTAGTATCAAATGGGATCTTTTTTACTAAGTTTATAATCAGAAATTGTAACTTCTCTCAAACACATGAGACTTATCAACTTTAAGCAGAAAGTGCCTCTTTAGTTGGGTTTAAGCAGCATGAGAGTGTCTTGACAAACATAGCATTCGGTAATGTCACCTATGGCTATCCTTAATATTAAAATTGATTTGTGTTGTAACAATACTTGTTTCAGATGGGCAGGGATGGCGTTCCGTTTCTGAGCAATAAATGGTCCGTTTGGTTGTGCCTGGAGTGTATAATTACTATTGGATGTCAACAGTGGCTTTGAATCCTTCAGTTCTTTTAGCGGATCTCAGTGAAGTTGGTAAGTAATAGAAATCCAAAGACAGTGCAATTGTCTTGATATAATTGGCATATATATCTAAAGTTCGTTCAAACTAAAACCTAAACTTTAAATTGCTCAAGTGTCTGGAAGTCTCTTCAATATTTACTTTACTTTCACTCAATGCCGTTTGCTCCCATTGTTGTTTGAGGATAAATTACCTGAAATTAAACACCGTTATATACAAAGGTGATAGACTGGATTTAGTTCCAATGGCGTTAATCGAATTTCTATTTTTGAAAGTTTTTAAATGAATGTTCATCTGATGTATTTAGTGGTAGAATTTGCTCCAATTTTCAAAAGGATCTGGAATGAGAGAACCTCAAATGTGGCAAATGTTAATGCTACAAGTTCAAAGTGCTTGAAGTGTAACTAACAGGTTTTAAACTCTTAAAAAACGTTGTATTGAAACAAAAGCTCTCTCTGAAACAGTGAATGAAGTTGCTATTCTGTGTTTGAAATACAGTAAATTAATAATTTGATATTCGTTATATTATATAAACAAGGACTTGCATACCAATAGGGGTACCTAATCATTTAGTATTGTATCTACAAATAATGTTTATATCAAAACCACTGAACATATTTACATGTACCACAAAAGACCTCTGTAATTCAATGTAAGCAACATAACTACTTTTAAAAATATGTAGCATAATGTTTACTAATTTCCTCAATGTCTATCCTTGATATTGAAAATTTATTTGCATTGTTTTATCGCTTTTTACAGTTGATCAGCAAACCAGGTATATTTCTGAGGTACAAATGACCGGTTTGGTGTGCCTGAGTTCTGAAGTTCCTTTTGGTCATCAACAATGCTGCAAAACCGTTAGGTGTGTCATGAAATGCTTTAGTTGTGCATGTGATGTAATAGCAGTTGGTTGTAGTATTTTTTGTATTCTGAGAGCTACAACAACTTCTTGGATCGCAAAGGAATTGTTAATAGAAAGATGCAGGTTAGGATATTTAAATGCGTGTAAGGTTCTGGATAGGTTTGGGTTACAAACCTGTTTCTTAGATGCGTATTTCTTATGAGTGAACCACCTAAAGTTCACATTTGAATTTCCTTACGAATATTTATTCCTGTATACTGGGTCCCTAGGAAATACATTGGTTTGCTTAACTGGCCAGAGGCAATTTATAACCTGGGATGTCCTTGGGAATAAGTAGTGTAAGGAACTTCGAACTTTTTTTCGCGTATATTCGGACAGGTTGCGTTATGGATCAGGGTGGCTTTCGGGATTAACATCAAATGGAATAGGTTGCGTGAGATGTTGCTGTTTCTGTCTAAATATGTGTTCCTTGTATTTCATTTTGTGTAAGAGAAGGTGTTTCTTTGATAATAAAAATAGTAATGTGTTTGTACATCAGAAATGTAGAATGAAGTGTAGAAAAAATTTTTGTCTTAGAAATTGACATTTGATGTAGTCCAAAATTAATGTTGATTTAGGCATATGGTGTTGGCGTGAATGCTTAAAGTACTAGGAACATACTACATGTTCCTGTTATTCTGTTGCATGTGAATGAACGGATTGTGGAATGTCTGCTCAAAGTTTGGTCCTCGTTACGAAGACTGTTAAATAGCTGTCTTTGAAGACTGATTAACGGAATTAGCCAGGAAGAATGGATATGCAGAGATAGTGGGTTCCGACATTAGCAGTACTGAAACAGAATTGGTAAGTAATAGCATTCAAATTACAGTGTATGTTGATGTGATTACTAGACAGAACTAAAGCTCCATGAAAGTTAAAAACTAAGTTAGAATAGTTTTAATAGCTAAATGTACTTCAAAATTTAATTCCAATTTGGTACATTATCCATTTGCTCATAACGGTTTGAGGTTTCCTTGTCTCAGAAAATAAACATAATGGTAACTTAGTCTGAGAGCGTTTGTCTCTGGCGTTTGTTAATTAAACATGCTTCACTTGTTGTACCTTCTGTTCATTCTTGTTCAAGATTTATGAAATAACTGGGAAAGAACAACTTAAAAGTTGGCAAAAGTGAATGCTACAGATTTAAAGTGTTGAAAATACTACATATTGAACTCTGGATCAGAGAATAAATTGCTAAGAAGAGTCATGTTTAAGAACTTTATCTCACACAACCAGAAGAGTGCATAAATTTCGAATTGACTGACTTTAAATTACAATTTCACATTTCTTACCTGTTCTTTTATAAAAAAGGGATGTTAGTATCAAATGGGTTCTTTATTACTTAGTTTATAATCAGAAATTGTAACTTCTCTCAAACACATGAGACTTATCAACTTTAAGCAGAAAGTGCCTCTTTAGTTGGGTTTAAGCAGCATGAGAGTGTCTTGACAAACATAGCATTCAGTAATGTCACCTATGGCTATCCTTAATATTAAAATTGATTTGTGTTGTAACAATACTTATTTCAGATGGGCACGGTTGGCGTTCCGTTTCTGAGCAATAAATGGTCCGTTTGGTTGTGCCTGGAGTGTACAATTACTATTGGATGTAAACAGTGGCTTTGAATCCTTCAGTTCTCTTAGCAGATCTCAGTGAAATTGGTAAGTAATAGAAATCCAAAGACAGTGCAATTGTCTTGATATAATTGGCATATATATGTAAAGTTCGTTCAAACTAAAACCTAAACTTTAAATTGCTCAAGTGTCTGGAAGTCTCTTGAATATTTACTTTACTTTCCCTCAATGCCGTTTGCTCCCATTGTTGTTTGAGGATAAATTACCTGAAATTAAACACCGTTATATACAAAGGTGATAGACTGGATTTAGTTCCAATGGCGTTAATCGAATTTCTATTTTTGAAAGTTTTTAAATGAATGTTCATCTGATGTATTTAGTGGTAGAATTTGTTCCAATTTTCAAAAGGATCTGGAATGAGAGAACCTCTAATGTGGCAAATGTTAATGCTACAAGTTCAAAGTGCTTGAAGTGTAACTAACAGGTTTTAAACTCTTAAAAAACGTTGTATTGAAACAAAAGCTCTCTCTGAAACAGTGAATGAAGTTGCTATTCTGTGTTTGAAATACAGTAAATTAATAATTTGATATTCGTTATATTATATAAACAAGGACTTGCATACCAATAGGGGTACCTAATCATTTAGTATTCTATCTACAAATAATGTTTATATCAAAACCACTGAACATATTTACATGTACCACAAAAGACCTCTGTAATTCAATGTAAGCAACATAACTACTTTTAAAAATATGTAGCTAAATGTTTACTAATTTCCTCAATGTCTATCCTTGATATTGAAAATTTATTTGCATTGTTTTATCGCTTTTTACAGTTGATCAGCAAACCAGGTATATTTCTGAGGTACAAATGACCGGTT
The DNA here is from genome assembly GCA_030765065.1 of Deroplatys truncata. NCBI lineage: Eukaryota > Metazoa > Arthropoda > Insecta > Mantodea > Mantidae > Deroplatys > Deroplatys truncata. The sequence goes on along the minus strand of CM060981.1, from coordinate 117,910 downwards.
TGGTGTGCTTGAATTCTGAAGTTCCTTTTGGTCATCAACAATGCTGCAAAACCGTTAGGTGTGTTATGAAATGCTTTAGTTGTGCATGTGATGTAATATCAGTTGGTTGTAGTATTTTTTGTATTTTGAGAGCTACAGAAACTTCTTGGATTGCGAAGGAATTGTTAATAGGAAGATGCAGGTTAGGATATTTAAATGCGTTGAAGATTCTGGATAGGTTTGGGTTAAACTGTTTCTTAGATGCGTATTACTTATGAGTGAACCACCTAAAGTTCACATTTGAATTTCCTTACGAATATTTATTCCTGTATACTGGGTCCCTAGGAAATACATTGGTTTGCTTAACTGGCCAGAGGCAATTTATAACCTGGGATGTCCTTGGGAATAAGTAGTGTAAGGAACTTCGAACTTTTTTTCGCGTATTGCGGACAGGTTGCGTTATGGATCAGGGTGGCTTTCGGGATTAACATCAAATGGAATAGTTTGCGTGAGATGTTGCTGTTTCTGTCTAAATATGTGTTCCTTGTATTGCATTTTGTGTAAGAGAAGGTGTTTCTTTGATAATAAAAATAGTAATGTGTTTGTACATCAGAAATGTAGAATGAAGTGTAGAAAAAATTTTTGTCTTAGAAATTGACATTTGATGTAGTCCAAAATTAATGTTGATTTAGGCATATGGTGTTGGCGTGAATGCTTAAAGTACTAGGAACATACTACATGTTCCTGTTATTCTGTTGCATGTGAATGAACGGATTGCGGAATGTCTGCTCAAAGTTTGGTCCTCGTTACGAAGACTGTTAAATAGCTGTCTTTGAAGACTGATTAACGGAATTAGCCAGGAAGAATGGGTATGCAGAGAGTGGGTTCCGACATTAGCAGTACTGAAAAAGACTTGGTAAGTAATAGAAGTCAAATTACAGTGTATGTTGATGTGATTACTAGACAGAACTAAAGCTCCATGAAAGTTAAAAACTAAGTTACAATAGTTTTAATAGCTAAATGTACTTCAAAATTTAATTCAAATTTGGTACATTATCAATTTGCTCATAACGGTTTGAGGTTTCCTTGTCTCAGAAAATAAACATAATGGTAATGAAATGTACTTAGTCTGAGAGCTTTGTCTCAAGCGTTTGTTAATTAAACATGCTTCACTTGTTGTACCTTTTGTTCATTCTTGTTCAAGATTTATGAAATAACTGGGAAAGAACAACTTAAAAGTTGGCAAAAGTGAATGCTACAGATTTAAAGTGTTGAAAATACTACATATTGAACTCTGGATCAGAGAATAAATTGCTAAGCAGAGTCATGTTTAAGAACTTTATCTCACACAACCAGAAGAGTGCATAAATTTCGAATTGTCTGACTTTAAATTACAATTTCACATTTCTTACCTGTTCTTTTATAAAAAAGGGATATTAGTATCAAATGGGATCTTATATTACTAAGTTTATAATCAGAAATTGTAACTTCTCTCAAACACATGAGACTTATCAACTTTAAGCAGAAAGTGCCTCTTTAGTTGGGTTTAAGCAGCATGAGAGTGTCTTGACAAACATAGCATTCAGTAATGTCACCTATGGCTATCCTTAATATTAAAATTAATTTGTGCTGTAACAATACTTGTTTCAGATGGGCACGGTTGGCGTTCCGTTTCTGAGCAATAAATGGTCCGTTTGGTTGTGCCTGGAGTGTATAATTACTATTGGATGTCAACAGTGGCTTTGAATCCTTCAGTTCTCTTAGCAGATCTCAGTGAAATTGGTAAGTAATAGAAATCCAAAGACAGTGCAATTTTCTTGATATAATTGGCATGTATATGTAAAGTTCGTTGAAACTAAAACCTAAACTTTAAATTGCTCAAGTGTCTGGAAGTCTCTTGAATATTAAATTTACTTTCACTCAATGCCATTTGCTCCCATTGTTGTTTGAGGCTAAATTACCTGCAATTAAACGCCGTTATATACAAAAGTGATAGACCGTATTTAGTTCCAATGGCATTAATCGAGTTTCTATTTTTGAAAGTTTTTAAATGAATGTTCATCTGATGTAATTAGTGGTAGAATTTGTTCAAATTTTCAAAAGGATCTGGAATGAGAGAGCCACAAATGTTAATGCTACAAGTTCAAACTGCTTGAAGTGTAACTAACAGGGTTTTAAACTCTTAAAAAACATTGTATTGAAACAAAAGCTCTCTCTGAAACAGTGAATGAAGTTAGTATTCTGCGTTTGAAAGACAGTAAATAATTTGCTATTCGTTATATTATAAAAACAAGGACTTGCATACCATTAGGGGTACCTAATCATTTAATATTGTATCTACAAATAATGTTTATATCAAAACCACTGAACATGTCTACATATACCACAAAAGACCTCTGTAATTCAGTGTAAGCAACATAAGTAGCTTTAAAAATATGTAGCATAATGTTTACTAATTTCCCCAATGTCTATCCTTCATATTGAAAATTTATTTGCATTGTTTTATCGCTCTTTACAGTCGATCAGCAAACCAGGTATATTTCTGAGGTACAAATGACCGGTTTGGTGTGCTTGAATTCTGAAGTTCCTTTTGGTCATCAACAATGCTGCAAAACCGTTAGGTGTGTTATGAAATGCTTTAGTTGTGCATGTGATGTAATATCAGTTGGTTGTAGTATTTTTTGTATTTTGAGAGCTACAGCAACTTCTTGGATTGCGAAGGAATTGTTAATAGGAAGATGCAGGTTAGGATATTTAAATGCGTTGAAGATTCTGGATAGGTTTGGGTTAAACTGTTTCTTAGATGCGTATTACTTATGAGTGAACCACCTAAAGTTCACATTTGAATTTCCTTACGAATATTTATTCCTGTATACTGGGTCCCTAGGAAATACATTGGTTTGCTTAACTGGCCAGAGGCAATTTATAACCCGGGATGTCCTTGGGAATAAGTAGTGTAAGGAACTTCGAAATTCTTTTCGCGTATTGCGTACAGGTTGGGTTAAGGATCAGGGTGGCTTTCGGGATTAACATCAAATGGAATAGCATGCGTAAGGTGTTGCTGTTTCTGTCTAAATATGTGTTCCTTGAATTGAGTTTTGTGTAAGAGAAGGTGTTTCTTTGATAATAAAAATAGTAATGTGTTTGTACATCAGAAATGTAGAATGAAGTGTAGAAAAAATTTTTGTCTTAGAAATTGACATTTGATGTAGTCCAAAATTAATGTTGATTTAGGCATATGGTGTTGGCGTGAATGCTTAAAGTACTAGGAACATACTACATGTTCCTGTTATTCTGTTGCATGTGAATGAACGGATTGTGGAATGTCTGCTCAAAGTTTGGTCCTCGTTACGAAGACTGTTAAATAGCTGTCTTTGAAGACTGATTAACGGAATTAGCCAGGAAGAATGGATATGCAGAGATAGTGGGTTCCGACATTAGCAGTACTGAAACAGAATTGGTAAGTAATAGCAGTCAAATTACAGTGTATGTTGATGTGATTACTAGACAGAACTAAAGCTCCATGAAAGTTAAAAACTAAGTTAGAATAGTTTTAATAGCTAAATGTACTTCAAAATTTAATTCCAATTTGGTACATTATCCATTTGCTCATAACGGTTTGAGGTTTCCTTGTCTCAGAAAATAAACATAATGGTAACTTAGTCTGAGAGCGTTTGTCTCTGGCGTTTGTTAATTAAACATGCTTCACTTGTTGTACCTTCTGTTCATTCTTGTTCAAGATTTATGAAATAACTGGGAAAGAACAACTTAAAAGTTGGCAAAAGTGAATGCTACAGATTTAAAGTGTTGAAAATACTACATATTGAACTCTGGATCAGAGAATAAATTGCTAAGAAGAGTCATGTTTAAGAACTTTATCTCACACAACCAGAAGAGTGCATAAATTTCGAATTGACTGACTTTAAATTACAATTTCACATTTCTTACCTGTTCTTTTATAAAAAAGGGATGTTAGTATCAAATGGGTTCTTTATTACTTAGTTTATAATCAGAAATTGTAACTTCTCTCAAACACATGAGACTTATCAACTTTAAGCAGAAAGTGCCTCTTTAGTTGGGTTTAAGCAGCATGAGAGTGTCTTGACAAACATAGCTTTCAGTAATGTCACCTATGGCTATCCTTAATATTAAAATTGATTTGTGTTGTAACAATACTTATTTCAGATGGGCACGGTTGGCGTTCCGTTTCTGAGCAATAAATGGTCCGTTTGGTTGTGCCTGGAGTGTACAATTACTATTGGATGTAAACAGTGGCTTTGAATCCTTCAGTTCTTTTAGCAGATCTCAGTGAAATTGGTAAGTAATAGAAATCCAAAGACAGTGCAATTGTCTTGATATAATTGGCACATATATGTAATGTTCGTTCAAACTAAAACCTAAACTTTAAATTGCTCAAGTGTCTGGAAGTCTCTTGAATATTTACTTTACTTTCACTCAATGCCGTTTGCTCCCATTGTTGTTTGAGGCTAAATTACCTGAAATTAAACACCGTTATATACAAAAGTGATAGACTGGATTTAGTTCCAATGGCGTTAATCGAGTTTCAATTTTTGGAAGTTTTTAAATGAATGTTCATCTTATGTATTTAGTGGTAGAATTTGTTCAAATTTTCAAAAGGATCTGGAATGAGAGAACCTCAAATGTGGCAAATGTTAATGCTACAAGTTCAAAGTGCTTGAAGTGTAACTAACAGGGTTTAAACTCTTAAAAAACGTTGTATTGAAACAAAAGCTTCCTCTGAAACAGTGAATGAAGTTGCTATTCTGTGTTTGAAAGACAGTAAATTAATAATTTGATATTCGTTATATTATATAAACAAGGACTTGCATACCATTAGGGGTACCTAATCGTTTAGTATTGTATCTACAAATAATGTTTATATCAAAACCACTGAACATATCTACATGTACCACAAAAGACCTCTGTAATTCAGTGTAAGCAACATAACTAGCTTTAAAAATATGTAGCATAATGTTTACTAATTTCCCCAATGTCTATCCTTGATATTGAAAATTTATTTGCATTGTTTTATCGCTCTTTACAGTCGATCAGCAAACCAGGTATATTTCTGAGGTACAAATGACCGGTTTGGTGTGCTTGAATTCTGAAGTTCCTTTTGGTCATCAACAATGCTGCAAAACCGTTAGGTGTGTTATGAAATGCTTTAGTTGTGCATGTGATGTAATATCAGTTGGTTGTAGTATTTTTTGTATTCTGAGAGCTACAGCAACTTCTTGGATTGCGAAGGAATTGTTAATAGGAAGATGCAGGTTAGGATATTTAAATGCGTTGAAGGTTCTGGATAGGTTTGGGTTAAAAACCTGTTTCTTAGATGCGTATTACTTATAAGTGAACCACCTAAAGTTCACATTTGAATTTCCTTACGAATATTTATTCCTGTATACTGGGTCCCTAGGAAATACATTGGTTTGCTTAACTGGCCAGAGGCAATTTATAACCTGGGATGTCCTTGGGAATAAGTAGTGTAAGGAACTTCGAACTTTTTTTCGCGTATTGCGGACAGGTTGGGTTAAGGATCAGGGTGGCTTTCGGGATTAACATCAAATGGAATAGGATGCGTAAGGTGTTGCTGTTTCTGTCTAAATATGTGTTCCTTGTATTGCGTTTTGTGTAAGAGAAGGTGTTTCTTTGATAATAAAAATAGTAATGTGTTTGTACATCGGAAATGTAGAATGAAGTGTAGAAGAAATTTTTGTCTTAGAAATTGACATTTGATGTAGTCCAAAATTAATGTAGATTTAGGCAAATGGTGTTGGCGTGAATTCTTAAAGTACTAGGAACATACTACATGTTCCTGTTATTCTGTTGCATGTGAATGAACGGATTGCGGAATGTCTGCTCAAAGTTTGGTCCTCGTTACGAAGACTGTTAAATAGCTGTCTTTGAAGACTGATTAACGGGATTATCCAGGAAGAATGGGTATGCAGGAGAGTGGGTTACGACATTAGCAGTACTGAAAAAGACTTGGTAAGTAATAGAAGTCAAATTACAGTGTATGTTGATGTGATTACTAGAGAGAACTAAAGCTCCATGAAAGTTAAAAACTAAGTTAGAATAGTTTTAATAGCTAAATGTACTTCAAAATTTAATTCCAATTTGGTACATTATCAATTTGCTCATAACGGTTTGAGGTTTCCTTGTCTCAGAAAATAAGCATAATGGTAATGAAATGTACTTAGTCTGAGAGCGTTTGTCTCAAGCGTTTGTTAATTAAACATGCTTCACTTGTTGTACCTTTTGTTCATTCTTGTTCAAGATTTATGAAATAACTGGGAAAGAACAACTTAAAAGTTGGCAAAAGTGAATGCTACAGATTTAAAATGTTGAAAATACTACATATTGAACTCTGGATCAGAGAATAAATTGCTAAAATGAGTCATGTTTAAGAACTTTATCTCACACAACCAGAAGAGTGCATAAATTTCGAATTGACTGACTTTAAATTACAATTTCACATTTCTTACCTGTTCTTTTATAAAAAAGGGATATTAGTATCAAACGGGATCTTTATTACTAAGTTTATAATCAGAAATTGTAACTTCTCTCAAACACATGAGACTTATCAACTTTAAGCAGAAATTGCCTCTTTAGTTGGGTTTAAGCAGCATGAGAGTGTCTTGACAAACACAGCATTCAGTAATGTCACCTATGGCTATCCTTAATATTAAAATTGATTTGTGTTGTAACAATACTTGTTTCAGATGGGCACGGTTGGCGTTCCGTTTCTGAGCAATAAATGGTCCGTTTGGTTGTGCCTGGAGTGTATAATTACTATTGGATGTCAACAGTGGCTTTGAATCCTTCAGTTCTCTTAGCAGATCTCAGTGAAATTGGTAAGTAATAGAAATCCAAAGACAGTGCAATTGTCATGATATAATTGGCATATATATGTAAATTTCGTTCAAACTAAAACCTAAACTTTAAATGGCTCAAATGTCTGGAAGTCTCTTGAATATTAACTTTACTTTCACTCAATGCTGTTTGCTCCCATTGTTGTTTGAGGCTAAATTACCTGAAATTAAACACCGTTATATACAATGGTGATAGACTGGATTTAGTTCCAATGGCATTAATCGAGTTTCTATTTTTGAAAGTTTTTAAATGAATGTTCATCTGATGTATTTAGTGGTAGAATTTGTTCAAATTTTCAAAAGGATCTGGAATGAGAGAACCTCAAATGTGGCAAATGTTAATGCTACAATTTCAAAGTGCTTGAAGTGTAACCAACAGGGTTTATACTCGTAAAAAACATTGTATTGAAACAAAAGCTCATTCTGAAACAACCAGAACAGGGAATGAAGTTGCTATTCTGTGTTTGAAAGACAGTAAATTAATAATTTGCTATTCGTTATATTATAAAAACAAGGACTTGCATACCATTAGGGGTACCTAATCATTTAGTATTGTATCTACAAATAATGCTTATATCAAAACCACTGAACATATCTACATGTACCACAAAAGACCTCTGTAATTCAGTGTAAGCAACATAACTAGCTTTAAAAATATGTAGCGTAATGTTTACTAATTTCCCCAGTGTCTATCCTTGATATTGAAAATTTATTTGCATTGTTTTATCGCTCTTTACAGTCGATCAGCAAACCAGGTATATTTCTGAGGTACAAATGACCGGTTTGGTGTGCTTGAATTCTGAAGTTCCTTTTGGTCATCAACAATGCTGCAAAACCGTTAGGTGTGTTATGAAATGCTTTAGTTGTGCATGTGATGTAATATCAGTTGGTTGTAGTATTTTTTGTATTCTGAGAGCCACACCAACTTCTTGGATTAGGTAGGAATTGTCAATAGGAAGATGCAGGTTAGGATATTTAAATGCGTTGAAGGTTCTGGATAGGTTTGGGTTACAAACCTGTTTCTTAGATGCGTATTACTTATAAGTGAACCACCTAAAGTTCACATTTGAATTTCCTTACGAATATTTATTACTGTATACTGGGTCCCTAGGAAATACATTGGTTTGCTTAACTGGCCAGAGGCAATTTATAACCTGGGATGTCCTTGGGAATAAGTAGTGTAAGGAACTTCGAAGTTTTTTTCGCGTATTGCGGACAGGTTGGGTTAAGGATCAGGGTGGCTTTCGGGATTAACATCAAATGGAATAGGATGCGTAAGGTGTTGCTGTTTCTGTCTAAATATGTGTTCCTTGTATTGCGTTTTGTGTAAGAGAAGGTGTTTCTTTGATAATAAAAATAGTAATGTGTTTGTACATCGGAAATGTAGAATGAAGTGTAGAAGAAATTTTTGTCTTAGAAATTGACATTTGATGTAGTCCAAAATTAATGTAGATTTAGGCAAATGGTGTTGGCGTGAAGGCTTAAAGTACTAGGAACATACTACATGTTCCTGTTATTCTGTTGCATGTGAATGAACGGATTGCGGAATGTCTGCTCAAAGTTTGGTCCTCGTTACGAAGACTGTTAAATAGCTGTCTTTGAAGACTGATTAACGGAATTAGCCAGGAAGAATGGGTATGCAGAGAGTGGGTTCCGACATTAGCAGTACTGAAAAAGACTTGGTAAGTAATAGAAGTCAAATTACAGTGTATGCTGATGTGATTACTAGACAGAACTAAAGCTCCATGAAAGTTAAAAACTAAGAATAGTTTTAATAGCTAAATGTACTTCAAAATTTAATTCAAATTTGGTACATTATCAATTTGCTCATAACGGTGTAAGGTTTCCTTGTTTCAGAAAATAAACATAATGGTAATGAAATGTACTTAGTCTGAGAGCGTTTGTCTCAAGCGTTTGTTAATTAAACATGCTTTACTTGTTGTACCTTTTGTTCATTCTTGTTCAAGATTTAGGAAATAACTGGGAAGGAACAACTTAAAAGTTGGCAAAAGTGAATGCTACAGATTTAAAGTGTTGAAAATACTACATACTGAACTCTGGATCAGAGAATAAATTGCTAAGAAGAGTCATGTTTAAGAACTTTATCTCACACAACCAGAAGAGTGCATAAATTTCGAATTGACTGACTTTAAATTACAATTTCACATTTCTTACCTGTTCTTTTATAAAAAAGGGATGTTAGTATCAAATAGGATCTTTATTACTAAGTTTATAATCAGAAATTGTAACTTCTCTCAAACACATGAGACTTATCAACTTTAAGCAGAAAGTGCCTCTTTAGTTGGGTTTAAGCAGCATGAGAGTGTCTTGACAAACATAGCATTCGGTAATGTCACCTATGGCTATCCTTAATATTAAAATTGATTTGTGTTGTAACAATACTTGTTTCAGATGGGCAGGGATGGCGTTCCGTTTCTGAGCAATAAATGGTCCGTTTGGTTGTGCCTGGAGTGTATAATTACTATTGGATGTCAACAGTGGCTTTGAATCCTTCAGTTCTTTTAGCGGATCTCAGTGAAGTTGGTAAGTAATAGAAATCCAAAGACAGTGCAATTGTCTTGATATAATTGGCATATATATCTAAAGTTCGTTCAAACTAAAACCTAAACTTTAAATTGCTCAAGTGTCTGGAAGTCTCTTCAATATTTACTTTACTTTCACTCAATGCCGTTTGCTCCCATTGTTGTTTGAGGCTAAATTACCTGAAATTAAACACCGTTATATACAAAGGTGATAGACTGGATTTAGTTCCAATGGCGTTAATCGAATTTCTATTTTTGAAAGTTTTTAAATGAATGTTCATCTGATGTATTTAGTGGTAGAATTTGTTCCAATTTTCAAAAGGATCTGGAATGAGAGAACCTCAAATGTGGCAAATGTTAATGCTACAAGTTCAAAGTGCTTGAAGTGTAACTAACAGGGTTTAAACTCTTAAAAAACGTTGTATTGAAACAAAAGCTCTCTCTGAAACAGTGAATGAAGTTGCTATTCTGAGTTTGAAATACAGTAAATTAATAATTTGATATTCGTTATATTATATAAACAAGGACTTGCATACCATTAGGGGTACCTAATCATTTAGTATTGTATCTACAAATAATGTTTATATCAAAACCACTGAACATATTTACATGTACCACAAAAGACCTCTGTAATTCAATGTAAGCAACATAACTACTTTTAAAAATATGTAGCATAATGTTTACTAATTTCCTCAATGTCTATCCTTGATATTGAAAATTTATTTGCATTGTTTTATCGCTTTTTACAGTTGATCAGCAAACCAGGTATATTTCTGAGGTACAAATGACCGGTTTGGTGTGCCTGAGTTCTGAAGTTCCTTTTAGTTATCAACAATGCTGCAAAACCGTTAGGTGTGTCATGAAATGCTTTAGTTGTGCATGTGATGTAATAGCAGTTGGTTGTAGTATTTTTTGTATTCTGAGAGCTACAACAACTTCTTGCATCGCAAAGGAATTGTTAATAGGAAGATGCAGGTTAGGATATTTAAATGCGTTGAAGGTTCTGGATAGGTTTGGGTTACAAACCTGTTTCTTAGATGCGTATTACTTATAAGTGAACCACCTAAAGTTCACATTTGAATTTCCTTACGAATATTTATTCCTGTATACTGGGTCCCTAGGAAATACATTGGTTTGCTTAACTGGCCAGAGGCAATTTATAACCTGAGATGTCCTTGGGAATAGGTAGTGTAAGGAACTTCGAAGTTTTTTTCGCGTATTGCGGACAGGTTGGGTTAAGGATCAGGGTGGCTTTCGGGATTAACATCAAATGGAATAGGATGCGTAAGGTGTTGCTGTTTCTGTCTAAATATGTGTTCCTTGTATTGCGTTTTGTGTAAGAGAAGGTGTTTCTTTGATAATAAAAATAGTAATGTGTGTGTACATTGGAAGTGTAGAGGAAATTTTTGTCTTAGAAATTGACATTTGATGTAGTCCAAAATTAATGTAGATTTAGGCAAATGGTGTTGGCGTGAATGCTTAAAGTACTAGGAACATACTACATGTTCCATTTATTCTGTTGCATGTGAATGAACGGATTGCGGAATGTCTGCTCAAAGTTTGGTCCTCGTTACGAAGACTGTTAAATAGCTGTCTTTTAAGACTGATTAACGGAATTAGCCAGGAAGAATGGGTATGCAGAGAGTGGGTTCCGACATTAGCAGTACTGAAAAAGACTTGGTAAGTAATAGAAGTCAAATTACAGTGTATGTTGATGTGATTACTAGAGAGAACTAAAGCTCCATGAAAGTTAAAAACTAAGTTAGAATAGTTTTAATAGCTAAATGTACTTCAAAATTTAATTCCAATTTGGTACATTATCAATTTGCTCATAACGGTTTGAGGTTTCCTTGTCTCAGAAAATAAACATAATGGTAACTTAGTCTGAGAGCGTGTGTCTCGGGCGTTTGTTAATTAAACATGCTTCACTTGTAGCTTCTGTTCATTCTTGTTCAAGATTTATGAAATAACTGGGAAAGAACAACTTAAAAGTTGGCAAAAGTGAATGCTACAGATTTAAAGTGTTGAAAATACTACATATTGAACTCTGGATCAGAGAATAAATTGCTAAGAAGAGTCATGTTTAAGAACTTTATCTCACACAACCAGAAGAGTGCATAAATTTCGAATTGACTGACCTTAAATTACAATTTCACATTTCTTACCTGTTCTTTTATAAAAAAGGGATATTAGTATCAAATGGGATCTTTATTACTAAGTTTATAATCAGAAATTGTAACTTCTCTCAAACACATGAGACTTATCAACTTTAAGCAGAAAGTGCCTCTTTAGTTGGGTTTAAGCAGCATGAGAGTGTCTTGACAAACATAGCATTCAGTAATGTCAGCTATGGCTATCCTTAATATTAAAATTGATTTGTGTTGTAACAATACTTGTTTCAGATGGGCACGGTTGGCGTTCCGTTTGAGCAATAAATGGTCCGTTTGGTTGTGCCTGGAGTGTATAATTACTATTGGATGTAAACAGTGGCTTTGAATCCTTCAGTTCTCTTAGCAAATCTCAGTGAAATTGGTAAGTAATAGAAATCCAAAGACAGTGCAATTGTCTTGATATAATTGGCATATATATGTAAAGTTTGTTCAAACTAAAACCTAAACTTTAAATTGCTCAAATGTCTGGAAGTCTCTTGAATATTAACTTTACTTTCACTCAATGCCGTTTGCTCCCATTGTTGTTTGAGGCTAAATTACCTGAAATTAAACACCGTTATATACAAAAGTGATAGACTGTATTTAGTTCCAATGGCATTAATCGAGTTTCTATTTTTGAAAGTTTTTAAATGAATGTTCATCTGATGTATTTAGTGGTAGAATTTGTTCAAATTTTCAAAAGGATCTGGAATGAGAGAGCCACAAATGTTTATGCTACAAGTTCAAACTGCTTGAAGTGTAACTAACAGGGTTTTAAACTCTTAAAAAACATTGTATTGAAACAAAAGCTCTCTCTGAAACAGTGAATGAAGTTGCTATTCTGTGTTTGAAAGACAGTAAATAATTTGCTATTCGTTATATTATAAAAACAAGAACTTGCATACCGTTAGGGGTACCTAATCATTTAATATTGTATCTACAAAGAATGTTTATATCAAAACCACTGAACATATCTACATATACCACAAAAGACCTCTGTAATTCAGTGTAAGCAACATAAGTAGCTTTAAAAATATGTAGCATAATGTTTACTAATTTCCCCAATGTCTATCCTTGATATTGAAAATTTATTTGCATTGTTTTATCCCTCTTTACAGTCGATCAGCAAACCAGGTATATTTCTGAGGTACAAATGACCGGTTTGGTGTGCTTGAATTCTGAAGTTCCTTTTGGTCATCAACAATGCTGCCAAACCGTTAGGTGTGTTATGAAATGCTTTAGTTGTGCATGTGATGTAATATCAGTTGGTTGTAGTATTTTTTGTATTTTGAGAGCTACAGCAACTTCTTGGATTGCGAAGGAATTGTTAATAGGAAGATGCAGGTTAGGATATTTAAATGCGTTGAGGATTCTGGATAGGTTTGGGTTAAACTGTTTCTTAGATGCGTATTACTTATGAGTGAACCACCTAAAGTTCACATTTGAATTTCCTTACGAATATTTATTCCTGTATACTGGGTCCCTAGGAAATATGTTGGTTTGCTTAACTGGCCAGAGGCAATTTATAACCTGGGATGTCCTTGGGAATAAGTAGTGTAAGGAACTTCGAAATTCTTTTCGCTTATTGCGTACAGGTTGGGTTAAGGATCAGGGTGGCTTTCGGGATTAACATCAAATGGAATAGCATGCGTAAGGTGTTGCTGTTTCTGTCTAAATATGTGTTCCTTGTATTGAGTTTTGTGTAAGAGAAAGTGTTTCTTTGATAATAAAAATAGTAATGTGTTTGTACATCGGAACTGTAAGATGAAGTGTAGAAAATTCTTTTTGTCTTAGAAATTGACATTTGATGTAGTCCAAAATTAATGTAGATTTAGGCAAATGGTGTTGGCGTGAATGCTTAAAGTACTTGGAACATAATACACGTTCCTGTTATTCTGTTGCATGTGAATGAAAAGTTTGGTCCTCGTTACGAAGACTGTTAAATAGCTGTCTTTGAAGACTGATTACCGGAATTAGCCAGGAAGAATGGATATGCAGAGATAGTGGGTTCCGACATTAGCAGTACTGAAACAGAATTGGTAAGTAATAGCAGTCAAATTACAGTGTATGTTGATGTGATTACTAGACAGAACTAAAGCTCCATGAAAGTTAAAAGCTAAGTTAGAATAGTTTTAATAGCTAAATGTACTTCAAAATTTAATTCCAATTTGGTGCATTATCCATTTGCTCATAACGGTTTGAGGTTTCCTTGTCTCAGAAAATAAACATAATGGTAACTTAGTCTGAGAGCGTTTGTCTCGGGCGTTTGTTAATTAAACATTCTTCACTTGTAGCTTCTGTTCATTCTTGTTCAAGATTTATGAAATAACTGGGAAAGAACAACTTAAAAGTTGGCAAAAGTGAATGCTACAGATTTAAAGTGTTGAAAATACTACATATTGAACTCTGGATCAGAGAATAAATTGCTAAGAACAGTCATGTTTAAGAACTTTATCTCACACAACCAGAAGAGTGCATAAATTTCGAATTGACTGACCTTAAATTACAATTTCACATTTCTTACCTGTTCTTTTATAAAAAAGGGATATTAGTATCAAATGGGATCTTTATTACTAAGTTTATAATCAGAAATTGTAACTTCTCTCAAACACATGAGACTTATCAACTTTAAGCAGAAAGTGCCTCTTTAGCTGGGTTTAAGCAGCATGAGAGTGTCTTGACAAACATAGCATTCAGTAATGTCACCTATGGCTATCCTTAATATTAAAATTGATTTGTGTTGTAACAATACTTGTTTCAGATGGGCACGGTTGGCGTTCCGTTTCTGAGCAATAAATGGTCCGTTTGGTTGTGCCTGGAGTGTATAATTACTATTGGATGTAAACAGTGGCTTTGAATCCTTCAGTTCTCTTAGCAAATCTCAGTGAAATTGGTAAGTAATAGAAATCCAAAGACAGTGCAATTGTCTTGATATAATTGGCATATATATGTAAAGTTTGTTCAAACTAAAACCTAAACTTTAAATTGCTCAAATGTCTGGAAGTCTCTTGAATATTAACTTTACTTTCACTCAATGCCGTTTGCTCCCATTGTTGTTTGAGGCTAAATTACCTGAAATTAAACACCGTTATATACAAAAGTGATAGACTGTATTTAGTTCCAATGGCATTAATCGAGTTTCTATTTTTGAAAGTTTTTAAATGAATGTTCATCTGATGTATTTAGTGGTAGAATTTGTTCAAATTTTCAAAAGGATCTGGAATGAGAGAGCCACAAATGTTTATGCTACAAGTTCAAACTGCTTGAAGTGTAACTAACAGGGTTTTAAACTCTTAAAAACATTGTATTGAAACAAAAGCTCTCTCTGAAACAGTGAATGAAGTTGCTATTCTGTGTTTGAAAGACAGTAAATAATTTGCTATTCGTTATATTATAAAAACAAGGACTTGCATACCATTAGGGGTACCTAATCATTTAGTATTGTATCTACAAATAATGCTTATATCAAAACCACTGAACATATCTACATGTACCACAAAAGACCTCTGTAATTCAATGTAAGCAACATAACTACTTTTAAAAATATGTAGCATAATGTTTACTAATATCCTCAATGTCTATCCTTGATATTGAAAATTTATTTGCATTGTTTTATCGCTTTTTACAGTTGATCAGCAAACCAGGTATATTTCTGAGGTACAAATGACCGGTTTGGTGTGCCTGAGTTCTGAAGTTCCTTTTGGTCATCAACAATGCTGCAAAACCGTTAGGTGTGTCATGAAATGCTTTAGTTGTGCATGTGATGTAATAGCAGTTGGTTGTAGTATTTTTTGTATTCTGAGAGCTACAACAACTTCTTGGATGGCAAAGGAATTGTTAATAGGAAGATGCAGGTTAGGATATTTAAATGCGTTGAAGATTCTGGATAGGTTTGGGTTAAAAAACTGTTTCTTAGATGCGTATTACTTATGAGTGAACCACCTAAAGTTCACATTTGAATTTCCTTACGAATATTTATTCCTGTATACTGGGTCCCTAGGAAATACATTGGTTTGCTTAACTGGCCAGAGGCAATTTATAACCTGGGATGTCCTTGGGAATAAGTAGTGTAAGGAACTTCGAACTTTTTTTCGCGTATTGCGGACAGGTTGGGTTAAGGATCAGGGTGGCTTTCGGGATTAACATCAAATGGAATAGGATGCGTAAGGTGTTGCTGTTTCTGTCTAAATATGTGTTCCTTGTATTGCGTTTTGTGTAAGAGAAGGTGTTTCTTTGATAATAAAAATAGTAATGTGTTTGTACATCGGAAATGTAGAATGAAGTGTAGAAGAAATTTTTGTCTTAGAAATTGACATTTGATGTAGTCCAAAATTAATGTAGATTTAGGCAAATGGTGTTGGCATGAATGCTTAAAGTACTAGGAACATACTACATGTTCCTGTTATTCTGTTGCATGTGAATGAACGGATTGCGGAATGTCTGCTCAAAGTTTGGTCCTCGTTACGAAGACTGTTAAATAGCTGTGTTTGAAGACTGATTAACGGAATTAGCCAGGAAGAATGGGTATGCAGAGAGTGGGTTCCGACATTAGCAGTACTGAAAAAGACTTGGTAAGTAATAGAAGTCAAATTACAGTGTATGTTGATGTGATTACTAGACAGAACTAAAGCTCCATGAAAGTTAAAAACTAAGAATAGTTTTAATAGCTAAATGTACTTCAAAATTTAATTCAAATTTGGTACATTATCAATTTGCTCATAACGGTTTGAGGTTTCCTTGTCTCAGAAAATAAACATAATGGTAATGAAATGTACTTAGTCTGAGAGCGTTTGTCTCAAGCGTTTGTTAATTAAACATGCTTCACTTGTTGTACCTTTTGTTCATTCTTGTTCAAGATTTAGGAAATAACTGGGAAAGAACAACTTAAAAGTTGGCAAAAGTGAATGCTACAGATTTAAAGTGTTGAAAATACTACATACTGAACTCTGGATCAGAGAATAAATTGCTAAGAAGAGTCATGTTTAAGAACTTTATCTCACACAACCAGAAGAGTGCATAAATTTCGAATTGACTGACTTTAAATTACAATTTCACATTTCTTACCTGTTCTTTTATAAAAAAGGGATGTTAGTATCAAATGGGATCTTTATTACTAAGTTTATAATCAGAAATTGTAACTTCTCTCAAACACATGAGACTTATCAACTTTAAGCAGAAAGTGCCTCTTTAGTTGGGTTTAAGCAGCATGAGAGTGTCTTGACAAACATAGCATTCGGTAATGTCACCTATGGCTATCCTTAATATTAAAATTGATTTGTGTTGTAACAATACTTGTTTCAGATGGGCAGGGATGGCGTTCCGTTTCTGAGCAATAAATGGTCCGTTTGGTTGTGCCTGGAGTGTATAATTACTATTGGATGTCAACAGTGGCTTTGAATCCTTCAGTTCTTTTAGCCGATCTCAGTGAAGTTGGTAAGTAATAGAAATCCAAAGACAGTGCAATTGTCTTGATATAATTGGCATATATATGTAAAGTTCGTTCAAACTAAAACCTAAACTTTAAATTGCTCAAGTGTCTGGAAGTCTCTTGAATATTTACTTTACTTTCACTCAATGCCGTTTGCTCCCATTGTTGTTTGAGGCTAAATTACCTGAAATTAAACACCGTTATATACAAAGGTGATAGACTGGATTTAGTTCCAATGGCGTTAATCGAATTTCTATTTTTGAAAGTTTTTAAATGAATGTTCATCTGATGTATTTAGTGGTAGAATTTGTTCAAATTTTCAAAAGGATCTGGAATGAGAGAACCTCAAATGTGGCAAATGTTAATGCTACAAGTTCAAAGTGCTTGAAGTGTAACTAACAGGGTTTAAACTCTTAAAAAACGTTGTATTGAAACAAAAGCTTCCTCTGAAACAGTGAATGAAGTTGCTATTCTGTGTTTGAAAGACAGTAAATTAATAATTTGATATTCGTTATATTATATAAACAAGGACTTGCATACCATTAGGGGTACCTAATCGTTTAGTATTGTATCTACAAATAATGTTTATATCAAAACCACTGAACATATCTACATGTACCACAAAAGACCTCTGTAATTCAATGTAAGCAACATAACTACTTTTAAAAATATGTAGCATAATGTTTACTAATTTCCTCAATGTCTATCCTTGATATTGAAAATTTATTTGCATTGTTTTATCGCTTTTTACAGTTGATCAGCAAACCAGGTATATTTCTGAACTACAAATGACCGGTTTGGTGTGCCTGAGTTCTGAAGTTCCTTTTGGTCATCAACAATGCTGCAAAACCGTTAGGTGTGTCATGAAATGCTTTAGTTGTGCATGTGATGTAATAGCAGTTGGTTGTAGTATTTTTTGTATTCTGAGAGCTACAACAACTTCTTGGATCGCAAAGGAATTGTTAATAGGAAGATGCAGGTTAGGATATTTAAATGCGTTGAAGATTCTGGATAGGTTTGGGTTAAAAAACTGTTTCTTAGATGCGTATTACTTATGAGTGAACACCTAAAGTTCACATTTGAATTTCCTTACGAATATTTATTCCTGTATACTGGGTCCCTAGGAAATACATTGGTTTGCTTAACTGGCCAGAGGCAATTTATAACCTGAGATGTCCTTGGGAATAAGTAGTTTAAGGAACTTCGAAGTTTTTTTTGCGTATTGCGGACAGGTTGGGTTAAGGATCAGGGTGGCTTTCGGGATTAACATCAAATGGAATAGGATGCGTAAGGTGTTGCTGGTTCTGTCTAAATATGTGTTCCTTGTATTGCGTTTTGTGTAAGAGAAGGTGTTTCTTTGATAATAAAAATAGTAATGTGTTTGTACATCAGAAATGTAGAATGAAGTGTAGAAAAAATTTTTGTTATAGAAATTGACATTTGATGTAGTCCAAAATTAATGTTGATTTAGTCATATGGTGTTGGCGTGAATGCTTAAAGTACTAGGAACATACTACATGTTCCTGTTATTCTGTTGCATGTGAATGAACTGATTGCGGAATGTCTGCTCAAAGTTTGGTCCTCGTTACGAAGACTGTTAAATAGCTGTCTTTGAAGACTGATTAACGGGATTATCCAGGAAGAATGGGTATGCAGAGAGAGTGGGTTCCGACATTAGCAGTACTGAAAAAGACTTGGTAAGTAATAGAAGTCAAATTACAGTGTATGTTGATGTGATTACTAGACAGAACTAAAGCTCCATGAAAGTTAAAAACTAAGAATAGTTTTAATAGCTAAATGTACCTCAAAATTTAATTCAAATTTGGTACATTATCAATTTGCTCATAACGGTTTGAGGTTTCCTTGTCTCAGAAAATAAACATAATGGTAATGAAATGTACTTAGTCTGAGAGCGTTTGTCTCAAGCGTTTGTTAATTAAACATGCTTCACTTGTTGTACCTTTTGTTCATTCTTGTTCAAGATTTAGGAAATAACTGGGAAAGAACAACTTAAAAGTTGGCAAAAGTGAATGCTACAGATTTAAAGTGTTGAAAATACTACATACTGAACTCTGGATCAGAGAATAAATTGCTAAGAAGAGTCATGTTTAAGAACTTTATCTCACACAACCAGAAGAGTGCATAAATTTCGAATTGACTGACTTTAAATTACAATTTCACATTTCTTACCTGTTCTTTTATAAAAAAGGGATGTTAGTATCAAATGGGATCTTTATTACTAAATTTATAATCAGAAATTGTAACTTCTCTCAAACACATGAGACTTATCAACTTTAAGCAGAAAGTGCCTCTTTAGTTGGGTTTAAGCAGCATGAGAGTGTCTTGACAAACATAGCATTCGGTAATGTCACCTATGGCTATCCTTAATATTAAAATTGATTTGTGTTGTAACAATACTTGTTTCAGATGGGCACGGTTGGCGTTCCGTTTCTGAGCAATAAATGGTCCATTTGGTTGTGCCTGGAGTGTATAATTACTATTGGATGTCAACAGTGGCTTTGAATCCTTCAGTTCTTTTAGCAGATCTCAGTGAAATTGGTAAGTAATAGAAATCCAAAGACAGTGCAATTGTCTTGATATAATTGGCACATATATGTAAAGTTCGTTCAAACTAAAACCTAAACTTTAAATTGCTTAAGTGTCTGGAAGTCTCTTGAATATTAAATTTACTTTCACTCAATGCCGTTTGCTCCCATTGTTGTTTGAGGCTAAATTACCTGAAATTAAACACCGTTATATACAAAAGTGATAGACCTAATTTAGTTCCAATGGCGTTAATCGAGTTTCAATTTTTGGATGTTTTTAAATGAATGTTCATCTGATGAATTTAGTGGTAGAATTTGTTCAAATTTTCAAAAGGATCTGGAATGAGAGAACCTCAAATGTGGCAAATGTTAATGCTACAAGTTCAAAGTGCTTGAAGTGTAACTAACAGGGTTTAAACTCTTATAAAACATTGTATTGAAACAAAAGCTCTCTCTGAAACAGTGAATGAAGTTGCTATTCTGTGTTTGAAAGACAGTAAATTAATAATTTGCTATTCGTTATATTATAAAAACAAGGACTTGCATACAATTAGGGGTACTTAATCATTTAGTATTGTATCTACAAATAATGTTTATATCAAAACCACTGAACATATCTACATGTACCACAAAAGACCTCTGTAATTCAATGTAAGCAACATAACTACTTTTAAAAATATGTAGCATAATGTTTACTAATTTCCTCAATGTCTATCCTTGATATTGAAAATTTATTTGCATTGTTTTATCGCTTTTTACAGTTGATCAGCAAACCAGGTATATTTCTGAACTACAAATGACTGGTTTGGTGTGCCTGAGTTCTGAAGTTCCTTTTGGTCATCAACAATGCTGCAAAACCGTTAGGTGTGTCATGAAATGCTTTAGTTTTGCATGTGATGTAATAGCAGTTGGTTGTAGTATTTTTTGTATTCTGAGAGCTACAACAACTTCTTGGATCGCAAAGGAATTGTTAATAGGAAGATGCAGGTTAGGATATTTAAATGCGTTGAAGATTCTGGATAGGTTTGGGTTAAAAAACTGTTTCTTAGATGCGTATTACTTATGAGTGAACACCTAAAGTTCACATTTGAATTTCCTTACGAATATTTATTCCTGTATACTGGGTCCCTAGGAAATACATTGGTTTGCTTAACTGGCCAGAGGCAATTTATAACCTGAGATGTCCTTGGGAATAAGTAGTTTAAGGAACTTCGAAGTTTTTTTTGCGTATTGCGGACAGGTTGGGTTAAGGATCAGGGTGGCTTTCGGGATTAACATCAAATGGAATAGGATGCGTAAGGTGTTGCTGGTTCTGTCTAAATATGTGTTCCTTGTATTGCGTTTTGTGTAAGAGAAGGTGTTTCTTTGATAATAAAAATAGTAATGTGTTTGTACATCAGAAATGTAGAATGAAGTGTAGAAAAAATTTTTGTTATAGAAATTGACATTTGATGTAGTCCAAAATTAATGTTGATTTAGTCATATGGTGTTGGCGTGAATGCTTAAAGTACTAGGAACATACTACATGTTCCTGTTATTCTGTTGCATGTGAATGAACTGATTGCGGAATGTCTGCTCAAAGTTTGGTCCTCGTTACGAAGACTGTTAAATAGCTGTCTTTGTAGGACTGATTAACGGGATTATCCAGGAAGAATGGGTATGCAGAGAGAGTGGGTTCCGACATTAGCAGTACTGAAAAAGACTTGGTAAGTAATAGAACTCAAATTACAGTGTATGTTGATGTGATTACTAGACAGAACTAAAGCTCCATGAAAGTTAAAAACTAAGAATAGTTTTAATAGCTAAATGTACCTCAAAATTTAATTCAAATTTGGTACATTATCAATTTGCTCATAACGGTTTGAGGTTTCCTTGTCTCAGAAAATAAACATAATGGTAATGAAATGTACTTAGTCTGAGAGCGTTTGTCTCAAGCGTTTGTTAATTAAACATGCTTCACTTGTTGTACCTTTTGTTCATTCTTGTTCAAGATTTAGGAAATAACTGGGAAAGAACAACTTAAAAGTTGGCAAAAGTGAATGCTACAGATTTAAAGTGTTGAAAATACTACATACTGAACTCTGGATCAGAGAATAAATTGCTAAGAAGAGTCATGTTTAAGAACTTTATCTCACACAACCAGAAGAGTGCATAAATTTCGAATTGACTGACTTTAAATTACAATTTCACATTTCTTACCTGTTCTTTTATAAAAAAGGGATGTTAGTATCAAATGGGATCTTTATTACTAAATTTATAATCAGAAATTGTAACTTCTCTCAAACACATGAGACTTATCAACTTTAAGCAGAAAGTGCCTCTTTAGTTGGGTTTAAGCAGCATGAGAGTGTCTTGACAAACATAGCATTCGGTAATGTCACCTATGGCTATCCTTAATATTAAAATTGATTTGTGTTGTAACAATACTTGTTTCAGATGGGCACGGTTGGCGTTCCGTTTCTGAGCAATAAATGGTCCATTTGGTTGTGCCTGGAGTGTATAATTACTATTGGATGTCAACAGTGGCTTTGAATCCTTCAGTTCTTTTAGCGGATCTCAGTGAAGTTGGTAAGTAATAGAAATCCAAAGACAGTGCAATTGTCTTGATATAATTGGCATATATATGTAAAGTTCGTTCAAACTAAAACCTAAACTTTAAATTGCTCAAGTGTCTGGAAGTCTCTTGAATATTTACTTTACTTTCACTCAATGCCGTTTGCTCCCATTGTTGTTTGAGGCTAAATTACCTGAAATTAAACACCGTTATATACAAAGGTGATAGACTGGATTTAGTTCCAATGGCGTTAATCGAATTTCTATTTCTGAAAGTTTTTAAATGAATGTTCATCTGATGTATTTAGTGGTAGAATTTGTTCCAATTTTCAAAAGGATCTGGAATGAGATAACCTCAAATGTGGCAAATGTTAATGCTACAAGTTCAAAGTGCTTGAAGCGTAACTAACAGGGTTTAAACTCTTAAAAAACGTTGTATTGAAACAAAAGCTCTCTCTGAAACAGTGAATGAAGTTGCTATTCTGAGTTTGAAATACAGTAAATTAATAATTTGATATTCGTTATATTATATAAACAAGGACTTGCATACCATTAGGGGTACCTAATCATTTAGTATTGTATCTACAAATAATGTTTATATCAAAACCACTGAACATATCTACATGTAACACAAAAGACCTCTGTAATTCAATGTAAGCAACATAACTACTTTTAAAAATATGTAGCATAATGTTTACTAATTTCCTCAATGTCTATCCTTGATATTGAAAATTTATTTGCATTGTTTTATCGCTTTTTACAGTTGATCAGCAAACCAGGTATATTTCTGAGGTACAAATGACCGGTTTGGTGTGCCTGAGTTCTGAAGTTCCTTTTAGTCATCAACAATGCTGCAAAACCGTTAGGTGTGTCATGAAATGCTTTAGTTGTGCATGTGATGTAATAGCAGTTGGTTGTAGTATTTTTTGTATTCTGAGAGCTACAACAACTTCTTGGATCACAAAGGAATTGTTAATAGGAAGATGCAGGTTAGGATATTTAAATGCGTTGAAGGTTCTGGATAGGTTTGGGTTACAAACCTGTTTCTTCGATGCGTATTACTTATAAGTGAACCACCTAAAGTTCACATTTGAATTTCCTTACGAATATTTATTCCTGTATACTGGGTCCCTAGGAAATACATTGGTTTGCTTAACTGGCCAGAGGCAATTTATAACCTGAGATGTCCTTGGGAATAAGTAGTGTAAGGAACTTCGAAGTTTTTTTCGCGTATTGCGGACAGGTTGGGTTAAGGATCAGGGTGGCTTTCGGGATTAACATCAAATGGAATAGGATGCATAAGGTGTTGCTGTTTCTGTCTAAATATGTGTTCCTTGTATTGCGTTTTGTGTAAGAGAAGGTGTTTCTTTGATAATAAAAATAGTAATGTGTTTGTACATCGGAAGTGTAAAAGAAATTTTTGTCTTAGAAATTGACATTTGATGTAGTCCAAAATTAATGTAGATTTAGGCAAATGGTGTTGGCGTGAATGCTTAAAGTACTTGGAACATAATACACGTTCCTGTTATTCTGTTGCATGTGAATGAACGGATTGCGGAATGTCTGCTCAAAGTTTGGTCCTCGTTACGAAGACTGTTAAATAGCTGTCTTTGAAGACTGATTAACGGAATTAGCCAGGAAGAATGGATATGCAGAGATAGTGGGTTCCAACATTAGCAGTACTGAAACAGAATTGGTAAGTAATAGCAGTCAAATTACAGTGTATGTTGATGTGATTACTAGACAGAACTAAAGCTCCATGAAAGTTAAAAACTAAGTTAGAATAGTTTTAATAGCTAAATGTACTTCAAAATTTAATTCAAATTTGGTACATTATCAATTTGCTCATAACGGATTGAGGTTGCCTTGTCTCAGAAAATAAACATAATGGTAATGAAATGTACTTAGTCTGAGAGTGTTTGTCTCAAGCGTTTGTTAATTAAACATGCTTCACTTGTTGTACCTTTTGTTCATTCTTGTTCAAGATTTAGGAAATAACTGGGAAAGAACAACTTAAAAGTTGGCAAAAGTGAATGCTACAGATTTAAAGTGTTGAAAATACTACATACTGAACTCTGGATCAGAGAATAAATGGCTAAGAAGAGTCATGTTTAAGAACTTTATCTCACACAACCAGAAGAGTGCATAAATTTCGAATTGACTGACTTTAAATTACAATTTCACATTTCTTACCTGTTCTTTTATAAAAAAGGGATGTTAGTATCAATTGGGATCTTTATTACTAAGTTTATAATCAGAAATTGTAACTTCGCTCAAACACATGAGACTTATCAACTTTAAGCAGAAAGTGCCTCTTTAGTTGGGTTTAAGCAGCATGAGAGTGTCTTGACAAACATAGCATTCGGTAATGTCACCTATGGCTATCCTTAATATTAAAATTGATTTGTGTTGTAACAATACTTGTTTCAGATGGGCACGGTTGGCGTTCCGTTTCTGAGCAATAAATGGTCCGTTTGGTTGTGCCTGGAGTGTATAATTACTATTGGATGTAAACAGTGGCTTTGAATCCTTCAGTTCTCTTAGCAAATCTCAGTGAAATTGGTAAGTAAACGAAATCCAAAGACAGTGCAATTGTCTTGATATAATTGGCATATATATGTAAAGTTTGTTCAAACTAAAACCTAAACTTTAAATTGCTCAAATGTCTGGAAGTCTCTTGAATATTAACTTTACTTTCACTCAATGCCGTTTGCTCCCATTGTTGTTTGAGGCTAAATTACCTGAAATTAAACACCGTTATATACAAAAGTGATAGACTGGATTTAGTTCCAATGGCATTAATCGAGTTTCTATTTTGTAAAGTTTTTAAATGAATGTTCATCTGATGTATTTAGTGGTAGAATTTGTTCAAATT
Organism: Deroplatys truncata; assembly: GCA_030765065.1. Taxonomy (NCBI): domain Eukaryota; kingdom Metazoa; phylum Arthropoda; class Insecta; order Mantodea; family Mantidae; genus Deroplatys; species Deroplatys truncata. The sequence continues at coordinate 92,943 of CM060981.1, read as the reverse complement.
TTCAAAAGGATCTGGAATGAGAGAGCCACAAATGTTTATGCTACAAGTTCAAACTGCTTGAAGTGTAACTAACAGGGTTTTAAACTCTTAAAAAACATTGTATTGAAACAAAAGCTCTCTCTGAAACAGTGAATGAAGTTGCTATTCTGTGTTTGAAAGACAGTAAATAATTTGCTATTCGTTATATTATAAAAACAAGGACTTGCATACCATTAGGGGTACCTAATCATTTAATATTGTATCTACAAATAATGTTTATATCAAAACCACTGAACATGTCTACATATACCACAAAAGACCTCTGTAATTCAGTGTAAGCAACATAAGTAGCTTTAAAAATATGTAGCATAATGTTTACTAATTTCCTCAATGTCTATCCTTGATATTGAAAATTTATTTGCATTGTTTTATCGCTCTTTACAGTCGATCAGCAAACCAGGTATATTTCTGAGGTACAAATGACCGGTTTGGTGTGCTTGAATTTTGAAGTTCCTTTTGGTCATCAACAATGCTGCAAAACCGTTAGGTGTGTTATGAAATGCTTTAGTTGTGCATGTGATGTAATATCAGTTGGTTGTAGTATTTTTTGTATTTTGAGAGCTACAGCAACTTCTTGGATTGCGAAGGAATTGTTAATAGGAAGATACAGGTTAGGATATTTAAATGCGTTGAGGATTCTGGATAGGTTTGGGTTAAACTGTTTCTTAGATGCGTATTACTTATGAGTGAACCACCTAAAGTTCACATTTGAATTTCCTTACGAATATTTATTCCTGTATACTGGGTCCCTAGGAAATACATTGGTTTGCTTAACTGGCCAGAGGCAATTTACAACCTGGGATGTCCTTGGGAATAAGTAGTGTAAGGAACTTCGAAATTCTTTTCGCTTATTGCGTACAGGTTGGGTTAAGGATCAGGGTGGCTTTCGGGATTAACATCAAATGGAATAGCATGCATAAGGTGTTGCTGTTTCTGTCTACATATGTGTTCCTTGTATTGAGTTTTGTGTAAGAGAAGGTGTTTCTTTAATAATAAAAATAGTAATGTGTTTGTACATCGGAACTGTAAGATGAAGTGTAGAAAATTCTTTTTGTCTTAGAAATTGACATTTGATGTAGATTTAGGCAAATGGTGTTGGCGTGAATGCTTAAAGTACTTGGAACATAATACACGTTCCTGTTATTCTGTTGCATGTGAATGAACGGATTGCGGAATGTCTGCTCAAAGTTTGGTCCTCGTTACGAAGACTGTTAAATAGCTGTCTTTGAAGACTGATTACCGGAATTAGCCAGGAAGAATGGATATGCAGAGATAGTGGGTTCCGACATTAGCAGTACTGAAAAAGACTTGGTAAGTAATAGCAGTCAAATTACAGTGTATGTTGATGTGATTACTAGACAGAACTAAAGCTCCATGAAAGTTAAAAACTAAGTTAGAATAGTTTTAATAGCTAAATGTACTTCAAAATTTAATTCCAATTTGGTACATTATCCATTTGCTCATAACGGTTTGAGGTTTCCTTGTCTCAGAAAATAAACATAATGGTAACTTAGTCTGAGAGCGTTTGTCTCGGGCGTTTGTTAATTAAACATGCTTCACTTGTTGTAGCTTCTGTTCATTCTTGTTCAAGATTTATGAAATAACTGGGAAAGAACAACTTAAAAGTTGGCAAAAGTGAATGCTACAGATTTACAGTGTTGAAAATACTACATATTGAACTCTGGATCAGAGAATAAATTGCTAAGAAGAGTCATGTTTAAGAACTTTATCTCACACAACCAGAAGAGTGCATAAATTTCGAATTGACTGACTTTAAATTACAATTTCACATTTCTTACCTGTTCTTTCATAAAAAAGGGATATTAGTATCAAATGGGATCTTATATTACTAAGTTTATAATCAGAAATTGTAACTTCTCTCAAACACATGAGACTTATCAACTTTAAGCAGAAAGTGCCTCTTTAGTTGGGTTTAAGCAGCATGAGAGTGTCTTGACAAACATAGCATTCAGTAATGTCACCTATGGCTATCCTTAATATTAAAATTAATTTGTGTTGTAACAAAACTTGTTTTAGATGGGCAGGGATGGCGTTCCGTTTCTGAGCAATAAATGGTTCGTTTGGTTGTGCCTGGAGTGTATAATTACTATTGGATATCAAGAGTGGCTTTGAATCCTTCAGTTCTTTTAGCAGATCTCGGTGAAATTGGTAAGTAATAGAAATCCAAAGACAGTGCAATTGTCTTGATATAATTGGCACATATATGTAAAGTTCGTTCAAACTAAAACCTAAACTTTAAATTGCTCAAGTGTCTGGAAGTGTCTTGAATATTAAATTTACTTTCACTCAATGCCGTTTGCTCCCATTGTTGTTTGAGGCTAAATTACCTGAAATTAGACACCGTTATATACAAAAGTGATAGACTGGATTTAGTTCCAATGGCATTAATCGAGTTTCAATTTTTGGAAGTTTTTAAATGAATGTTCATCTGATGTATTTAGTGGTAGAATTTGTTCAAATTTTCAAAAGGATCTGGAATGAGAGAACCTCAAATGTGGCAAATGTTAATGCTACAAGTTCAAAGTGCTTGAAGTGTAACTAACAGGGTTTAAACTCTTAAAAAACATTGTATTGAAACAAAAGCTCTCTCTGAAACAGTGAATGAAGTTGCTATTCTGTGTTTGAAAGACAGTAAATTAATAATTTGCTATTCGTTATATTATAAAAACAAGGACTTGCATACAATTAGGGGTACCTAATCATTTAGTATTGTATCTACAAATAATGTTTATATCAAAACCACTGAACATATCTACATGTACCACAAAAGACCTCTGTAATTCAGTGTAAGCAACATAACTACTTTTAAAAATATGTAGCATAATGTTTACTAATTTCCTCAATGTCTATCCTTGATATTGAAAATTTATTTGCATTGTTTTATCCCTTTTTACAGTTGATCAGCAAACCAGGTATATTTCTGAACTACAAATGACCGGTTTGGTGTGCCTGAGTTCTGAAGTTCCTTTTGGTCATCAACAATGTTGCAAAACCGTTAGGTGTGTTATGAAATGCTTTAGTTGTGCATGTCATGTAATAGCAGTTGGTTGTAGTATTTCTTGTATTCTGAGAGCTACAACAACTTCTTGGATCGCAAAGGAATTGTTAATAGGAAGATGCAGGTTAGGATATTTAAATGCGTTGAAGATTCTGGATAGGTTTGGGTTAAAAAACTGTTTCTTAGATGCGTATTACTTATGAGAGAACCACCTAAAGTTCACATTTGAATTTCCTTACGAATATTTATTCCTGTATACTGGGTCCCTAGGAAATACATTGGTTTGCTTAACTGGCCAGAGGCAATTTACAACCTGGGATGTCCTTGGGAATAAGTAGTGTAAGGAACTTCGAAATTCTTTTCGCTTATTGCGTACAGGTTGGGTTAAGGATCAGGGTGGCTTTCGGGATTAACATCAAATGGAATAGCATGCATAAGGTGTTGCTGTTTCTGTCTAAATATGTGTTCCTTGTATTGAGTTTTGTGTAAGAGAAGGTGTTTCTTTGATAATAAAAATAGTAATGTGTTTGTACATCGGAACTGTAAGATGAAGTGTAGAAAATTCTTTTTGTCTTAGAAATTGACATTTGATGTAGATTTAGGCAAATGGTGTTGGCGTGAATGCTTAAAGTACTTGGAACATAAATCACGTTCCTGTTATTCTGTTGCATGTGAATGAACGGATTGCGGAATGTCTGCTCAAAGTTTGGTCCTCGTTACGAAGACTGTTAAATAGCTGTCTTTGAAGACTGATTACCGGAATTAGCCAGGAAGAATGGATATGCAGAGATAGTGGGTTCCGACATTAGCAGTACTGAAAAAGACTTGGTAAGTAATAGCAGTCAAATTACAGTGTATGTTGATGTGATTACTAGACAGAACTAAAGCTCCATGAAAGTTAAAAACTAAGTTAGAATAGTTTTAATAGCTAAATGTACTTCAAAATTTAATTCCAATTTGGTACATTATCCATTTGCTCATAACGGTTTGAGGTTTCCTTGTCTCAGAAAATAAACATAATGGTAACTTAGTCTGAGAGCGTTTGTCTCGGGCGTTTGTTAATTAAACATGCTTCACTTGTTGTAGCTTCTGTTCATTCTTGTTCAAGATTTATGAAATAACTGGGAAAGAACAACTTAAAAGTTGGCAAAAGTGAATGCTACAGATTTACAGTGTTGAAAATACTACATATTGAACTCTGGATCAGAGAATAAATTGCTAAGAAGAGTCATGTTTAAGAACTTTATCTCACACAACCAGAAGAGTGCATAAATTTCGAATTGACTGACTTTAAATTACAATTTCACATTTCTTACCTGTTCTTTCATAAAAAAGGGATATTAGTATCAAATGGGATCTTATATTACTAAGTTTATAATCAGAAATTGTAACTTCTCTCAAACACATGAGACTTATCAACTTTAAGCAGAAAGTGCCTCTTTAGTTGGGTTTAAGCAGCATGAGAGTGTCTTGACAAACATAGCATTCAGTAATGTCACCTATGGCTATCCTTAATATTAAAATTAATTTGTGTTGTAACAAAACTTGTTTTAGATGGGCAGGGATGGCGTTCCGTTTCTGAGCAATAAATGGTTCGTTTGGTTGTGCCTGGAGTGTATAATTACTATTGGATATCAAGAGTGGCTTTGAATCCTTCAGTTCTTTTAGCAGATCTCGGTGAAATTGGTAAGTAATAGAAATCCAAAGACAGTGCAATTGTCTTGATATAATTGGCACATATATGTAAAGTTCGTTCAAACTAAAACCTAAACTTTAAATTGCTCAAGTGTCTGGAAGTGTCTTGAATATTAAATTTACTTTCACTCAATGCCGTTTGCTCCCATTGTTGTTTGAGGCTAAATTACCTGAAATTAAACACCGTTATATACAAAAGTGATAGACTGGATTTAGTTCCAATGGCATTAATCGAGTTTCAATTTTTGGAAGTTTTTAAATGAATGTTCATCTGATGTATTTAGTGGTAGAATTTGTTCCAATTTTCAAAAGGATCTGGAATGAGAGAACCTCAAATGTGGCAAATGTTAATGCTACAAGTTCAAAGTGCTTGAAGTGTAACTAACAGGGTTTAAACTCTTAAAAAACATTGTATTGAAACAAAAGCTCTCTCTGAAACAGTGAATGAAGTTGCTATTCTGTGTTTGAAAGACAGTAAATTAATAATTTGCTATTCGTTATATTATAAAAACAAGGACTTGCATACAATTAGGGGTACCTAATCATTTAGTATTGTATCTACAAATAATGTTTATATCAAAACCACTGAACATATCTACATGTACCACAAAAGACCTCTGTAATTCAGTGTAAGCAACATAACTACTTTTAAAAATATGTAGCATAATGTTTACTAATTTCCTCAATGTCTATCCTTGATATTGAAAATTTATTTGCATTGTTTTATCCCTTTTTACAGTTGATCAGCAAACCAGGTATATTTCTGAACTACAAATGACCGGTTTGGTGTGCCTGAGTTCTGAAGTTCCTTTTGGTCATCAACAATGTTGCAAAACCGTTAGGTGTGTTATGAAATGCTTTAGTTGTGCATGTCATGTAATAGCAGTTGGTTGTAGTATTTCTTGTATTCTGAGAGCTACAACAACTTCTTGGATCGCAAAGGAATTGTTAATAGGAAGATGCAGGTTAGGATATTTAAATGCGTTGAAGATTCTGGATAGGTTTGGGTTAAAAAACTGTTTCTTAGATGCGTATTACTTATGAGAGAACCACCTAAAGTTCACATTTGAATTTCCTTACAAATATTTATTCCTGTATACTGGGTCCCTAGGAAATACATTGGTTTGCTTAACTGGCCAGAGGCAATTTATAACCTGGGATGTCCTTGGGAATAAGTAGTGTAAGGAACTTCGAACATTTTTCGCGTATTGCGGACAGGTTGGTTTAAGGATCAGGGTGGCTTTCGGGATTAACATCAAATGGAATAGGTTGCGTGAGATGTTGCTGTTTCTGTCTAAATATGTGTTCCTTGTATTGCGTTTTGTGTAAGAGAAGGTGTTTCTTTGATAATAAAAATAGTAATGTGTTTGTACATCGGAAGTGTAGAAGAAATTTTTGTCTTAGAAATTGACATTTGATGTAGTCCAAAATTAATGTTGATTTAGGCATATGGTGTTGGCGTGAATGCTTAAAGTACTAGGAACATACTACATGTTCCTGTTATTCTGTTGCATGTGAATGAACGGATTGCGGAATGTCTGCTCAAAGTTTGGTCCTCGTTACGAAGACTGTTAAATAGCTGTGTTTGAAGACTGATTAACGGGATTATCCAGGAAGAATGGGTATGCAGAGAGAGTGGGTTACGACATTAGCAGTACTGAAAAGGACTTGGTAAGTAATAGAAGTCAAATTACAGTGTATGTTGATGTGATTACTAGACAGAACTAAAGCTCCATGAAAGTTAAAAACTAAGTTAGAATAGTTTTAATAGCTAAATGTACTTCAAAATTTAATTCAAATTTGGTACATTATCAATTTGCTCATAACGGTTTGAGGTTTCCTTGTCTCAGAAAATAAACATAATGGTAATGAAATGTACTTAGTCTGAGAGCGTTTGTCTCAAGCGTTTGTTAATTAAACATGCTTCACTTGTTGTACCTTTTGTTCATTCTTGTTCAAGATTTATGAAATAACTGGGAAAGAACAACTTAAAAGTTGGCAAAAGTGAATGCTACAGATTTAAAGTGTTGAAAGTACTACATATTGAACTCTGGATCAGAGAATAAATTGCTAAGCAGAGTCATGTTTAAGAACTTTATCTCACACGACCAGAAGAGTGCATAAATTTCGAATTGACTGACTTTAAATTACAATTTCACATTTCTTACCTGTTCTTTTATAAAAAAGGGATATTAGTATCAAATGGGATCTTATATTACTAAGTTTATAATCAGAAATTGTAACTTCTCTCAAACACATGAGACTTATCAACTTTAAGCAGAAAGTGCCTCTTTAGTTGGGTTTAAGCAGCATGAGTGTGTCTTGACAAACATAGCATTCAGTAATGTCACCTATGGCTATCCTTAATATTAAAATTAATTTGTGCTGTAATAATACTTGTTTCAGATGGGCACGGTTGGCGTTCCGTTTCTGAGCAATAAATGGTCCGTTTGGTTGTGCCTGGAGTGTATAATTACTATTGGATGTCAACAGTGGCTTTGAATCCTTCAGTTCTTTTAGCGGATCTCAGTGAAGTTGGTAAGTAATAGAAATCCAAAGACAGTGCAATTGTCTTGATATAATTGGCATATATATCTAAAGTTCGTTCAAACTAAAACCTAAACTTTAAATTGCTCAAGTGTCTGGAAGTCTCTTGAATATTTACTTTACTTTCACTCAATGCCGTTTGCTCCCATTGTTGTTTGAGGCTAAATTACCTGAAATTAAACACCGTTATATACAAAGGTGATAGACTGGATTTAGTTCCAATGGCGTTAATCGAATTTCTATTTTTGAAAGTTTTTAAATGAATGTTCATCTGATGTATTTAGTGGTAGAATTTGTTCCAATTTTCAAAAGGATCTGGAATGAGAGAACCTCAAATGTGGCAAATGTTAATGCTACAAGTTCAAAGTGCTTGAAGTGTAACTAACAGGGTTTAAACTCTTAGAAAACATTGTATTGAAACAAAAGCTCTCTCTGAAACAGTGAATGAAGTTGCTCTTCTGTGTTTGAAAGACAGTAAATTAATAATTTGCTATTCGTTATATTATAAAAACAAGGACTTGCATACAATTAGGGGTACCTAATCATTTAGTATTGTATCTACAAATAATGTTTATATCAAAACCACTGAACATATCTACATGTACCACAAAAGACCTCTGTAATTCAGTGTAAGCAACATAACTACTTTTAAAAATATGTAGCATAATGTTTACTAATTTCCTCAATGTCTATCCTTGATATTGAAAATTTATTTGCATTGTTTTATCCCTTTTTACAGTTGATCAGCAAACCAGGTATATTTCTGAACTACAAATGACCGGTTTGGTGTGCCTGAGTTCTGAAGTTCCTTTTGGTCATCAACAATGTTGCAAAACCGTTAGGTGTGTTATGAAATGCTTTAGTTGTGCATGTCATGTAATAGCAGTTGGTTGTAGTATTTCTTGTATTCTGAGAGCTACAACAACTTCTTGGATCGCAAAGGAATTGTTAATAGGAAGATGCAGGTTAGGATATTTAAATGCGTTGAAGATTCTGGATAGGTTTGGGTTAAAAAACTGTTTCTTAGATGCGTATTACTTATGAGAGAACCACCTAAAGTTCACATTTGAATTTCCTTACAAATATTTATTCCTGTATACTGGGTCCCTAGGAAATACATTGGTTTGCTTAACTGGCCAGAGGCAATTTATAACCTGGGATGTCCTTGGGAATAAGTAGTGTAAGGAACTTCGAACATTTTTTTCGCGTATTGCGGGCAGGTTGGGTTAAGGATCAGGGTGGCTTTCTGGATTAACATCAAATGGAATAGGATGCGTAAGGTGTTGCTGATTCTGTCTAAATATGTGTTCCTTGTATTGCGTTTTGTGTAAGAGAAGGTGTTTCTTTGATAATAAAAATAGTAATGTGTTTGTACATCGGAAATGTAGAATGAAGTGTAGAAGAAATTTTTGTCTTAGAAATTGACATTTGATGTAGTCCAAAATTAATGTAGATTTAGGCAAATGGTGTTGGCGTGAATGCTTAAAGTACTAGGAACATACTACATGTTCCTGTTATTCTGTTGCATGTGAATGAACGGATTGCGGAATGTCTGCTCAAAGTTTGGTCCTCGTTACGAAGACTGTTAAATAGCTGTGTTTGAAGACTGATTAACGGAATTAGCCAGGAAGAATGGGTATGCAGAGAGTGGGTTCCGACATTAGCAGTACTGAAAAAGACTTGGTAAGTAATAGAAGTCAAATTACAGTGTATGTTGATGTGATTACTAGAGAGAACTAAAGCTCCATGAAAGTTAAAAACTAAGTTAGAATAGTTTTAATAGCTAAATGTACTTCAAAATTTAATTCCAATTTGGTACTTTATCAATTTGCTCATAACGGTTTGAGGTTTCCTTGTCTCAGAAAATAAGCATAATGGTAATGAAATGTACTTAGTGTGAGAGCGTTTGTCTCAAGCGTTTGTTAATTAAACATGCTTCACTTGTTGTACCTTTTGTTCATTCTTGTTCAAGATTTATGAAATAACTGGGAAAGAACATATTAAAAGTTGGCAAAAGTGAATGCTACAGATTTAAAGTGTTGAAAATACTACATATTGAACTCTGGATCAGAGAATAAATTGCTAAGATGAGTCATGTTTAAGAACTTTATCTCACACAACCAGAAGAGTGCATAAATTTCGAATTGACTGACTTTAAATTACAATTTCACATTTCTTACCTGTTCTTTTATAAAAATGGGATATTAGTATCAAACGGGATCTTTATTACTAAGTTTATAATCAGAAATTGTAACTTCTCTCAAACACATGAGACTTATCAACTTTAAGCAGAAAGTGCCTCTTTAGTTGGGTTTAAGCAGCATGAGAGTGTCTTGACAAACATAGCATTCAGTAATGTCACCTATGGCTATTCTTAATATTAAAATTGATTTGTGTTGTAACAATACTTGTTTCAGATGGGCACGGTTGGCGTTCCGTTTCTGAGCAATAAATGGTCCGTTTGGTTGTGCCTGGAGTGTATAATTACTATTGGATGTCAACAGTGGCTTTGAATCCTTCAGTTCTCTTAGCAGATCTCAGTGAAATTGGTAAGTAATAGAAATCCAAAGACAGTGCAATTGTCTTGATATAATTGGCATATATATGTAAAGTTTGTTCAAACTAAAACCTAAACTTTAAATTGCTCAAATGTCTGGAAGTCTCTTGAATATTAACTTTACTTTCACTCAATGCCGTTTGCTCCCATTGTTGTTTGAGGCTAAATTACCTGAAATTAAACACCGTTATATACAAAGGTGATAGACTGGATTTAGTTCCAATGGCGTTAATCGAATTTCTATCTTTGAAAGTTTTTAAATGAATGTTCATCTGATGTATTTAGTGGTAGAATTTGTTCCAATTTTCAAAAGGATCTGGAATGAGAGAACCTCAAATGTGGCAAATGTTAATGCTACAAGTTCAAAGTGCTTGAAGCGTAACTAACAGGGTTTAAACTCTTAAAAAACGTTGTATTGAAACAAAAGCTCTCTCTGAAACAGTGAATGAAGTTGCTATTCTGAGTTTGAAATACAGTAAATTAATAATTTGATATTCGTTATATTATATAAACAAGGACTTGCATACCATTAGGGGTACCTAATCATTTAGTATTGTATCTACAAATAATGTTTATATCAAAACCACTGAACATATTTACATGTACCACAAAAGACCTCTGTAATTCAATGTAAGCAACATAACTACTTTTAAAAATATGTAGCATAATGTTTACCAATTTCCTCAATGTCTATCCTTGATATTGAAAATTTATTTGCATTGTTTTATCGCTTTTTACAGTTGATCAGCAAACCAGGTATATTTCTGAGGTACAAATGACCGGTTTGGTGTGCCTGAGTTCTGAAGTTCCTTTTAGTCATCAACAATGCTGCAAAACCGTTAGGTGTGTCATGAAATGCTTTAGTTGTGCATGTGATGTAATAGCAGTTGGTTGTAGTATTTTTTGTATTCTGAGAGCTACAACAACTTCTTGGATCGCAAAGGAATTGTTAATAGGAAGATGCAGGTTAGGATATTTAAATGCGTGTAAGGTTCTGGATAGGTTTGGGTTACAAACCTGTTTCTTAGATGCGTATTACTTATAAGTGAACCACCTAAAGTTCACATTTGAATTTCCTTACGAATATTTATTCCTGTATACTGGGTCCCTAGGAAATACATTGGTTTGCTTAACTGGCCAGAGGCAATTTATAACCTGAGATGTCCTTGGGAATAAGTAGTGTAAGGAATTTCGAAGTTTTTTTCGCGTATTGCGGACAGGTTGGGTTAAGGATCAGGGTGGCTTTCGGGATTAACATCAAATGGAATAGGATGCGTAAGGTGTTGCTGTTTCTGTCTAAATATGTGTTCCTTGTATTGCGTTTTGTGTAAGAGAAGGTGTTTCTTTGATAATAAAAATAGTAATGTGTTTGTACATCGGAAGTGTAGAAGAAATTTTTGTCTTAGAAATTGACATTTGATGTAGTCCAAAATTAATGTAGATTTAGGCATACGGTGTTGGCGTGAATGCTTAAAGTACTAGGAACATACATGTTCCTGTTATTCTGTTGCATGTGAATGAACGGATTGCGAATGTCTGCTCAAAGTTTGGTCCTCGTTACGAAGACTGTTAAATAGCTGTCTTTGAAGACTGATTAACGGAATTAGCCAGGAAGAATGGGTATGCAGAGAGTGGGTTCCGACATTAGCAGTACTGAAAAAGACTTGGTAAGTAATAGAAGTCAAATTACAGTGTATGTTGATGTGATTACTAGAGAGAACTAAAGCTCCATGAAAGTTAAAAACTAAGTTAGAATAGTTTTAATAGCTAAATGTACTTCAAAATTTAATTCCAATTTGGTACATTATCAATTTGCTCATAACGGTTTGAGGTTTCCTTGTCTCAGAAAATAAACATAATGGTAATGAAATGTACTTAGTCTGAGAGCGTTTGTCTCAGGCATTTGTTAATTAAACATGCTTCGCTTGTTGTACCTTCTGTTCATTCTTGTTCAAGATTTATAAAATAACTGGGAAAGAACAACTTAAAAGTTGGCAAAAGTAAATGCTACAGATTTAAAGTGTTGAAAATACTACATATTGAACTCTGGATCAGAATAAATTGCTAAGAAGAGTCATGTTTAAGAACTTTATCTCACACAACCAGAAGAGTGCATAAATTTCGAATTGACTGACTTTAAGTTACAATTTCACATTTCTTACCTGTTCTTTTATAAAAAAGGGATGTTAGTATCATATGGGATCTTATGTTACTAAGTTTATAATCAGAAATTGTAACTTCTCTCAAACACCTGAGACTTATCAACTTTAAGCAGAAAGTGCCTCTTTAGTTGGGTTTAAGCAGCATGAGAGTGTCTTGACAAACATAGCATTCGGTAATGTCACCTATGGCTATCCTTAATATTAAAATTGATTTGTGTTGTAACAATACTTGTTTCAGATGGGCAGGGATGGCGTTCCGTTTCTGAGCAATAAATGGTCCGTTTGGTTGTGCCTGGAGTGTATAATTACTATTGGATGTCAACAGTGGCTTTGAATCCTTCAGTTCTTTTAGCGGATCTCAGTGAAGTTGGTAAGTAATAGAAATCCAAAGACAGTGCAATTGTCTTGATATAATTGGCATATATATGTAAAGTTCGTTCAAACTAAAACCTAAACTTTAAATTGCTCAAGTGTCTGGAAGTCTCTTGAATATTTACTTTACTTTCACTCAATGCCGTTTGCTCCCATTGTTGTTTGAGGCTAAATTACCTGAAGTTATACACCGTTATATACAAAGGTGATAGACTGGATTTAGTTCCAATGGCGTTAATCGAGTTTCTATTTTTGAAAGTTTTTAAATGAATGTTCATCTGATGTATTTAGTGGTAGAATTTGTTCCAATTTTCAAAAGGATCTGGAATGAGAGAACCTCAAATGTGGCAAATGTTAATGCTACAAGTTCAAAGTGCTTGAAGTGTAACTAACAGGGTTTAAACTCTTAAAAAAACGTTGTATTGAAACAAAAGCTCTCTCTGAAACAGTGAATGAAGTTGCTATTCTGTGTTTTAATTACAGTAAATTAATAATTTGATATTCGTTATATTATATAAACAAGGACTTGCATACCATTAGGGGTACCTAATCATTTAGTATTGTATCTACAAATAATGTTTATATCAAAACCACTGAACATGTCTACATATACCACAAAAGACCTCTGTAATTCAGTGTAAGCAACATAAGTAGCTTTAAAAATATGTAGCATAATGTTTACTAATTTCCCCAATGTCTATCCTTGATATTGAAAATTTATTTGCATTGTTTTATCGCTCTTTACAGTCGATCAGCAAACCAGGTATATTTCTGAGGTACAAATGACCGGTTTGGTGTGCTTGAATTCTGAAGTTCCTTTTGGTCATCAACAATGCTGCAAAACCGTTAGGTGTGTTATGAAATGCTTTAGTTGTGCATGTGATGTAATATCAGTTGGTTGTAGTATTTTTTGTATTTTGAGAGCTACACCAACTTCTTGGATTGCGAAGGAATTGTTAATAGGAAGATGCAGGTTAGGATATTTAAATGCGTTGAGGATTCTGGATAGGTTTGGGTTAAACTGTTTCTTAGATGCGTATTAGTTATGAGTGAACCACCTAAAGTTCACATTTGAATTTCCTTACGAATATTTATTCCTGTATACTGGGTCCCTAGGAAATACATTGGTTTGCTTACCTGGCCAGAGGCAATTTATAACCTGGGATGTCCTTGGGAATAAGTAGTGTAAGGAACTTCGAAATTCTTTTCGCTTATTGCGTACAGGTTGGGTTAAGGATCAGGGTGGCTTTCGGGATTAACATCAAATGGAATAGCATGCGTAAGGTGTTGCTGTTTCTGTCTAAATATGTGTTCCTTGTATTGAGTTTTGTGTAAGAGAAGGTGTTTCTTTGATAATAAAAATAGTAATGTGTTTGTACATCGGAACTGTAAGATGAAGTGTAGAAAATTCTTTTTGTCTTAGAAATTGACATTTGATGTAGTCCAAAATTAATGTAGATTTAGGCAAATGGTGTTGGCGTGAATGCTTAAAGTACTTGGAACATAATACACGTTCCTGTTATTCTGTTGCATGTGAATGAACGGATTGCGCAATGTCTGCTCAAAGTTTGGTCCTCGTTACGAAGACTGTTAAATAGCTGTCTTTGAAGACTGATTACCGGAATTAGCCAGGAAGAATGGATATGCAGTGATAGTGGGTTCCGACATTAGCAGTACTGAAACAGAATTGGTAAGTAATAGCAGTCAAATTACAGTGTATGTTGATGTGATTACTAGACAGAACTAAAGCTCCATGAAAGTTAAAAACTAAGTTAGAATGGTTTTAATAGCTAAATGTACTTCAAAATTTAATTCCAATTTGGTACATTATCCATTTGCTCATAACGGTTTGAGGTTTCCTTGTCTCAGAAAATAAACATAATGGTAACTTAGTCAAAGAGCGTTTGTCTCGGGCGTTTGTTAATTAAACATGCTTCACTTGTTGTAGCTTCTGTTCATTCTTGTTCAAGATTTATGAAATAACTTGGAAAGAACAACTTAAAAGTTGGCAAAAGTGAATGCTACAGATTTAAAGTGTTGAAAATACTACATATTAAACTCTGGATCAGAGTAAATTGCTAAGAAGTGTCATGTTTAAGAACTTTATCTCACACAACCAGAAGAGTGCATAAATTTCGAATTGACTGACTTTAAATTACAATTTCACATTTCTTACCTGTTCTTTTATAAAAAAGGGATGTTAGTATCATATGGGATCTTATGTTACTAAGTTTATAATCAGAAATTGTAACTTCTCTCAAACACATGAGACTTATCAACTTTAAGCAGAAAGTGCCTCTTTAGTTGGGTTTAAGCAGCATGAGAGTGTCTTGACAAACATAGCATTCGGTAATGTCACCTATGGCTATCCTTAATATTAAAATTGATTTGTGTTGTAACAATACTTGTTTCAGATGGGCAGGGATGGCGTTCCATTTCTGAGCAATAAATGGTCCGTTTGGTTGTGCCTGGAGTGTATAATTACTATTGGATGTCAACAGTGGCTTTGAATCCTTCAGTTCTTTTAGCGGATCTCAGTGAAGTTGGTAAGTAATAGAAATCCAAAGACAGTGCAATTGTCTTGATATAATTGGCATATATATGTAAAGTTCGTTCAAACTAAAACCTAAACTTTAAATTGCTCAAGTGTCTGGAAGTCTCTTGAATATTTACTTTACTTTCACTCAATGCCGTTTGCTCCCATTGTTGTTTGAGGCTAAATTACCTGAAATTAAACACCGTTATATACAAAGGTGATAGACTGGATTTAGTTCCAATGGCGTTAATCGAATTTCTATTTTTGAAAGTTTTTAAATGAATGTTCATCTGATGTATTTAGTGGTAGAATTTGTTCAAATTTTCAAAAGGATCTGGAATGAGAGAACCTCAAATGTGGCAAATGTTAATGCTACAAGTTCAAAGTGCTTGAAGTGTAACTAACAGGGTTTAAACTCTTAAAAAACGTTGTATTGAAACAAAAGCTCTCTCTGAAACAGTGAATGAAGTTGCTATTCTGTGTTTGAAATACAGTAAATTAATAATTTGATATTCGTTATATTATATAAACAAGGACTTGCATACCATTAGGGGTACCTAATCGTTTAGTATTGTATCTACAAATAATGTTTATATCAAAACCACTGAACATATTTACATGTACCACAAAAGACCTCTGTAATTCAATGTAAGCAACATAACTACTTTTAAAAATATGTAGCATAATGTTTACTAATTTCCTCAATGTCTATCCTTGATATTGAAAATTTATTTGCATTGTTTTATCGCTTTTTACAGTTGATCAGCAAACCAGGTATATTTCTGAGGTACAAATGACCGGTTTGGTGTGCCTGAGTTCTGAAGTTCCTTTTGGTCATCAACAATGCTGCAAAACCGTTAGGTGTGTCATGAAATGCTTTAGTTGTGCATGTGATGTAATAGCAGTTGGTTGTAGTATTTTTTGTATTCTGAGAGCTACAACAACTTCTTGGATCGCAAAGGAATTGTCAATAGGAAGATGCAGGTTAGGATATTTAAATGCGTTGAAGGTTCTGGATAGGTTTGGGTTACAAACCTGTTTCTTAGATGCGTATTACTTATAAGTGAACCACCTAAAGTTCACATTTGAATTTCCTTACGAATATTTATTCCTGTATACTGGGTCCCTAGGAAATACATTGGTTTGCTTAACTGGCCAGAGGCAATTTATAACCTGGGATGTCCTTGGGAATAAGTAGTGTAAGGTACTTCGAACTTTTTTTCGCGTATTGCGGACAGGTTGGTTTAAGGATCAGGGTGGCTTTCGGGATTAACATCAAATGGAATAGGTTGCGTGAGATGTTGCTGTTTCTGTCTAAATATGTGTTCCTTGTATTGCGTTTTGTGTAAGAGAAGGTGTTTCTTTGATAATAAAAATAGTAATGTGTTTGTACATCAGAAATGTAGAATGAAGTGTAGAAAAAATTTTTGTCTTAGAAATTGACATTTGATGTAGTCCAAAATTAATGTTGATTTAGGCATATGGTGTTGGCGTGAATGCTTAAAGTACTAGGAACATACTACATGTTCCTGTTATTCTGTTGCGTGTCAATGAACGGATTGCGGAATGTCTGCTCAAAGTTTGGTCCTCGTTACGAAGACTGTTAAATAGCTGTCTTTGAAGACTGATTAACGGGGTTATCCAGGAAGAATGGGTATGCAGAGAGAGTGGGTTACGACATTAGCAGTACTGAAAAGGACTTGGTAAGTAATAGAAGTCAAATTACAGTGTATGTTGATGTGATTACTAGACAGAACTAAAGCTCCATGAAAGTTAAAAACTAAGAATAGTTTTAATAGCTAAATGTACTTCAAAATTTAATTCAAATTTGGTACATTATCAATTTGCTCATAACGGTTTGAGGTTTCCTTGTCTCAGAAAATAAACATAATGGTAATGAAATGTACTTAGTCTGAGAGCGTTTGTCTCAAGCGTTTGTTAATTAAACATGCTTCACTTGTTGTACCTTTTGTTCATTCTTGTTCAAGATTTAGGAAATAACTGGGAAAGAACAACTTAAAAGTTGGCAAAGGTGAATGCTACAGATTTAAAGTGTTAAAAATACTACATACTGAACTCTGGATCAGAGAATAAATTGCTAAGAAGAGTCATGTTTAAGAACTTTATCTCACACAACCAGAAGAGTGCATAAATTTCGAATTGACTGACTTTAAATTACAATTTCACATTTCTTACCTGTTCTTTTATAAAAAAGGGATGTTAGTATCAAATGGGATCTTTATTACTAAGTTTATAATCAGAAATTGTAACTTCTCTCAAACACATGAGACTTATCAACTTTAAGCAGAAAGTGCCTCTTTAGTTGGGTTTAAGCAGCATGAGAGTGTCTTGACAAACATAGCATTCGGTAATGTCACCTATGGCTATCCTTAATATTAAAATTGATTTGTGTTGTAACAATGCTTGTTTCAGATGGGCAGGGATGGCGTTCCGTTTCTGAGCAATAAATGGTCCGTTTGGTTGTGCCTGGAGTGTATAATTACTATTGGATGTCAACAGTGGCTTTGAATCCTTCAGTTCTTTTTGCAGATCTCAGTGAAGTTGGTAAGTAATAGAAATCCAAAGACAGTGCAATTGTCTGGATATAATTGGCATATATATGTAAAGTTCGTTCAAACTAAAACCTAAACTTTAAATTGCTCAAGTGTCTGGAAGTCTCTTGAATATTTACTTTACTTTCACTCAATGTCGTTTGCTCCCATTGTTGTTTGAGGCTAAATTACCTGAAATTAAACACCGTTATATACAAAGGTGATAGACTGGATTTAGTTCCAATGGCGTTAATCGAGTTTCAATTTTTGGAAGTTTTTAAATGAATGTTCATCTGATGTATTTAGTGATAGAATTTGTTCAAATTTTCAAAAGGATCTGGAATGAGAGAACCTCAAATGTGGCAAATGTTAATGCTACAAGTTCAAAGTGCTTGAAGTGTAACTAACAGGGTTTAAACTCTTAAAAAATATTGTATTGAAACAAAAGCTCTCTCTGAAACAGTGAATGAAGTTGCTCTTCTGTGTTTGAAAGACAGTAAATTAATAATTTGCTATTCGTTATATTATAAAAACAAGGACTTGCATACAATTAGGGGTACCTAATCATTTAGTATTGTATCTACAAATAATGTTTATATCAAAACCACTGAACATATCTACATGTACCACAAAAGACCTCTGTAATTCAGTGTAAGCAACATAACTACTTTTAAAAATATGTAGCATAATGTTTACTAATTTCCTCAATGTCTATCCTTGATATTGAAAATTTATTTGCATTGTTTTATCCCTTTTTACAGTTGATCAGCAAACCAGGTATATTTCTGAACTACAAATGACCGGTTTGGTGTGCCTGAGTTCTGAAGTTCCTTTTGGTCATCAACAATGCTGCAAAACCGTTAGGTGTGTTATGAAATGCTTTAGTTGTGCATGTCATGTAATAGCAGTTGGTTGTGGTATTTTTTGTATTCTGAGAGGTACAACAACTTCTTGGATCGCAAAGGAATTGTTAATAGGAAGATGCAGGTTAGGATATTTAAATGCGTTGAAGATTCTGGATAGGTTTGGGTTAAAAAACTGTTTCTTAGATGCGTATTACTTATGAGAGAACCACCTAAAGTTCACATTTGAATTTCCTTACAAATATTTATTCCTGTATACTGGGTCCCTAGGAAATACATTGGTTTGCTTAACTGGCCAGAGGCAATTTATAACCTGGGATGTCCTTGGGAATAAGTAGTGAAAGGAACTTCGAAATTTTTTTCGCATATTGCGGACAGGTTGGGTTAAGGATCAGGGTGGCTTTCGGGATTAACATCAAATGGAATGGGATGCGTAAGGTGTTGCTGTTTCTGTATAAATATGTGTTCCATGTATTGCGTTTTTTGTAACAGAATTTGTTTCTTTGATAATAAAAATAGTAATGTGTTTGTACATCGGAAATGTAGAACGAAGTGTAGAAGAAATTTTTGTCTTAGAAATTGACATTTGATGTAGTCTAAAATTAATGTAGATTTAGGCAAATGGTGTAGGCGTGAATGCCTAAAGTACTAGGAACATACTACATGTTTCTGTTATTCTGTTGCATGTGAATGAAGGGATTGCGGAGTGTCTGCTCAAAGTTTGGTCCTCGTTACGAAGACTGTTAAATAGCTGTCTTTGAAGACTGATTAACGGAATTAGCCAGGAAGAATGGGTATGCAGAGAGTGGGTTCCGACATTAGCAGTACTGAAAAAGACTTGGTAAGTAATAGAAGTCAAACTACAGTGTATGTTGATGTGATTACTAGACAGAACTAAAGCTCCATGAAGGTTAAAAACTAAGTTAGAATAGTTTTAATAGCTAAATGTGCTTCAAAATTTAATTCCAATTTGGTACATTATCAATTTGCTCATAACGGTTTGAGGTTTCCTTGTCTCAGAAAATAAACATAATGGTAATGAAATGTACTTAGTTTGAGAGCGTTTGTTTCAGGCGTTTGTTAACTAAACATGCTTCTCTTGTTGTACCTTCTGTTCATTCTTGTTCAAGATTTATGAAATAACTTGGAAAGAACAACTTAAAAGTTGGCAAAAGTGAATGCTACAGATTTAAAGTGTTGAAAATACTACATATTGAACTCTGGATCAGAGTAAATTGCTAAGAAGAGTCATGTTTAAGAACATTATCTCACACAACCAGAAGAGTGCATAAATTTCGAATTGACTAACTTTAAATTACAATTTCACATTTCTTACCTGTTCTTTTATAAAAAAGGGATGTTAGTATCATATGGGATCTTATGCTACTAAGTTTATAATCAGAAATTGTAACTTCTCTCAAACACATGAGACTTATCAACTTTAAGCAGAAAGTGCCTCTTTAGTTGGGTTTAAGCAGCATGAGAGTGTCTTGACAAACATAGCATTCGGTAATGTCACCTATGGCTATCCTTAATATTAAAATTGATTTGTGTTGTAACAATACTTGTTTCAGATGGGCAGGGATGGCGTTCCGTTTCTGAGCAATAAATGGTCCATTTGGTTGTGCCTGGAGTGTATAATTACTATTGGATGTCAACAGTGGCTTTGAATCCTTCAGTTCTTTTAGCGGATCTCAGTGAAGTTGGTAAGTAATAGAAATCCAAAGACAGTGCAATTGTCTTGATATAATTGGCATATATATGTAAAGTTCGTTCGAACAAAAACCTAACTTTAAATTGCTCAAGTGTCTGGAAGTCTGTTAAATATTTACTTTACTTTCACTCAATACCGTTTGCTCCCATTGTTGTTTGAGGCTAAATTACCTGAAATTAAACACCGTTATATACAAAGGTGATAGACTGGATTTAGTTCCAATGGCGTTAATCGAGTTTCTATTTTTGAAAGTTTTTAAATGAATGTTCATCTGATGTATTTAGTGGTAGAATTTGTTCCAATTTTCAAAAGGATCTGGAATGAGAGAACCTCAAATGTGGCAAATGTTAATGCTACAAGTTCAAAGTGCTTGAAGTGTAACTAACAGGGTTTCAACTCTTAAAAAACATTGTATTGAAACAAAAGCTCTCTCTGAAATTGTGAATGAAGTTGCTATTCTGTGTTTGAAAGACAGTAAATTAATAATTTGCTATTCGTTATATTATAAAAACAAGGACTTGCATACCATTAGGGGTACCTAATCATTTAGTATTGTATCTACAAATAATGTTTATATCAAAACCACTGATTATATGTACATGTACCACAAAAGACCTCTGTAATTCAGTGTAAGCAACATAACTACTTTTAAAAATATGTAGCATAATGTTTACTAATTTCCTCAATGTCTATCCTTGTATTGTAAATTTATTTGCATTGTTGTATCCCTTTTTACAGTTGATCAGCAAACCAGGTATATTTCTGAACTACAAATGACCGGTTTGGTGTGCCTGAGTTCTGAAGTTCCTTTTGGTCATCAACAATGCTGCAAAACCGTTAGGTGTGTTATGAAATGCTTTAGTTGTGCATGTGATGTAATATCAGTTGGTTGTAGTATTTTTTGTATTCTGAGAGCTACAGCAACTTCTTGGATTGTGAAGGAATTGTTAATAGGAAGATGCAGGTTAGGATATTTAAATGCGTTGAAGGTTCTGGATAGGTTTGGGTTAAAAACCTGTTTCTTAGATGCGTATTACTTATGAGTGAACCACCTGAAGTTCACATTTGAATTTCCTTACGAATATTTATTCCTGTACACTGGGTCCCTAGGAAATACATTGGTTTGCTTAACTGGCCAGAGGCAATTTATAACCTGGGATGTCCTTGGGAATAAGTAGTGTAAGGAACTTTGAACTTTTTTTCGCGAATTGCGGACAGGTTGTGTTAAGGATCAGGGTAGCTTTCGGGATTAACATCAAATGGAACAGGATGCGTAAGGTGTTGCTGTTTCTGTTTAAATATGTGTTTCTTGTATTGAGTTTTGGCTAAGAGAAGGTGTTTCTTTGATAATAAAAATAGTAATGTGTTTGTACATCGGAAATGTAGGATATAGTGAAGAATATTCTTTTTGTCTTAGAAATTGACATTTGATGTAGTCGAAAATTAATGTGGATTTAGGCAAATGGTGTTGGCGAGAATGCTTAAAGTACTGGGAACATACTACACGTTCCTGTTATTCTGTTGCATGTGAATGAACGGATTGCGGAATGTCTGCTCAAAGTTTGGTCCTGGTTATGAAGACTGTTGAATTGCTGTCTTTGAAGACTGATTAACGGAATTAGCCAGGAACAATGGGTATGCAGAGAGAGTGGGTTCCGAGATTAGCAGTACTGAAAAAGACTTGGTAAGTGCTAAAAGTCAAATCACAGTGTATGTTGATGTGATTACTAGACAGAATTAAAGCTCCATCAAAGTTAAAAACTAAGTTAGAATATGTTTAATAGCTAAACGTACTTCAAAATTTAATTCCAATTTGGTACATTATCAATTTGCTCATAACGGTTTGAGGTTTCCTTGTCTCAGAAAATAAGCATAATGTTAATTAAATGTACTTTGTCTCAGGCGTTTGTTAATTAAAAATGCTTCACTTGTTGTAGCTTCTGTTCATTCTTGTTCAAGATTTATAAAATAATTGGGAAAGAACAACTTAAAAGTTGGCAAAAGTGAATACTACAGATTTAAAGTATTGAAAATGTTACATATTGAACTCTGCATCAGAGAATTAATTGCTAAGAAGAGTCATGTTTAAGAACTTTATCTCACACAACCAGAAGGGTGCATAAATTTCGAATTGACTGACTTAAAATTACAATTTCACCTTTGTTACCTGTTCTTTTATAAAAAAAAAAGGGATGTGTATCATATGGGATTCCATATTACTTAGTTTATAATCATAAACTGTAACTTCTCTCAAACACATGAGACTTATCTATTTTAAGCAGAAAGTGCGTCTTTAGTTGGTTTTAAGCAGCATGACAGTGTCTTGACAAACATAACATTCAGTAATGTCACCTATGGCTATCCTTAATATTAAAATTTATTTCTGTTGTAGCAATACTTGTTTCAGATGGTCAAGGATGGCATTCCGTTTCTGAGCTATAAATGGTCCATTTGGTTGTGCCTGGAGTGTATAATTACTATTGGATGTCTACAGTGGCTTTGAATCCTTCAGTTGTTTTGGCAGATCTCAGTGAAATTGGTAAGTAATAGAAATCCAAACACAGTCCAATTGTTTTGATATAATTGGCACATATATGTGAAATTCAGTCAAACTAAAACCTTAACTTTAAATTGTTTAAGTGTCTCAAAGTATTTTGAATATTAACTTTACTTTCACTCAATGCCGTTTGCTCCCATTGTTGTTTTAAGCTTAATTACCTGAAATTAAACACCCTTATATACAGAGGTGATAGACTGGATTTAGTTCCAATGGCGTTAATCTACTTTCTATTTTTTAAAGTTTTTAAATGAATGTTTGTCTGATGTATTTAGTGGTAGAATTTGTTCAAATTTTCAAAAGAATCTGGAATGAGAGAACCTCAAATATGAAAAATGTTAATGCTACAATTTCAAAGTGCTTGAAGTGTAACTAACAGGATTTCAACTCTTAAAAAACATTGTATTGAAACAAAAGCTCTCTCTGAAACAGTGAATGAAGTTGCTATTCTGTGTTTGAAATACAGTAAATTAATAATTTGCTATTTGTTATATTATAAAAACAAGGACTTGCATACCATGTGGAGTACGTAATCATTTAGGATTGTAACTACAAATAATGCTTATATCAAAACCACTAAACATATCTACATATACCACAAAAGACTTCTGTAATTAATTGTAAGCAACATAACTACTTTTAAAAATATGTGGCATAATATTTACTAATTTCCCCAATGTCTATCCTTGATATTGAAAATTTGTTTTATCGCTTTTTACAGTTGATCAGCAAACCAGGTATATTTCTGAGGTACAAATGACCGGTTTGGTGTGGTTGAGTTCTGAAGTTCCTTTTGGTCATCAACAATGCTGCAAAACCGTTAGGTGTGTTATGAAATGCTTTAGTTGTGCATGTAATGTAATATGAGTTGGTTGTAGTATTTGTTTGTATTCTGAGAGCTACAGCAACTTCTTGGATTGCAAAGAAATTGTTAATAGGAAGATGCAGGTTAGGATATTTAAATGTGTTGAAGATTTTGGATAGGTTTGGGTTAAAAAAATGTTTCTTAGATGTGTATTACTTATGAGTGAACCACCATAATTTCACATTTGAATTTCCTTACGAATATTTACTCCTGTATACTGGGTCCTTAGGAGATACATTGGTTTCCTTAACTGGCTAGAGCCAATTTATCACCTGGGATGTCCTTGGGAATAAGTACTGTAAGGAACTTCGAAAGTTTTTTCACGTATTGCGGACAGGTTGGGTTAAGGATCAGGGTGGCTTTCGGAATTAACATCAAATGGATTAGGATGCATAAGGTGGTGTTGTTTCTGTCTGAATGTGTGTTCCTTGTATTGAATTTTGGGTAAGAGAATGTGTTTCTATGATAATAAAAATAGTAATGTGTTTGTACATCGGAAATGAAGGATGAAGTGTAGAAAATTCTTTTTGTTTTAGAAATTGACATTTGATGTAGTCCAAAATTAATGTAGATTTAGGCAAATGGTGTTGGCGTGAAAGTTTAAAGTACTGGGAACATAATACATGTTCCTGTTTTGCTGTTGCATGTGAATGAACGGATTGCGGAATGTCTGCTCAAAGTTTGGTCCTGGTTATGAGGACTGTTGAATAGCTGTCTTTGAAGACTGATTGAAGGAATTAGCCAGGAAGAATGGGTATGCAGGGAGAGTGGGTTCCGAGATTAGCAGTACTGAAAAAGACTTGGTAAGTAATAGATGTCAAATTACAGTGTATGTTGATGTGATTACAAGACAGAACCAAAGCTCCATCAATTTTAAAAACTATGTTAGAATAGGTTTAATAGCTAAATGTACTTCAAAATTTAATTCCAATTTGGTACATTATCAATTTGCTCATAACGGTTAGAGGTTTCCTTGTCTCAGAAAATAAACATAATGGTAGTGAAATGTACTTAGTCTTACAGTGTTTGTCTCAGGCGTTTGTTAATTAAACATGCTTCGCTTGTTGTAGCTTCTGTTCATTCTTGTTCTACATTTAGGAAATAATTGGGAAAGAACAACTTAAAAATTGGCAAAAGTGAATGCTACAGATTTAAAGTATTGAATATATTACATACTGAACTCTTGGTTAGAGAATAAATTGCAAATAAGAGTCATGTTTAAAACTTTAACTCACACAACCAGAAGAGTGCACAAATTTCCAATTGACTGACTTAAAATTACAATGTGACCTTTGTTACCTGTTCTTTTATAAAAAAAAGGAATGTGTGTATCAAATGGGATCCCATATTACGAAGTTTATAATCAGAATGTGTAACTTCTCTCAAATACATGAGACTTATTTACTTTGAGCAGAAAGTGCCTCTTTAGTTGGGTTTAAGCAGCACGAGTGTGTCTTGATAAACATAACATTCGGTAATGTCACCTATGGCTATCGTTATCATTAAAATTGATTTGGGTTGTAAAAATATTTGTTTCAGATGGGAAGGGATGCCATTCTGATTCTGAGCTATAAATGGTCCTTTTGGCAATGCCTGGAATGTATAATTACTATTGGATATCGACATTGGCTGTGAATCCTTCACTTCTTTTAGCAGATCTCGGTGTACATGGTAAGTAATAGAAATCCAAAGACAGTGCAATTGTCTTGATATAATCGGCAAATATATGTGAAGTTTGGTCAAACTAAAGCTTAACTTTAAGTTATTCAAGTGTCTCGAAGTCCTTTGAATATTAACTTTACTTTCAGTCAATGGCATTTGCTCCCATTGTTGTTTGAGGCTTAATTTCCTGAAATTAAACACCCTTATACACAGAGGTGATAGACTGGATTTAGTTCCAATGGCGTTATTAGACTTTCTTATTTTTAAAGATTTTAAATGAATGTTCATCTGATGTATTTACTGGTAGACTTTGTTCAAATTTTCAAAAGAATCTGAAATGTGAGAACCTCAAATGTGGCAAATGTTAATACTGCACTTTCAAAGTGCTTGAAGTGTAACTAACGGAGTTGAAACTCTTAAGATACATAGTATTGAAATAAAAGCTCTCTCTGAAACAACCAGAACAGTGAATGAAGACGCTATTCTGTGTTTGAAAGACAGTAAATTAATAATTTGCTATTCCTTGTTTTATAGAAATTAGGACTTGTATACCATGTGGTGTACCTAATCATTTAGTAATGTTTCTACAAATAATGTTTATGCAAAACTATTGAAATATCTAACTGAACCACAAAAGACTTCTATAATTCAGTGTGAGAAACATAGGTACTTTTAAAAATATCTAGCATAACCTCTTCAGACCCACTACACCTAAAACTGTAATATTGTGCAATTTTTCTATTTGATCTTGTTAATTAGGATAACTTTATTGACATTTTACTGTTTTTTTGAAAATTTAGAAACTGATATTTTCAAAATGTGACGTGTCGTATAAGACACACTGGGTTCCAGGGAGTACAGTTTTTCCACCAACAGTGTAAATCATCCTGAATATATTTTATTTATCTAAAAATACATTTTACTCTTTTTGAGTAACTTGTTTTACATACTATCATGTAATTAAAATGTACATCTCATGATAGGATTTGAAGCAATTTCTATTTGCCACTAGGCACAAATGTATTTTGCACTGGGTACAAAATTCCCTAGCTCTAACACTTTTGCATCCTGGCATTTTACAGCGATGATTTTTACCATCACTCATCACTTCAGGCATATGTGATGTTCCAAATTTCCTCTTGGTTTGGGAAGGGTGCGGCGTCATAGACTTCCTTTTATTAGATGAGCTAGAAGTTCTCTTATCTGGTTCATCCTTTTCATCTTCTTCATTTGGGGCAAAAAAGAGAAGCCACTCTGAAAGTTCTGTTTTAAAATTTAGATAATCCAAAATGTCTTTACTTTTCTTTTTGAGAACTTCACAATATTTTCTGTATTCTATCCAAGATGCAGCACAGGCCATGTGCAAAAAATTTAGAATCCTTCTCACAGTCCATTTTCTAGTTTTAGCATGTTGGCATTAGAATGCAATAATTCTGTCGAGCAGGTCCACACTGCCCATATTTTCATTGTATTTATTAATGATGTCTGGCATGGTTACATGAAAATATTCTTGAGACTGCTTTGACCATCGTTTACAATCTCCTGTGGGTATTTTCCCTTCTGCCGATGATGCAAGAATAACCGGCTTGTTGTCATACCATTTGATGAGAGCTATTTGCCCATCACCTCATACAGACTGGTCAAAGGCACCTCGGCCGATTCTTTGCAGCTCCTTGTCTGGACGAAGTCCACATTTTTTGGGCACCTGGCAGGTTTGCATAGTTCCTGTTCCCTGACAGCATGCATCTGCATGGAAAGAATCAAGTAATCCCTCTGAAGTGAAATATCTATCTGTGTACACTATACAGTCTTGTGGTAGAGATTTTACAAGCTTCATTACAACCTTTCCACCTATATCAAGGAAATCATAACCTTCTACAATTGTGTCCCCTTTCCCCTCATACACAAAGAAGTCTAGAGGCAATCCAGTGGGCGAAGTGGATACAAAGTTTTTGAGCCCACATGGATTTGGCTTACCTCTTACGTACTGCCTCATTTTCGTTGATCCCCAAAAATGTATCATTTGTTCATCAATTGATAATCTGGTTGACCTGGGATTCTGAAGGCAGCCAGCTCTTACTTTCTCCAACAAAGGTCGAATTTTCCAATATTTGTCAATGCTTCTAGCTTCAACAGGCACTGTTTCATCCACTGTTAATTTTAAGTAGCTTCTTATGGAGAAGAAGTGGGTTCTAGACATCCTGCAGCAATTTTTGACACCCTTGTACCTGCTGCCCAATACATTTGTATCCTAGGGTAACCTATGTATGACATCGTCATAGATATTCCAAAAAACATTCGGATTTCTTCAGGAGCTGTGTTTAAAGACTTTCCCTTTCGAGAAAGTGATGTCTGGTTTGCACAAGATGAAATCAGTTCAAATGTACTCTCAGGAATATACCTAAGAAAATAAGTCTGTGGTTCAGCTTCTTTTCCTTCCCAAGGTGGTTCTTCAAATCGTGGTGAAGGTGGCTCAAAAATCTTGGTATGGCACCAAGGTGGCTCACTTCTACTGACCTGACCAAAGCTGTTTTCTGTTAGATCATACTCGTCCTCTGACACAATGGATTCATTTGATGACTCTCCTCCCATGTCACTCTGTGGCATATATGTAATATCGCCATCGTCATCACTTGAGAAACCTAATTCTGACACGTCACCATCAATGGCTAAAATTTGCTGCAATTCTGCCTCCATTTCAGATTGAGATACTGAAACAAAGATAGAAAGTGTTTTGATTTCCTATAATGCCAAAAAAATCTATCAAACAGGGATCTCAGAGAAAACCCACCCAAGTACTACTTTGTCCATTACAAAACCTGCAAATCCCAGTCCCTGTAATTAATCTGGGCTGCTTCGTAGAGAAACAGGCGTGCTAGCCCCCCACAGGTACTACGATACACAAAAAGACCCAACGTGTCGTTTGCGACACATAAGAGTAAGTGGAGGCAAAAAAGGTGGATGCGGTATAGACATTCTGTTATATCTATGTATACCATATGTACATACATTTACAGACACGTATGTATCAGTACAACAGAAATAAGTATGATATTAGAAGCAAAACAATGTTACTTGCATGCCTTTGCCATTCTTGTGCCTTCTTCCGTCAACACATGCTTAGAAAATGATCCACAAATTGGC
Source organism: Deroplatys truncata (assembly GCA_030765065.1). Lineage (NCBI taxonomy): Eukaryota > Metazoa > Arthropoda > Insecta > Mantodea > Mantidae > Deroplatys > Deroplatys truncata. Next base: position 64,659 of record CM060981.1, on the reverse strand, counting down.
CGGAAATCACGCGGAAGATGTCCGGTGGTTTCTGTGGCTTTACTAACATCTAGCAGTTACTTTGAAACTACCAGAAAGTGTGTCGCTAATGACATTCGAGGCTTGAATGAACTGAAACATGATGAAATTTTTGTCATATATGACACGCGGGGCCCGAAGAGGATAAGGTGAACTACTTTCTCCAATAACTACTTTTGATATTGAAAATTAATTTTCATTGATTTATTGCTTGCTACAGTTGATCAGCAAACCCGTTGTGTTTCTGAGGTACAAATGACCAGTTGGGTGTGCTTGGATTCCGAAGCTGCTTTTGATCATCAACAATGCTGCAAAACCGTTAGGTGTGTTATGAAATGTTTTAGTTGTGCACGTAATGTAATATCAGTTGGTTGTAGTATTTGTTTGTATTCTGAGAGCTACAGCAACAGCTTGGATTGTGAAGAAATTGCTAAAGGGAAGATGTAGGTTAGGTTATTTAAATGTGTTGAAATTTCTGGATTGGTTTGGGTTAAAAAAAATGTTTCTTAGATGCGTATTACTTATGAGTGAACAGATTTCAATTTGGTACATTATCAATTTGCTCATAAGGATTTGACGTTTCCTTGCCTCAGAAATAAACATAATGGTAATGAAATGCACTTAGTTCGACACTATATGTCTCAAACGTTTGTTAATTATAAATGCTTCACTTGTAGCTTCTGTTAAATCTTGTTCAAGATTTAAGAAATAGGTTGGAAAGAACAACTTGAAAGTTGGCAAAAGTGAATGCTACAGTTTTAAGGTATTAAAAAAATTATATATTCAACTCTATATCGCAGAATAAATTGCGAAGAAGAGTCATGTTTAAGCGCTTTTATCTCACACAACCAGAAGAGTGGACAAATTTTCAATTGACTGACTTAGAATTACAATTTGTACTTTGGTACTTGTTCTTTTATAAAAAAAGGTTCTGTGTGTCATATGGGATCCCATATTACTTAGTTTAAGATCAGAAAATGAAACTTCTCTCAAGCACGTGGGGCTTACCTACTTTGTTCCCAAAGTGCCCCTTTTATTGGGTTTAAGCAGCATGAGAGAGTTTTGAAAATATCTTGTTGAAAAACATAACATTCAGTAATTTCAGCTATGGCTATCCTTAAAATTAAAATTAATTTGGGTTGTAACAATACTTATTTCAGATGGTCAGGGATGCCACTCTGTTTCTGAGCTATAAATGGACCTTTTCGGATGTGCTTGGCATATACAATTACTGTTGGATTTCAAGAGTGGCTGTAAATCCTTCACTTCTTTTAGCAGAACTCGGTGAACATGATAGGTAATAGAAATCCAAAGACAGTGCAATTGTCTTGATATCATTGGCACATATATCTGAAGTTCGGTCAAAGTAAAAAATCAGCTTTGAATTGTGCAAGTGTCTCAAAATGTTTTGAATATTAACGTTTCTTTTAGTCAATGCCGTTTCCTCCCATTGTTGTTTGAGGCTTAATTACCTGAAAATTAAGCACCCTAATACACAAAGGTATGATACTGTATTTAGTTCCAATGGAGTTAATTGACTTTCGTTTTTTTTTAAAGTTTGTAAATGAAAGTTCGTCTCATTGATGTATTCAGTGCTGAATGTTGTTCAAATTTTCATAAGAATCACTTCAAGTGTTGCAAATGTTAATGCTACACTTTCAAAGTGCTCGAAGTGTAACAAATGGAGTTTAAATTCTTAAGAAACATTGTATTGAAATAAAAGCTCTCTCTGAAACAACCAGAATAGTAAATAAAGTTGCTATTCTGTGCTTGAAAGAAAGTAAATTAATAATTTGGTATTCCTTATTTTATAAAATTAAGGACTTGTGTACCATGTGGAATACCTAATCATTTAGTATTGTATCTACAAATAATGTTTGTTAAAACTATTAAGCATATCTAGTGAACCACAAAAGACATCGAGGAGGATTGTTTCAATCCCCATTATGTCCAAAAAGCAAAATTTTACAGGAAATCCAAAAAACGTAATACTCCTAAACTGTTAAGTCCTACTGAAATTTTGAAAAACGCGATAAATACTACTAAACATGTTTATTTATAAGGTGTAAGAATTGAAATAACGTTTCAAATGCATTTCATGAAAATGGGGAGGGGTCTGTGGAAATAACATGATTTGAAACAACCACATGGAAAATTTAATGTTGTAAAATAGTGAATTATTTATTTTTGTATATTCTTAACATAAATGCATAGAGGAAATCTTGATACAATATGTTATGCATTTAAACAAAGAAACTACCTCATACGATAATGAGAATTTTGAAATTACATATAGTGTGAATTAAACATAGGATAACACAATGAGATAATAAAAATTCTGAAATTAATTGAAAGCAACAATTATTCAATTATCAACTTTAGAAACTCGCATAATACATTCAAACATCTTTTACAATCTATGCATTCCACATTCTTCTATCAAACAGTTACATAGTCCACTATTCTGGTCAGTGACATCCTCTGCAGGGATGGATGTAGAATTCAAGATGTTTTCGAACTTCAAAATTTGTCATTTCCAAATCTCTTTGTTAGTAAGTTTTCTACATCATTTTTCTTTTGTTGAGTGATCCTACATCTGGTGGTAGGTACAGCTGTAGGTTCTACAATTGCCTGTGCCACCTTGCCTCGTTTCAACACTGGAGAAAACTGTTTGTAAGGGTCATCTATACGATAGGATAGTTCCATCTTGTAACGCAATGAGCAAGTATCTGTTGTGGGAATACTGAAACCTAGATTGAATAGCGTTTCAAAACTTTTCTTGAAAAACCATTTTCTCACTTGAAGTTCATGTGGCACGTTTGCATTATACAATTTAAACAAATTATTGATACTGAGTTCTGAGGAAAGATAAAGCTGTAGGCTGTTTCTTCTATTATAATGGCTTTCATTGGCTTTTAGGTTGGAAATGAAACTGATGACTTTCTCTCTTTTGGCTCTGTATTGGTTCTTTTTACGGTCGCTGCCCCTATACTCTTTGCATCTTTCTCCTGATTTAATGGATTTAGGAATTGTATTTAATTGGCATTGTGCACATTTGAAGAGTCTTCCAAAGAACTTGGAACATACTGGTTCTGTTCTACCATTTACTAGAATATGCAATAATAATAATAATAATAATAATAATAATAATAATAATAATAATAATAATAATAATAATAATAATAATAATAATAATAATAAAATAATATATTAATTATGAAATTACATAGTTTTCAACAGAGCCTCGTGCTACTCCACAAATAGTGATGTAAATGATTTTAAAACCATTCACAAGTTTACATCTGAATTACAATAATCTGATACTTCACAGCCATAGAAGTTGCTGCTCGTTTTGCTTCCCCCTTGGCCTGTGCCTTTTTGGTGACAACACCTGAATCCTTAAGGAAAGGCCATCAAGAGAAACGAAGCTAGAGGAACATATGCACCGCAGGAAATTATAGACCGACCGGAAAACACAGGACAAAGACCTGAACACAGAATGAAACCATCAGCAGAATTTCAGCAAAGTCAAACGTGGGTGAGAAGAGGTCACCAAAATGAGAAGAGGTCACCAAAATGACAGTGCGACAGCTGAGCAAGAGAACAGAAGAAGCAACTTTGAAGAAAGGAGATGATAAGGGAGATACATCAACAAGAGACAAGGGGAAGGCAGGAAGAAGAGTTGGCAGCGGTGGGAGAAAGTGAAGAGACATTGGTGAACGAAATAACCGAGAGGGAGGAGCCAGAAGGAGGAGGGGAGGTAGCAGGAACTGTGCTGAGTGAGGGTAGGGAGGCAGGGGAAAGTGAGAGTGCAAGGAGGGGAAAATCACAAAGTGGTGAAGTGTTACGGGTAGTGTCCATAAGTGAAGCAGATGAAACAAAAAAAAAGAAAGGTTCAAAAGTTCTAGCCAAGGATTATAACCAGCTTAAGGATGTAAGAGAAGAAAAGGAAATGGAACCGCGAACTACAAGATACGGGAAAATGTTGGAGAGTTTCAAATTCCAAGAACAGTTAAAGAACAAATAGGGAAAGGGGTTAAAATTAATGTTTTGGAATGCGGAAGGGCTAAGAAATAAGATAGGTAGTGGGGAAATGAAAAATGTTATGTGTTCTATGGAATTTGTAGCAGTAGCAGAGACATGGTTAGGAAAGGATGAGGTAGTAGAAATTGCGGTTTCAAGTTTCTAGAGAAAAAGGCAAGGAAAAGATGCGGTAGGGGAAGAGCATCAGGAGGAGTAGGTGGTCTGTTTGTAAAGAATGATTCGGAAAAAATTATTGATATAGAAAAAATGGAGAATAGAGGCACCAATGTGCTATGGTCAATAATTAAGCAAAAAAATGGGGTAAGATTAGGAATAGGGGTGGCATATAACCCACCAGAAGTATCATTTTTTTATGATAATAACTTTTATAGTAAATTAGAAGAAGAGATGGAAGAAATACAGGAAAAGATGCCAGAGATAGAATTTATTGTGATGGGAGATTTGAATGCGAGAATAGGAGAAGAGAATGGAAGGTTATTAAGTAAAGAGTAGATACAAGAAGATAGGGATGTGATAAGGCCAAGGAAAAGTAGGGATGTAGCTATAAATAAGGAGGGGAAAAAATTACTAGAATTTTGCGAGATAAATAACATGCTAATATGTAATGGATTAATGAAAGGAGATGAGGAGGGGGAGTTTACATTCGTAAATGCAAATGGTCAAAGTGTAGTAGATTACATGATATGCAGCGAGGAACTGGAGGATAGAATCACTACATTTAAAATAATAAACGAAGAAGTAGGTAGTAGTCATTTTCCACTAATGATGGAAATAAATGTTCTGGAACAGAGGGTAAGGAATAAAGAAACAGAATAAGAACAATAAAGGTGTATAAATGGAGAGAAGTATTAAAAGAGAAGTTTGTGAAAGAATTAAAGTCAAAGGTAAGCCAGATTGTGGAGTGTGGTATAAAAATGGCTATGAATGAGGGAAATTCAGAAAAAGTGTTACAGTTACTAAAATTATTACTAACAAGAGCAGGAGTAGGGATGGAAAGAAGGCATAGAAAAGAACAAGAAATAAAGGGGTGGTTTGATGAAGTATGTAGAAAAAAAAAGGAGGTATTTAATGAGCTTATTAGCTGGAGGAGGTCAGAGAAAGAAAGGGATAGACAAAATCTGGTGAAACTTAAGGGGGAATATAAAGGTTTGCTTGAGGCCAAGAGGAAAGAATGGCAGAGAAGTATAGAAAAGAATTTAAAGGCAGCAATAGAGAGTAAGGATAGTAAAAAAATATGGGAAATAGTGAGGAGGATGAATAAGAAGAGAGGATAAAAATGAAATTACACCAAATGAATGGATAGGGTACTTTAGAAGGTTAATTGGAGAGGGGAAGAAAATAAAGTTAAACATGAAAGAGATAGGACAAGGAGGAATATTTAATGAGAAATTAGACAGCAAAATCACAGAGCTGGAGGTTAGCCAGCAAATAAGGAATATAAAAAAGGTAAGGTAGTAGGAATAGATGGAATACCAGGGGAATTCTGGAAAATATATGGGGAAATGCAAAGTGGGCTAACAATGATGACAAAATTATTAAATAAAATTAAAGAAAAGAATGATGTACCAGAATGTTGGAAAATAAGTATGGTAGTACCAGTTTACAAAGGAAAGGGAGGGGTAAATAAACCAGAGAATTACAGGGGAATAAGTTTATTATCAATATTAAGAAAAATATACACAGGTATACTGGCCGATAGATTAAGAAGCTGGGTTGATGAGGAAGGAATAATGTCAGAATATCAAGCTGGGTTTAGGAAAGGTAAACAAACAATAGACAATATATTTATAATAAAGACTATAATAGATAAATACTTGAGTAGGAAAAGAGGAAGGATATATATGTTTTTTGCAGATTTTGAAAAAGCATTTGATACAATAAATAGGGAAGCATTAGCATATAAATTAAGTAAGAAAGGGGTAAGCAAAAACTTTATAAAAGAAATCAGAAAGATTTATAAAGATGTAAGATTCTGTATAAGATGTATAAATAATGGAGTTACAGAAATGACGGAGCAAAGAATAGGATTAAGACAAGGGTGCAAATTGAGTCGTATACTATTCAATATATTTATAGATGACATATTAGAAAGAGTGAAAGGAAAAAATTTGCATTGCCCCATAATAGCAAATACAGAGATACCAGGTTTACTATATGCGGATGATCTTATGGTTGGCTATAACGGTAATTGGGTTACAGAAAGCAGTCAACGGAATAAAAGAATACTGCGAAGAATGGGGAATAAAAGTAAATATAAATAAATCAAAAGTTATGGTATTTAAAAGAGGAAATAAACTAAAAAGAGAAGAGAAATGGCAGATGGGGGGTTTAAAATTAGAAGTTGTCAAGGAGATGGATTATTTGGGGGTGAGGTTGAGCAGTAATGGTGAATGAGGGGTGCATAGTTGGAAGGTTGTGCCTAAAGGAAAGGCAGCAATGACAGGAGTAAGGATGTGCAAATATAAATTGGAAATGCCAACTAGGTGGTTAGAGAGAATGTATGAAACTTTGGTGGAAACAAGAATGCTATATGCAGTAGAAATTTGGGGAGGATCTGAATTAAGTAGGAAAATAGACCAGAGCTATGGAATGTTCTGTAAAGAGCTATTGGGGCTGACAAGATCAGTACCAGGGGAGGTAGCATTAGTGGAATTAGGAAGAACAAGAAGAAAGGGAGTGATACTGGAAAGGATATTAAAAGTTTGGTTTAGGTGCTTGAGAAAAGATAAAGAGGAAATTTTAAAGATATGCATGGAACAACAAAAGAGTATGAAAAATAAAAATAGCTGGTGGACAGGGGTAGAAAAAATTATGGAGAAGATAGGAATGGGAGATATTTGGAGAATAGGAGAAAGAAATAGCGATGGTTCTTGGATAGCAGTAAGAAACAGAGTGGAGGATATAGAGACAAGAGATTTGGGGAAGCTTAGAAAACAAAAAGTCACTAGGGTTCTATAGATTAGTAAAAAGGAAATGGGGAAGGGAAGGGTATGTAGATTATTGTGATAGAGCAGGAAAAGAAGCGTTTGCATGGATGAGAACAGGAGCAATGTATTTGAGAGGGTTAAGGGGGAAAAAAAATGGAATTTGTGAATTATGCGACGATAGCGAAAGCACAGAGCATTATATGTCAGAATGTAAAGAATTAGCAGAATGGAGACAAGAAGTATGGGAAAAAATGGATAAGAAAATAGTAGCAATAAAAATGCTAACGAGAAAAGAAGAAAAGCAAATTAGGAATATGGGGGAGCTCTTAAAGAAAGTAAAAGAGAAATGGAGTAGAAAAGTAAGAGAGATAAGAAAGGTAGAAAGGCAAATGGAGGAAGGAGAAGATGGGCAAATATGGATAAAAGGTAGTAAGGAAAGTTTAGAGGAGCCAGAAGGCCAGGGTGCCAGGCAAAAAGAGTAGTATAGCTGGTAAAGAAATTGGGACATAGATTAAGTTAGTTTATAAGTTGAACATTGTAAAAAGAAGTATGTAGGAAAAAGTACAATAAATTATCTATCTATCTAAAGAAAGCCGAATTTGCTTTTGTAAGCGAATACTTTATCTTTGGCCTTGGAAAGAAAATGAGCGGGAATGCTGCAACAATGGGATCTTCCTTCCTTATGTTCAAATGGCAGTACAAACTCTCTCAGGTCTGGATCTTTATCGCGATTTCTAGTGAAAAAAAGAAGAAAACTAATTATGTTAGCGTAAACTTGGGATGATATAAGCCTATAAGTATGTTTTCAATGTTTCAATGTAAGTGTGCCTTGGCAAACATAGTGCTATTATAACATACTTCAGGATATTATGTAGCTTTATTAGAATAATATATAATTACGGAATTTGCTTTTCCCTTGTTATCCTTTACTTCTGTCTCCTTCAACTACCCTTTGAATTACCTCCAACCAAAACGCCTTCATCCATTTTTAAGCAGAACAATACTATTATTTACTGATAGTATGTCTCACTGATAGCCCAGCAATAATTATGTACCAGTATATCCAACACAAAACAATTAAATCCCCAGAGCATGTAAATGTTGATAAAGGAGGACAAAACTGGGTTTGCACCGGCTAGTAATGGGGACATAATGGGATATGAAACGATCACCATATTTCAATGTTAATTTACACAGGGACAAAAGAAGATTTGGACTGATTTAGGTTTATAGATTGAAAGATCACTTAAGAAGCAATGTGAAATGATGTCAAAGTCAATTTTGTCCAGGGATGGACATAATGGGGTTTGAAATGACACTCCTTATCTATAATTGAGTGTAAGCAACATAAGCTACTTTTAAACATATGTAGCATAAGATTTAATAATTTCCCCAATGTCTACCCTTGATATTGAAAATTGATATGCATTGTTTTATCGCTTGTTACAGTTGATCAGGAAACGCGTTGTGTTTCTGAGGTACAAATGACCTGTTGGGTGTGCTTGGATTCTGAAGGTGCTTTTGGTCATCAACAATGATGTAAAACCATTAGGTGTGTTATGAAATGCTTTAGTTGTGCATGTAATGTAATATCAATTGTTTGTTGTAATTGTTTGTATTTTGAGAGCTACAGGAACATCTTGGATTGTGAAGAAATTGTTAATGGGAAGATGTGGGTTAGGACATTTAAATGTGTTGAAATTTCTGGATTGGTTTGGGTTAAAGAAAATAACGTTCTTTAGAAGCATATTACTTATGAGTGAACCGTCTAAATTTAACATTCAAATTTCCTTACAAACATTTATTCCTTTATACTGGGTCCCTAGGAGATACATTGGTTTGCTTAACTGGCCAGAGCCAATTTATAACCTAAGATGTCCTTGGGAATAAATAATGTAAGGAATTTCGAAATTGTTTTCGTGTCTTGGAGATAGGTTGCGTTAAGGATCAGGGTGGTTTTCGGGATTAACATCAAATGAAATAGGATGCGTAAGATGTGTTGCTATTTCTCTCAAAATGTGTGTTCCTTGTATTGAATTTGTGGGTAAGGGAAGGTGTTTTTTTGATCATAAAAGTAGTAATGTGTTTGTACATTGGAAATGGAGTGTAGAAAATCCTTTTTTTCTTAGAAATTGACATTTGATGTACTCCAAAATTAATGTATGTTTAGGTAAATGGTGTTGGTGTGAATGTCTAAAATACTGGGGAACATACTACACGTTCCTGATGTTCTGTTGCATGTGAATGAACCGATTGCGCAAAGTTTGGTCCTCGTACAAAGACTGTCGAATAGCTGTCTGTGAAGACTGATTAATGGAATTAATCAGGAAGAATGGCTATGCAGTGAGAGAGCAGATTCTGAGATTAGCAGTACTGAAAAAGACTTGGTAAGTAATAGAAGTCAAATTACAGTGTATGTTGATGTCATTAGTAGACAGAACTAAAGTTCTATCAAAGTTAAAAACTATGTTTGAATAGTTTTTATAACTAAATGTAGTTCAAAATTTAATTCCAATTTGGTACATCATCAATTTGCTCATACGGATTTGAGCTTTCCATGCCTGAGGAAATAAACATAATGGTAATGAAATGAACTTAGTCCCACACTGTCTCAAACGTTTGTGAGTTAAAATGTTCACTTGTTGTAGCTTCTGTTCAATCTTGTTCAAGATTTAAGAAACAATTGGGAAAGAACAACTTAAAAGTTGGCAAAACTGAATGCTACAGTTTTAAACTACTTATTAAAAAAATTACATATTGAACTCTACATCAGAGAATAAATTGCAAAGAAGAGTCATGTTTAAGAACTTTATCTCTCACAACCAGAAGAGTGGATAAATTTCCAATTGACAAACTTAAAATTACAATTTGAAATTTTGTAATTGTTCTTTTATAAAAAGGTGTGTGTCATATGGGATCCCATATTACTTAGTTTAATATCAGAAAGTATAACTTCTCTCAAACACATGTAATTTGCCTTCTGGAGCCCAAAGTGCCCCTTTATTTGCATTTAAGCAGCATGCTAGAGTTCTTAAAATATCTAGTTAAAGAAGAAAAATTGTCACTAATTTCACCTATGGCTATCCTTAATATTAAAACTGATTTGGTTTATAATAATACTTGTTTCACATGGCCAGTGAAGCCATTCTGTTTATTAGCTATAAATGGATCTTTTGGATTTGCCTGGAGTATAAAATTACAGTTGGAAGTGAATGGTGGCTGTAAATACTTCATTTCTTTTAGTGGAACTTGGTGAACATGGTAAGTAATAGAAATCCAAAGACAGTGTAATTGTCTTGATATATAATTGGCACACGTATTTGAAATTTTGTCGAAGTTAAGAACTGAGTTTGAATTGTTAATGTGTCTAAGTGTTCTCTGAATATTAACTTGAATTTTATATTATGCACCTTGTTATAGTTGTTGGAGGTTTAATCACCTCAAAATTAAAGTACTTAAAAACAGAGGTGATAGAGTGTATTTAGATGCAATGCTGTTACTCAAATTACTTATCTTATGCTTTGGAAATGAGAAATGTTCCACTTCATTTATTTAGTACTGGATATTGTTCAAACTTTCAAAATATCAAATGTTAGTGTTACACTTTGAAAGTGCTCAAAGTATAACTTACCAAGTGTAAATTCTGAAGAGAAAGTTTATTTTAACAGTTAGTTTTCTTTGAAATAATCAGCACACTGAATAGAGTTGTAATCCTTTGTTTTAAAAGTAGTGGACTAATAATTTATCTGTATTTTAATAAAAATAGGGATTTGCATAACATGTGGAATGGTGAATTTTTTTGTAGAGTATTAGTAAAATAAAAGTTTTCTGCAAAGTATTAAATGTATTTACATGAACCTCAAAACTTGTCTATTATTGAATTTAACCAGCATAAGTTAGGTTCGAAAAGTTCCAGTTTAAAGGTATAAGATTTGTTAATTTCTGTGATTATTGTATCAGAAATGTATTTGAACAATTGTTTAGAAGCATTGCAAACAAGTTTATAAGGTAGAATAAGTTATTTTCATGTTAGAAATTAACTTTTGATCTTTTTTGAAATTCTTTTGGGTTGATACAAATTTGTTGCTGTTAGTGTTTAAAAGCTTTAAGCTGATAACACATTTTTCTGAAATTCTATTGCATGTAAATCAGTCAAATATGGAGGGACTTCCCAAAGCATTCCTCAACAGAAGGCTGGAAAGTGACTGTAAATAGTGTGATTGAGAAAAGTAGTTTGAACTAGTTGCTATCTAGAAAGGGATGATATTCTGTAATTGCAGTCTTGAATGAATATGGTAAATATAATATAAATCAAATGATGGTATTCTTACATTGATATTATATTGGAAAAGTGATTTGTATTGTGATCATAATTGTTAGTTTTAGATATATAGTTAGTCATGATTTTGGGTGATAAGTTTTGAATGCACTTTGAATATGAATTTGCCTTTAGAAAATAAAATTGGGTCATAAGCTATTATGTGCGTTATAAAATACATTAATTCTGCATGCAAAATAGCAAGTGTTATTTATAGTAAATGTTTATGAGAGTTACAGCAAGACATGACAATTCAGTCATTTTGCTTTAGGATAGCAAGATGTGACTGAAATATGGGAAAATTTTGGGTATTGATACCTGAAATAGATTTGGTTTAAAGAATTGCATTTTGTTAAAGGTGAGTCAGCTTGAATTGAAGGTGTAGGTTAAGATTTGTGTGTATTTGGTTATTTTCTGCTGAGTCCCAAGGTTATGAACTCCTTTGCTTAATTGGCCAGTTGGAGTACATTTCTGTGAAACTTAGTTGGAATCATTTCTGGAAGTAATTTCAAATTGTTTCTGTGTTTGTTGTGGTTAATGTAAAAAGGGATATGCAAAGTAAAAAGTGTTGCTGTAGCTGTATAAATATTAGCTATTGATTGTTAGTTGAGAGAAAAGGAATTTATGGATCAATTGTGTGGTGATATTGAAGCTAAAATATCATTTCTGATTATAAATTATATGGTTTGGATTTAGGTATATGGCATTACTCTGAAGGATTTCAAAATGAAATTATATTCGGTATTTATCTTCTGTTGCATGTAAATGTTAGTGTATAATGTCTAGGATGTGGTCCTGAAACAAATACTGGAGATTGATCATTTATGCAGTAGAAATGTTTTCCAGAAGGTGATAATGGGCCCTGAATTAGTATTGTTGAATGAATGTGATATGTAATAGAGGTGAAATAACTATGTTGGTTTGATATTAAACAGCAATAGATAGATTTGCACGGTAATATTAGTAGTATTTGTTTTCTTTCAGATGTGCAGGTGGACTATCATGATTTTGAGTTACAAATGGAATGACTGGATGTGCTTGGAGGACCAAGTTGCCTTACTATCATCAGAATGAGGAATAAATACACAATTGATGTAAGTGCTGTCAGCAATGTTGCAAGTAAAGTAGGAGGTATTAATTGAGATATTTGTTTGCTATTTCTTTTGAGAGCTAGAGCGATACTTGGGACTTTGAAGAACTTATGATGAGATAGAGGCTTAGGATGTATGTGTTTGGAATATGGGAGTAGTTGGGGCATTGATAGCTGAAATACATTTGTATAAAGAAATCTATGATGGTTAGATGTGTAATTGATTGAAACAGAATTGCCTTTAATTTGAGATGGAGGTTGACATTTCAGATTTCCTCAAGTGTATTTGGTTCCTATATGCTGGGTCCCAAGGTTATAAACTCCTTTGCTTAATTGGCCAGTTGTGGTGCATTTCTGCGGAACTCAGTTGGAATCAATGCCGGAAGGAGGTTTGAATTGTTTTGGGGTTTATGGAAGTTAATGTGAAAAGGGATATAAAACATAAATGGTGTTTGCTGTGGCTCTCAAAATAATAGTTGTTTGATGTTGGTTTTTAGGTAAGGGAGAAGGCTTTTTTGCTAAGGTGTGTCCCAACCTTTGTGTTTTTGGAAATAAATTATTGGAGGTAGCTTTTGGTTTTAGTACATTGTTAGAGCCTGAAACTTCCAAAATGAAAAACTATAGTAGATATTTGTGAACTTATGTTGTATGTAAATGTTTGGAATGGAATGTCTAAGATGTGGTCTTCAAACTAAAATTGCAATTTGACTGTATATTAAAACTGTGGTTGAGAGATTAAGCAGGTCAAATGTCTTCGTAGAACGGGGGAATGGGCCCCAAATTAGCAGTCTTGAATGAAAGTGGTAAGTAATAAAAATCACATTACATTATTTATAGTGGGAAATTGATTTGCAGTATAATATGTTTGTTTTTCATGGGTAGCTAAACCATTGTGATTTAGGAGTATTATTTGACCTGTTGAATGTGCATGCATGACATTGCTTTAGGACAACAGGAATGGGAATAATATCCAGGCAAAATATGAAGCACTTTGATTGTGCATGGAAATTAGCAAGTGATAATTGTAATTGTTTCTTGAGAGCTATAGCAAGACTGGTTATTTTGAAAAATTTGTGAATCAGAAGTTAAAAAGCTCATATAGATAGAAGTACTTAAAGTATGGGGATAGCTGAAATGAATGTGGTTAGAGTTAATGTATGGTGTTAGATGCATATCTGATAAAAGGTGAATTGTTTTGAATTTGGAGGCATAGGTTAACATTCGAATTTCCTTAAGGGTATTTGGTTCCTATATGCTGGGTTCCAAGGTTATAAACTCCTTTGCTTAATTGGCCAGTTGGGGTGCATTTCTGCGGAACTCAGTTGGAATCAATGCCGGAAGGAGGTTCGAATAGTTTTTGGGTTTATTGGAGTTAATGTGAAAAGCGATATGAAACGTAAATGGTGTTTGCTCTGGCTCTCAAGATATTAGCTGTTTGGTGTTGGTTCTTAAGTGAGGAAGAAGGTTTTAATGGCTTAGTTGTTCGGTATACTGTGTTTGAGGTTTTATTGAAGAAAACATTGGTTTTGTGTTCAGAAATGATAGGTTTTGGAGGTAGGTTTTGTGTTTAGGGCATAGTGTTCTGAAAGCTTCCAAAATAAAATATTATAATAGATGTTTCTGATTTTCTGTTGTATGTTAATGTATGGAATGGAATGTCTAAGATGTGGTCCTCAAAAGAACACTGGAGATTGACTATTTATGAAGAATATCGTGCGTGAGAACTAGCAGGGAGAAATTTCTACACAGAATGGGAGAATGGGCCCTGATGAGCAGTCTTGAATGAACATGGTAAGTAAGGAAATTAGATTACACAGTGTAATTACATGAATATGTATTGTGGAAAATGGATTTGCAGTTTAATATTTGAGTTGCTTTTTTTATTGGCAAGTAAACTATGAAAAATAACTGGGAACAAATAACGTGAGAAATGGAGTTTGTGCTGAAGAAAGTATGGGAGAAATTACGGACATAGTTCAATATATCAAGCAGCAGCTTCCAGAAACACAAGTGGTAGTAAGTGGGGTACTGCGAAGAAAAGGTGTGAGTAACAGAAGGACATTTAGGATCAACAGTGAGATAGATTGGTTGTGCAAAGTGAAAGACTGTCAAATAGTGGATGGTAACTGGTGGCTAAGTGACAATGAGTTTGCTAAGGACGATGTGCACCTAAACAAAAGAGGTGTTTTTATATTTGGTAATTTACTCTGTAACACTATCTCTTCTGTCATGTGCAAGGGAAACTGAAGGTAGGTAGTGAGGATGTTAAGTCAAAGCCTGTGGTAGCAGACTTAGTCAGTTTAACCAAGGCAAACCAACCATGCCAAATTAATGGTCAAAAACAAAATTGTAATATGCTTAAAGTATTTCATTTAAACATACAATACATACAATCTAAGCTGTTAGCATTGACAGAAATACTCAATGAAGTAGATGCTGATATCTGTGTTATAACCGAGCATGGTGCAAAGAGGGATGAAATTTGTAATATTGAAAATTATAAAATAGCTTCTAAATTCTGTAGGTTCACACATAAAGGTGGTGGGGTTATGATTTATATAAAGCGAGAAATAAAGTTCATGGAACTAAGTATAAAAGACTTATGCATAGAGAAGGTTAATGAATTTATATTACAACTAGAAAGTGTGCTCCAACAATATTTAAAGAGAGATGCTAAAGCTATCCTAACAGGAGATCTTAATATTAACATAGACCCTAATGATAAATCATACAAACACCTAAAAGAGGTTTTTAATTCATATAATATAAAAGATTTAATTCAAGAACCCACTAGAGTAACTGATAGTAC
The DNA here is from genome assembly GCA_030765065.1 of Deroplatys truncata. Lineage (NCBI taxonomy): Eukaryota > Metazoa > Arthropoda > Insecta > Mantodea > Mantidae > Deroplatys > Deroplatys truncata. The sequence continues at coordinate 49,453 of CM060981.1, read as the reverse complement.
TTCATCTACCATTGACCATATTGCATCTGATGTAACAGAAATATCCTCTGCAGTTTTAGAAACCTATATCTCCGATCACTATGCCCAACTGACTAACTTTAATGTATCCAAATATGAAATAGTGAGTAAAGTAAGTAGAACAGTAAGACACTTAAGTAGTGAAAATTTAAATAACTTAATAAATAGTTTAGCTGTAATAGACTGGGAATGTGCATTATATAATACTGGTAATGTAAATGATAAATGAAACTAGTTTTATAATGTATTTAAATTGAATCATGATGCTACATGTCCAAAAATAAATGTGAATGTAAATAACACTGCAAAGAAAAAAGTAAAATTACCATTAACAACAATGAAACTGAAAGATATGTATGTACTGTATAAAAGTTCCTCACTGGAGTATTATAAAAATAAATATAAAACTATGAGACATGAGTATCTCAGTAATTTGAAAGCTGTTAAAATAAATGCATATAGAGAAAGCATGAGAAAATCCAAAAATGTCAGTAAAACAGCCTGGGGCTTAATAAATGAAGCGAGAATATATCCTGAATTATATAAAAGCATAAAACTGAACATAAATGGGGAAGTGGTTCATGATCCGGTCACTATAAGTAAACAATTTAATGATTATTTCATAAATGCACCTACATGGATAGCTAGTAGACCAAAGTCTGTAAATGCTAATATTAATACCATGACAAATACTTCTTTCTTTCTCAGACCAGTTACAGAAGATGAGATAATTAAAATAATCAACAACCTGCCGAGTAAAAAAAGCAGTGGGTGGGATGAAATCAGCTCATTTCTATTAAAAGTATGTAAATATGTTATTGTAAAACCATTAACCTATCTGATTAATTTCTCCATTGAACAGGGACAATTTCCAGAAATGATGAAACTAGCGATAATCAGACCAGTATTCAAAAAAGGGGATGAACTAAATATTGACAATTATAGAGCTATAGCCTTAACATCAGAGATAGCTAAATTGTTTAAAAGGATCCTGCTGTTAAGACTGGATAATTATCTAAGTAAATTCAATATATTAAGGAAGTTTCAACATGGGTTTAGAAAAGGGAAATCCACCATTTCTGCCATTAACCAGTCTGTACATGAAATAATTGGGAATTTAGAAAACAATGAGAAGGTCAGTACATTATTTTTTGATTTATCTAAGGCTTTTGACTGCGTCAACCATAATATATTAATTAGTAAATTGGAAAACTACGGCATAAGAGGATTACCCCTGGACCTAATCCATAGTTATCTGGTTGGAAGAAAACAAATTACGGAAATAACATACGAAAAAGGGCAATGTGTACAACAAATCAAATCACATCACATTTGGGATCTGTGAAATATGGCGTACCACAAGGCACTGTGCTGGGAGCATTATTATTTATTATCTACATTAATGACATTAAAAATCCACCAAATACTTCAGTGATAACTTATGCAGATGACACCACAGCTGTATGCTGGAATAAAACAGAAGGATTAAATACTACCATAAACAATACCACCTTCTCTTTGCTGAATTACTTCAAATCGATAAATCTACACTGCAACATGCAAAAAACTAAAGTGATGCAATTCAATAGAAATGATGGTAAAATATCACTAAAAGTCGATAATAATAATATTCTAATATCACTAAAAGTCAAAAATAATAATATTCTGGATGTAAAATCACATAAATTTTTAGGTCTTATTGTTGATAACAAGCTAACATGGGCTGAGCATATTGAACATATATGTGCTAAAATTAGTAAAACAGTTTATCTACTCAGATATTTCAACAATCATAGTGATGGTAACATATTGAAACTAATATACTATGGATGTTTTTATCCACACATACTCTATGGGATTGAAATCTGGGGTGCTGCTGCAAAAATGCATATGGATAAATTACTTATATACCAAAAGAAATGCATCAGAATAATGTTTAACCTAAAACCAAGGGAATCGTGTAGGGAAACCTTTGTTAACAATAAATTGCTTACTATTTACTCTCTCTATGCATATAGAACAATAATGTATGTAATAGACAAGTACAAACCAATTAAGAAGAACCAAATCCATGAACATAATACAAGAGGAAAGTTGGACTACTTTAGGCATAGTGTAAAAAAAAGTGTATCTTTAAAGGATTTATATATTTCTGGAATCACGCTATTTAATAAATTACCACTGGAAATCAAATCTGTAGTTGATGTTTCTAAACAGCAATTCAAAAGGAAATTGAGGGTGTATCTAATAAACAAATGTCTGTATGATTTAAAGGATTTGTAAAGATGCATTTGTTTTGACATGTCCAAAATCAGATGTATGATAAACTGGATGAAATAAAGTATTATTATTATTATTATTATTATTATTATTATTATTATTATTATTATTATTATTATTAGTATTATTATTATTATTAGTATTATTATTATTATTATTATTATTATTATCATCATCATCATCATGATTATTATCATGATTTTGAGCTGCAAATATGTTTTGGATGTGCTTGAACAAAATCGCTTATGGACAATGTGAATGCGAAATGATCCCCAGTACTGTTATGAAATGCTTTGTGTATTGTAAGGTAATAAGTGTTAATAGTAATGTTCTTTAGAGAAATGTAGCAAGACTTGGTGTTTGGAAGAAATTGTTAATTGAAAGATAAAATGCCTGGATAAGTAGATGCATTTGAAGTATAGGGATAGTTGAAATAGATGTGGTTAAAGAATTAATGTGTGGTGTTGGATGTATAATTGATAAAAGGTTAATTGTCTTGAAATGGAGATGCACGTTAATGTTTGGATTTCCTTAAGTGCATTTGGTTCCATTATGCTGGGTCCCAAGGTTATAAACTGCTTTGCTTAATTGGCCAGTTGGGGTGCATTTCTGCGGAACTCAGTTGGAATCATTTCCGGAAGGAAGTTCAAATGTTTCATGGGTTTGTTGGGGTTAATGTGAAAAGGAATATGATATGTAAATAGTGTTTCTGAAGGTCTGAAAATGTTAGCAATTTGTAGTGGTTGTTAGATAAGGTAAAAGCTTATAATGGCTTATTTATGTGCCATACTGTGTGTTTATTTATCCTGTGATGTTAAGACAGAATTGCTGGTGAAATGATAGAAGTTTGTTCTGTTTGTAAAGTGCAATATGGTCCCTAGCAGTTTAACTGGAAATTTGGGAACTTCTTTGTAAGGTTGTAATGGTCATTATGTTGCCTCCTTACATTCATTTGCTTGAATTGTGTTTAGTTGTAGGTGGTGTGAAAGAATAGGGGATGTAGGGACTATTTCCTAAACATGGACAACAGTTTAGTTTGATAAGATTGTGCATATAATTGTGTATTACTGTTTTCTTTGACATAAATTATTCCTTCCTACCCTGCCAGTCTCAGAATTGGAGTGAATGATGTTGGAGTATATTACTTGGTCTGGAATTAAGAAAACTTTGCTGTTGGTTGAATAGATGATGTTTGCACATAAGCAATCCTCCTGATTACAGTTTTTGGAATAGAAAAAATTGTGTTTTATACAGTGCTGCTACAGATAAAACCGAACTTGCAATTTCGTATTTGTTGCAAACATAGCAGTGACTGTTTTAAATAATATTGTAAATGGTAAGGTTACAGTTTAGGTTATTTATGTAATAAGACGAAGAAGCATCTCCACATGGATTATTGAAGGCATCCTGGTTGGGGGTAGCATGCTTTAACTGTGGTGTTTGCATTTGTCGCAACTGACTGGGGAGAATAGTTTGTAATAAAGAAAGGGTAGAGACAACTTAAAGCTTGGCTTGAATGACCCTGTTCTATTTTTGATAGTGGCAGAACTCAAATTAAGCCAGTGCTGGGTGAATAATATAGGACTGAATCAATTGATAAGTTCAAATTACATGGTTTAGTAACTCTTACCCTATGGGGGCTTACCTTCAAGGATTTGCCATGATGTGCTGAGGAGTGTTGATTCAGGAATACTATAGCTGGCGTAGATGAGGTGACTAGCTTGATGAATAGTCATAGTCGGAAGGTCAGGTGGGTGAGCTGATGTGGTCAGTAGCAGACAGCTTACTCAGTCTCCTGAGCAAGAGCTGAGTGCCTGGTTAGTAGGAGCTGATTCTCTATGGGGATCTTCTATTGTATGGTGACTTTTACTGTATATGGTATTCTACCACCCTGGATTTGCGTGGGTTTTTAGGATTATCTAGAAACACATAACATTCTTTTAAGTTGCCTGAAGCCGCTTTGTTGTAAAAGTTTCTATCTGGAAAGTGATCTAATGGTAAATTCCACTGGGACTACCATTAGGATGTAGTAAGCCACTTCTTGCAATCATGTATACAGTTTGCTAAAGCTTCAGCAGGTTAAACTCCAAAATGAGATTCCATATAAATTTGGAAGATTGTGACAGACTAATAAAATGTTATATAGTAATATAAAATATGTATTCTTTAGTCACACATGTGACACATTGTTTCTTATTTTAAAAACCAAAAGTTAATTTTTTCTGGTGAATATGACAGTTGTAATTGAACCTGAGTTATGTGGATTATAATTGTGGGTAGTTTGAGAAAAGAAATAAGAGTTGAGGTATTGTTACAATAAGGTTGGTATAACTCACTTGTTAAGGAATATGTTAATGATAACTGTTACTACTTAACTTAATAGTTAAACAACTTCTTAGTTTAAGAAAAGAGGCCTTTATATCTTCTTCAAATCAACACTATCTTTTCTTGCCTTGACAAGCACTTTTTTCTCTATATTTTATGTATGTCTACTATTTACTGCCTTGTAAGCATTGCTATATCACCTCCTACTGGTCACAAAGTTACATTTAGTATCTTATGCAGGCACATGAAAACAAATAATTAATATACATAGAAATAATAAGATAAACAATGCAATAATAAGAATTAATCACCAATGAAATGAACGTGTATCAATGCATCTAGCAGAAAATCTAATAAGTCTTCCTCTCTTAGAAGTTCTAACCTGTTCACTCTTGCAATTTCTTTACTTGCCTCTGGTCAGTATTATGATAAGGAGCATGGGGGTAAACATAACCTGGAACTGAGGTTGGAACTGTTGTTTTATCTGCTAGAAGGTGTGGTGTGCTGTTGTGTTGAGTATATGTATATACACACTCTAACATTTCTACGTCTGATATCAATGGTGAAGTATTTATCATGCCTATTTAGAACAAGGAATGGTCCTTCATATGGGGGGTTCTAAGGCTTTCTCTATCCTGTCTCTGCTTAGAAATACATGTGAGGTAGAACCAAAGTCATTGTGGATAAATGCTGGGAATAATAGAGCTTTCTTGATTTACTGAGGTTTTAGTTCCATGTTCTTTCACAAGTGAGAGAGAAAATTATCTTTTTCTATTTTCAGTGTGCTGATTGTTCAAAAAATTCACCAGGAAGTGTGCTAGTTTTCCCATAAATCATCTTGGTAATTGTATACTTGGAATCTTCCATCAGAGCTGCTCACAGGCCTAATAACACTGTTTGCTGAGTTTCAGTTCATTTGGAAGCTGATGCGAGCTCTTATCGCTGTCTTAAGCATTTGATGCAAGTGCTCTATTTTTATATGAAGTGGTATGGTGAACATTTGCTCCACAAAGCTTTGCCAGGCTTTTAAATTATTCAGATTCAAATTGCTTTCCTTGATCTGTGATGACTGCAACTGGCATTCTGAATGTAATAGTCCAGTATTGGTAAAAGTTGCTTAATACAGTGTCAGTCAACTGTTATATAATGGCCATTATAATGGTCAATAAGGTAAGACAGTAAATATTATCCTTGAATGGTGGTATTGGTCCAGTTATGTCCACGTGTAATATAGAAAATCTGTTATCTGGCTGTTGCAATTGTCTAAGGTGAAATGTAGTATGCCTTGTTATTCTGTTTTATTCACAACTGATATGCAAGTTTGAGTCTATTTGCAAACAATCCCCCTGAATATCTGGCTATATAAACTTGGAGGTAATATGTTTTGCTGTAGTTTTAATAACCGGAAGTGCCAAATTATGAATTTGATTAAAGACTTGAGTGCAAAATGGGTTTGATGTAAGGTCAAATATTATTAATGGATACGTCATTCCACAATTGTTGTGCTCTTAACTGGCATGGTGTAACTTCAAAGATGTGTTTTCCCATTACAACTCTTTAAGTTTGTCTTCTTGGTGTTTGGAAATAAGTCCATTGTCAAGACTTAATGAAATTACTATGCTTCAATTTGCATCACCTATTATATTATCTTGGCCACTTATATGTTGTATGTGAGTTGTAAATTGTGAGGTAAATTGCAATCGTCTTAACTGATGAGGTGAAAATCTGGGTTTGAAAGTGTTAAAAGTGCAGTATTTGGCAATCCTCTTTGCATTTCATGAATTGGTTCTTTGCTTCAGCTGTCCATGGGATTTTTCTTGTGTCATTCTTCATAGTTGCTTTTAAATGTTTGAGAACAGCTTGATCATGAGCAGCATTCTTGAGATAAAGGATTGTGTGGAATTCCTTCACTGTCTCTGGCAACTTCATCTTTGATTACACAATGCAACAAATTGCAAAAACCTTCTTTGAAAATGTAGGCGTTCTATATGTATTTTGAGATCGTGAATTTGAAAGTGATACTCAAAACATTGTGTCACCCACAGTTTTTATACAATCACATATTTTGCAATAATGATGTACTTGGAAGCAGTGCATCACTTATAGCTGTTCAGCACTTGTGCCTGCCCCTAGTGGCACACAGCAAACTGTCGTATTGCAAATGACTTGGCCTGTCCATCACTGTGTTGTGTTTCTGCATGTGTTAAAATACAATGTCTACCTGAGGCCGTGTAAACTCTCCTAACTGTTTTATTATATTTGTGGTGGAAAAACACCAAAGAAATATTGCTGACTTCTTGAAAAATGTCTACCATGTGTATTTTAGAGTGAAAGTAGGCAACACCAATCAATAAAGTATGGCTCCACAATTTGGAGTGTAATATGAATTTAAGAAGGTATGTTGGAATACAGGTAAATTTATTTTACCGAGTAAGTAGTGACATCTATATATAGATGTGTGAAGGGGTGTGATTGAGCGATAGAGAGAGAGCAGTAGGAATATGTTGGTTGAGGGCCATGCATGGTGTCGTAGCTGTAATGGTTTCTATAGGTGATTGTGAATAAATGTATTGTTCTGCAAATTTGTGTTCCTGAACTGATTTAAAACCTCTGAGAGTATGCAGCTATTCTGTATTACAACAGTTTACTGAAAACCATTTTGTGAGAAGGTTGGCAAAATCAAGAGTAGTTAGTATGGTAAGATAAGAGTTAAAGCTGTGCAATGGATATTCTGGATTGTAAACCTACATTGTGCATCATGGAGCAAGATAAAGTTATTTGTAATTGTGGTATATATGCTTAAAGTGTGATCTGAAAAATCTTTGTAATAATACAGTTCCATGTAGATTAATTGGAACAAGGTAAATTGTGCTGCATGTTCCCAAACAATTGTCAGCACTGTGCTTACATTGAAATCAAATGTTCTCTGGCCAGTGTTGTGATAGTTGGTGTTCATTGAGATGGGTATTTATTTGTATGTGGTTGAGCTTTATAGATCATGTGTAATATTATATATTTCGGGTCTTTGATGGATCTGAGTTCCAGCAAGTGAAGTGCAATTCCAGTATTAGCACACAATTTCTATGACGCAAACAGAGATGGCTACAAAGTTAGGTGTAGTCACTGTACATGGAATCATTTGAGTACAAAAATCCCTACCCCATTACATTAAAGAAAAGAGGGAAATATGGTTGGAAAAAGAGCTTCACCAACTGATGGACTGGTTTCTCCTTAGGAAAAGGAGAAACTGTAGGCCCTGTGCTGTGCAGACTTGGCTTGTGACCTGATGAACAGGGGAATGAATCTGGATGTATGTAATGTCTGTTGTAGACTTTTAGCAGTTTGAAGAAAAGTCTGAAAAGCTGTGAAGAAGGAACTGTTTGCACAAAGAATGTATAACAAACACTTCTCAATGGTAATGAAATGAACTTAGTCCCACACTGTTTGTCTCAAACGTTTGTGAGTTAAAATGCTTCATTTGTTGTAACTTCTGTTCAATCTTGTTCAAGATTTAAGAAACAATTGGGAAAGAACAACTTAAAAGTTGGCAAAAGTGAATGCTACAGTTTTAAACTACTTATTAAAAAAATTACATATTGAACTCTACATCAGAGAATAAATTGCAAAGAAGAGTCATGTTTAAGAACTTTATCTCACACAACCAGAAGAGTGGATAAATTTCCAATTGACAAACTTAAAATTACAATTTGAAATTTTGTAATTGTTCTTTTATAAAAAGGTGTGTGTCATATGGGATCCCATATTACTTAGTTTAATATCAGAAAGTATAACTTCTCTCAAACACATGTAATTTGCCTTCTGGAGCCCAAAGTGCCCCTTTATTTGCATTTAAGCAGCATGCTAGAGTTCTTAAAATATCTAGTTAAAGAAGAAAAATTGTCACTAATTTCACCTATGGCTATCCTGAATATTAAAACTGATTTGGTTTATAATAATACTTGTTTCACATGGCCAGTGAAGCCATTCTGTTTATTAGCTATAAATGGATCTTTTGGATTTGCCTGGAGTATAAAATTACAGTTGGAAGTCAATGGTGGCTGTAAATCCTTCATTTCTTTTAGCGGAACTTGGTGAACATGGTAAGTAATAGAAATCCAAAGACAGTGTAATTGTCTTGATATATAATTGGCACATGTATTTGAAATTTTGTCGAAGTTAAGAACTGAGTTTGAATTGTTAATGTGTCTAAGTGTTCTCTGAATATTAACTTGAATTGTATAGTATGCACCTTGTTATAGTTGTTGGAGGTTTAATCACCTCAAAATTAAAGTACTTAAAAACAGAGGTGATAGTGTATTTAGATGCAATGCTGTTACTCAAATTACTTATCTTATGCTTTGGAAATGAGAAATGTTCCACTTCATTTATTTAGTACTGGATATTGTTCAAACTTTCAAAATATCAAATGTTAGTGTTACACTTTGAAAGTGCCCAAAGTATAACTTACCAAGTGTAAATTCTGAAGAGAAAGTTTATTTTAACAGTTAGTTTTCTTTGAAATAATCAGCACACTGAATAGAGTTGTAATCCTTTGTTTTAAAAGTAGTGGACTAATAATTTATCTGTATTTTAATAAAAATAGGGATTTGCATATCATGTGGAATGGTGAATTTTTTTGTAGAGTATTAGTAAAATAAAAGTTTTCTGCAAAGTATTAAATGTATTTACATGAACCTCAAAACTTGTCTACTATTGAATTTAACCAGCATAAGTTAGGTTCGAAAAGTTCCAGTTTAAAGGTATAAGATTTGTTAATTTCTGTGATTATTGTATCAGAAATGTATTTGAACAATTGTTTAGAAGCATTGCAAACAAGTTTATAAGGTAGAATAAGTTATTTTCATGTTAGAAATTAACTTTTGATCTTTTTTGAAATTCTTTTGGGTTGATACAAATTTGTTGCTGTTAGTGTTTAAAAGCTTTAAGCTGATAACACATTTTTCTGAAATTCTATTGCATGTAAATCAGTCAAATATGGAGGGACTGCCCAAAGCATTCCTCAACAGAAGGCTGGAAAGTGACTGTAAATAGTGTGATTGAGAAAAGTAGTTTGAACTAGTTGCTATCTAGAAAGGGATGATATTCTGTAATTGCAGTCTTGAATGAATATGGTAAATATAATATAAATCAAATGATGGTATTCTTACATTGATATTATATTGGAAAAGTGATTTGTATTGTGATCATAATTGTTAGTTTTAGATATATAGTTAGTCATGATTTTGGGTGATAAAAGTTTTGAATGCACTTTGAATATGAATTTGCCTTTAGAAAATAAAATTGGGTCATAAGCTATTATGTGTATTATAAAATACATTAATTCTGCATGCAAAATAGCAAGTGTTATTTATAGTAAATTTTTATGAGAGTTACAGCAAGACATGACAATTCAAAGTCATTTTGCTTTAGGATAGCAAGATATGACTGAAATATGGGAAAATTTTGGGTATTGATACCTGAAATAGATTTGGTTTAAAGAATTGCATTTTGTTAAAGGTGAGTCAGCTTGAATTAAAGGTGTAGGTTAAGATTTGTGTGTATTTGGTTATTTTCTGCTGGGTCCCAAGGTTATGAACTCCTTTGCTTAATTGGCCAGTTGGAGTACATTTCTGTGAAACTTAGTTGGAATCATTTCTGGAAGTAATTTCAAATTGTTTCTGTGTTTGTTGTGGTTAATTTAAAAAGGGATATGCAAAATAAAAAGTGTTGCTGTAGCTGTATAAATATTAGCTATTGATTGTTAGTTGAGAGAAAAGGAATTTATGGGTCAATTGTGTGGTGATATTGAAGAAAAAATATCATTTCTGATTATAAATTATATGGTTTGGATTTAGGTATATGGCATTACTCTGAAGGATTTCAAAATGAAATTATATTCGGTATTTATCTTCTGTTGCATGTAAATGTTAGTGTATAATGTCTAGGATGTGGTCCTGAAACAAATACTGGAGATTGATCATTTATGCAGTAGAAATGTTTTCCAGAAGGTGATAATGGGCCCTGAATTAGTATTGTTGAATGAATGTGATATGTAGTAGAGGTGAAATGACTATGTTGGTTTGATATTAAACAGCAATATAGATAGATTTGCACGGTAATATTAGTAGTATTTGTTTTCTTTCAGATGTGCAGGTGGACTATCATGATTTTGAGTTGCAAATGGAATGACTGGATGTGCTTGGAGGACCAAGTTGCCTTACTATCATCAGAATGAGGAATAAATGCACAATTGATGTAAGTGCTGTCAGCAATGTTGCAAGTAAAGTAGGAGGTATTAATTGAGATATTTGTTTGCTTTTTCTTTTGAGAGCTAGAGCGATACTTGGGACTTTGAAGAACTTATGTTGAGATAGAGGCTTAGGATGTATGTGTTTGGAATATGGGAGTAGTTGGGGCATTGATAGCTGAAATACATTTGTATAAAGAAATCTATGATGGTTAGATGTGTAATTGATTGAAACAGAATTGCCTTTAATTTGAGATGGAGGTTGACATTTCAGATTTCCTCAAGTGTATTTGGTTCCTATATGCTGGGTCCCAAGGTTATAAACTCCTTTGCTTAATTGGCCAGTTGTGGTGCATTTCTGTGGAACTCAGTTGGAATCAATGCCGGAAGGAGGTTTGAATTGTTTTGGGGTTTATGGAAGTTAATGTGAAAAGGGATATAAAACATAAATGGTGTTTGCTGTGGCTCTCAAAATAATAGTTGTTTGATGTTGGTTTTTAGGTAAGGGAGAAGGCTTTTTTGCTAAGGTGTGTCGCAACCTTTGTGTTTTTGGAAATAAATTATTGGAGGTAGCTTTTAGTACATTGTTAGAGCCTGAAACTTCCAAAATGAAAAACTATAGTAGATATTTGTGAATTTATGTTGTATATAATTGTATGGAATGGAATGTCTAAGATGTGGTCTTCAAACTAAAATTGCAATTTGATTGTATATTAAAACTGTGGTTGAGGGATTAAGCAGGTCAAATTTCTTCATAGAATGGGGAATGGGCCCCAAATTAGCAGTCTTAAATGAAAGTGGTAAGTAATAAATATCACATTACATAGTGGAATTACATTATTTATAGTGGGAAATTGATTTGCAGTATAATGTGTTTGTTCTTCATGGGCAGCTAAACCATTGTGATTTAGAACTATAATTTTACCTGTTGAATGCATGACATTGCTTTAGGAGAACAGAAACTGGAATAATATCCAGGCAAGATATGAAGTACTATTATTGTGCATGGAAATTAACAGGTGTCGGTTGTAGTTGTTTCTTGAGAGCTATAGCAAGACTGGTTATTTTGAAAAACTTGTGAATGAGAAGATAAAAAGCCCATATAGATAGTATGGGGATAGCTGAAATGAATGTGGTTAGAGTTAATGTATGGTGTTAGATGCATATCTGATAAAAGGTGAATTGTTTTGAATTTGGAGGCATAGGTTAACATTCGAATTTCCTTAAGAGTATTTGGTTCCTATATGCTGGGTTCCAAGGTTATAAACTCCTTTGCTTAATTGGCCAGTTGGGGTGCATTTCTGCGGAACTCAGTTGGAATCAATGCCGGAAGGAGGTTCGAATTGTTTTTGGGTTTATTGGAGTTAATGTGAAAAGCGATATGAAACGTAAATGGTGTTTGCTCTGGTTCTCAAGATATTAGCAGTTTGGTGTTGGTTCTTAAGTGAGGAAGAAGGTTTTAATGGCTTAGTTGTTTGGTATACTGTGTTCGAGGTTTTATTGAAGAAAACATTGGTTTTGTGTTCAGAAATGATAGGTTTTGGAGGTAGCTTTAGGGCATAATGTTCTGAAAGCTTCCAAAATAAAATATTATAATAGATGTTTCTGGTTTTCTGTTGCATGTTAATGTACAGAATGGAATGTCTAAGATGTGGTCCTCAAAAGAACACTGGAGATTGACTATTTATGAAGAATATAATGCGTGAGAACTAACAGGGAGAAATTTCTACACAGAATCGGAGAATGGGCCCTGATGAGCAGTCTTGAATGAACATGGTAAGTAAGGAAATTAGATTACACAGTGTAATTACATGAATATGTATTGTGGAAAATGGATTTGCAGTATAGTATTTGATTTGCTTTTTTTATTGGCAAGTAAACTATCATGATTTTGAGCTGCAAATATGTTTTGGTTGTGCTTGAAGAACAAAATTGCTTATGGACAACGTGATTGCAAAATGATCCCCAGTACTGTTATGAAATGCTTTGTGTATGTAAGGTAATAAGTTTAATAGTAGTAATGTTTTTTAGAGAAATGTAGCAAGACTTGGTATTTGGAAGAAATTGTTAATTGAAAGATAAAATGCCCTAGGATAGATAGATGCATTTGAAGTATAGGGTTAGCTTTAATAGATGTGGTTAAAGAATTAATGTATGGTGTTGGATGTATAATTGATAAAGGTTAATTGTCTTGAATTGGAGATGCATGTTAATTTTTCGATTTTCTTAAGTGCATTTGGTTACATTATGCTGGTTCCCAAGTTTATAAACTCCTTTGCTTAATTAGCCAGTTGGGGTGCATTTTTGCGGAACTCTGTTGGAATCATTTCCTGAAGGAAGTTCAAATTTTTTGTGGGTTTATTGTGGTTAATGTGAAAAGGGATATGATATGTGAATAGTGTTATTGTGGCTCTCAAAATATTAGCCATTTGTTGTTGGTTATTAAGTGAGGGAAATGGTTTTAGGTTGAGTTGTGCAGTATTGTGTGTTTGTATTTTTATTGAAGAAAAGATTGGGTGTTATAATAGGTGTTTGTTGTTGCATGTAAATGAATGGAATGTGGATGTCTGTTCAAGACAAGGATCCTTAATGAAGTATGAAGAATATCTAATTATGACGAGTGTGATGGAGAGAATTAGCTGGGAGAATTGTTAACCAGGATGGTATGATGGATCCTGACTGGGCAGTCTAGAATAAAGATTGTAAGTAATAGAACTTAAGTAACAGTGAAATTATGTTGATATTTATAGTGGGAAAAGTTGTTTATGTTATAATTATAGGTATTTTTGTTTTTGGTATATAGTAAGATCGTCCCAAATTTGAGGTAGAAGTGCTGAATGCATTTGGAGGATGAAATTGCTTTAGTACTAGTTGTAAGTAAAGTAGGAGGTGTTAAATGTAGTGTTTGTTTCTTTTATTTGAGAGCTAGAATAAGATGTAGAATTTTGAAGAAAGTGGTAATGGTAAGATAAAGGCTTAATTTAGGGAGATGTTTGGTATATGGGAATAGTTTGGACACTGATAGTTGAAGTAGATTTGTTTAAAGAAATTTGTTGATTACATGCATAATTGATTAAAATTGAATCGCCTTCAATTGGAGATGGAGGTTCACATTTTGACTTCAAGAGTGGTATATCTATAAGTTCTTTATATCAGGGTATTCATGAGTGTATTATGAAATGACAACACCAGTTTAGTTAGCTGATAAATTCTAATATTGATTAAAATGCTCAGTTTGAGAATAGTTGTGTACTGTTGAATTTATGAATTACGTACTTCTATAACAAGAATTAGCAAAGCGTCAGTTGCAGAAATGTTACTTCAGAAAATCCGTCTCAATAGCTGATAAACCTTCCTAACACCAGTGTGTTTATGTGTGGTACAGAATTGAAAACTTATACACAAGAGCAAGTCACAGAGTTGAGAATCTCTGGCGAGTCATGAATATGTCATGAATGTCTGATTTAGAATGTGTGAACTTTGCTTAACTTAAACTTTGCCAACATATCAATACCACTACCGAGGTTCCTTATGTTTTGGATTTGGACGTATATAGTGCTTTAAGATTTTATATGGTGAGAAACATTTGTGAGAAACACTTAAATGTTGACAGGAGTTCAAGAGAATGGCCAAGCAATGAAAAATGTGAACCTTTAATAATGGGTATCTCAGGAATGGCTTATGTCACAAAAAAACCTGTTTGAAATAAATTGTGTGTTTTAAAGAGATCTGTATTTCTTGTGTACTATGGTTTCATCTATTGCTTAACGTTTACTAGTTGAAGATTATACAAAATTCCTTCTGAATGAAGAGGACTTGAAGGGCTATTTCCAAAACATTCAAGCCATACATTTTATTTGTCATGTAAATATCTTTAATATATGGTGTATTAATGAAAATTGTTACAGGAATTAGTTATGTTGAAAACTGTTCTATGTAAAGGGTAGTGGATATTCTTTGCAATTTCTGGTGAAATGTTGGTATCAATCTTCTACCTACTATGTATGTGATAGAAACAAATATTTTTTAATATAGTTTTTAATTTTTGTATTTGTTTGTCAAACGTAATATATACTTAATGCTTTCCCAATGATCCTTTGCATAATTATTGTGTAATTAATGTATGCTTTGTTTTAAACATTATTTATGTTTGGCTTGATCTACGTATTTTGTTTTATGGTGTTATTGCTTTTGATTTTGTGTTTTTGCATGCAATCGGCTCATTTAATGTGTGTTACTCCCATGTTTATGCGTATTTCACTTTTATTTCCTCTCATAGAGAACACACATTACTTATGTATTCAATCTATTTGCCTTTTTAGCTTGTTCTCTTATTCAAAATGTGTATTTCAATGTAAGACTGTGTTCCATACTTGTTTAATGTCTAGTGATGTTAAATATTGCATTGGTAGTGGGCGACATCCAATGGATACACAGTTGGGATTTGGTACTTTAATAAGCAGTGCATGCAAGTTGCTGTAGTAAATAGTTGTCACACAAGAGTTACTTGTGAATGTTTGGTTTGGAATGTCTGTCCTCAAATGAGTGAAGACTGTGGTTGAAATAATTAGTTGGGACAAATTTCTACAAAGAACAGGAGAATGGGTCCTGAAATAGCAGTGTTGAATGAACCTGGTAAGTAACAGAAATCAGATTGCATTGTGTAATTACATGAAGGTTTATAGTAGAAAATTGATTTGCAGTATAGTAATATTTGTGTTTGTTTCTTTGGGCAGTTAAACCATTATGAATTTGAGTTGCAAATAGAGCTGTTGGATATGCTTTGAGGATGAAATAGCTTTTGGACAATAAGAATGGGCATTGGTCTTAGGTATGTTATGAAATGCTTTAATTTTGCATGTGAAGTCGTAAATGTTAATAGTAGTAGGTTTCTGAGATGTATAGTAATAGTCTGGCACTGTTAGCTTTAATAGATGTGGTTAAAGAATTAATGTATGGCGTTGGATGTATAATTGATGAAAGGTTAATTGTCTTGAATTTGAGATGTATGTTAATGTTTGGATTTCCTTAAGTGCATTTGGTTCCATTATGCTGGGTCCCAAGGTTATAAACTCCTTTGCTTAATTCGCCAGTTGGGGTGCATTTCTGCGGAACTCGGTTGGAATCATTTCCTGAAGGAAGTTCAAATTTTTCATGGGTTTGTTGGGGTTAATGTGAAAAGGAATATGATATGTAAATAGTGTTTCTGAATGTCTGAAAATGTTAGCTATTTCTAGTGGTTGTTAGATAAGGTAAAAGCTTTTAATGGTTTATTTATGTGCCATACTGTGTGTTTATTTATCCTCTGATGTTAAGACAGAATTGCTGGTGAAATGATGGAAGTTTGTTCTGTTTGTAAAGTGCAATATGGTCCCTAGCAGTTTAACTGGAAATTTGGGAACTTCTTTGTAAGGTTGTAATGGTCATTATGTTGCCTCCTTACATTCATTTACTTGAATTGTGTTTAGGAGTAGGTGGTGTGAAAGAATAGTGGATATAGGGACTATTTCGCAAACAAGGACAACAGTGTAGTTTGACAAGATTGTGCATATAATTGTGTGTTACCGATTTCTTTGACATAAATTGCTCCTTCCTGCCCTGCCAGTCTCAGAATTGGAGTGAATGATGTTGGAGTATATTACTTGGTCTGGAATTAAGAAAACTTTGCTGTTCGCTGCTAATAGTTTGAAGGCATACTATCTCCTCTTAGTTAAGAGGAATGTTACTTGAATAGAAGGTGTTTGTTCCTATGTTTGCACATAAGCAGAGCCTCCTGATTACAGTTTTTGGAATAGAAAACAATTGGTTTTTTATACAGTGTTGCTATAGATAAAGCCGAACTTGCAATTTCATTTATTGTTTGCTGCATATTTGTTGCAAACGTAGTAGTGACTGTTTGAAATAAGTGTGTTGTAAATGGTAAGGTTATAGTTTAGCTTATTTATGTAATAAGACAAAGAAACATCTCCACATGGTTTATTGAAGCCGTCCTGGTTGAGGGTAGCATGCTTTAACTCATCGCTTAAAAGATGAAAAGATGTAAGTGACATAAGTGTAATTTTACAGGAGAGCAGTTTAAAGAAAAGTGTGTTTACTTGGGGAACTACGGCTCAAAAGCATAAAATGATACATCAAATATAATGCAATGATTCAAATCTTTAATAGTTGTTCTTAATAAGGACTAATGTTAGGCTCTGGAATTTTGATACCATATAGGCCAAAAAGGCCTAAATTGGAGATATGTCTGTTTGAAAGATTTCATCCATGATAGTAAGGCACTTACACCATACACATGACCAATATTTTATGCTGATATATGCTCTTGTTTTGGGCTGTATCATTACTGATTTTTTTTATGTGTATTTTTCATGTATACATTTCTATTCAAAATACATAATACAGTGTAAAGCGTCAAAAGTGAATAAAATAGAGGTACCTACCTACCTATTTAACAACAACAATACCAAGTATTTAAGTGTGAATAGGCAGCTTAATATATACATTTAGGGCTATGGTTAATAATAATACTTGATTTGCATTCTAAAGGTATTGAACTATCAATTTTCCTTTTTTATTCATTTTAATTACCTGCAATAATTTAGCTAATAATATATTTGTTTGTTTACACATCTTTAAAGAAACACAAATTCTGAACTTATTTTAACAATAGCAAGATCAAGCGTACAGGTGTGCTATTTTGAATGACAATAGTTTGATGACTAATGTACAATAATATGTTTACAAATGCTTTCTGAAAACAAACAGATAGGAAATTCTCTTTAACCATAGCAATATCAAGTATTAATATGTATGCTATTGTTTTGTTTTTAAATTACATACAATAACATTTTGTTTTGTTTACAAATGCTTTTAGGAAATGCAAACAAGTATTGAAAATGTCTATGGGTTAATACAACTTAGAAGTGTGGCAGTTCCTTGTAGAACGTTTTGTAAACAGCATCTCTTTAGCTCTTTGCATAACTCCTGTAGATCACTGTACTTATCAGCCGAAGGCTTTGGAGAGGTTACATTAAGTCGAGGCAGAGGAAGCTTGAAAACTCCTGAAGTGTTCCTAGATTGCAGAGATAGCCGCTCATAATGTTTGGCCAAATGACTGTTTTTTACAAAGATGCAAGCGCCATCATCTGTGGTCACTTTGACTTCTCTGATTGCAGTCCAATCCACTTTGTTTCCAGATTGAAATCCTCGGCGATCGGATGCGTAGCCTCTCTGAAATGCTTTTGTAACCCAAGAAATCTTCTACCCTCATAGAATGTGTTTCATACGGAGCAGCACTGGAGGAAGTCTTGCAATAGGTACTAGCTGGCAAGGTATGAAGATGTTCCATGCCTGAGTCAGGGCTCTTGATATAGTGCTATGGCTAGAATCACCTTCGTTTTGACCATGGTTAGGTTCGAAGAAGCACAAGTTGATAGTATGTGAATTCTTTTGAGTTGCTTAGAATGTATAAAACTGGTCACTGTGGTGGTATTCTGGCTACTGCAGGCATCAGCAGACATCAAGATTTTGAAGGTAAATTCCCACACAGGTTGCAATGTCAGATGATACCGTTTTGCTGATAGTCTTGCTTCACAGAAAGCAAAGACACTTTGATTCAAATGTAAACCGTGAAATTATGTGCTGACTAACGCATTCGATAGAATACAGCAATTTCTTTGGAAAGGGGCAGCTGAATCACTTTCTGAAGATCAAATACCACAGAGGAATATTATCTTGGGTTTTCTTTGGCAGCTATTTTAGCATTGTTTTTCTTCTTTCTTATAGTATTCTTTTCTTCAGTGTGTTTGTTGTACATATCCAGCAACTCCATTTTCCTCCCAACATCACATGGTGCTAAGTTGCACACAAACTGTACTAGTCCTCCTTAGGATACTGGAATGATAGACTCATTGATTTGTATAATCTGGAGAAGTTTTTGATAACTGGCATATTTCCTCTTCTTTATGTCAAAACTGTTCTTTTATATTAGTACTGTCTGCAGATGTAGCATTTACATTTTCAAAACTGTCTTGTGTGTGGATCTTTAAAACGCTGAGAGCAACATCCATAGACTCCGCTTCTGATATTTCGTTCCTATTTTCCTTTGAACGATCCATCAGAATCATTTTCCCATAATAATACTTCTTGTTTGATAACCACTATACTTAATTTCAGCACCTACCTTTAACGCATCACTGTCAATGTATTAAATTTCGTTGTTTTTTACTATATTCCTAGATCCATCTCTCTGCTTTACTAGTAAGTCAATGTTCATATCAGACTGCTGCATTACTGAGACTGCATTAGTTTGTTGCAGGTGTATTCAGACCAATCAATATTGTTGAAGCAGGTTTTTCTTGTCCAAATTTATAAACACATGTTAATTGTTCTAGAGTGGCTAGCATTACACTGAGCACATAGATGTATTGACCAATGTTAATAATGGTAGTAAGTGACTTGCGAGGCTCATATGCCTGTTTGTCTGAAAAAGAATGAGTGAACAATGGCATTTATAACGGTAACACGATGTTCACTGCAAAGTAACCATTAGAGGTGGAGGTACGCCAGTTTGTCAGAATATGGATATAGCCAAATGGAGTGTACAGGCGAAATATCTCAATTTTTTCGATTTTGGCGCTTACGCCACTTTGTCAGATGAGCAACAAACTGTGGTGTTTGCATTTGTCACAACCATAACTGACTGGGGGGAATAGTTTGTAATAAAGAAAGGGTAGAGACAACTTAAAGCTTGGCCTGAATGACATTTTTGATAGTGGCAGAACTCAAATTAAGTCAGTGCTGGGTGAATAATATGGGACTGAATGAATTGATTAGTTCAACTTGCATGGTTCAGTAACTCTTATCCTATGGGGTACCTTCAAGGATTTGCCATGATGTGCTGAGGAGTGTTGATTCAGGAATACTATAGCTGGCATAGATGAGGTGACTAGCCTGATGAATAGTCATAGCCAGAAGGTCAGGTGGGTGAGCTGATGTGGTTAGTAGCAGACAGCTTACTCAGTCCCCTGAGCAAGAGCTGAGTGACTGGTTAGTAGGAGGTGATTCTCTATGGGGATCTCTGTATTGTATGGTGACTTTCACTCTATATGGTATTCTACTACCCTGAATTTGCTTGGGTTTCTAGGATTTTTCTAGAAACACATGACATTCTTTTAAGTTGCATGAAGCCACATTGTTCTAAAAGTTTCTATCTGGAAAGTGATATAATGGTAAATTCCACTGGGACTACCACTAGGAGGTAGAAAGCTACTTTATCCAATCATGTATACAGTGTGCCAAAGCTTCAATAGGTTAAGAAAATGCAAAATGAGATTTCATTTAAATGTGGAAGAGTGTGACAGACTAATAAAATGTTATATAGTAATATAAAATATGTATTCTTTAGTCACACATGTGACTCATTGTTTCCTATTTTAAAAACCAATTTAGTTTCAAATGTTAATTTCTTCTGGTGAATATGACAGTTATAATTAATTGAATCTGAGTTATGTGGATTATAATTGTGGATAGTTTGAAAAATGAAATAAGAGTTGAGGTATTGTTACAATAAGGTTGGTATAAGTCACTTGTTAAAGAATATCTTAATAATAACTGTTAAGTAGTAACGTAATAGTTAAACAACTTCTTACTTTATGAGACGGTAATTTGTATCACAAATTACTTTAATGTAAATAATGATAGTAATATGAATATGTATTTTTATGTAACATTGATTTCAGAGGTTTATTAATTGTAATTATTATTGGTAAATAATAATATACGGCTTTACTGAAACTGTCAACAATAACGCAATAATGCAATGAAGGGGTTAGTTGTTTATCGTTACCGGGAACCAGGAAGTTACGTAATGTTTCGCGCCTTTTCGGTAAAAGCTTCTAGAATTTTTCCTAAAAGTAATATGTATTAGTGGTTTTCATTGGATAGTAAAATAGACGCTAATGTTTGCGCGTTTTATTAGCCAATAGCATTTCATTTATAATCTTTAGGCGTATCTTGAGGCAAGCCTATAAATAGTGTAGGTTCAAGAGAGCGTTCCCCAGTGTTCAACAAGATTCTCAACACATAACACGTCAGCCCACCAGTTCTACAAAATTCTCCGTACTCTCCACGTCGGTATCGCAGTTCATTTATTTCGTCAAGTTACGCGCAGCAGAATTACGAGAAATCTTATAAAGTATTCTACAGTTAAATATATAAAGTTGAAGTACGTGAGTTAAAAGTGATAAGAAGTTATTACAAACAGTTTCAGTATGGCGAGTATCCAGATAAATCTGTGAAAGTGTTCGTGAACGTGTTCTGCAATAAAGATTATAAAAACCAATTTCTTCGTCAATATCATTTCTAGACAAAAGATTCCTTTCCGCTTCACACCCTGCAAGAGTTAAATGTCTACCTAAATAGCTAGCCGGAGGACAATATACATAACCTTAAATTCTTTCATAAACTAATTGATACAAATTGCTACGTCAGAGGGAACTACGGACCAGACCAACAAATGACGTCACACAAGATGGCAACGCAGAAGTCAACATAACATTCTCCCATCATATTGGCTTCCACAACGTGGTGCTTTAAACATAAATACAATTTATTATCTCTCGCAAATATTACTATCATTATTTACATTAAAGTAATTTGTGATACAAATTACCGTCTCATAAAGTAAGAAGTTGTTTAACTATTACGTTACTACTTAACAGTTATCATTAAGATATTCTTTAACAAGTGACTTATACCAACCTTATTGTAACAATACCTCAACTCTTATTTCATTTTTCAAACTACCCACAATTATAATCCACAATGTTGATTTCTTCTGGTGAATATGACAGTTATAATTAATTGAATCTGAGTTATGTGGATTATAATTGTGGGTAGTTTGAAAAATGAAATAAGAGTTGAGGTATTGTTACAATAAGGTTGGTATAAGTCACTTGTTAAAGAATATCTTAATGATAACTGTTAAGTAGTAACGTAATAGTTAAACAACTTCTTACTTTAAGAAAAGAGGCCTTTATATGTTCTTCAAATCAACACTATCTTTTCTTGCCTTGGCAACCACTTGTTTCTCTATATTGTATGTATGTCTGCTATTTACTGCCTTGTAAGCATTGTTATATCACCCCCTGCCAGTAACTAAGTTATATTTAGTATCCTATACAGGCATATAAAAACAAATTATTAATATACATAGAAATAATAAGATAAACAATGCAATAATAAGAATTAATCACCAATGATTAATCAATGAAATGAACTGTTATCAATGTATTAGCAGGAAATCTAATAAGTCTTTCTCTCTTAGAAGTTTTAACCTGTCCACTCTTGGAATTTCTTTACTTGTCTCTGATCAGCATTATGATCAGGAGCATGGGGTAAGCATAACCTGGAACTGAGGTTGGAACCGTCACATTGCAAATGACTTTGCTTGTCCATCACTGTGTTGTGTTTCTGCATGTGTTAGTATACAATGTCTACTGAGGCTGTGTAAACTCTTAACCGTTTTGTTATATTTGTGGTGGAAAAAGACCAAAGAAACATTGCTGCCTTGTTGAAAAAGGTCTACCATGTGTATTTCAGAGTGAAAGTAGGCAACATCAATAAAGCATGGCTCCACAGGTTGTGTGTGTAGAAGATTTACAATGGTAGGCAACAGGAAAGAAGTCATTATAATTTGGCATTCCTATGGTTTTGGGAGCAACAGAATCATACGAATGACTGATACTTATCCTTTTGTAAGGTTACAGGCATTCAACAAGGAAAAACAAGAGCATTGAGTACCCAAACAACATTTGCTCAGCAATTCATTTGATTCCCACGTGGCATGATATACCTATTTCACAGCCTCTGCAGACATTATATATATATATATATGGACAGCAGTGAAAGCATCAGGTACCATGCAGGAGATGGGTGATACTGAATTTGAAGTAGGTACAGATGACTTAAATGATTTAGTCCATGATCTGGGACTGGCAAAGGATAAAGCAGAACTCCTAGGGCAAAGACTGCATGGAAGACATATGTTGACAGCTGATATGTCCTTTACATTTTACAGAAAAAGAGACTTGATATTTACACAATATTGTGCTCAAAATATGTGTTAGTGTATTGCAGTGATGTACTAGGTTTGATGGGTCAGCTCAACGTTTTGTATATGCCAGGTGACTCATTTTTATTGACTCATCTAAAAGAAGCCTGAAGACAGTTCTGCTGCTGCATAATAGTTTTATGTATGCCTCAATACCTTTTGGCCATTCTGTGCACTTCTTACTACTATCCATTATGAGAATTACAATTGGATGATGTGTGGTGATTTGAAAGTGTTGGGTTTGGTTCTAAGACAACAATCAGGAGATACTAAGTTCCCTTGTTTCATCTGTGAATGAGACAGTCGGGCTTTAGACAAACATTGGGAGCAAAAACATTGGCTCTGATGGTTGGAATTGTTTCCAGGATACAAAAATATTAAATGTGATCCTCTAGTGTAAAGAGGCAGAATACTTGTCTGCCACCTCTGCACATCAAACTGGGCATAATAAAGCAGTTTCTCAAGACAGTACCTAAGTTTAACTGTTTCAAATATCTATGTTAAAAGTTCCTCAATGTGTCGGATGCGAAGTTGAGAGAGACTATTCACTAGTGCCGATATTCGGAAATCAATGCATGAGGAGGATTTCCTTCATACAATGAATGTGGAGTGAGAA
This sequence comes from Deroplatys truncata, assembly GCA_030765065.1. Lineage (NCBI taxonomy): Eukaryota > Metazoa > Arthropoda > Insecta > Mantodea > Mantidae > Deroplatys > Deroplatys truncata. The sequence goes on along the minus strand of CM060981.1, from coordinate 25,855 downwards.
GTTGGGACTAATTTTAAGTGTGTGGTTCAAGAGTTTTTGGGAAACAATCATAGCTCAGAGTATATCAACATAGTTGAGAACATGCTGACGAAATTCAAAATGCTGGGATGCTCAATGAGTTTAAAGTTGCGTTTTTAAATTCACACCTCAACTTTTTTGCTACATTCCTGGGTGATGTAAGTGAGAAACAGGGTGAAAGATTCCACCAGGATATCACAGACATGGAACGATGATACCAGGGAACTGGGAATGTTCGGATGATGGGGTGACTACTGCTAGATGCTTTGTGAGTATATGGGGTATTCCCCATAAGAGGAAAAGCATGGGCCACACACCTTGATAACTAAGAAAGCATAGAATTAATTATGTTAGTGTGCATGTTTTGTAGCACATTCTGTATATGCATCTGTTCACTGTGTGTATATTTCAATATGTTGTTATAAACCAGTATATATATGGTACACGAATCGTACAGAAGTATACAAGTTTAAAAGTGATATCATTATTGTGAAATATGAGATTTATGCAAAAACTGTGGGCGATGGTCTGTTTTAAGCATCATTTCTTTAATCCAGGAGGTTGAAATATATAAAGAGAACTTACATTTTCAAAAAGCTTTTTTGCTGTTGCATTGTGTTATTTGTACCTTCCTGGGAAGTGGTGTGGAGGCTCTTGGTGTTATCAGATAGCCTAGAAAATGTAGTTCTGCTGTGTCTATTATAGGTTGTAGGTTGTGTTAACATGAAGATCATACTTGGATAACATCTCTAAAATCAGTTTTAGATGATGGCAGTGCTCAACAGATTTTAAAGTGATTAATATGTTATCCAGGTAAGGGAATACAAAATTGAGTGCATTTAATGGTTGAACATGGATGGAGCATTTTGGAGACAAAAACCCATGATGAATTGAAATGATCCGAAAGGTGTAATTATGGGTGTTTTAGGCTTGTTTTCCTCTCGTATTGGAATTTGAAAATAATCTGTATGAAGGTTGGTTTTTAGAGAACACCATTTGTACCTTCCAGAATAGTATGAAAGTACTCAATTCTGGGAATTGGACACCTGTTCAGAATTGTTTGTTTTATTTAACCTTCTATAGTCCCCAAAAGGGCAAAGAGAACATCTTCCCTATTCAGCAAATGAAGTGGATTGGCCCACTCTGAATGTGATGGTCTGATTCCATAATTCAACATAAACTGGAATTCTTGCTTTGCCCGTTGTAACTTATGGGGTGCTAAATATCTTGCTCCTGAATAAACTGAAGTTCCTTGGTTATTTATATGATATTTAACATTGCGTGAGAATTTCTCAGGTACGAAATTTGGTGATGTGATTTCAGGATAGGAGCTAAACAAGTCAGGAAATTGAATAGTGTTGCTCAGTGCACTTAAAACCTCCTCCTCTGAAATTAATATGTCACCTTTGCTTCCAAGTTTGATCATACAGCAAATAATCACTTTTTGTGGATATCAATGTGTAAATTAAGTTCATTTAAGAGGTCTGCTCCTAAAATTCCCTTTTCAATCTTGGCAACCACAAATGGCCAATAAAATTTTCTGAACTGGAGTTCCTGTCCCATTAGCTGCAAAAAATTTAAATGCAGTATGAACTTGGTCGCCTTTTGGTTGTTTGAATTATGGAAATGTCTGCTGTTTTATCCACTAGAACCTGTAGACCTGTGTTTTCTTCTTTTAAGAAAAACTGATGTTTACAGCTTCTATTGTGTGCCTGGGCAACTGAACTTGTTGGTAATCTTACTGCTATTAGAGACTTCTGATACTGGTATTTCTCAGGAGCAAGACTGCTCATGTTTCTCTGGAATACATTGATGTTTGAACTGGAACTGGTAATAATAATATTTACCTTTAGGATGATATGTTCTTTTGCTGTGACTATGAATGACCTGAGGTTGGGCTTTGACTGTAAGGCCTTCTGCTTGGACTGTTAATGTTAACCTAACCCAAAAGCTGTAATTTGTTTTTCCAGTTGTGAAATTTCTACCATGAGTTCATTAATCCTCACACATTTTGTTACTTGACTATCCACAGAAACATATTTGATTATGGGGATTTATATGCTATTACTGCAACTTGCTCCAGGCACTTCTCACGCATGATAAGGATATTCATCACTGAATTGGGAAACTTCTTCAACCAAAGGTTTCTAAGGAGTTTGTTGGGCACATCGTTACCAGTTAAAAGAGTGAATTTATCTTAGAAGTTGGCTAGGTTTATAATTGCCTAACTCAATACCTATGAGTAGTCTTTTAAGCTTCATATCCTTGATGTCCTTGAAGATATTGAGGAGTTGTGGTTCGGCAGAGGTATACTTTGTTGTACTAGATCCGGTAATAATATCCCAAATATGCTCAATGTACTTTGGTTCTAATTGGGAAATAATGTCATTGAAGTTAGTTTCTCCTAAAGTGATCCTATTAATAGTGAGCTGGTTCTACATCCACTGATAGAAGCAATCATTGGACCTCTCTGACCAAAACATAGAAATCTTTATGCTTAGTTTATTGGCATCACATTTGTGTCTGCAATTTCCTTTGCGAATTTCTGATGTTGGCGTTTTCAGTGTGGATTATATGTACTCTCCAAATAGGAATAAATAAATCTGTATTCACATCAGGGTCACCAATATCATGCTGCTTAACTTAGTAGTAAAATAACGTGTGACTTAAAGAATAAGGGCATTTATTGCCTGCTCAAATCTACATTATCTTTTCTTGTCTAGACAACAACTTCTTTCTCTGTTTTATATTTCTCTGCATATTCCATGTCTTTTAAACACTGCTATAATAACCTAAGGTTTTGTAAGAATAAGCTTATTGAACACAAATCATTGAGATTGTGGACTGTGTACTTAGAAGGGCATTGTGGGCTTCACCTAAACTATTGATCAGTGGAATGTTGACAGATGTCATAATTGTAAATTTGGCATTAGTATTTAAGGGATAATGAGAAAGTAGGGCATAGAAAATGAATGCAATAAACGTTGACCTGGAATTACTGTGATATTCGTGAATTCTTTGATTGTTTTTTGTATAAATGAAAGAAACATAACATATACCTGCTTATAAATCACAGGAAAAAACATGAAGATGTATTTGTGTGAACATGCTTATTTGGGTATTGAAGAAAGAATATTGAGATTTGGTAAATGTTATTAGGAAATATTTTAGTCTCACAGGGAAGATGGAGTTGTTGAAAAGTAGTAAGGATAATATGATAAACTTATCTTACAAGGTTTAATTGTAAAGTAATTATTGTCCTAAATAGTTGCATTCTGTGGATAGATAGTTGCTCTGATTTAAATCGTGTGATTTACATGTTAGTCAAGGGCAGGTGTTCTTGTGTAGAGCAGCTGGTATCATTCTTGTGCTTCTGTGCTGTTGTGTAATATTATATATTAATATTTACAAATTGAAAATTATTAGGGTAGTGTTGTAGTTAGTGAATGAAATGGATGAAGAATGTGTTTTGTGAAGACTGCAAACCATGGTAGCAGAGAGAGGAAGAAGAATGAATTGGAATGTGAAAAGGATAAAAGGCAATGGTATAGCTTTTCATTATTTTCTTGCATGTTTGCACCAAAACAAACAATTGTGTTGTTGGGAAATGAAAGATGCACTGCACATGAGACAGTTAATTTATGCTGTGCAAGATAAAGCAGTTCAAGAAAGGATGATTGCATGAAGGATGTTGCTGAAAAGTGTGCAATGAAAGTGAACTTGAAATAATGAAGGTGAAAGTAAATCTTGCAAGTTTAATGTTAACTAAATTTTCCTGCACAAAATGCAAATCTACATTTAGTGTGTAAGAATGTTTCATGCGTATTACTGTGATGAAATATATATGTCTGAAGTGTAGTAAACAAAATAAGAAGGCAAAGTGATAAAAGAATACAGAGGTGGAGATTGCATCAGTCACAAAAATGTAAACAAGAACAACAGGTGTTAGACAATGGATAGGCAACTTGCATGCACTGATAGTCATTAGAATAGATAAAAATTGCAATGGCTGTACCTGCATAGTGATTTAAGTATAAAACAACTAATTGTACTGTATAACAACTTTGACTAGTGACAACAAAGTGTCTGCATTTACATTATGCAGAATATCTGCAAATGAATATAAAATTGGGTTTAAAAGGTCTGCTTCAGAGATTTGCAGTTTCTATGTAAGAAGTGAGGAGCAAATGAAGGTGGTTTGAAAGAAGGAAAAGGTGACATTTAACACACAGAAAAGGGTTATCAAAAAGAGAGCAAGTATGAATGTCTGTGGGAAGAGAATGACCAGACAGTGACTCAGTGTTTTGAGCTGTGATAGGTCCAACTATTGCTAGAGACTTTGTTTAAAAAGTATTTCATTGCAGTTTTTACAGTTTGTGGATTGTCATTGTGAAAGTGGTAAACCATGTAATTTAATTTTGAATGGTATAGCTGGCAGGCTGTGGTGCAGATCTTGTAATGAATGGTTTCTAAAAATGTTACTAGTGATTGTGAATGAATGTGTTGTTCCATAAATTTGTTCCTTAATTGATCTACAACCTCTGAGAGGATATAGCTATTCTCTATTCTGACATGGTAATGGAGATCTGTGGTTTTGTCTGTTTTTTTACTACTTATCTGCACATGGGCTTTTGGGTGCCATGGGAATAGCAAAACATGTGAAAAGTGTTAAATAGTTGCTTCTTGGAAAGTGCTAAGCAAAAAGTGAAACCCATTGCAAGAAAAATAATGGACATAGTTCTTTAAAATGGTGTAATTGTGAAAAAAAGCATAAGGAAAGGAAAAGTAGACAAGATGGTGGATGAAATTACAATTCCTGTTTTTGATGGCAAGGACTATGAGTGCTGGAAAAGGGAGTCAGAATGATTTTAAATCTAAAGGAATGTGAGGAAGTAGCAATGAGAGAAAAAGGGATGATTGATAGAGCCCAATTGGATGGAAAAAGATTGAAAGCTATAAATGTCATATATAGTGTGGTATTTTGAATGATCAGCCACAGTTTGTGAAAGACAAAGACGGTGTATGAAGGTAATAAAAAAAAAAAGCTTGATGAAAAGTATTTAAATGAATCTACTCTACTGAAAATGTGTATAAGAAGTAAATTGGAGAAATTGAAGTTGAAGGATACTGAAGATTTAAATGGCATTTTTACCGAGTTTGAAAAGCTAATTAATGATTTGAAAAGTGCAGGTGCAAATGTTAGTGAAAAGGAAAAATAAAGTTATATGATTAAGATGCTTTCAAGTTCATTAAGTTATATTTGGTGGACCAAATTGATGTGTTGAAAGAAAGTGATGAGCCTGTTTGACATGGGAAAAGTAAAATAAAAATAGATGAATTAAAAGAAAAAGTAGAAGAAAGCAAAATTTGTGTGAGTGCATTTAAGACTGAAAGAAAAAAAGATGAAGTGTGCTTCAAGTTTGGGCATTTTAAGGTGCAATGTAATGAGCATGAGGCTAAGTGAAAATGTATGGAAGTTGAGAGGTGGCATTCAGCAGCAAGGAGGCGTGTGCAAGCAACATTATTAACACTGGCCTTCAGCTGAGGAGTTGATGATCCAAATGGAGATTCAGTTGATTTGGTTATTAAAAATAATTCTTTGTATCACATGACAAGTTAAATTATAGTAAGTGAATCAAATGTGATAAATGGTAAATTGCCCAAAAAAGAAAACTACATAGTACAGTGGGGCATGTAAATTCTAATTATTTGAAAATAAATTAATGTGTGATAAGCAAATGTTTAAGGGTTTGCCAAAGGAATTGGAGTCATTATTTTAAGTGTGGGATAAGATTGGATAATAAAATGCATAATTTGCCATATAATAATGAAAGAACAGGAGCAAAGGATATATTAGAGATAGTACATACTGATTTGAATGGACTGCTGGCTTAAATAGAGAAAAATATTTTTTAACTTTTGTTGATTAAAGTATCTGAAGTGTATCTTATGAAATAGAGTGAGGTATGTAATTGTTTGTTGACTATGTAAATTGAGTTGAAAGTGAGTCAGAAAAAAGAGTAAAGGGTTGAGGTGCAATAATGGTAAGGCACATATATAATTTTTCTAGGGAAAAGGGTATATGTATTGAACCTTGTCTTCCACATGTAAATGAATGGCACAGCAGAAAAATACAATTGAGACATTATGGACATGTCTAAATGTTTATTGCCAGAGGCTAAAGTAGATGATAGAGGTTCTGGCCTGAAAGTGTTAAAACATTAGCTTATTTAAGAAATATAGTTATTAATAATATGGTAGTAAAGGACAAAACACCCTATGAAATAATGTTTTGAGAAAAAGCTAATATAGAACATTAAAACTATATGAAAGTAAAGAGTATTTGTCAGAGTTCCTGAACAGGGAAGAAATTCAAAATGGCATAGAAAAACAGATTTAGGTATTTTGTTAGGTTATGAAAATGTTAGGTTGTAGAGTTTGTTTATTAATATCAGAGTAGTTTTAGCAAGACATGTAATATAATTGAAGATGGTAGAAGTTGTATAGGTTTTAAAGATGAGTCAAGAGGGGCTTGTGTTAAAAAAGGAAGTGAAAATGAGAATGAGCATGATAATATTGATGAAAACGTAAATGATGAATTTGAAGATTTAAGGTTGAAAGAGGAATCAGGCAAAAAAGAAAACCTGCAAGATGAAGTTTGTATATAATGTTTATGTAAATTATGTTAATGTTGAAAATACTATTGCTTATGATGCTGTTAATAATAATTATTCTGAAAAGTGGGAAAATACAAGGATAAGGAAATGAGTTGTTTAAATAAAAATAGAACCTGGATATTTGTAAATAAGCCAAATGTTAAAAAGATTTCCGATGTAAAATGGGTCAATACAAAAAAGGTAAGAGGATATCCTTTAATTGCTGAAATTTATTCTCTGGTAGCAAGAATGCAAACCTTAAACATTTTAATGTTATATTGATGTCAAAATGGTTTAAAAATTGAACAAATGGATGTAGAGACAGTCTTTGTGAATGGTGAAACTAAATGAGAAGTTTATGTGAAATAGCCTCAAGGCTATGAAGATGATACAGCTAGAGTATTAAAATTGAACAAAGAATTGTATGGATGGAGAGAGCCTGAGAGCTTGGAATGAATGCTTTGATATGTATGTGAGAAGCTTAGGCTTTGATATAAGTGAAAATGAATGTTGTTAATAATATATATATTTATTAAGTGATATGGAGAATAAAAACAATGTTTATCTAAATCTATTTGTTTATTTACTCATATGTTATAAAGATAATATAAAGGTAGTTTGTTAAAATGTATTATTTAAGATGTCAAATGAAAGATTTGGGTAAAATAATATAACCTATTTAGATATTAATTTTAATCATAATTGTAATCAAGGAAAAATAGCCCTAGATGAAAGGTCTTCTCATCTTGCTATTATAAAAGAAGTGTGATATTGTAAAGTCTAATTTGATTTTATTCCCATGGAACAAAATTTGAAGTTTAAATCTGAGCCATGAGCATGTGATGATATTGAATAAAAAATTGAATTGGAGCTCTCTTATATCAGGTCTTGTTCTTGAGCTAATATACAAGTTTTAGTGGAAATTAGTTAAGTTGATTTCAAATTGTTATGGTAGTAGTCATAAGTGTGTTTTGAGAGTTTCAAAGGATTTAGCTTTAACCAAAGACTTAGTTAATCTTTAATAAAGATACAAAAGGTGAAAGTTTAGATTGTTACGTAGATGATGATTGGGCAGGCAATATTATTGATAGAAAATCAATAACAGGTTATGTAATTAAATTATATGGAAATCTAATGTATTGGAAATCAAAGAAACTGAACAGTGTAACAAAGTCCTCCACATCAGTTGAATGCCGTATTGTGTGAGTGAATTAAAAGTTTGAAAAGATATTTTGCCTGATGTTAATATTAAAAGTTTTGATCGTATGATGAAGATAAGTCTGGTGCAATAGATATAGGAAATATTGATATTTACCCAGTATAGGTAATTTGGTAATTTTACAAATAAAGCTAAATATATAGAAACTCATTACCACTTTGTAAATTAAAGTTGTATTATTGGTGAAACTAATATTGTGAAAGTAAAGTCTGAAGAAAACATTGTGGATATGGATATGGCTTTAGGTCAAAATCAAGTTGAAAAGTTTAGAGATATGTTAAATGTAAAGTAATTGATAATAGTAAAATTTGGAGTGTAATATGTATTTAAGAAGGTATGTTGGAATACAGGTAAATTTATTTTACCAAGTAAGTAGTGACATCTATATATAGATGTGTGAAGGGGTGTGATTGAGCAATAGAGAGAGCAGTAGGAATATGTTGGTTGAGGGCCATGCATGGTGTCGTAGCTCGTAATGGTTTTTATAAGTGATTGTGAATAAATGCATTATTCTGCAAATTTGTGTTCCTTAACTGATTTACAACCTCTGAGAGTATGCAGCTATTCTGTATTTCAACAGTTTACTGAAAACCATTTTTGGAGAAGATTGGCAAAATCAAGAGTAGTTAGTATGGTATGGTTAGATAAGAGTTAAAACTGTGCAATGGATATTCTGGATTGTATACCTAAATTGTGCATCGTGGAGCAAGTTGAAGTTATCTGTAATTGTGGTGTATATGCTTAAAGGTGTGATCTGAAAAACCTTTGTAATAATACAGTTCCATGTAAATTAATTGAAATAAGGTAAATTGTCAGCACTGTGCTTACATTGAAATGAAATGTTCTCTGGCCACTGTTGTTTGATAGTTGGTGTTCATTCAGATGGGTATTTGTTTGTATGTGGTGGAGTTTTATAGTTCATGTGTAATATTATATATTTCGGATCTGACTTCCATTTGATGGATCTGACTTCCAGCAAGTGAAGTGCAATTCCAGTATTAGCAGACGATTTCTATGACACCAAGAGAGATGGCTACAAAGTTAGAAGTAGTCAGTATACATAGAATCATTCACAAGTACAAAAATCCCTACTGCATTACATCCAAGAAAAGAGGGAAATATGGTTGGAAAAAGAGCTCCATTAACTGATGGACTGGTTTCTCCTTAGGAAAAGGAGAACAGACTGTAGGCCCTGTGCTCTGTGGACTTGGCTTGTGATCTGATGGATAGGGGAATGAATCTATATGTATGTAATGTCTGTTGTAGACGTTTAGCAGTTTGAAGAAAATTCTGAAAAGCTGTGAAGAAGGAACTGTTTGCAGAAAGAATGTGTAACAAACACCTCTCATGGTGTGCGTGCTCTTTGGAATTGGACAATACAAAACTGTAAAAAAGTATTTCCTCTGATGAGGCTTATTCTGAAGTGCAAGGTCAGAGGATTGGGTATGTATGCATCAATCAAATAATGAAGCTGCAAATTTAGGACAATTTCTACAGACTAAAACACCCTGAGAAGAAAATGTTTTGGGACCATTTCACCTATGAATGACTAGGACCTTTAATTTCAGTTGAAGCCATACTGGCGAGAGTTATTTGTGAACCCCAGAAAAGGTTTCTAGAAGGTGACAAAAGTTTTCACTACCTGCTACACCCCTAAGAAAGTGAAGAAATTCTTCAAAGATAACAATGTTTGTGTGCTTGACTGGCCTGGGAATGTGCCTGATATTAATGCAATAGAATATTTGTGGGTTATTTGGTAAAAGAGGCTTGCAAACTTTGACTGCTCCACAAAAGAATGTTTGATATTAACTGTAATTCAAGTGCGGTTTCATGATCTCAAAAATGTGTGTTCCAATCTTGTAGAGTTGATGCCTAATTGTGGATTGGAACTTATAAAACAGAAAGGAGGACATATTAAGTATTAAGAAATGTAGATTGGAAGTAATTTATGATTAAATGTATGAAAGCAAGTAAAATGTTGTGTCATTGTTCTGTTCCAATCAATTTGCATGGGACTGTAGGTGATGCTGTTGGTATATTTTATATTTTGTTCATGATGTTTTTTATTATGTGTTTTTTGAAAGTTCTAAAGCAAAACTAAAGGTGCATTAGTCAGTTTATAACATTTGTAATGATAATATAGCATGTTACAATGTACTAAAATGTGAAAAATAGGTAACATAGTGTAGTATAGAATGTAAGTGATTATGAAAGAGATAGTTGCGTTTTGAAAATCTTTCAAAAATGTTCAATGGAAAGGAGAATGTCCATCCTGAGATTACCTTTTAAATGAATATTTGTATTGTAGACTAATTTCACAGAGATGAACTGTTGGTTGATTAAAACAAATGGTGACTGCAGTTTGATGTCATTTTAAAATATTTTAATTGTATTGTCATGTATGGCTGCGATAACCTTTATGTAAATTGTGATAAAGTGGATATGTGGCATTTGTGTGTAACCTGCTCTATTGAAAAATAAGGAATGGTAGGTATAAAGAAAGTTTGTGAAATGAGAGGTAGAAATGATGTTTTGGGGTAAGTAAAAGTACAGTGAAGATAATGTACATGTGAAGTACCTGAGAGATTAGGTTTGGTGTTTGAAGCAGTATGTGTTATTGGAGTTAAGAGGTTGAGAATATAGCTTGTACTTCTGGTTTAGGGTCATGTGTTTGGAATTAAGTTTGTAAAGGATTGGAAAATTAAAAGATCTTTAGGATTCAGAAGTAATAAGGAGAATGTGTGGTTAAATAGTCTTGAATTAGTTAAAAAGAAACTGACTATGTTGAGAGGTTTCATTTTATCTGAAAGGTTTGTAGCAATATAGTAGTAACAATAAGAAGTTTGGTTATTTAGAATGATAAGTGTATATTTGAGGAAGATAGTGTGTCGAATGGAGGTGTTGAAGATGGAAATACTGATTTTATGTGGCTATAGTAATTGTGATTATATATTTCTATATGTAAGGTATCTGCAATATGATGTGAAAAAACTGACTGGATTGTACATTTGGATTGAAAAGTGAGGAAAAAGAAAGGTGTTATTACTAAGTTAAAACAATAAATTGGTGTAGGGAAATTTGAATTCAGATATAAGTGTCTACAGAGAGAAAAGATAAGAGTATTTGGAGAGAAATTCTGTGAATGTGCCAATTGGAAATTGTTGGTAGTAAATATATTTTAGGATTGTACATAGTTCCAAAGGTAGTTTTGCAAAGGGAGATGAGATGATACTTTAGAATTTAATTAGCTGTAGCAATGACTAATAATGTGCATTTTGTTATGTTTCATGTGGCTTACACATTTGGAGGCTGTTGCTGTGGATGAAGAACTGTAAAGGAAAAGTGGGAATAGAAGAGGAAACTGGAAGAATGTAGTGATTGTGAGAGTGTAGAAGATGTTTATATCAAGAAGGTGGATAATATTATGAAAGGACAGGACTAAAAGTGAAAGTTGTGTAGAAAATGAATATGTATTGTGAAGTGGTGAAAGGAGAGTTAAATAAAAGTAATGGAAGTTAACTGTTGAGTTTTATTTGTATTGAAACCATTTCCTTACTGCTATCCAGTTAGGGAAAATAGTTTGGATGTAGAAAGTGATGAGAGACATTTAAACTAAGGGGCAAATAGTGATATAAAAGAAGTTACAGAAAGTGCTTCTGATATAGGAATGGGAGGGGATAGGATGAACTAAAACAGGAAGTTGCAAGATTACAAATGGATGTTGGGAATTTGAAGGATTAGGAATGGTATTGTCTGGATGTAAAGCATTGGAGCCCAGTTATTGAAAGAGGGCAAGTGGTGGTAAGTATATAAGGAATGGGGAGTATGGTAGAGGAAATAGGTTGAATTGGTGGTATGGGTAAATACATTACAAAGAGGTATATAATGGTGATTATTACTTGTATTGGCTTTGTGCTTGTTTACCTTAGGGTGTATGATGTTCTGCTTTAGTCATGTGTAGTGTGGCTTATTGTGCATCCCTCTGCTGTTCAATTCATGGAGTGGCTGTTATTGCAGTTGAAATGAGCTGTCCTGAGTTCGTTTGCATAGAGATTTCAATGTAGGCAATAATATGTGCAATTCTAAATGCACATTGTATTGTTTAATAGGTTTTGTGATCTGGTTGATTTGTTGTATGTGCAAGGTGACAGGGAAATTTGGTGGAGCGATATGTGGAGAGAAATTGAATTGCAGTTGTAGCAAAGGTTGTAGGTGATCATTATGGTATAAGTGGTGATGAAAATGTAGCTTGAATTGTGGAATAATATTGCACATGTGTTAATGGTTTTGTTATGTGTTCTGCTTAGGCTGGAGATATATGTATGCTCATTATTGCAATCCCATTTGTCTTTGAGGTTAAATTAGTTTAGAGGCCTAATGGGGAATTAATACAATTTGTTTTGTGGTACTCAGTATGTATCTTAAGAGCTCATAATATTTATTAGTCACTGGAGTACAGTGTTTGGGTTGCTGTCTGGAGTGGGCCAAGTTGTGGAATTTCAAAGGTTGATTTTCTAACGATTGCTATATAGGACATGTTTGGTTTTATGCAGTTCATGCAACAGTATTGCTGTTAGTGCTATATCATTACATGCTTGACATATAGATTGAGGAGTACAATACTAATCTGCTTCAGAAGGCTATCTTGAGAATAGAACTGCAGGTAATGTGTGTACTGGTGGAATATTTGGTATACGCCTAAAATGTGCGCTGTGTAGTAGTGTTGAGTCATAGGGTAATAAATATGGAGGAGAAATCCATTAGGTAGAACCACCATGTCCTACATGGGATTTGTGACTGTTATGTTGTTTAAAAGCTTAGTCCTGCTGACAGTGCACTCTACAGTGGTGCAATTCATGAGTTGCACCACTGTAAACTAGGTACTCTGTACTGCCCAGATTAATTTGGTGTAATGTATTTAAGTTTTCATGATGTCCTATTGCCAAGACAGGTCCTGTTTTGTGGAGGTACTGTACTGTATTGGTTACACCTATTTTATAGCCAGTGCATCACTGTAGTCAGATTACATGTTGGACTTGTAGCAAATGCAATGACACATTTATCATTGTGTATGGAAGAAGGTTCTGAAAGTGCTAACAAGTACTTGTATGAGCTGATTATACTGGTGAACTGAATGTAGTAATTGCTGTATGAATCTGTAGGAACTAATGCATTAGTTGACAACCTCAACTAGTGCAAAGACATTGTGCCTCCACAAAATCAGTCTTCATAGGCTAATATACAAGATAAAATGGATATTTTACACAACCTTATTGTGGGATTAATGAAATCCACCAGAACAAGGAAAAGTAACTGTCAGTAGGACTGAGCGTTTGAAAAACATTTGTCACACATCTTGTATAAATGACATTGTGGGTCTGTGTAAAAATAGTATACTTCCATATTAATTAACTCAGGATTGAAACCTACTACAAACCACACAAATGTAGATGTATACGAAA